>JAJHSJ010000006.1:67086971-67144477 GCA_021015155.1 Magnolia officinalis | reverse complement strand
CAAATCCTATTCTCCCTCTCCCAGAGGAGCCAACACAAGATCAACAACAACCGACAAACGAGAGCAACCCTCCCACACATCATTACTCAACACATCATCAACAATCAGCTTACAGCACAGGTTCCCCCTAACGGGAATCACAGACAAGAACTGGAAGATGCCCATGAAGGGGGTCAGTTTCGACTCCAACTCACTCCCCTTAACGAGAGCAACATTCCGGAATTGGCAGATACCCCAGGCGGGAGCCATTTTCGAACATCACACCCTCCTCTAAAAGGGAGCGGCATTCAATTCCAACTACCTCCCACCACCAAGAGTCCATCTTCTTTCCAACAACCTCTCATTCTTGAAAATCAAAGGGTTGAAGAGATTGACCCTTACGAGGAAGAAGCAGCCCAAGCCTTACAACAAGGGGCAAGATATCCACAACACAGCAAGTCAGAAATCGAGGAGCTGTGAGAACAACTGCAAATGATGCAAAATCAGCTGCAAAGGCAACAAGGAGTGGATCACCCATCCACCAAATTCAGGGACCTGTGTCCCTTTCCAGATGCTTGGGTGCCTCCAAATTTTGAGGTACCCAAATTCAAAAGATATGACGGTAGTGGGTGCCCCACAGCACATCTGAAAGCATTTTGTGGGGAACTCAATGCAATAACAGGGAACGATGGAGCTTTGATACGGCTCTTTCAGAAATCTCTTAAGGGCGATGCTTTGGATTGGTACACATCACTGAATAGCCATCAGATTAGGACCTGGGAGAGACTCTCCCAGGCATTTATTGACAAATTTTCATACAATCTGAACATGGCTCCAAGAAGGGCAGATTTGGTTGCCTTGAGACAAAAAAGCGACGAATCATTGTCAACATACGTAGGATGATGGCGGGCCATGGCGGCCCGCATGAGAAACCCCATCGACGATGAAGAACAGATATCCATGATTTTCCATTTGGCAAACCCAAACATTTCAGGATATCTGATCTCGTACCCATATGTAAATTTCTCTAAGCTTATTCGAGCTAGAGAACAGGTGGAAGCCGGGATTAGAGCCGGAACCATTTCTCCATGGCCGCATCAAGAACCCTCAATCAAAAGAAACAAAGTCGAGGGGAAACCTGTCGAATATGGGAATGGAAACAGCACTGCTCCCGTGCAACGCACTACAGAGGTCAACAGTATCGTCGCCAACACTCAAGGCAACTAGTATGCTTGGCAACCGGAGTCATAGCAAGATAGGTAGTACCACCACAACCAAATAGGCAGTACCAGCCACAGTAAGCCCAACAGGGATATCAGGCACAACAACCTCAACAACAACAGCAACGGCCTAGGGGAAATGTGTAAAACCCATACAAACAAGCAATGCTAGGCAAGAAGTTCACCTCTTTAATACAAACATACAATTAGGTCTTGACAATGTTGATGCAAAGGCAACTGCTGACACCACTCCAACCCCGACTTCCACCAAATCCCCTGCCAACAGGATACAATGAAAATCAATATTGCGCATATCACCAGTCTCCTGGCCATCTAATAGATCATTGTTTCACCTTAAAACACGCAGTCCAAGATTTAATCAAAAGCCATAAAATTGCAATCACCCCATAGGCTAATAGTACCACTCAGGCCAGCATTCTCCAAAATCCCCTGCCATCGCATTTAGTAGGACCCAACAGATCCGACACCTCTACCACCAACAAAATCTAGAAAGAGCATCCCACATACTCCTCTCCACATTATTCCATACAAGCAATCATGCCCGATACAACAAATCGGATATGGGGATACCGACATGTGCCACCGCCTGGGCCACAGGTATTTCTTGAAGCAGCACTGACAACACAGCCTCTCGTCCTTGAAGCAGCACCGACAATACAGCCTCTTGCCCTTGAAGTGGCACCAACAACACTGCCTCTCATCCTCCAAGGGGCATCAACAATATCCACCAGGTCACATTCTCAGCATTTCGCTCTCCAAGGGGCACATCTAGCTCCATCCCTGACATATCCAAACGGATCAAATTCTGAATCCCTCATCCTTCTGATAGGCCTCCCTGATCTAGCCCCGCTAACCTTGCAAGGGGCACCCCCAGTCCAGCCTCCAAGTTTCCTCTTACCTCACCAACTGACACATGCCCAAAACACCTCTCCCTTGCAAGTTGCAAATCAAGAGGAGGAGAAAAATTCCACTGTCAAATCCCGCCAGGATTCAGTCATACTCCAAGGGAAATCATTAAGTCCACCACAAACAGTTTCGGTAACAACCACTTAGCCTTAAGATCCGATGATATCTCTAGAAGGGAGAACGGTTCCCTCCTATAACACAAAGGCAGTCCATGACACTATCCAGAGTGCGTTGAAGTGGGCAACAATGTAGGTATTTCAGGAGAGATCATCAGAACCCAAAGAAACCCGGGGAACTTTGTTGGGAACAACCCACAAAACTAATGCTGCCTACGACATAACAGTTCAGCTCAAATCCATTCCTGCACAAATTTCCACCTAGGAACTCTTGTGCACGTCAAGATCGCATCGAGAAATCTTGGCGAAAACTCTGAATGAGGCACATATCTCTCCTGACTTACCTCCTGAAATGGTGGCGAGCATGATCAGACAACTCCTCGCACCGCGAGCTATCACTTTCTTGATGATGAGTTGCCACCTGAAGGTCGCAAACATGGGCGCTCACTAAATATAGATATCCGTTACAAGAATTTCAAAGTCTCACTCGTACTTATAGATAACGGATCAAGCTTGAACGTTTGCCCTTTGAGGACTGCATAACGTTTGGGGATAGAATCGTCTTCCTTCCGGCCCAGTACCATGAGGGTCAGAGCCTTTGATTACTCCCGAAGGCAGGTAGAGACGAAATAGACATTGAGTTACAAATCGGACCAGACATGACTCTTGTTACATTACAGATCATTGATATTCCTGCCTCATTTAAACTTTTGTTGGGACGACCATAGCTCCATGCTGTTGGAGCCATCCCGTCCACTCTCCATCAAAGGGTTAAATTCCCTTCAGAAAATTGAATCATCTCAGTGGTAGTCGAGCTGAAAATCATTCTACCGGTGGCGGTCAATACCCCAGAAACCGATATTCCAGTGATTAACGTCCAGTACACGGAGGGTGACATATGATATCATAGTTTCGAGTTCAAAATTGTGAACTCCATTGCCAATCCCTACCCACTCGCAATCGAGTATGTCATCCCTCCTGCCGAACGGCTAATTCTGAATTACCATACTGAGTTCCATGAGAAAGGTATGGTAGTAAAGCCAGCTCGTGCCAACGAGCAAAGACAGGGACTGGGATATCAACTGACACCGGAAGATCAGGCCGTAAGGTCGAAAAGGAGGCAACCGTTCAAATGTACGCCCGTCAAATTTGTTAAAGCCGAAATAGTCTGCGGTGACACGATGATCTCTCTCGAAGATCACCTCCAGCAGCTCAAATTAACAGAACATTCCAGCTAGGAATCCATTTGGCTGCCAATACGGTGGGATAAGATCCTCAGGGCATCAAAAGCACTCCCAGTGTTAGGGGCAGAACCCCCGGACCCATCACATGAAGCCAGGGGCACGGAAATGGGGCCATCCGAGGAGGACACAGGACCAGGAGTGCCCATTACAAGTCACCCCAGGCAATAACGGGGAGGCGCCCATCCCCACCAACAGTCAAGGGGAAACACCCCCACCAACAACTCAGCAACACAAGGGGGCAAAAGCAGCCCATCCATCCATTGATGACAGGGAAATGACCTTCCCTCGATTGGACGGACATCAGGATCCCACCACATGTGGACCCGAGGAGCCCGAGAAGCTCCAACTTCTGAGTGAAGAGATCGAATTAGACTCCGACTCTGAACCCGGTGCAGCAGACATCATGGTCATCGGGACGGATGACCCACAGGTACAAACATAGCAGAGTAAATGGGATCGAAAGGGGAAAGATCAAGCTGGACAACCACCCCCCTAACGATCGAATCAGCCAATGAGCCATCCACGGATGACGGCCTAAAAAAAAATCCAATGTAAATAACAGTTGGTACCCCGAATCAGGACAGGATCAATCATGGTTTGTAACACCACCCTGTTCGAGATCCCTTGGCAACACAAAAAAAAAAAAAAAACAAAAACCTTCAAATCACAAAAACATCAGATATTCCAAAAATCACAAAAACATCAGATATTCCAAAAATCACAAAAACACCAAATATTTCTCAAAATCACAAAACATCAGAAAATCTTTAAAATCTAAAAAGAATAGAAAATCTTTCAAAACTCACTGTGCCAAACACATCACTCATAGCTCTAGAGTTCGAGGTCGACTCATACGACTTCGATCTAGAGTTAGATTTCGAACTCATGGGTTTGGATGAAGCCCAGGATGAGGGAAATGATGATACAACTCTCGAACTTGAGGATTCCCTCAAAAGGTTTGAAACAAAAGCCAACGTTGTGGCAGACGATTTCGAAGTTGTGAACTTGGGGATCACTAGAACTCCCTAGAGAAGTGCGCATCGGTAGATCACTGTCTCCGGAATACAAGCAGAGGATGATGGAATTCTTAAGACTGAGGTTGTCCAACTTTGCCTTCTCTTATGAAGATATGTCAGGGCTCGATGAAGATTTGGTAGTACACTTCACATCAATACGCTGGTAGATAATACTGCTGGACAAAAGATCTTATCCTTCATGGACGGCTTCTCCGGCTACAATTAGATCAAGATGGTCGGCGAAGATCATGAAAAGACTTCTTTCATCACATCGTGGGAAACTTTCTGCCATCGGGTTATGCCCTTCGGACTGAAGAACGCAAGAGCTACATATCAGCGAGCCATGATTGCCTTGTTCCACGACATGATAAATAGGAAATGGAAGTCTACATAGATGACATGATTGTCAAATCTCACATGGTCAAAGGACATTTTGAAGACCTCAAAAAACTTTTCGACAGACAAGAAAAGTTCAAGCTCCGCCTCACCTGCAAAAGTGTGTCTTCAGTGTGACCGAAGGCAAGCTGTTAGGCTTCATCGTCAGTGGAGATGGCATCCGAGTGGACGAGACTAAGGCAATCATCGAAATATCTCTGCCTGGTACCGAAAAAGAGATTCCCAGTTTCCTCAGAAGGATCCAGTATATCAACTGGTTCATCGCACAACTCACGCCTATCTGTGAGCCTATATTCAAGCTTTTAAGGAAGAACTCGCCAAAGGAATGGAATGACGACTATCAAGTGGCTTTTGACAAGATCAAGAAGTACCTGCTAAATCCTTTAGTGCTCATGCCACCTACTCCAGGTAGGCCACTACTGCTGTACATCTCTGTGGCAGGAGAAGCAATCGGATGCATCCTCAGCCAACACGATGATACAGGAAGAAAGGAGCAAGCGATCTACTATTTAAGCCGACGGTTCACAAGGTACGAAGCCAAATACTCCAGCTTAGAGAAAACGTGCCTCGCCCTAGTCTGGGCAATGCAACGGTTACGACAATACATGATCGCTCACCTAATCCTCCTACTTGCTCGCATGGACCCGTTAAAGTACTTGTTAGAGAAACCGGAACTAACGGGCAGGATCACAAAATAACAACTACTGCTTTCCAAGTTTGACATCACTTATGTCACTCAAAAGGCAATCAAGGGGCAAGCATTGGCCGATCATTTAACAGCCAACTCTCTGTCAGATTACCAACTGCTGAAGACCTTCTTCCCTTATGAGGATATCCTCCTAATCGAGGAAGAAGAAGAAAGAAAGGCAAGAGAGTGGACACTCTTCTTCGACGGAGCCGCAAATTCAAAAGGGAGTGGGCTAGGAGCAATACTCTACTCTCCCGATGATGTCCCAATGTCCATCTCCAGGCGATTACCGTTTCAATGCACCAACAACGTAGCTGAGTATGAAGCATGTATCGCTAGTCTAAGAGAAGCCATAATCCTCAATTTGAAGAAGTTGCGAGTCTTTGGAGACTCACAACTCATCATCAATCAGACAAATGGTGACTGAAAGACTAAGGATAAAAAGTTGATCCCTTATCACGTTTATCTGGAGAACCTGAATGAGAAATTTAAAGAGATCACATTCTCTTACATGCCCTGAGCCGAGAACCAATTCGCAAATGCTCTAGCTACCTTTGCCTTGATGTTGAAAATCCCAAAAGGAATTGCTGAATGGGAACTCACCGTCGAACTCCAGGAAGAGCCCGCATTCTGCCTGCAGATTGACGAAGCTGAAACCTCTCCGAACAATCAGTCGTGGTAACAGACATCAAAGAATATCTCGAGCATCAAAAGTACCTAGAAGGAACAACATCAACTGATCGTCGCATTATCCAGCGGCTAGCGGCCCAGTTCACGATCACTGGGGCATCCTCTATAAACGATCCTTCAATCAAGTCCTTCTCCATTGCGTGGATGAAACAGAAGCGGCTCAGATCATGTCAGAAATCCATGAAGGACTATGCAGCCCACACATAAACGGACATATGATGGCAAAGAAGATCCTACGCCTCGGCTACTATTGACTAACGATGGAGACAGAGTGCTGTAAATACGTTAGGAAGTGCTTCAAGTGCCAGGAGCATGCGAACCAGATCCATACGCCTGCTTCCGAATTATATAACCTGATGACACCATGACCCTTCTTTATATGAGGACTTGACATTATCGGCAAAGTCAACCCCAAAGCTTCAAACGGGCATAAGTACATCTTGGTGGCGGTAGATTACTTCACTAAATGGATAGAGGCAGTATCCTACACCACCATCGTAACATCGCACGTGATCAAGTTTATGAAGAACAATATCATTAGCTGATACGTGGTTCCTCATGTCATTGTTACAGACAACGGGACTTTGTTCGTCAATAAAAGGATGGGCGATTTCCTCGACAAATTCAAAATTCAACGTCATCGGTCAAGCCCCTACCGTCCTCAAATGAATGGTGGGGTCGAAGCTGCGAACAAGACTACCATCCGCATACTGGAGAAAATGGTCAAGACATATCGCAATTGGTCGGAGATGCTTCCATAAGCACTGTGGGCTTATCGGATGTCTGTACGGTTTGCTACAGGGGCAATTCCATACGAACTCGCATACAGAATGGAAGTAGTGCCTCCAATAGAAATTGAAATCCCATCACTTCAGATATTGCTTGAAAACGAAGTCGAGGAAGGCGAGTGGCAAAAAGCAAGATACGATCAACTGCACTTGGCAGACGAAAAGCGCATGCGTGCGCTAAGCTAATCGCAATGCAACCAAAGAAGGATCACACGGGCCTTCAACAAAGGGTCCGAAAAAGAAGTTTTAAAGTAAGTGACATGGTCATGAAGCATATCTTACCGCCGCACATGCCAGATCCCAGACGAAAGTTCAAACCCTCTTGAGACGGACCGCTGATCATTCGGGAGGTAATCTCAGGAGGCGCTCTTCGGCTCGCCATTCTGAGAGGAGAAGATCTTCCCGAGCTCATCAACACCGACAACGTGAAGATCTATCACGGGTAACCATACCTAACCTTGTCAATGATTACAATCGCAAAGCTGTACCCATCAAAGCAACCATTCGTCTGCCAAAAATAAATAAATATATATATATATATACCCATCACTTTTCCCACCAAAAAGTATCCATCACTTCCCTCAGACCAAAAAATAAATAAATACCTGTCATCTCTCCCATCAAAAACACCCATAAAAAGAAGAAGAAATGACACTAAAAAAAGGGGGTAGAAAACCTCAAAAAGAACACAAAAAGGGAAAAGAAAATAAGATCATCATCCCCAAATAATCCAACCGACGTAAAACAGCTTACGATTGTGATCAAAGACAAGGACAGGAGGGTAACCAATCGGCTGACTAGGAAGGAAACCTCTCCGTCTCTTCCAGCACTTCAAAAATAAAAAACAAAAAAGCATGCCTAAGCAAAAAGGGCGAGTTGAAAACCCGAAAGGGCGGCTCGAGAAAAACAGCGGGCATGTAACGGACTTGGTGAAAACCTGAAAAGGTGCCAAGGGTAAAAACAGCACAGTTGCCAAGGGGCAGGCAAGATAAAAAAAATTTGGGACATAGTGAAAATCTGAAAGGACCCTACAGGCAAAAATGACGGGAAAGCCAGTCCTAGCGAAAATCTAAAAGGGCACTACGGGCAAAAATGGCTAGTAAAATAAAAAATAAAAAAAAAAAATAAAAGTGCAGGTATAGAAGAATCTGAGGCAACAAACGCAACAAAGAGATACAAGGAAAGGACCAACTTCGAATCAGTATTCTATCAGACTCTGCTCAAATCCAAAGGACACGATCCTGCACACACTCTCAAGGAACCAAGATCTCTAGTACACAACCCAAACTATTGAACACAATGTGGGCTGAGCCCAATATGCTGATCTCAATCATCCAAAGCACAAATCCAAACATGAGCTAGCATTAACAAGTTTGGCACGCACAAAAAAAAACCTTTTCTTTTCAAAAGTCTTTTGCATCATTTGTCTTTCATTTATTTATATATATATATATATATATATATATATATATATATATATATATATATATATATATAAAGCATCCATGCATACAGGACAAGTAGCTAATCAAGTCAGGGATCCCAGGTAAGCCTCTATCCTTCGTACATTAACAATCTCTGCCTAAGTCGCCCTACCTCCATGCGCAGGTAAAAGACCTCGTCCCTCTCCAAGTGATGTGAAGCAAGCATGCTCTCATCATACCACCGCCCCACTGCCAAATGACAGGCCATATCCTCGTAGGAGTGATGAAGAATGGCAAGCTCAGATATAAGATGGCCGTGTGTCGTAAGTAGAAACGACGGGTCAATAAAAGGCCGCTCCTCGAATGCCTCAAATGAATCATCAACGCCTGAAGAGGATGAAGTAGTATCACCAGCCATATCTCGATCATCGGCCTCATCCGTCAAGTGCCAACCAGGGACCCGACGATAAAGCGGTTGCTCTGACACCCATCGCTGGTATGGCACTGTTAATAAAGGAGGAGCCCAAGACTCGAACTCTAAGGCCGCCGCATCCAAGCAGCCCTGCCAGGAAATCCAGACTCGTCGATACAGAGCAATCAGGCTAGAAGGAAGAGGAGCATGTCCAAATCCAAAAAAGGTGAAGTCAGGGACATCCTGCCAGAAGCCAAACTGCCGAAGAAAATGTGGGATGATAAGAGCAGTATCCTCGGAGGCCTATCAACAACAAAGGAGTGCGAGCTGCGCTACAGATCAAAGGCGTACGACAGAGCCATGGAGCTTCCCAGCTAATTTTCCATCCTCAGAGTTGAGAGATCATACGACGGAACAGTGACTCGGTGGCCTTCACACCATGAGGAAGGCCATCAAGCAATAGAGATAGTACATCGCCACGACGAGAATCAGGCCACATAAGTGAAGGGGTCATATAAAGGTGCTCCCAAAGCCATACCTAGAAAAAGGTATGAGTCGAGCTTAAGTTGTAAGCAAATAACAGAGTAGTGAAAAGGAAAAAAATAATACCTGAAGAAACGAACAGCAGCACCGGAGGATGCAGGTATGTCCGAGCGAGCACTCAGTCAAGCCTAAAAAGAGCTCCACGAGCACCACAGAGACAATGCTCCAGTGGCCCAGAACGTGGCGAAACACATCAAGTAAAATCTCCAAAGACGACTGTCGCCAGCCTGAAAAGAGTAGCTCCACCAAGACACAAAAGATCAGTGCATTCAAACACTGAAGTTGGAGATTGGATCTTGGACTCCCTCGAGCAGTCGAACAATGATCATACAAAAGCTCAATGAAAACTCATTAGCTCCGCTCTCTCCAGTGAGGAATGCGGCCAAAAATCCAAACTATGGGCCCGGATCAGCAGGACGAACTGGCTCGGATGAAAGAACATAAGGCTCCTGAGTGAGAGGAAAACCAGACAAGCGTGCGAACTCCTCTAAAGATGGGCCCAGCTCCAAATCATTGAAGGAAAATAGGTTCAACATTAGAACCGAATCATTTGACGCCGCACTCAACAGTCGCCAATCTAAGCAAACTCTGTCGAGATGAAGAACCTCCCAGAAGCCCAAGGAGCCCAGCTCGAAGATCTCGGACTCAGTCAAGCTCTCAATCCAGATATGCAACCACTCAGAACATGTTCCGCGTGGCTGTAGCCGAAAAGTCCAAAAAGGCACACCCTCTATAATTTGGAACCCAGGATCCGTAGGCGAATCGTAAAAAATGGGCATGCCCTCATCCAACAGATCTATCTCATCGTGCTGAAAAAAGCCTGACTCGCCCATCGCATCCCGAAGAGTACCCTGGAAAGCTGCAGCAGGTGGGCTCGTACCTCCAACAATCGCCACATCAGGAGCAGTCTGAAAAGTACATGCCCCAGGAGCCACAACGCCTAAAGTACCCCAGTAGCTGACTGGATCGTTACCCTGATCCCTGACAACAACAGCCTGTCCCATCACTGCCTCAAAATCCGTGAAGAATATCTGACCCAAGCCATCTGCAAGAGGTCTATCACCCTCCAATTTTAAGCCGCTCAAACCATCGAGTTGAGGGCCACCACCCATCTGGATCCAATCCACAACATCCACATCACCCCGAATCCATTAAAACGACATCCCCACCATCCAAATGGCCCACCTAGATCCACACCATCCAAGGGACCAACCATCCCAACATCCATAATACCCGATGGCCCACCAAGCATGGAACCATCAAATCCACCCACATCACCAAGCCCATCAAGCCCATCAAACCCATCCAATACAATCAACCCATCCTCATGGCTACCATTAATGGTGGTAGAAGCCATGCCATAAATGGCATTAACCTCTCCAAAAGAGCTCATCACACCACCACCAACCTCCATCAACCCACCCATAAATGAGCTCTCACCACCATAAATAAAGGACCCACCACCCAACTCTCCATCATTCATGTTGGACCCACCAACATCTCCGTCATTACCAGCCATAATAAAGACTAGAGAGGAAGAAGACAAAGGAGAGAAGAGATAAAAGAAGGGGACAAAAAGGAAGAAGAAAAGAGACAAAACGGAGTAACCAGAGGGTCTGGGCAGGAGAAGAATCACTAAAAAAGCTCTGGAAGAATATACAGAGAAGAAGGGGGCTTGCTGGAAGAAAAGACAGACGGAGGTGGTAATCGGATTACCGCTAGCAGTAGTCCGAGTACTGCCACAAATTCTGACACCTCTGCATCCCTGCCGCGCCTGACAAGATAGAACAGGCAGAAAGAAGTCAGCTGGTGGTAGTCAAACTACCGCCCGGGTCCACAACACTGCGAAATCAAGAGTGGGACCCACTGAAGGAACCCGGAAACACAGACCACCTCCGAAGGGCTCATTTGGGATCATAACAAAAAAAATGGTCGAAAGTCAACCAAAAGTCAACTCGAAGAATGAAGACAACGGCTAAAAGTTGCATATATCCCAAAAAGTTGTACAACAAGCGATACATGACTATATAAAGCTAATCATCATCGGGTACATATTCATCCGTATCTTTCTAACGGACAAGCAGCCCCAGAAGTCCTCCGACGAAATGCGCCACCCGGAGCATAAGCGGGTTGCAAGATAGGGCTGATACCATACTGCTCACACCATGAGCTGTACTCCCTCACTGGATCGACGAAGGCACTGGCATCAAAACATTCCAAAGCAGCAGTCAACTCCCGCTCAGGCATCAACCTCCAGTTAGATGGACCAGACGGTGGACTGAACGGAACCAGTGGGTTGCCAATCAACTGTCAGAAGAGCCTCTCTCCAAGATACCACTTCATTACGCGAGGATCTTCCAAGATGCAGCGTCGTTGCGAAGCCTGAAAAGCCTCCTGAGCCGCAGGAGTAAGCGACGCATTCGACCAAAAATACAGCCTAGTACGGAATTGCAGAGAACAAAGAAATCAGGGACAAACGACGAGCAAGAAGCAGATAACACAAGGAAACACATGGCAATTACTCACATCATTAGGGACGAGGGCATCGACATTCGACCTCCATGCGAGATCAGAAAACATGCAAGTACGACTGTGGTTGTCCTTATACCACAACATCATGCGCAGAAAAGGAGGTGAATGGTCTATCAAAGTGGGTGCCATGTGGGGGAAATGGTAAAAAAAGTAACCTGCATGAGGCCGCAATCAGAAATTGTAATCAATCATCCTAAGGATAAGAATGCAGGATTTGAAGGATACCTTAACGACCGGATAGAAACCAATCAAAGATCTGCTGATACAGCGACTGACTTTGTCCAGCCCTTCATACAAATGGGCTAGAAGAGCCGCATTCCAATTGTACGATGTGGGAAAAGTGATATCGGCTACAAACGATAATAGACGGGAGCTCACCAACTCATTCCCGTGATAGAAGATCATCGCTCCCATAGTATACAATATCAGGGCACGAGCCTTCACAATAGCTGCAGCCTCGGTCTCAGGAACACGCCGAGGAAAATTCGAGGACAGCCAAAGCAGCCTGAACCGATGGCCAAAAAAATTCGAAGAGCTCGGCATCATCCCTAGCAACTCATCCAATTGTCATCAGAAGACACCGAAAGATCTTCCTCGAAAGGAACAGATCCTTGTCATAGCTAAGACCCAACTACATATAGATGTCATACGGAGTGATCCCCTACTCCCCGAAGGGTAAATGGAAGGTATGAGTCTCGGTGTGCCACCGCTCTGTCAATGTAGACAAAAGGGGCATGTTCGTCTTGATCAGATGAACCTGGAACAAGCTAGCGAATGGAGTAAGCTCCAATACATCAAAGAATAGAGGCTAAGGATCGTGAAACCAGTCCGGCCAATGAGTCCTAACTCTAAGCCCCCTCAAGATCGCAAGAGCACCACCTTCCCGAGCCACGTCAGACAGGTGTCGGCCTTCTCGGGGTACGTAATAAGGATCGACCGATTGGCGAGAAGGACTGGCCTCATTCCTACCACGGTGAGGCATACTGCACAAGCAAGGTTCACAGTATGTATCCTCCTCACCTCAAAGTTAAAAACCCAGGACAAAAGCCCAAGTCAAAGCCTAAGGCCCAAAAGTTAAAGACCATAGCCCAAGTTAAGGCCTAGAGCCAAAAAGTCAAAAGGCCTAAATGTTCAAAAGCCTATCAAAGCCCAAATATCAAGAGCCCATCAAGGCCCAGAAGACTAAGCCCAGTATCCAAAGGCCCATCTCAAAGTCCACATTTCCAAGGTCCAGGCCCATTCTTAAAAGTTCACCTTTTCAAGGCCCATTTGCAAAGCCCACAGGTCCAAGGTCAGGCTCGTTTCCATAAGTCCATATTCACATAAACCCATCTCTTAGACTCACATGTCCAAATCAAGGTCCATCCCAACTTGACCAAATCAGGATCATGATTTGAGGCCCACTTGAGAAATCTCATCCATACATGGAACCAAAAATCAAGCTAATATGTGCGATCCACTCCACAAGGGGTGGGCTGCCATCAAGATCCGTACCATCAAAGTGCTAAGTAGGTCCCAATTCACCCATCCTACGGTCCAGATCATCCACAAAAAAAAAATTTAAGAGAAGAAAAAGAAAGACAAAAACCAAATAAAAGAGTGGGCCCCCCTTACTTATCACACCCCACTTTAACAAAACAACAAAAAAAGAAAAAAAAACAAACAAAAAAATCCAACCAACTCTTTGGCCCAAAACAAAAAAAAAAAATCAGCAAAGATCTGACGATTGAGATCTGGCCAAAATGTCCAACGAACCCGATCATGGTCTCCTTAGGCCCGAAAGGGAGATCCAAGGCCACAAATAAACTCCTCCAAACATCTTACAAAGAAGATCTGGCCACGCTTCGAAGAAACACAAGCTAGGGTTCATTATTCACCAGAAATTTAAAGAAGGGCAAAGGGAAATCATAGAAATTAATGGCCAAGGATCTTCCAGGGAGCTACAATGGCATCCCTAGACGTCCTTGGAAGAAGAAGAAATAAGAAAGGGAGGTACATTGCTCGGACCAGCCTCCACACCGAACCAGTGGACAAAACAAGTGACCGGCGGCAGTACCGGATTCCCTTGGGACGACAAGTCGGTCCCCTATGAAATGATGGGACGTCCAGACCTCTCTTGTATCCATTGGACAAAAGCCCAAAAAGAGAAAAAGATTCCTCCCATGAAGTCCAAAATCTCATGAGAAATTCAAAATCTCATGGGGAATCTCGATAAATTGAATAATAATTGCTAAAAAAAGAAATACAAAAAAAGGTATAAAAGGAGAAAATCCCAAAAATACAATAAGATTGAATGCCACATTATTTTATTAGTGGAGGCCATCTGACTATTTAATCTGGACCGTACAATAAAAACCAAACGACGACGCCCACCAGCAAGATCGGACGGATCTTTCAAAAAATCTGAAAATATTTCAAACCATTAGCCCCATCAGCTTATCAGTGGAGGCAATGCAACTGTTAATTTTTACAAATAAAAATTGAACGACGAACGGATATTTTCCAAAAAATTGAAATATATTTTCAAATAAAATTCCCAAGGAGTCTAGTTTTAAAGAGGATAGTTTTCAAACAAAACAAATTTCAAAAATCGCACGCGACACGCAGTACACTGAGGAATCTTCCATATTGTCCAGTAACGGTTAGTGCAAACAACTAAATAAGATTCGATCTCTTCCGGTTTCCACGGAGGATGATCGAATCCGTACATGATACATGTACGATTGGCCCGATCTCTATATCTGGACAGTCGTACGAATGCTAGTAGAAATGAGTGGATCTATAACACCCCATACTTTTCAGTACTCGGGTGTTATCAGTAACTCAACATATTAGAACACACACTTAACCTATAACTTACACAATGCTTGACTAATCGTGACTAACCACTTAGTTCTTAATGTAGGACTTCATTCAAAATTCAGTTGATAAGGCATTTGATATCACACCCAAACACCTCGAGATCAACATATAAACCCAACCATGCATGCATCTAGCTAAGCATAAGAACAACTTTCACCCATCAATTAGACCATCTATCCGTTATGTCCTTGGGATAAGCATATCTAACTGACCATCTTAGATTAGAACCCTGAATCACGAGATCCAGTGTTCATTGAGTCCACAACTAGCATTCAGTGATTCAACACGTGAAATTACTCCTATCAGGTTATCTTGTTAATGAATACGTCATGGAAAGGTAACCAAACAAGAGTAGGATCCTTAGAGGCATTAGGATTGTGTCGGGAGGTCATCCGACCGTTATATGGTTGGAAGATGCCTCTTATGGCGCATAAAACAAACATTATGGCCCACCTGGGTTTTGGGTCAGCCTGATCTTTGGTCAGGGGTCGTATTTGGACCCATGGGTTTTGATGGATGGGCCAGATTTTGCTTAATGTTAATATGGGTCGCCCAAATCACAAATCAGACATGAAATTGGTGTGTATGGCCCCACCTAAACTTTGGATCTGCTTGAATTTCGGTTAGGGGCCCTAGGAGTGACCACCAAGCAGAATGGACGGAGCGTATCTATCATAAACAGCCATGTGAACCCCACATTTGAGTGCAGGTGCACCAAGTACATCTCCTCTAGCTGCACATGGGATCAACCAGCCAGGTCAAACGGCCGCTGACCCGGCGTTTCCAAAAGGGGGAAAATGTCTCCCGCCTGCAGTTGTTTAAAACGGCTCGTTTGTGTTTCTCCTTCCCTGTTTGACCGACATGTGGCCCACCATCTCATCCCAGTTGGAGGATCCAAATCGGCCATCTGGTAGAGCATCCACACCTGACCAAAACCCCGTCTGGTTCACATGATTTTGAGCACACGTGTGGGCACAAACCCAAGCGTAAACAGGCTGTGTGCTGTGAGTCCCTTCCAAAAACGGAAAACTACCATTTTTGTTTCAATTTGCCAGGAGGGTAATCCGCGTGCCCCTCTCCCCTTTCAAATCCCAACCGTCCATATCAAGCAAATCTCAGCCCTTCAAGCCAAGTTTTCTTTTCATAAAGGATGAGAGAGAGTGCAGGCTGTTTCCTCCCAAATTCGAACCCATCACCCTAATCCCCTCCAAGCTTCGAGAAAGCTTGTCTAAGATCTTTCTAAAGACCATACGAACCACCTATAGAAGGCAGATTGAAGGAAGAGTTGGTGCTTTCTGATACGCCACTAATGCGTGTCATCTCCTCCACCAAGCTAAGTTCGGGTTGGGCCAGCAAACCCCTGTCGCATGGGTTCGGTCCACCCCAAACCTTATGAAGGGTCAGGAAGAAGAAAGAAAGGAAATGAGAGATAGATCCAAAGAGAGAGAGAGAGAGAGGAGAGAGAGAGAAGAGAGAAAACGAAGAGAAGAGACAGGCGAGTTTCGTCGCTGCCTACTCGACTCAGCTCGACTGAGTCAAGGCAACATTTGGTTGGGACCAGTCCATTGTTAGACGTCCCTGGAGAAGAAGGGGAAGAAGGAAAGAAATAGAGAGAAGAAGGAAGAGAGAGGGAGGGTCGCCCGAGATTGGGTCGGTCAGACCGAGTCGCAGCTATGACTCGGACCGAGTTTGTCCAGATTCGACGTCCATTGTTGGACGTTCTAGCATGAAGAAAGAAAGAGAGTAGGAGAGGAAGGAAGAAAAGAGAAAGAAAATGGAGAAGGAAGGGAAGAGAAGAAAGTGGAAAAACGAGGGAGAAAGAGAGTTTGGCCGGGTTGTTGGCTACTCACTGCCGAGTTAGTTGGATCAAGTCAGGCGTGGGCCTAGCCAGGTCTAGTTGGATGGGTAGAGAAAGGAAAAGAGAGATAGGGAAGAAGAAGAAGAAGAAAGAGAGTGAGGAAAAGAGAGAAACTTGAAGAAAGGCTGAGTCAACTCGACTCGAACCGAGTCGACACAAGTAAGTAAATGTTTTCCTTCTAGGCTACACTTGTCTCGTTGTATTGATATCAAGGTTGCCATTTCTATCATTATTAGGATCGCTATTATATGCTAGAATAGTATAGCTAGCTAGTATAGTATAGATATCAAGTATAGTTACAAATAAGAAATATAAAATAATTATTATACGTAGTGTATAATATTTTGTTTCTTAAATATTATTGATAGTAGATCATAATATTTTTTTCATTATATGATTACTACTAATAGTTACACTAATATTAGTTACTATGAATGAAAACATCATTAATGATATTTGCATGGTATCCATCACTTGAAAATATTACCTTTAATAATACCATTTTATTTCAATTGTAATACTAATTATTACCATGATGAGCTAATATTAATTATATATACCCAATGTTTAATACTTATGCTATAGGTATTAAATTAATAGGGTAACTAGTTTTACACCAACTAACATTCAAATCCTAAAATCTAACCTAGACCTAAACCTGAGGATGAAATCTTAGACCTAAGTGGTCTAAACTTGTAACATTCTAAATTTTCACGGTCAGAGTATATAGTCGTGCCCGAGGAAACCGGGTGTTAATAATATACAACTGGATGCTTTAAAATCGCACCTTATTTT
Source organism: Magnolia officinalis (assembly GCA_021015155.1). Taxonomy (NCBI): domain Eukaryota; kingdom Viridiplantae; phylum Streptophyta; class Magnoliopsida; order Magnoliales; family Magnoliaceae; genus Magnolia; species Magnolia officinalis. Next base: position 67,126,987 of record JAJHSJ010000006.1, on the reverse strand, counting down.
TTTTTCATTTGTTTACATCCAGATACATTCATGAAAGTAACATTCACAAGAATAACACCAACTGTATTGATTATATATCATCAAAGTAAAAGGAATAATCAAGGCCTTCCCAATGGAAGCTTATTACATTCATCAAGTTCGTAGTGGAAGTACAAATCTGATTAAAGAATCTAGCTTCGAATTCTTTTAGTGTTGTCTTCTGCAGGAAGCGGGCCCTCTAAGTCTTTAAACCTGTACGTCACCTGTGTAATTTGTACGTTTAGGAGAGGCTCAATGCCCTACTCATAGTAAAGGTTATCCTTTAAGATTAACAATAATTCAAGAGTACTCATAAAAGTAAAGTAAGAGTTTGATATGTCCCGTGCTCCACTAACACGAGGGTATCAGCATGCACAAACAACTTACATCAAATACATGCCTAGCAAAGTATGTGGGGCTCATCATACATAGTGATCATCACAATATGGATTATGATTTATAGATAACTAGCTCGACCCACACTCTCACTATACGGATATTCGCCGGCATGGCCGACGCTACCGTGGATTTACAAGAATGTAATGTCCCGACTTTTCAGGACCCGAGTACACGATCCGTTTCCCAAAAACTAGAGTGTTAACCTTAAAGGATGGTCAAATTCAAGTATATTTTGTTTCATTTAACAGAGTAAGCAGATGAGCGTAGAATGGACAAATCGACATAAAGGAAAATTTCATTACCATTCGAATATACAAGAAGCTGCCATAATGACTTATACAAACCAATGTCTCTAAAATTAACAAGTACAAGAATTACATGATCTAATACATGAGAAATAGTAGAATACAAGTAATTTGAACTGCAAGACCCCGCAACTTCTCAAGGTAGATACAGTCATACAACCCTGGCACTTGAACCCGACTCCTCATCAGCCCAACCTGAAAATCACTTGAACCACCCATGCTACCTGTACGGTTATATTTATTTGATGGATGAGTGGCCAACTTAGTGTGAATTCCTCTCAAGATTACACATCGCCGCATAAGTAAGAAATAGTATAAAACATCCAGGCAGCCAAAACAGATTAAATGCAATCTTATTATGTGCATGGATGCATGAATGCAATCATTGTCCCGGGAAAAATATCCAGATGGATATTGGACTCGTCGCCCATGTAATCATTGTCCTAGGTAAAACATCCAGATATACATTGGGCTTATCACCATTGCAATCATTATCCTGGGCAAAACATCTAGACGAACATTGGGCTCGTCGCCCATGCAATCATCGACCCGGGAAAAACATCCAGACGGTCTATGCCCCGGGTAAACATCCAGACAGACAAATACGTACAATAATAATAGATAATGGTTTGTGCCCCGGATAAAAATCCATACAGTAAGGCGAATCTGTAGGTTACGTACGACAATAATAAATGTTGGTCTGTGCTATGCATGCATGATTTGTCAACCCGTTATTAGTGCAATTGCAACCAGTCAATTTAATAAGCTCACAGTCACTACGGGGAGCACATGGCCCAGCGTAGGCCGACGGCTCAGGCATAGTGTCCCATGATCACCATCCCCGGCCCATGAGACTACCATCCTAGGATGTTTAATGGAAACCCATCGACTAATGGCCAATCATATTATAGTATATGGGGCTTACCATCACATGGTTGCACGGCATAAAACATCAAACCCACATAGGAAAAATACCCAAACAAAGCCACATAGGGCGATATCAAAATATGCCACATAAGGCAAATATTAAAATAAGACACGTAGGGTGAGTATCAAAGCCATGCAATAAAAGACCATCCATGAAAACCACTTATCCATCTAGGTCACTACTCAATAACCACTAGATCGAAGGTCCATTTCAATCACATCATCGAGTTACATCCCAAGTATGGGTGTATATTTATAAGTGGGAGTTTTCCACTAATGTACCAATTTAAGTTCCATAAACAATCCACAAATAATCCACAAGTATGAACAAATATACAGGATGATCATTAAGCATGTAATATAACAATTCAATTTCCACCAGCTAACACATATGATTATAAAAGGAAGATATCAATTATAAATTAAAATAAAACTATAACTTAAGCTAATGGAAAAATGGAAAGATCAAGGGGAAGAATCATCATCTTATACTTTGCATCGCCTACCAACATTGTTAAGGAATGTACGTTCCCTTACAATCAAATCCTACCATAAATTAGGATGCACAATTAGATCCAAGTTCTGCATACTACCTAGGGTTCAAGATCATAACCTAGGGTTCGGATTACTTTTAGGGTTTTAGTATAGAATAACAGCTTCATGCTAGAGTTTAGTTATAGGCTTTAGATTCTAGGACTTGAATTCTATATTAGTATTCCTATTATTATTATTATTATTGTGCAATGGGTCAAATAATATTCCTAATGGGAGTATTAATCCATTGATATTAATAATGGTGGTTCATAAGTTCACGTTTAAATGTATCAACATTACCTAACATCTTTATAATGACCAATAATCTCTTAGATAATACAAGTAATAATAGTAGGATATTTTCTAATGATAATACAATAAGGACTAATGCTAATAATTATATTAACAAGTATTTGACTAATCCCATAAGGGAAATGATAATATTTTCTAATGATTTTAAATCATAACTATCAATTCCAGTCATGATAATGGAAACTATGATTTACCATGAATTATGAGGTTTTACAATTAGATCCAACCCTAACACACTACTTAGGGTTAAGGTCTCAACCTAGGGTTTAGGTTGCTTAGGCTTTTAGGGTTTAGTCATAGGGGTTGAACTATAACATGTGTGTAATTTTAGCAAAATGTATAATATGGTTATTCACCATTCATCGTTGATGATATATATGATTAGTACTTGTGATCATGGTGGTAACAAGTATACAATGGTAACAAATATTAAAATCTATTATTAATGGTAATAGATTTTCAAGTGATGGGTGCCAAACTAATATCATTTAATAGTAGTTTCTAATATTAATGTAGACGGTGTGGTGATGGCTATTCATGATTAATAACTATCATAACAATGTTTAGGAGTGACAATTGAAGCACTTAATTTTAACCATTGTAACTAACATTAGTATAGGTAGTTTATTAATGATTAATCATGTTTAGTATTAACAAATCTAATGACGATTGTAATGATAACACTATAATCAAAATAATCTTTATATGGAAAGGAAATGTGGCTCACCTAGGTCGACTTGGTTGAGTCGAGTTGACTCGGCTAAGCACCCATCTCTCTCTTTTCCTCCTCTTCTCCTTTCCTTTCGTTCTAACTCAGCTAAGGCTCAACTCAACTCATCAGCAAGTTGAGACAGAGTAGCGCAACACCTCCACAAGTCAGCTGAGTCCACTCAGTTCGACTCGACGTGTGGTGCAACGCCACCACCACTCTCTTCCATCATTCCTTCTCTTTCCTTCCTTGCTTCTTCCTCTTTTCTTCAAGCTAGAACGTCCAGCCGGGGACGTCAAACTCAACCCATGACTCCTTAAGTCGAGCTCGGGCTCAACTAGCAATAGGGACCACCGCCCATGACTCAGCTGGCCGAGCGGGTGCACCCGACTCCTCTTTCTCTCTTCTCTTTCTTCCCTCTTTCATTCCTCCATTCCTTCCCATTCCCCTATTTCTTCTTTTGTTGGAGCTCCTGCAATGCCGGGTGTAGACCCGAACCAACAGAGTCAGTCCGACTCGGCCTGAGCTCGAGTGGGAGTGCGGCAACGACACCCATCACGAGCACACGACTGCTCATTTTCTCCTTTTCTTTATTTCTTTCAACTAATGGTCGAAAGGACCTCCGCTTGGCCAGTAGTAGCTCTCATCCGACCAAAGCTCACCCCGATTAATCACGGCTTGGTGCAGATTGGTCGAAGGAGAAAGAGATGGCCGTTAATGGAGTCTCGAAAACCATGTTCCTTCCCTCCAATCTAACCCTTTCGGAAGGTTTGAACAGACCCTAAGAAGCTTATAGGTAAGGATTTTTGAAGCTTTAGGAGAGCTTCGGGCGATGGGTTTGGGTTTGGAAAGGGAACAACCATTTTTGGGAAAGACCCGGAGTTGGTGCGGTCTCTCACTCTATTTACAAGAAACCCTAGCTTCGTGGGGCTAGGATTGCTCTAGAACGGACGGCTGAGATTGGAAAGGGGATAATTTTCACGCGGATTGCCCTTGTGGCAAGGAGAACAGTTTCCTTTTTGGAAATGTTAGTTTTTCTCAGCCCGTAAATGACCGGATTTGTGGTCACACACGTGCTCGTCTTTGTGTGAAATAGCTCGGGTTTTGATCAGCCTCGCGACGTGCACACGATGGACGGTTCAGATCGTGCACAGGGACGATCGTGGTGGCCATGGTTGATCGAAAACGGACTATGTCCGTCCACTGACAAGAACGAGAGAGAGAGAGAGAGAGAATCTCTCCATTAGAGGAAATTTCGGGTCAGCGGTTGCTTGACCGAGTTCCTTGGATTGGTGCACAGCGGGTGCACCCTTGTGGTGCACATGCGACGCAGGTGTGGGGTCCACTGCAATGTTTGTGGAAAATCCACTCCGTCCATTCCATTTACAGGGTCCTGTCATAGCCCTTTACCGAAGACGGGGCAAATCCAAGGTCCAGGTGGGGCCCACCACTTGATTTGTAGTCCTAAGGGTGGTTACCCATTATCCTACTAGTCGGATGATTTCGAAGCTGAACGTCAACGACTAAAAAGTCCTAATGGTCCATTTGTAAAACTTTCATCACATATTACTAACCAATACGAATATTAATATAGATTTCCTTACTGTTGTATATTACTAATAATTAAAATCTCATACACATATATTCATATAATTTTAATATATTAACATAATACTATATGCATGCCATTGATCTCCTATTTATTAATATATAATTCATAATATACAGTCTCATATTATACATATATATGAATTGCAAATTGTACAATATCTTATTTAAAATCACATCGTTAAATAATATAAAATTTTATTCAAATATCTAATAATTTTTGGTATACATGTTTATAAAAATATTCAATACTACATTAATATTTATAATTCAATTATATATTGTAAAATTTTTATTCATTATGTTTAGTTAATATAATATTATTTTTATAATATTTTATGTGCATTATATATATATATATATATATATATATATATATATATATATATATATATTATTACTCTTATTATAATATATTTTCATACACTTCTATATAATAAGTAATTTATCAAGATACATCATCATCTTTTGATCTATGTTTGTGTAAAATTTATAATATAATAAATAGATAAGATAATATACTTAGTATATATTATTCGACTACTGGGTGGTTTGATATGTGGATAGGGATCACCTTCGACAGTTAGATTTAAACTAGGATGCACATGAATGTTCACTAAGCTAGGTTTGCATCTAACTAAGTCAGTTTATATAGTAACACTCGAGTACTGGAAAGTACGGGGTGTTACAGAGAACTCCTCAGAGCGCACAACACATGGGCTGGGTGATTTACGTGACATGATTAGTTCATGGAGCAACTATTTGTGACATCCAATCCCGGAGTGATGTGAAACTGCATTTGAGAATTACCCACATCGATTTGTGCACCACTACCCGAACGATCAAATACTTATGTGCCCTAAGAGAGTCTCTACCCAGAGTACATTACGTCCATGATAGAATATTTGAATCACTAGTTGTGATACATCTTACACATCACTTGCACTTATAGAGAGTATAACTGAATCATAACAAATAAAACTAAATCTGAATCATAACGAATATCAACTAAATTATTGAGACACATGCCCAAGCCGTAAAGATAGACGGCACGAGGCCAACATAATAAAGAGAAGAGTGACAATGGTTAACTCAACAAAAGTAGCAATGGCCAACATAATAAGAGAAGAGCAGCAATGGTTAACTCAACAAGTAGACGAGTGGCAGAGCCAACTCAAATAAAGAGACAAGTGGCATGGCCAACTCAATAAGTTTGATAAGGCAGGGGCAAGGCTTGCATCCATGGCCTCACATAAATTCAGAGAACCCTCTTATAATTGACATGATGTCGTAATCCCCGCAGGGCCAATAATTGTAATGACAATAACTGAATCAATTGATAAGATAATTCCCAGAAAATTATAAACATGAGAAGTAGGATGATTCACATCATTAAAGATACAAAAAAGCAAGATAATTCACATCATTAATGGTATGAAAAGGCAGGATAATTCACATCTTTAAAATCATGGAGAGGCAGGATAAATATAATAACTTAAATTAGTGTAAGCTTAAAGGATAAAAACCCTCACCTTACAAGTCGAATTATCCTCTTCCGAGGCTAGGTGTTCCTGCATACTCTTTCACATTCAATCTTATCCTATATCATAAAATCTACAAGGCTTACAAAGTTATGATTAAATTTAGGGTTATGTTTATGGCCTAAATATAGGGCTTAAATAATTCTTATTTCAGAAAAACTTGATCAAGACATTAGATATTACATATTTTACCTGAACCTAGCCTTAACTCAGTCCCAGGACTCGATGAGTTAACTCATCGCATTCATACCATCTCTTTCTCTCTTTCTTTCTTCCCTTTCCCTTTTTTTTCTTTTTTTTCTTTCTTTCCTTTCTCTTTTCTCTTTTCTTTTCTTTTCTTTTCTTTCTTTCTTTCGTTCCCTTTATTTCTTTTTCTTTTCCTTTCTTATGAATGAGGCTCAAGCCCAAGTCCAAATTGACATATTGCCTCAACCATAACTTTGAAACTTTTCATTTTAACAGTGTTGAAAGCAATACCAGATTGGTAAAACCCCTTAGCAATATATTGAATAGTAGTTTTCCTATCTTTTTATTTATACCGGTTTTCTAATGGTGTTTAAGGTAGCCCTTTGCCCCGACCCCTTAGGTTTACCACATCCTCAGGGTGTGATCTGCACTATCTATCCATAGGCCCATGCCCACAAACTCTTTTCAAGGTCGGTGGTTTATACCGGCCTATCGATGTAAGGGGGTAGGGATAGCTTCATCATCTACATTAACTACATTTATATCCTCACACACTTCTTATTTTATAAATTCATCTTGATGTAGGGCACTATCACATTTCTTTCTCGATTACTTATCCATATACTCCAAGACTTCCCTTTACCTTTCTAGAGTAATTTTCTGACATGTTCTTGCATTTGACCCCGGTGCATGTACAAGGTGTTGCTTGTGCCACGCAATGCCACCAGAACTCGCATACACACATAAATCACATACTATGTGAGTCTTTTCCGTAGCACTACGATAGTGCCCGTACTTCCAACCCGAGTCATTTGACTTGAGTCTCAAAGAAGAAGATTAGGAAGAAGACCGTGGTGTATTGATTCTTCTTGTTATAACTTGTAAAAGCTAAAAACCAAAGAGTAAAGACTAAAGTAACTAGCTCAGCATAGACATGTGTACTAGCTCAGCATAGGAAGGTATGCTAGCACAACACATCTTCGAGCGAATGTTAGGTCGCAGGCCCTCGGAAAAACGTCGCATCTGCATCTGCGCGTCAGCAAGTATAGTAGGAGCATACCTGCCCAACTCTTAAACTGGTGCTCGTACTCTACCACTGACATGCCTCCCTACCTGAGGCGCAAGAACTCATTCTCCTTCTTGTGCTGGCACGTAAGGGGATAATACTTCTCGTGGAAGCGGGTCTCAAATGTTGCCCACGTTCATACGTAATCAACTGCAACGGTCCGCAGGACACTATCCCACCACAAGCTGGCCTCCTTCTCAAACATAAAGGTGACCAACTCGACCTGCTCCGGCTCTATACAATGTAGTATCCTCAGCATCTTGGAAATGCGGTCAAGCCAATATTCGGTCTCCTCGGGTCTGTGAGAAACCTGCAAAGGTAGGAGGCCGCAAGCGCTGGAATCGCTCGAGGAGGCCACTAGTACCCAAGATCCCCTTAGGGTATACAATAGGTGCAGGTAAAGTCACACCCTCATCCTGAGCGGAAGGCCCTACAGTCTCCGCAGGGTGTACAAATTGTGCAGGTGGAGTCGCACTCCCACCCTGACCTAGGGCCCCTACAATAGTGGCCAAGATCTGCTGCTGCTGCTGGTACTGCATCTGCTGCTGTTACTGCATCTGCTGCTGCTGGTTCTGCACCTGCTGCTGGTGAATCATCATCAACAACTGCTCCAACCTATCCATAGGTGGGGCCGACTGAGGCACATGCTGCGTTGAAGAAGATGCACGGTTTTGCTCACGAACCGGTGGTGTGTAAGGTGGCGGCCCAACTGTAGGACCAGTAGAAGGTCAAGACACAGGCATAGTCTCACGAACCGGGTCCGAACCAGAGTCCGTACGACCATCACTCCAAGGAGGTGCCTGGTCCATCAAATCAGTAAGTGTGAGTCGTGTCATGCTCCGCGTGACCGCAGGTGGCATTCCCTATACGACATAAGGCACAACTTGTGTAAGATGTAGCATAACAATACACAATCCTTTAAGCATTCCACACACTTCATACCAAAGAGACTGCATTCATTTCATTTACCAAAATTGTCATAATACATGGAATATAGTTCTACATGAATCACGACAGGAACGCATGCGGCTATGAACTATTCAGCCCAAACACACTTTCTACCTTCTACACTACTATGCCCACGAAACATTTAAACACAAACATCCTAAAACAGCAACAAACAAGCTACAAAACAACGGTACAGAAGATTAGGTATCCGAATCTGGTGACAGGGGAGGGGCACCTTTATCCTACAGACAACACAGGATACTCTTCAAGGTGCGAGTCACCTTCTGGAACTTATGCTTCACAAGGGCCCGGAGATCAACAATATCCTGTCGCAAGGTAGCCTGACCCTCCTCAAGTCGAGCTAAACGGGCATCCCTAGCAGCCCGATCAGTGTCCTGCTCTGGTGCCGTAGGAGGAGAGCTCTCATCCGTATCCTGGGCCTCCTCTTCTTTTTCTGTTCCTCCTCTATCTCTTCCCTGCTTTCCTCCTCGCTTTCATACTCACTTGCCGTCTCATCCTCACTCTCATCAAGTCGGGCTTGCCGCTGCCGTGGCCCGATTTTTATCTGATTGAGAGTAGTTTCGTCGATGAAATGTTGCGGCACTGGGAGTTCTGCGCCAAGTCTGTAGTTGAACTCGCGTGCAATCTTGCATATAAGCTGGCCGTAGGGGAGCGAATCAGTCCTTCTATTGGAGCGTGCGGTAAGAGCTATCTGTCGCAAAACATACGTAGGCACGCACAACTTCTCTCCCTGCCCCGGTTGGTATAGAAAGTCTACCATCAGGCGCATGCACTCACTGCGATTGCCCCACCTGGGGTACACGTTAAACGTGCAGATATGGTGGAGTAGGCGGAAATCATCCATCATGTTTAATGCCAGGAGGTTATTGTTTGGCTGCCATTGAACCAGTCGACCACAAAAGAAATGCGTACGGCGATCCCTTTCACGTGCACTCTTCAGATTCGTCTCACTCGCGTGGACTTGGCCAAGCGGTATTCCCATGAGTTGAGCTATCAGGCCAACATCAATTGTAGAGCTGTACACGAGTCGAGTCGAGTCGAGTAGGGCGATACTCGTACTCAGCTCTTAACGCCCGAGTGTTGCTCGTACTCGACTCTACTCGGCCAACGAGCAAGGACTCTCTACTCGTACTCTACTCGCCCGAGTACGAGCCGAGTACGAGTAGTAAACGAGTCGAGTCGAGTCCGAGTTTTCGAGGCGAGTTCAAGTACGAGCAGAAATCGAGTGCCCGAACGGACAGGGGCACCAGACACAAAATGGTGGGCCTAACACAGATTCTGTAATCCATCAAAATCAACACATAGATTCTATAATCCATCAAAATCAAAATGAAATTCTTACCTGATGGACGGACAGGGGCATCGGGCAGGGGTGAAGTGAGACGAGCTGCGGACAGGGCAGGGTAGAGATGAGATGCGGACATGGGCATCGGGCAGCCTAGGGACGAGCTGCAGCAGGAACAGGGGCACCGGGCAGGGTAAGGATGAGCTGCAGAGTGCGGACAGGGCAGAGCAGTGACGACTGACGAGCTGCGGACGGGCACTAAACAGGCCGCAGGGACGAGCGGCAGGGGGAGAGAGAGAGAGAGAGAGAGAGGGAAGAAGAGGGACAGGGGAGAGAGAGAGAGAGGGAATGACCGAATGGGTAGGGTCCGTAGGGACGGGCGCTGCCCGATGGGAGGGAGGGAAGGAAAGGGGAGGGAGGGTTGTTTTTTGGATTTGGGTGGGCGGGCAAAAGCTGAAAGTGACCGGGACTAGGTCTTCAAATGTATATATATGACCCTGGTCGAGCAACGAGTCGAGTACTACGTTGCTCTTACTCTACTCGAACTCAAAACGAGTAGGAAAAAACTGCTCGTACTCGGCTCTAACTCAGACGAGTCGAGCATCGAGTCGAGTATTCCGAGTCTAGTCGAGCAAGTACCGAGCTTAGCCTGCTCGTGTACAACTCTAGTCAATTGTGGCCTCCTGACCTCTTCCCGCGGGAATCTTGAACTGCAAGGGCTCCAGCGTAGGCTCTTGAATATGGGCATAGAATGATTAGACAGTGCCTACATTTGCACGATATTTTCCCTCAAACACAGGGCCCCATCCGGCCTCACCTAGGCGCTCCATCAACAGATATTCCTCGAAGAGCTTCTCGTCAACATGAGCTTCGAAAAGGACCCTACGGTCATGAAACCTACCATGAGACATTTCCGCCAGAAGAATCCTTTCAAGGGGAGCCTGGGGATCAAGCTCCCACTTCGTCCGAATCTCCAAATCAATGCTCGGACTTGCAACGGCGGCTTTCTTTTTCCTTGAACGAGTAGGGTGACTATACCCGGCTTCATCCACCGTGCCCTTTCTCTTTCCCATGAGAGAAAGAATGGTGGAAATGGGGAAGATGCCTGTAACAAGCTCGAACAATGCCATGGAAAAGGAAAGAAAATGGGGAAATAGGAGGGATACTTGGGTTCCCACAAATTTGAGACACAAAGTGAGGCTTGAATGCTCAAATGAAAGGGGAATGAAGAAGGTAAACAGCTGTGGAGGAAGATTTTGAATGTGTGGTGAAGGTGGTGCACGAAAACGGAAGAAGGAACACTTGGAGGGGGATTTTGAGTGAGGATTTGAGTGTTTCTTGAGAAAAGGAAAGCTTGGAGGGATAGTTTGTGAAGGAGGGGCGACCTAGGAGGGGTTTTAATCGAAAACCCGTGCACAAGTGGGCCAACAACTCTCTAGAAATGATCGACCCGATCGGCCTGCCCGGCCGAGCCCGCCTGGCGACGAGGCCCTCGCCGGTCTCTGGACATTCCGGCTAGGACTCGCCCTTTGGGCGAGGTCCTCCTGCCCCCTAGACTTCAAATATATGTGGGTCCCACCCTGGGTCCCCCTGGAAGAGTCCCTTTTGGCCCCCGACTCCGCTTTGAGTCATTTCGAGTCCTCACGGGTGTGTTTCTGATGTACAGCTGCATCTGTACAGTATTGAGGGCTGAGAAGAGGTGATTTACTGTCTAAACCCGTTGATAGACGGTCTAGGAAAGGTTCGAGGTCGCCTCAAGCGATCACTGAGGTGTACGGACTGGATCTCGGCAATCGATATCAATGAACTTCGGCAATTGGCGAAATTGGGGAAACCTAAGCTTGTTTCTATATTTTTCTCGCACCCACCTATGTCGAAAAACGTCAGCATACGTCGTGTGACCATAACCAAGGTACGATTTAATCCAAATCATGCTCTGATACCAACTTGTAACGCCCTGAAAATCGGGGGTCTAGTAGCAACTCAACTCTCGAGTTCCAAAACATCACTTATGCAACATATATGCTTATGATTAAAATATTGATTGTATTAGTGCTTTAATCATGAGTGGGATTATACCAAAACAGTAATTCATACTCCAGATCAGTTTATATAATGCAAGTGAAAGATTGAAAGATGTATATAAACGTATATGAGCAAAAAAGATTACTATCGGTCTCCAGAGTATGAACACATCACTGAGTCACCATATACATATAATAGTTCAAGAGTCAAAATGTCAAAAATAGTTTGACTACAATGATAAGCCCTGTAGCTCCATCGATCAGGATGGCCTAAGCGAAGCCGCCGAAGAACTGCATATAAGAGAACGCATCCTGATCGCCATCATAATCCAGCTCTGCCTCCAGAGTCGCATCATCATCCACATCTAAGACAGAGTCTGGTGGGTGTTCAGAACATCGTCCCAGAACGTGGGAGTGAGTGATCAACTCAGTGGAATCATATAGCAAAGGTTAACATATTATCAACTCAGTCAAGTAGTAATGATAAAGTAGACATATCAGACATTCCTACATACTCTTATTAATACAAGGATGAAATGTATTCATGATGCATGCCCTCGCCTACACTCCTTCGTGCGACACCATCTTACGGTCGCGGCATGCTTTCTTCCCTCTGTGCTTTTCAACCCGGGGCACATGTAGTGCGATGTTATGAGCGTGATTACCAAGTTTTTATTAGTCCTTTTCATACAGCAGGATTGGGAAACTAAGGTACCTCACTTATATCAATACCCAATAATGATCCATTCTAGGGTCGTCAGTCCTAACAAATCTTATACGTGTTACGGTTCTAGGTCACTACAAAGGGCTCGTCGCCTCGATGCAGTGTAGTCCTAGTTTTATACTCTAGTTGCTACCGCAAGGCTAGTCGCCTCAATGCAGGCTCAGAGTATGCTCGAGGTCACTACAAAGGGCTCGTCACCTTATCAGTGTAGGCCGACAACTCGAATACAGTGTCCCATACCACCGTATTCGACTCACGAGGCGGTGTTGCTCACTGGTCACTACGGGTGGACTCGTCCCCCAGCATAGGCCGACAGCTTGACCACAGTGTCCCATACCACCATGTCTAGCTCATGAGTCTTAGCGGATCGAGGTACCAAGGTTAACGGGGTTTTCACTGGTGAGTTTGGTACCTTAGGTTCAAGTAGTAGCGTCCATACATGGTGAACATACATCGAGCCAATCGGGTTACTTGACGAGCTAGACTATTACGAGCGCACCTGAAGTTGATCGACATGAAGTACGTAAACACTCTGTGTGGCCTAACCACTGCCGACAACTCTAGTACAGCTCGGGTTCATCAAACACGTCCTACGTGGTGAATAAATCTCAGCCACGAACTCAAGGCTTGTTACCGATTGCCTGGACCATAACATAGCCCCATATACATTCAATCTTAACCAATAAGCATGTGAAGTAGTCCGAACAGGAGTAACCAAGTAATCCAATCATACTATCAAGCATGTTATAAGGTGCAACATAAATAAGAATTCATACACATGCCTTTTACAAGTAAAGCGAAAAAAAACTAAACAACTTGCATGGAGGAAATATTACACATCCCTCAGGTAGTTGAGAATCCTATCTCAACACCCACCTAAAACACTCTCCTAAGTACTTACTTATACAAGATTTTGACAAACACCTAGGCTACACTTATTAGCCTACATAGCGTAAGTTGGCCCAAACATATATTAGGGCAAATCCTTTCGCCAAGGAGTTGTTACACGCATAACTAGTATATACACACGGTAATTAATTATAGCAAACACACTTTCAAATTTCATACGTATACGGTACTTTCTACAAATACAAAGAATACGCTAAACTCCACATAGTTCGTATGTAACTGAAACGTAGAACAGACATCGCATTTTGCATGTGAAATAGCATCCACATCAGGAATCTATCATTAACCGACATTGAAAGCTTTGAAAACCATAACCTATACGTCTATAGTCCGCACCTTACGCCGATAAACGCATAACAGAGTCGTTTTAGACGTTAAGTCTTTGTCAATGACGGATTTGCAACCTATAGCATGAGTGAGGTTAGCCATTTCATAACTAGCACTATCAGAAACCCTAAGCCAAATTAGGGTTAGGTTTCCTTACCCAAGTGTAACGTCGAAATCGCCGGAATAGCGATGCAGGTAGGGTAGCTAAGTGCATGAAACGACGGGATCGAATCCCAGGAAGAATCCCCACTCTCTCTCTCTCTCTTTCTTTCCCTTTTTCTCTCCTCTCTTTCTTAGGGTTTCTAAATTCGTATGGAATATGAGAGAGGGGGTTGTAAGGCCCTTATATAGGCCCAAAACTGATGGGAATAACCTAGGGCCAAGGTATACTTAGGTTATGTCCAAAGAGCGTCTTTTTCAGCTCAACGGAGCACTTCCGAAGCCCCCCTTGAGCCTAAGGTCGGACTTAAGCTCCCTTATGTTAGATCTAGGTCAAGCTGAGTTTTCGGTCCGATCGGGTTTACAGATCGCCCGTGGCGGACCAGTTTCAGTTCAACGGTCTACGATCACCGATCAGGGCCACAAGTGCACTGACATGTGTGGAAAATTTTCCCTAATCCGAGGGGTGTATTTGGGTCAGATTCTGACAGTCTGAATCCTTATATTTGGCCCACAAGCAACATGACTCAGATTACTTAAATTCGAATTTCATTTCTAAATATATTCACGTTTCTCACACACTTCGCTCTGGGCTCAAGTTGTTTGCTTCTGGATACTATCTGGATTTGATTTCCAAGATTATTGTCAAGCCCAACAAGGCGGTCCTAAGCACTTAGTCTCGTGGTCATCGGACTTTCGACATGTGTTCCAGGTCCGATACGAAGTTTCAATGTGCTCCCGAGAGCAACAGGGTAATGAGATTGATCCTAGATTTCAGGGTAATGTAGCGTTAATGATTCTACAAGTTTTGGGTCTTGCAGTTCGTATTTAAAGTGGTTCAAGTGAATTTCACAGCTAATCTAGTTTAACACTTAGTTAATTTTATCTAATTTCTAAAGGATTCGGTCCTGAGTGATTTCTGTCGGAGGTGGTACTCGGGTCTTTGTACGAAATTTTTTGAGTCGTTACATAGTCGTCCGCTGTTACAGACGAGTGCCTTATTTTTCAAGATGTTGTTTAAATAAGTGGGGTCCACTTGTGATGATTTCTGGGGATCCATTCCCTTCACCACTTTTCGCATGCTGTGCTGATCCTTGGCCCCAAATTTGAAGTAGGTACGATCTCCAAGTGGGCTACACGATCGGCCAATGCATGGAATGGTATTCATCGTTGAAACAATCCCCACTCATACGTATGTGTCATGCATCCTTAATTACAAATTTGCCATCAATTCTTCAACCACTTTCCACTGTCAGTTATATCTGATTGCACCATCCAAATGCCCTGAAATTTGGCAGATGTTCCTCGTTATTCGTTCTCTTTCCATCGGTCAAGTTTGAGCCTCAATCTCCCGAGGATGTCCAAGATACTCTTTTAAATGGCCAACACACTCTATGTTTCAGACTGTCAGTTGTACATATCTAGTTGAACTATTACCTGGTAGTTTGGTCATATACTTTAGGATCTTCAAAATGACCGATTCATCTTAATATTTGGATGGCCCATTTGACGGATCCAAACCTGATGTGTGGTAAGATAACTTGCTAAAAATAAGTAAACTTGGTGGCTAGTATTATAATCACGTATTTAGGTGATTGTACGATCAATTTTGTAGATGAATGAACACAAATGGGTTTTTAGAGCGATCAAGGGACCGAACACGTATATTGTTGGATTCGAGTGACTTGTTCACATGTGTAAGTTCCTTGGATTGTAATTCTAATGGTAGGTTATGGACGGGTCAGAATCTTGATCTGATAAGTGTATGAACGGATGTAGAGGTCAAGTAGCTAATTTACTACAATCTAAGGGCTGAAATTCAACGTATATGGTTAATTTATGATAATTAGGCCTGGTATACAATTTCACATGAAACGGATTGTGGGAACCATGTGATCAAGAATTCAGGGGTCTGGGTCAATGACATTTTCGTAATTATTGCTGATCTGTGAGTTTTGGGAAATCAAATGGCTCCACATTGTTATAGGCACGTTTCTAAGAAGTTCTTACAAAAGAATATATATCTAAATCATTACGGATAGGGAGTTATTCGTCGTGTCATTCAAGGGAAAGTACTTACGTCAAATCCTTAATCTTGCTCCGGTGGTAGACTCTCAAGAGTTTCAACACCCGGTCAAGGGTTCGAGTATCCATTGGTGGTGAAAACCTACCAAGGCATGAATGTGTCGGGGTGTGTGTGCGCGTGTGTTAAAAAAAATCACCTGATGGATGGTCTCGTCTTGAAATCAACTGTCAGATGGTTGAATTTATTGAATGGAGGTAACTCCCAACGGTTAAGTTTGTGTCAGGGCAAGGATGTAAGGCCGAAATAGTTGGATTGGTATCGTACATATGTACATACTAAGTAAATTACTTGGTAACGCTCAAGAACTTTCAATACTCGGGTATTGAAAAGCTCGGGGCGTTACAAAACTCTAGGTCAATACCCTAACCATAGATAGTGTGTTAGTATTAACTGACAATTACTACTTATTATCTCTTCTAATATTATTATAAATTAATTATATGAATTAGGTTTCAACTCCTAAGCAAAGCCTAAAACTAAACTCTTGGATGAAAACCTTAATTCTACATCAAAACCCTAAGATAGATAACTCAAACCCTAGGCTATGATCTTAAACCTAGGTAGTGTGCAGAACTTGGATCTAATTGTAAAGTTCGTAATTTGTGGTAGGATACAATTCTAAGGGCGCAAGCACTTAGCGACACTAGAAGGCGATTCAAGTATAAGGTGATGATTTCTTCCCATTGAGCTTTCCATTTTTCCATTAGCTTAAGTTATAGTTTTATTTTAATTTATAAATGATATCTCCATTCTATAACCACATGTGTTAATTATTGGAATTGAGTTGCTACATCACATGCTTAATGTTTATCCTATATATTTGATTTATGCTATTGGATTATTTGTAGATTTTTTCTATGATTTAAACTGGTACACTAGTGGGAAACCCCCACTTATAAATGTACACCTATACTTGGAATGTAACTCGATTGGTGGTGATTGTAATGGACCTTCGACCTAGTGATTATTGAGTGGTGGTCTAAATGGATCATTGATGTGGGCCTACCATCCTAGGGTTGCTGTGTCAAAGTGGTTTTCAAGGATGGTCTTTTATCACATGATTTTGATACTCGCCCTATGTGGCTTATTTTGATGTTTGCCCTATATGGCTTGTTTTGATATCGCCCTATGTGGCTTTGTTTTGGTATTTTCCTATATGGGTTCAATGTTTTATACTGTGCAATCATGCGATGGTAAGCCCCATATTCTGTAATATGATTGGCCACTAGTCGACGAGCTTCCATTAAACATCGTAAGATGGTAGTCTCATGAGCCGGGGATGGTGGATAGACTTATGCCCGACCTATCGGCCTACGCTGGTGATGAGCCCCCGTAGTGACTTTGAGCTTATTTAAAAATGACTGATTGTAATTGGATTAATAATGGGTTGGCTAATCATCCATACATGACACAAACCAGCGTCTATCGATAAGCAGTCATTACGCCGCACTTAGTATGTTTCGCTGACAACTAGCTTCTGTCCGACTGGATGTTTTTCCCAGGTCGATGATTGCATGGGTGACGAGCCCAACTTACGCACTGATGTGCATCCCTAGGGCGATGACTGCATTCACGCATCCATGCATCTAATAAGACCTGCATCATATATTATTTTGTATACTTTATTTTATAACTATGCTTACCTAATGCGGTGGTATGTAATCTTAAGGGGAATTCACATTGAGTTGGCTACTCATCCATCAAATATACAACCATACAGCTAGTGCAGGTGGCTTAAGTGATTTTCAGGTTCAGATTGATGAGGAGTCAGGTACAAGTGTCAGGGATGCCTGGTCGTATTGCTAAGAGGAGTTGTGTGGTCTTGCGGCTTATGTTTACATTCTTCTGTTATTTTTCATGTATTAAATTATGTGAATTCTTGTAATTGTCATATTAAGACATTAGTTTGTATAAGTCATTATGGGCAATCTCTTGTATATTCTAAATGTAATTGCAATTTTTCCTTTATGCTTACTTGTTCATTCTACGCTCATATGCTTACTCTGATAGTATATATATATACTATATATATACTCCAATTTGACCATCCTTTAAGGTTAACATTAGGGTTTTTGGAAAACGAGTCATATCGGGTCCTGAAAAGTCAGGGCGTTACATGATCTATCTCTGAAAAGAATAATCAAACTCAAAGTGACAACAATCCATTGTAACCAAAGTATCAAAATCAGTAAACTGCATGGCAAAAGATTACCTACACATACCTAGTCGGGGTGTTCGAAAAATTTGATCGAGTCCAAGTCGGCGTAGTGAGTTCCCCGTAAGGTCGCATGAACGCGTGGGACAGTTAACCATTTTGACGATCAAACAGAATGAATACTCCCAGGGTGATTATGTAGCAAAGGAAACGACAGATCAAATAGTACGGGAATCCTCGTAAAGCTGCAACGAACGCGCTGAGGCCCTACTTTCAGACTTATCCTCCAATGCTATTTAACAATCTGACGTGAAAGGGTTGTGATTGGTGACCCGTAATACCGCACGAACGCACAAGGATAATCACAACATTTTCCTCAAGTCATCTCTTTTCCAAGTAATCAACTAATAATGATACAATGCTATGCAACAGATTCGAATCACTACCCTTTCTGACCAGAAGGGTGGTGTCACGCCCTAAACCCATAAATTGGATTCGCAAGAATCCCGATCGCCGAACCCAGTGCCGACAGCCTTCGTAGTACCCCATTCCCGGCCCCCAGCGTACATACGCCAGGTTCCGATCCTGGGATCCTACAAGGAGGATTTTCCAACGAACATTTGTCTCATTAGAAGCATAACCACAAGTATACCCAAATCATAAAGGCAACATCATCATCATATATCCACTAATATAGTCATTTAGATACAATGCTGAAAAGGAAATACATACATCAAAATCAATGCTCCAGAGGACAGCTGCACGCTCCAAGCTCAACGCTGCTGCAACCTAACGCCACCTGCACGCATCTATCGTGCATAAGCTTACAAAAGCTCAGAGGGTGGTGAAAGTGTGTGCACAAGATAAATGCCAAGTATATAATGAAGTACATGAATCATACATCATCAGGATAAATGGGAATAATAACAAGATTATGAACCATACGATATCAGAGTAAGCAGAAATATACTGTTAAGTCCATGAATCATTCAATAACAGAATACGCAATGCGGATCGACTATGCAAATGTGGAAGCCAAATATCAGATGCTGATGATGCAATGCAATATGTGGTGCGAAAGAAATGACCATGTGGCTGGAATGTGAAGTCAGGGTGATAGTACGAAGTATCACAGGCTATGGGGTCCATCACAAGGGACTTCTATCCAAACCAGTCCCATACATAAATTTGGATAGTCAGACACAATGTAGTAAACTCCTGATCTCAGGTTAGTCGCGCGCCCAACCGAAATCCTGGCCATGCGAAGGTACACGTAACAAATAGTTACGCACCACCAGCCCAAGTGGATAGTGAATGAATGAATGGATATGCAATTCCTGCCCAATAAGTCCACATATCAGTACGGTTGCTCTCTAGAGAAATCACCGGGGTTTATTACACTCGACACTGACTGCCTCCTCCCTAGCTACATAGCCCAGCGAGCGGAATAGACCTCATTATCTGCCTGACCAGTAGTTTCCCAATACATACCCAGCTCGTCGATAACGGACCCATTTACGAGCTGGTCATACTCAGCATAGCTTATAGCCCCCTCACTCGGGCGGATAACGTCACACCCCTTCCAACTGACCATGACACAGTGGGAGACACGACCTCATGGTATAGGCACCGACGCTCATATTCCACTCGGTCTAGACGTTGGAGCATCTCCTGGTACCAAGGAGGTTCTGAGATTTTCACTCAATGACATCCTACGTGCCCACAGTGCTAGAACCAAGCATTTCGGTGTCTCATCTAGCCATCCACGATGTGCCTGTGGAGGCCACGACCCTGATGCCGCTAGGGCATACAATGATCAAGTCACATATATGCGAGATGCATGAGTCACACTATCCAGTCATGCAGCAATCCTGCGCGTACGGTGCTATAATGTGGGCACTCCGTCTCACAAGGAGTCCCGTAAATAGTCTGCCCAATGGCGTATGCAATGATCAATCACTACTCATATCAAGCATACATATGATGCGTATGACATGAGTCATGGAATTATACTAAGCATGTTATCTTTACATAAGGGAGCTATCTTTACAACACAGATGGGCCTAGACGGCCTATACTCAACAAGTATGGGCCTATCAATGGGCCCTAAGGAGAGCGATAATGCGGACATTTAACCAACATCATCCTTACAATGTGGACGTCAAACCAACATTGTTACCTAGGCACGGCCCGCCATAAACATCATTACATAAACCATGGTGGAATCACATTACAAGGGGCCTTATGTACATCCCATTGGGCCTCGACCCATTGGGCCTCCAATACATCAAATGGGCCTCATAAATATCAAGGTGGGCCTCCTCAAATGGGCCTTAACCCATGGGCACCAAATACATCACAATGGGCTTCAACCCATGGGCCCTAATACATCACAATGGGCCTTCACCCATGGGCTCCAAAATACATGACAGGTGGGCCTTGTACCTGAGCCTCAAAATGCACAACAGGTGGGGCCCGCTCATGGTCAAAGATACATCCTGATGAGTCACATGTATATCAAAGTGGGCCCCTCGATTAGGCCACAAAATACATCAAAGTGGGCCTGACGGATGGGCCATAAAGTACATCAAGGTGGGCCTCACAGATGGCCACAAAACACATCAAAGTGGGCCTCAATGGATGATCATATCACGGAGTGGCCTGTCGTGATGTGTTTGAGATCCAACCAATTCATAAGTTAACATAGAGCTAGATGAAGTGGAAGCAAAATATAAGCTTAATTGGAAGTTGATGTGGCTCCTAAGGAGTTTGAACAGTGGATGTCACTGTCCCCACTATTTTCAATGGTGGGGTCCACTTGAGCCTTAGATCCGACTCATTTTTAGTCTCAAGCCATAAAATGACCTCTAAAAATGGTCGGAAGGTTTGGATACAACCCATGCATCATGATGGGTTTCATGAAGGCCCACCATTATGTATATATTATATAATATATGTAATATATACAATATAACACACACACACACACACACACACACACGTACACACCAGGTGTAGCCCCTCATGTGGGGTGGGTCCCACCGTCCAGGTGTGGACGGTGGTGACAGAGCACACACACCATGGTGGGCCAGGGTCCTTGACCCTTCCGTCCACGGGCGGAGGGGGTGAATAAAACACATGCATCACTGTGGGTCCCACGTGGGGCCCACCATAATGCTCATTTGCAATCCAACCCGTTGGTAAGGTCACACGACCCTGTATGAAAGGGAAAAACAAATTTCATTTTGATCCAAAACTTTTGTGGCCCAGAAAAGGGTTTCAAAGGCAGGCGTTCAATCTCACTGTTTCCTGTAGTGTGGGCCACCAGAGCTTCGTATATGGCTAATTTTCGGGGACGCCCCATATACGAAGGGGACCCATCAAATGCCCGGTGTTAATGTTCAACACACAACATGGTGGGGCCCACGTAGGGGACCCCTGGTCCCGTCCGTCCGTTGCACGCGCAGCAGCGCTGGTGCTGCCTGTGCCTCTGACAGCAACAGCGTCAGCTGCTGCTGTATAGTTTTATTTATTTTTTTATATTTTTGAAAACCTATTTTTTGAGGTTTTTCTATGATAGGGCCCGCATCAACAGAATCCAGTTCAACCAATGGATTTTATAGTCCATAACAAATCCATCAAGCCCAATATTGGGCATCTTTCGGTGTGTAGAAAAATTAAGTTGAATTTAAACGGTGAAAATCACTGTTTTCAAAGATATGACCCGCCAGAAGATTGGATCAGCTTCATCTTTCGGCTCAACGCCTAAAATGAGTTGGTAAATAGGATGGACAGCGTAGATTGAACTCATACATCAATGTGGAGCCTACACAAGTGGCTCACCCCAAATGCCTTGAACCAAGGCTAATATTTGTGTTTTCCATGAACGTCCAGCGTCCAGGGACGCTGGACGGTTTGTGCTCTTCAAGTGGGCTGCCCAGGTGGGCCACCAAATGATGATTGGTGCAGATATAACACTTATAAAATGGGCCCCACCTATAGGTGACTTGGATAAAATACATACCTTATGGTGGGGTCCATCCGGGTGGGCCATAGGGCCATTTCATCACATTAAAACAAAGAGAGAGAGAGAGAGAGAGAAAGAGAGAGAGAGACGGGACACGTGTGATGGAGGGCTCCGCCACTATGAGCCCTCCCTTGCAAGCAATCACACATCAAGTGGGTCTCATTTACACGTGGGCCCATCAAACCAAAAATCAACGGTGGAGATCCTTTCTCCACCAAATGTAAGGTCTAGATGACCCTATCCATACAAGGAAAATAAACATCATGATGGGGTCCATGGAGGATGACCCCATCATGGAATGACCATGAGGATCAAGGTGGTCTATCGGCCACATCAAGGGTCTAAAGTGAGATTCATACCATCAATCGGTTGGCCTCACTTGACCCATCATCAAAACATGATAAATCTACCCTAATAAGCACCCACCGTTCGATCTTCTTGGTCCAATGGAACGCCAAGCTCCTTGTGCTTCACTTTAATGGTGGATGATGAGAGATGAATGGCTAGGATGGAGGATTTGGGATGGGAAGTGGGCCACACAAAACACACTTTCTCACATGAAATGCTTGGACATGCACCACTCCTTAGTTGCTTGGAAAATGGGAAGAGAAAGCGAGAGAAATGGGGTGGTTGTAAGAGAGGTAATGTGTGTGAGTGATGGACTGATGGGAAGTGAGTGATGGGTGAGGTGAGAGGCTTGTTGACTTTTGGGGTTTGCTTGACTTGTGGAGAAAGGAAGCATGGGTGTGTGTACTTGACATGAGGTGATTGATTGATTGATTGATTGATTGATGGGACATGTTGTAAAGATTCTCTTGGTATTGCAAACATGCGGTGTTTTTCTTCGAACTGAACACCGGCCCGCATCTTCTGGTCAAGGTATCGTATCGGTGCGTAAGACGCGGCGTTGGAACCGCGGCGACGGTGCGGTCGCAATGATACAAGTCTCGAATTAAGCCGACTTAATTCTACAGGATACGACTTAGGGTCGATAGCAAACGTTGATTATACGTCGCAGGTTGCCGGAATTCGACAGGAAGAATCACGGAAGTCGACGGAACAGTACGAACTAGGATACGGGTCTTACAGGTGGAGTGTCCACTCGCTTTGGTGCTCGGTTGCTCGTAACCTCAGATAAAGAGGGGCATCTGTAGACACCCCACCCCTGCTAATATCTTGAGAAGGCTAAGACAGTCTGAGAACCATGATACTATCCAAACTTCGAAACCCTAATCCGCACCCCAAAACCCTAATCTGAACTCGAAACCTTGATCCAAACCTGGAAACCCTAATCCGAACCCTCGAAACCCTAATCCACATCCCGAAACCCTAATTCGAACCCCCAAACCCTAATTCGAACCTCTAAATCCCAGCTTAACCTCAGTCTAGACCCCAAACCTAGCCTAACCCGGATCCCAATTCGAACCTAAGCCCTATCAGAATCAGAATATACATGCAATTCAACATGGAAACCCACCTATTCGAACCCAAAAGCCCGAAAGAAGACTATCGGATGAGCCAGCGCACCAAACGAGGCCCATCGGACAAATCCCGATCCAGGCGGTAGTTTAATTACCCCCAGCGATACTCTGATTACCTCTGCTCGCGGGGTGCATGTGTCATCCGAGCAAAGCTGTCTGTGTGCCTGAAAGTCAACTTTCTCCTTAAATTACCCTTCCAGCCAATACTATTTACCTTTTTACTAACATCAAGAGCCAATGGGAGTACGCAACATGGCGTCCCTCTCTCCTTAACCAATCCCAAGCTGCCATGTCAGCATTTACCCTTCTCAAACCCAGCAATTACCACATAGCCATTGGAGAAGGCTATAAATAGCCCTCTACTCTTCTCATTTTCACAACAACACAAGACAACAACTTTCACTTTCCAAGTGTGAGAGAGGGAGAGAGGGAGAGAAGAGAAGAGGTGAGAGTGAGGGTGAGGGAGAGCTCCCAAGCCTTAAATTTCAGATTTTTCCAGCCACCTCTTAACCTCACCTCAACCATCTCAACCCCTAGGTCTAGCCCGGATCAACCATGGTGTACCCTATGTTCTAACCATCTCAAGAGCAAGCCAAAGATCATCTCATTTACATCACAAGCATTCATCATGACATTTATTTCCTTCTCAACCCCCCTGCTCCTCTAAATTTCTAGTGAACGTATGTTTTATGACTTATCGTACCTCGGATCTTGTCACATCAAAAATTTCTAGCAATCTAGTCCGATTTTCTTTATCTCTTTGCATAAGCATCATCACATCCGCCTTCTAGACACGCTGTTGGATGTATGCTTGTGGCTTACCGAAATCTCGGATCTTGCCGCATAAAAAATCCATGTGTGTGCGTAGTCCTATCTCGACCACAACATCCATCATTCCTTAAGATTGTTTTACCAAACCAAGTAGAGATCGTACATTTGTATGAGCAGAGAGGGTGCCTAACACCTTCCCTCTTTGTAACCAAGGTCCCTTACCCGGAATCCCAGATCGCAGACCAGGAGTCAATCTAAGGTAGGGGAGTCTTCGGATTTCTCCAACCTTACATATTTCGCGGGTTCTAACCGACTGCAGGATTCTAAGATTAATTGGCTAGTGGCGACTCCAACATCTACAAATCAACCTAACCACCCCCACAAATTAAACCCAAAAATACGCCAATCAGCGTGGGCGCCAATTCCCAGCGTTCACAGGGACTATAAATCCCATAACCCACAAAAGCAAACTTGATTTGTAACATCCAAAAATTTCCACAGCCCGAGTACATATATATGTCCGAGAACTCCCAGTGTTAATAATGTATAAATTGACTGCTTTAAAAATTGCACCATTTTTTTCATTTAGATCGCATCCAGTTATATTCATGAAGGTAACCATTCACGAGAATAAAATTGACCATATTTATTATTTCATTTGAGTAAATGAATTCAACAAATTATCAAATGCCCTCTCAATGGTAGCTTATTACATTATCGACTTTGTAACGGAAATATAAAACCAAATCATAAAACTTTCCTATTCATTCGGTATAATCTTCCATAGGGAGATGGTCCTTTAGGTCTTCAATTTGTACATCACCCGCATCATCTGTACGGTTGGAGAGGGTCAACTCCCTACTCACAGCGATGGTTATCCTTTAAGATTTAAAATTAAAAGTAATTTAAGGGTTCTGATACGTCCCGTATTCCACAACTACGAGAGGTATCAATATGCGCAAGTAACATACATAAGATACATGCCTAAAAGTATATGCGGTTCATCACACTTAGCAATCGACACAATGTGGAAAATGATTTAGAGTTATCCGGCTCGCCCCGCATCCCATTTTATGGAGATTCGTCGGCGTGTCCCATGTTAACGTGGATTTATGTGGGTATCCTAAGGAGAACAACACATGACTTGGATGAATTACGTGACACGATTTGTTCATGGACGATATTCAATCCTGGAAGTAATGTAACACGCATTGCGAATTAATTACATCGATTTGTGCACGACTACCCAAAATTTATGAAATTACGTGTCAAACCAGGGATCGCTACCCAAAAACGCATTACGTCCACGATATTTATTTGATCGCTAGAAGTGGGATTTCCAACATAGTACTTGCACCAAAGAGGAAATAAATTGAATCATGAGAGCTTTGAAATTTTAAGATACATACTTAAGCCTTATAGGAAGGTAGCACAAGGCTAACATAATACAGGAGAAGAGTAGTAATAAGCTAACTTAACAAAAGAGAAGAGTAGCAATGACTAACTCAACAAAAGAGGAGAGTAGCAAGGGCTAACTCAACAAAAGAGAAGAGTAGCAAGGGCTAACTCAACAAAATTGGTAAAAGGCAAGGGCAAGACTTGTATCCATTACCCCACATAAAATAATAAAGATCACTTGTAATTAACATCACACCATAATCCCAAAGGGTAAATAATTGTTGGTGGTAAATTAAATAAATGCAGGGAGAGAATCATAGTAACGTGAAAGCATGTAAAAGGAATGATAAATTATATCAACTTAAATCAATATAAGCTTAAAGGAATCTCTCACCTTAAAGTTGGATCACCCTCTCATATTGTTAGGATTTTGTGTTCGTACTTTAGGGTTGAATTTTAAACATGATTACACAGATTGTACAATTAGATCATGATAGGAAATAAGTTATATGATTATAATCAAAATTTAAGCTACAGTTAATCTAAGATTTGAATTTGGTTTTTAACCTACTATTACATCTATATAGGAGGATTTAAATTTAGATGGAGTCTGGCCAGCGACTTACCTTGTTCGACTTATCGAATCAGCCCATTCAAAACTCAAAATCCAACGAATGCGCATTGCTAACTTGATTGGGTTCGACTTGGTTTCCATGCAATCTATGATGTTTGTAATTTGAACTTTAAAAAATCTAGATTGTGAGTTGATATTTATTCTTACCAGCAGTGATTTGAACCGCCAATTTACCTCAGCTTAGCCAGGGATCTGGACTTGATTTGTCTATAAACTCGATGGCTGTTGTGGTAGCTCGGTGATGCTAAGGCGCCTCTTTCTTCCTCTCTTTTTTTTCTTTCTTCTCTCAGTCTCCTTCTCCCTCATTCTCTCTCTGATTCTCTTTGTTGCTCGTCAACCACTGATGGGGTTTCTCTTATATAGTTTTGTGGGAGGAGTTTACGTATGAGAGGGGATTCAGTTTGGCTATGTATCGTGAAAGCATTTCTTACACGCACACAGAAGGGTGGTTTCACTGGATGTTAGACTATCCATATCACATCATTGTGCCATTTTTTTCCTCTCCTAATTACGTAGGCCATCTGTTGTGCTCATGGGCCATACTATGATTGGTTAAGATCCGAAATCATGCCTGAACAACATTCCTGCAACTGCTGTGTTTTGGTGAGGAAGACAACTATCTACAACGGCGGATTATTAGCCATTGTATATTCCTTCAATTTGACGATTTCAGGTAGTTCAGATGGCCCATAGAGAGCTTGTGGGTCCCACAAATCCAATGTCCAGGTGCTTTGATTGATGGTTTGCACAGAGTCGTGCTACAGACATTGTTTCGCAGCTTGACGTAAGTGCTCCGAAAAACCCGGTGTTTTTTATAGTGTGGTCGGACTCCTTTAGTCTTTCTGAAATCCCTTATGGAGGTTGGAACTCATTCCATCTCAGTTTTGACGGTCTAGATTGGTGGAAGCTTTTAGTAGAGGAGTTTTCGGTGGGAGGACTATGTCGTGTTCAAGTCTCCTCCAGGTGTTGCCGCAACGACAGATGTTTTCCTGTTTCCAGTTGGGGTCGGAATCCTCATAGATGAGGTTTAGATGGTTTGGATCTTGGAAGATGAGCTGCGTAAGCGAGCTCCGGTGGAGGATTTCTCGGTTGGATTTTCTTCTTCGGACGTTAATGTATCATGAGGGCATTTTAATCCTTTCTGTTATGTTATACACAATAGGTGGGGTCCACTATGATGGTTTTTAGAAAATTCACCCCGTTCGTTGGCCTAACCAGGTTGTGTTGGGCCATGGGACTAAATATGAAGCAGATCTGAACCTTAAATAAGCCTATCTTGGAAATTCTCCTAGCGGGTGTCAAAATGGACTTGATCTTAATTAACGGTCCATATTCAATGATCAGGGACCAATTTGGGGGGAGATGTGTAGTCAAGATAGGTGGATGGATGGGCAAAATTTGGTGGTTGATCGATGGTGGAAAAAGCCTAAATTTAAAATATCACCTTTTGCGTCAAAATGAATGAACTGGCTTCAGCGTTCAATGGTATAGGATTATAGATCGGTGTCCAATTTTTGTATGATATCGTAGTCATGTGAGGCCAAGGTGTGGTCCAAGTTTGAGTTGCGATGGACTGCAGGAAGTTGTCAGATATGAAGATCTAGGTTTATACAGAGTTAGTATGCCTAAAAATGATAACTTTGCAGCAAAGTAAAAGTCTACCAAAGTGGGGTCTTCATATTTTACACTTGGTCCATATGATGGTCAATCCAAGTCATTCGTATGTAGAAAAATATCTTACTACAACTACCTTTGAGCTTTCATCACCCGATGGACACTAAAATCAACGATTATGGCCTTATTTGTTAATTGGGCCACTTTTACAATGATCTAAGGGCTAAAATTCGACGTGTATGGTTAATTTATGATAATTAGGCCTGACATAAATTTTCACATGAAATAGATCATGAGAACTATGTGATTTGGAATTCAAGGGTATAGGTTAATAGCATTTTCATAATTATTGTTGATCTAAGAGTTTCGTGAAATCTAATGGTTCTACATGGTTATATGTCTATTTCCAAATAATTCTTACAAAAGAACTTACATCTAAATCATTATGGATAAATATTTATTCACCAATTTAGTTAAAGTCGTACATCTAGCAAACTACATGATCAATGGTCGGATGACTTGATCTATGGACGAAAACCATTCTTAATGGTCAGATTCATGTTGGAGGATAGGTGTAGGGTTAGGATAGGTAAATTGATATTGTACATATGTACATATTAGGTTGAACTTCATGGTAACACTCGAGAACTTTCAATACTCTAGTATTGAAAAGTTCAGGATGTTACATGACTCCACTAGGACCTAAATTTGCTATTTTAGAATCAATTATCTTGACTTCTGCTATATTTTCTCATACTTTGTAGTAATGATGATTGAGTTTCTTCTTTTTCTACTATTCATATGGGGAAATATCCATTTTTTTTAATGTGGGATAGCATTTAGAATACGGTTTGTTGTTAATAATGTTTCCCCCCACAAATTCAATGGTAATCCATAATTTAATATCATGCAGCTGATCATCTCAACTAATGTCCTATTTTCGCGTTCCGCTAAACCATTTTATCGAGGTGTGTAAGGAGCCATAAATTCATGGATTACACCATTTGATTCACATAAGTCATTAAATTCATTAAAATAATACTCACCCACTCTATCACTTTTGAGGGCTTTAATCTTTACATTAAGCTAATTTTTCACTTCGGCCTTATAAAGCTTAAATATTTCAACGGCTTAATCTTTAGATTTTATCAAGTATACATAAAAAAATCTAATGAAATCATCGATAAATGTAATAAAATACTTTTTTCCTCCATGAGTTAAGGTATTATTTAAATCACAGATATCGGAATGAATTAACTCCAATGGTTGTGATTTTCTCATGCCACTCGCAAATGGTTTTTTGGTTATTTTAGAATGGGTACACACATCACATTTCCATTCTTCTTGTATTTCATGTTTTGGTATAAGTCCTAGGATCATTATTCTTTTCATTGAATGATAATTAACATGACCTAGTCTAGCATGCCATAAAGATACAGAATCCACTATATAAATGGAAACATCATCATTATTATTATTAATATTCAGTTTAATCATACCACTACATGAACATCATTTGCCTACAAACATACCATTCTTGGTGATAACTAACTTATCAGACTCAAACACTATTTTGAATCCTCTCTTATTAAGAAGATCGCATGAAACTAGATTTTTAGACATGTCAAGTACATGCAATACATTTGCTAGTGTCAGTCTTTTGCCTAATGTAAACTGAACTCCATTGTTCCTTTCCCAACAACATTCGCACGAACGTTATTACCCATTTTCATTTCTTGTCCATTTGCAATACCTTCATAAGTCTTGAAGATGTTTCGATCCTTCGATATGTGAATGGTCACACCAGTATCTAACCACCATCCACCATCGAATATTATTGTGTTGGCTTCAGTGACCATTACTACAAGTTGGTCTTCTGCCATGTTAGCCTGAGCTTTCAATTGCTTCTTCATGTATCGACATTCTTTATGTAGTGTCCTGGCTTATTGTAGAAGTAACGCTTGCCATTTCTCTTAAATTTGTATCCTTCTTTAGGGGAATAGATTT
Source organism: Magnolia officinalis (assembly GCA_021015155.1). Classification (NCBI taxonomy): domain Eukaryota; kingdom Viridiplantae; phylum Streptophyta; class Magnoliopsida; order Magnoliales; family Magnoliaceae; genus Magnolia; species Magnolia officinalis. The sequence continues at coordinate 67,096,812 of JAJHSJ010000006.1, read as the reverse complement.
AGAGTTTTGAAATTTTGACTTGTCATCTTCTACTATATTTGCTTTGGAATGATTTTTCGAAGCATTTTCTCTTTATCTCGGTTTCTGGACTCTTCCTCTATACAAAGAGTTGTTGAAGCCCTTCAAAAGTGTACATTCTCTCATCATATTTCAGTTTCTTTTTATAATTAAACCATGATGAGGTAATTTTGCAATTACTACACCAACCAGGAATTCTTCAGGAAGATCTGTACCACCAATCTTCAATTCATCAACCAAGTTCTATAGTTCGATTACTTGGGAGAGAATTGGCTAATCATTTTTAAACTTGAAGTTGACATAATTGTGATCAGAATTTTATGAGTATTGATTTATTCAATTTTATATTTCTTATCTAATCTTGTTCACGACTCTTTGGCAAAAGATATTTTACGGTATGATTTGTAGATATAATTAGAGAGGGCGTTTAGGATATGTCATTTGTATAAAAAATCATCCTCCTTCATTTTCTTCAATTCTGCCTTCACTTATCCTGACTCGTCGTCTTTTGGCTCGGGCAAAGAAAGCAGATCATCATCTAGTCTGTAGGATAACTTAAGAGTTGTCAGAAAGAAAAATATCTTATGCTGCCATCTTGAGAAGAATTGACCGTCGAAACAATCCAGTTGTACAAAGTCTTGGTTCATAACTTGAATGGAATGAATTGCCTCCATTATGAAAAGATAAAAAATTTGTCTTGAATGTTAGAAATTAAATAATCTTGTACACAACGGAGAATAGAGGAAAACGATAATGAGACGATTAGATCTATCGAGTTCAAGACTTGACTTGAATAGTCAATATCTCAAGATAGATTTGCTACCCTTTTTCTGATAGTTCCAGTAAGTGCAAACATATGAAATTTGCAAATTGTCTTCGGGATACAATAAACTCTCAATCCAAATTTCAACACAAAAATTTGCACATTTAAGTGTTGAACGGATCTCTAGATTTGACACCGATATGCCTTTAAGACGTTCAAAAGAGTACTTGCATAGAAGATGATATTATCTTGAGAATGGAGAGTATATATTTTGGATTATAATATCCAGAATTTATAACAATTGAAGGGTCACGGAGTTCTACCTGAATAGATGTTATTGTGCCTCTTCAAGAAATTCATACTTATTCACAACAAACAATTGTCTTCTATGAAAGGACATGATTCTTTATATTATGACAGTTATTTATGTACCCTTTCAGACAGAAACAATTATCCAACAGTATAAAACTTTAGCCACATGTTGTACAACCATGCCACAGTCACTCTCAATCAACATTAAGGTTAAAATACACTTAGTACTTGCATCCCTACAACGCGTGTGAGCGCGGACGGTGATTTGAACCCTGGTTATAGATGCAAAAACTCATTCTCTTACCATCTGACTACACACTCTATTATGAAAAGTTTTTAATTATCAAGATATTTATTTACTTATTAAAATAAACTTTTATTTTTGAAATTTATTATTTTATTTTAAAAGACACAACAGAAAGTACTGAGTTAACCTACAAATGAACTAAATAAAAAATAATAATAACGATAAAGTTTTTTTAAAAAATAAAAACAGAGTGATTTGATAATTTTATAAACAAATTAAGGAAGTCTATTTATAAATTTTGAATAAATGTTAAAACATCATTTAAAAAGATTTAGGTCCAATGCGAGTGCGAGTACACTCATACTATACCATAGTTACGCATGTACACTTGCACTCACACACCCATGGCCATGCCTGGTTTAGCATGGCGTACACGCACACTATAATAATCTGAAAATTTTCACGTATGAGTAGTACACGGGTGTTCATCCGATTGTGTATTTTAGAGTGTATTTTTAAAAACAAGTTTTTATTTAGGTTAGTGGTAAAAATATACATAAATGAGTGCACCTATACAAACTTATACTCACCTACGCACCCTTGATAACATATTAATCTAGAAAAAAAAAAAAAAACACTTTCTATGGGTCCTTACTCTTACTTGGGTGGTGGACTCTCAGGAGTTTCAACATCCGGTCAAGCGTTCGAGTATCTATCCATAGGTGGTGAAATTCCACTAGCGTGAGTGTGTGTGGGGTGTGTGGGCATGTTATATATATATGATATAAGATAGATTATATATTATATATATATAATATATATATATATTATATATATATATAATATATATATATATATATATATATATATATATATATATATATATATATAAAGCTATAACATGGTTAGACTTATAACCGTCTAATTACTTTATCTATATATGACCATCTAACCGTCAACCACACTTTATCTGCCAAATAGGCCACCTAAATACCTAAGTAAAAACATTTATTATGAATCTTGTTGCATAAACTTTGAATCTATTGGTTAATTTGCATATGAAACGCTCACACACATCACATGGACCATCTGGCATGCAAGAGGCGTCGAAATTCATCGTGATCAGTATTGATGAATCATGGGTCAATATTTGGAAGGAGACGTCAAATGGCGGGCCATAGTCAATTTCCATTGTAGATAGACAGTATAGATAGAAACCATGCACATTTAACCTTTCAAAAGTGAAAAAGGAACTAAGTAAAGCAAAGTCACAAAATGATATGTCAAATGACATCTTGGACCAAATGAAATAAAGAAGAAGAAGAAATAAATAAATAAACATCACGATGGACTATAGGGAGGTTTCAACGGTAGCCATTCCCTTACCCACCTTTTTCACATTATGTGGCCCGTTTAGGCCTTAGATTTGCCTCATTTTAGGGCCCATGTTCCAACATGATTTGGCAATACAAAAGGCCAATGAGTATTTCTACAAACATCGTAGTGGGCCCCATATAACCTTCAGTCACAAGAGGTTCTTACTAAGGCTGAAAGTTGGGCGGGTTCAACCCGACCGACCCATGACCGACTTGATGTTGGGTTGGGCTCGGGCAGAATATTTTGGGTTCGGTCTCGGGCTTGGGCCATAGAAACACCAACCCGACAAAATTTCGGTCGGGCTTGGGTTGAAGTCTCGGGTTGCCCGACCTAACCCAAACTCGATAATTATAATATAAATATATAATAAATCAACGGATGGTCTTCATTGCACGTCATTTCCCGATGAGGGATTTCTCTCTCCCATGCGGCGCCAGATTTTTCTCTTTCATGCGCCTGATTTTTCTCTCCCATATTGCATGGGATGCGGATACAGTGCGAAAGCCTTTCTTATAAAGATCCTATGCACGGATGCAATGTGGGGTCCACCATGATATTATGAAAAATCAACCTATCCACCCATTTTTCTAGCTCATTTTAGGACACGACCAAAAAAGAAGAGGATCCAAAACTCAACTGAGCTAAAATAGGAAACAGTCGGAAAAGGAATTCCTACTGTTGAAACCTTTCTAGGCTTGCCTTGATGTTTATATACCATCCAAACCATTATAAGATCATTTTTACCGGGAATGAAGTAAAAACACTAAAAACTTAGACCTATGAAACTTTTATAGCCATATAAATATTTCAACGGTGGGTCACTAAATCTCCATTGTTTCCTTTCACGTGGATCATTTAAGTTTTGGATCCATCTTACTTTTGGTCACATGCCCTAAAATAAACTTGAAAAACGGATGGACGGGTTTGATTTCTAATAAACATGGCAGTGGGCCCCACCTGGAATCCTTGTAGAGAAACTTATTGCGGAAGGCTTTTTGGGAAACCCACATCTATTTGCATGCTCGACGGCAGCGGAAACGGATGGGCTATTCCCAATGGCCAGTGGTCAATGCTCTATGGACCCCAACATGATGTATGTGTCTCATCCATGCCGTCAATCCATTTTTCTAGATGATTTTATGGCATCAACCCAAAATTGAGGCAGATCAAAATCTCAGGTGGACCACACCATGGGAAAATAGTAATGATTGAAGATCTATCATTAAAAACCTCCTAGGGCCCACGGTAATGTTTATCTAACATCAAACCTGTAAAATAGGTCATAAAGACCAAGATGAAGGCCAAAAAACAATATTAGCTTGATACAAAACTTTTGTAACCCCAAGAAAATTTTCAGAAGTTTTAATAGTGGGATTTCAAGGATTTCAATCAACACTGTGTGGCCCCATATGAGATTTTGATCTACCTCAGTTTGGGCCATAGCATAAATTTATCTGAAAAAATGGATGGACGGCATAGATGAGACACATACATCATGTTGGGGTCTGCAGAACACCTACCACTAGCCATTTGAGTAGCCAATTCATTGCCACTGTATAACTTCTATCCTTGATTGCTTGATTCCACTGCATGACTTTTAACGTGTGGTAGTTCTTTGGGCCCCACAATGATGCATTTTACATCCATACCATCCATCAATTTTTATGGATCATTCTAGAGCATGGCCCCAAAAATGAAGGCACATTCAAAGCTCAAGTTGGACCACACCACAAAAAGCAATACAGATTGAATAAACTACCATTGAACTTTCCTAGGGTTAAGCTTGGTGCTAAGTTTTCATCTGATCTGTTCATGATATCACACACACCTGGAATAAGTTAAAATACAAATATCAGGTTGATCAAAGTCTTCTATGGCCCTAAAAAGTTTTTAATGGTAGTCATTTAATCCCCGTTGCTTTTGTGGGGTGTGGTCTACTTGAGTTTGGATTGTCTCATTTTAGGGCTCATGCTCAATAATCATATGTAAAAATTGAATGGACAGTGTGGATGTAAAACCTAAATCACTACGGGCCCCAAGAAGTTTCACATGCTAAAAGTCATGGGTGTGTATGCAAACTATTTTTGAGACAGAAATTCAAGCGTACGAGTGAGAGAGGGAGTCAGGGAGCTGTTTGCGCTGAGAGATTGAGAGAGGAGAGCATCTCACAAGGTATATAACCATGTATCACCATCAATTTATATTCTCTCTTTTCTCCCACATAAACAAAGGTTGGTTGATGTTTTTTTTTTTCCCTTTTTTCCCTGCATTTGAAATTATTTTGATATTTTTCATAGTCATGATCAGCATATGCACGCAACACATGTAAAGATTTAGTTTTTTTGGTAATCATATCATGAAATATAAAATGCACATGATTAGTAATATTAATGACTTATTTTCAACATGTCGCTTATGTACAGATTTTTTTTAAAATTCTTTCCATATCAAGATATATAAGTAGATGTCTGGAATGGGTGATAGTAATGTTCCTGTTGATGTTACAGGTAGTTATACAATTAGTGAACAAGTGACATTAAAAAAGAAAAGGAAGACAACGAAGACACACAATAATGTCTCAGGAATATGGGAACACTTTAAAAAAGTTGAGAAGCCAGAAACAAAAGCGAAGAGAGCATTTTGCAATTACTGTAATCAAGAATATCAAGCTGATAGTAAGCAAGGCACTACTGCGCTTTGGACACATTTGGATAAATGTAAGAAATATCCAAATAATAAATATCCAAAACAACGGACATTTGACAGTCTTAGTAGAGAAAGATGGTGGGAGCAGTGGGGTTGTAAATTGGAGTTTTAATCAAGAAGCTTGTAGAAAAGCCCTTGCACGTATGATAATAGTTGATGAGTTGCCATTTAATTTGTCGAGCATGAGGGTTTTAGAAAACTTTTGTCAGTAATGCAGCAAAAGTTCAGATTTTCTCACGCATCACCTTAAGGAAAGATTGTCTTGAATTATACAAGTGCGAGAGGGTTAAGTTGAAGGGCGAATTTGAGAAGTCGGTTCAAAGAGTTTGTATAACCATTGATATGTGGACATCCATCCAAAATCTGGATATATGTGCCTCACTACACATTATATAGATAAGATGGAGAAATTGTAGAAAAAAATTATCAACTTTTGCGTGGGTTCCAACACCTCACAGTGGTGATACATTGCTAATGCAGTTGAGCTTTGTCTATAACATGGGGGTACAGAATATATAAACCATCACAGTAGACAATGCAAGTTCAAATAATGTGGCGGTTCGTTCATGGAAAAGAAAATAGCTAAACGGAATGGGTTGCTGTTAGATGGTGAGTTCCTTCATGTGCGTTGTTGTGCACATGTTTTTAAACTTGATTGTGAGAGATGGTATCGATGAAGTTAAAGAAGTAATCGTCCGTATCCGTCTTTGTGTACAGTATGTTAGAAGTTCGCCTTCTCGACTTCAAGATTTCAAACGCCGGTGTGGTGGCAAAAAGAGAGAATAACCAGTAAAAGGGTTGTTTGCTTGGATGTTGCCATAGATGGAACTCTACTTTTTTCATGTTGGAATCCGCTTAGTGTTCCAAGGCTTTTGAGAGAATGGAAGAAAAATGACCAGCAATATCAAAAAGACATTGGTGAGTGGATGCCTACAAATGCAGATTGGGTTAAAGCAAATGTATTGTACAAGTTTCTAAAAACTTTTTATGATGTCACCAAACATCTATCTAGTTCGAAGTATTTTACTGCAAATGCATACTTTCATGAGATTTATGCGATTGAAGGACGTTATCTTCTTGGTCTGTAAGTGAAGATTTGAGCTATTGTGACATGGGATTAAAGATGAAAATGAAGTTTGCAAAGTATTGGGAGGACTTTGATCGTGTTAATATATTGTTAGTGATTGTTGTGGTTTTAGATCCTTGTTATAAGTTAAAGTATTTGAAGTTCTGTTATTCCAAGTTGTATCCAATGGAAAAAGTTAAGGAGATTATTGAGAAAGTCAAAGATACTATGAATTATCTCTTCGAGCAATACAATTCTTTTGCAACAACTCTAGATTCAGTTGAAGATAATGCATTAACACAAAGAGCATTGATACTCCTTCTGATGGAGTTATTAGGCATATTGTGGATGTTAGGCAAGAATATCTTAGATTTCTGCAAGAAGAACAAGTTATTGCCACTAAATCCGAGATTGATCGATATCTTGAAGGAGATGTTGAAGTAGATTTGTCTAATTTCACATTTTAGATTGGTGGAAGATAAATTCTTCAATGTATCGTGTACTCTCACACATGGCTTGTGACATACTTGCAACTCCGGTATCCACCGTTGCTTCAGAGTTGGCTTTTAGTACTGGGGGTCGAATTCTTGATCGATTTCAAAGTTTGTTGACACATAATATTGTGAAATCTTTGATATGTACACAAGATTGGTTACGGATTTCATCAACTCCAGTCGATATTGAAAAAAAATTGGAAGAGTTAGAAGATGATGAATCAAGTAACTAAACTAAACTTTTACTTTAGTGGTGTTTTTATAAATATATTTTTATCTTTATTGATGAATTAATATAGTATTTATTTATTTTGTTTCAGTATCTTGTGAGCCATCCACAGTTGGATGCCAAAAGTAATCATATATATACAACTTGGATCTTCTATTTTTTGAAGGTATGTTCTTTTCTTTATAGTTTCTACTGTATTTTCTTTCTTACTTATGATATTATTTGAAAATTGATATGTTGTTGATATTTGATAATGCTTGAAATTTGATATGCTTGATTGTTAAAGGAGTAGTTGTCTTATATTTGAGTTTGTTTGTTTAGAAAAAATAAAGTTCTTTGTGATAAATAACTACATATATAATTAATAAAATTATATGTACAAAAAATAACGCATGTATTAAAATATAGTAGACTAATATAATAACAAAATATTAGCATGTATCAACCCGACCAACCCGACCGAGCCCGCTTGGGTTGGGCTTGGGTTGAGAATTTCCAACCCGAAGTTGGTTGGGTTGGGTTAGGGTTGAGGTATAGTAACCTTGGGTTGGGCTAGGTTGATCACCAACCCGACCCAACCCCGCCCGACTTTTCACCCCTAGTTCTTACGAATGGTTCTCGCAAGGATTCTATGTTTTCTTCCAATAAAAAGCATATCGTTTCATGACCACGATTCACCTCGTCCTTAACATGTGTCATGACCATGACTCATCTTAGTGGATGTGTTGCAAAGAAATGATCTAACACAAACCCTAAATCCCCACCCCACAAGGCTCGAATCTTCCATACCACATCTCACATACAACCTTTTCAAATTCCTTTTACATTTTCAATGAGAGACTATTTTCGGTGCCAAGATACATAAAGGACAATAAATTGAAAAAAAACTTATAAAAAAAAATGGTGAAAATTTTTAAAATACTAATTTTTTTTAAAATATATTTAAATTTATAATAATCCCCCACATGTTTTAAACTTTTAGACCTTTTGTGTTAAGGTAGTAGAGTTGTGTGATGCTGTCGATGTCTATCAGACTTTAATGGCCTGTTTGGATACCACCAAATGGCTTTTGGGTTTAGTTGGACAAGGTTAGTTGACTGGGTAGGTTGACAATGTGAGTTGACTCAGTGGATTGAATTGACGGGTTGACTGGTTAGGTTTCAGTTTTTAGTTTCTGATGGGTTTATTTGACTGGGTTGATTATTAGGGTTTAGGCTTTAAGGTTTAGTGTTTTGTTGAGATTGGGATTTAGATTGGTTTATGGGTTGTTTGGACCATGGATTTGAGGGGATTCAAATCCCCTAGTATGTTTGGCACCATAAAGTAGTTGAGGGTTGTAAATCCCCTCAAAGAGGAGAGGAGTTTGAAATCCGGGGTAAAACTTGGATTACATATAAAATCCTTTTAAAGGTGCATGTGTAATATGTGTGTCACTAGACTATTAATCTGTTGGGCACATGGCCCATTGATGGTATCCTAAAAACAATTAGATTATCATTGCATCACTATAATTACTTTTAATATGATGATCTTCACCGTTCAAACATTGTCCATGTAAATCAACATTTAGAAATCGTCGTTTAGTCACTCGAATGTGATCTTGTGCTTGTGGCCCATGTGGACTTGAAATTTCATCATTTTCAGGCAAAGTATATATTTCAATGAGCTTATTACAACCATTATATCAAACATTGCAACATACGCTAATTAGAGAATTTTTAGTAATTAAATTCAAGCCCTTATGAGCATACTATACAAAGTTGCTTTTGGATTACAGGTAGAGTTGGGCAGAATTCGACTCGATCCGATCCGAACCGAAGGCCAAGATTGGGTCAGTTCGAGTAGGCCCACTCAGATCTGAACGTACATCGAGTCAAGTTTGGATCAGTGGCCAATCCGGACTGATCCGATTCATATATAATTAATATTTTAATTTTTAATTTTCACTTTTTTACTACCCGTCTCACTCGAACGAAACCCTAATCCCTCCATTCTCTTTCTCTACCCGAACGAGGCGTCGCACCTACCCATCTCTCCTCCTTTCTTTCCCTCTTTCTCTCCTGATTTCCCTCCTCTCCTTCTTTCTCTCCCGGTTTCCCACATCTCCTTCTTTCTCTTCCTCTCTCTCCCGATCTCGATTCAGCCAAGTCCGAATCAACTGGATAGACTCAACTCGATCTAACTCGATTCAGTTTCCCAGTCCGAGTCGGTCCGAATCAACTGGATAGACTCAACTCGATCTAACTCGATTCAGTTTCCCAGTCCCGAGTCGGTCCGAATCAACTGGATAGACTCAACTCGATCCGACTCGATTCAATTTCCCAGACCGAGTTGGACTCGGTTTGGGTCAGGCCGGCAAGGATTCAGATCGAATCAAATCAGCCCTGATGGACTCAGTCATGGATCGGATCGAGTTCGGGTCAGGTTCTTGAAAAATCAGATCGAATCTAGTTGGACCCAATCTGGTTTGACTCGACTCAATGCCCGCCTCTAATTACAGGGATTTCTGAATACAGGGTGTCAAATATAACACAAGGATTTCAATCTAAGGGATTCTAAATCTACACTCCAAACAAGTCATGGTTAAAATTTGGATTTAGGATTTTGTTAAATTTCATTCGACTTATCA
>JAJHSJ010000006.1:66986871-67086871 GCA_021015155.1 Magnolia officinalis | reverse complement strand
GCCCGCTATCCGCACGCGTGGACTATCGCCAGGTTCAGTTTTCCTACTTATTACATCCCTCTCATACTTGTTTTCCATAACCCTAACCCTCGATTGCATTATTTTCAATTTGTTTGTCCATTTTCTTATCCTAGGGTTCTCAGGACTGAAACTGGTGAATCCCTTGGATTAGGGACAAATTGTTGTGCATGTGTGGATGAGTTTACTTCCTTTTGAGTATCGTTTAGTCTATAATTTTTATTGATCCAACCCTAGCATGTGTAGGCTTGGATCCGCATAAGATTTCCCTTGCTTGAATGCTTGAACTTTTGTGTAGGATGTGAAAATTTAAGTGAATGTTTCTGAATTAGTTTGATCTAAAGCCTAAGATCTTACATATCATAGTTAATTTTCATGTCCTGCATGCATAAAATCAGTCTAATCCAACTATTAGGCAGGGCACACCACGGAAAACATTGGACAACACCAGAAACCTCCACATTCACGTGGGGCCCAACTTAATGGTTGGATTGGCCTAATTTTTGGGGCGTCCCACTTTCATGGTGTGGTGACCCTGCTGGATGGGTTGAATGCCATAGAAAGTTACAAAACACCATGGTGGGCTCCACACACAACTAGTAGTGCATGATACATAATCTAAGCATGCACGCGCATGCATACACACCACCCAGACACGAGCGGCCACTCCCAAGTGAACTAGGAATCCCCCAGTTCCAGGTTGGAAGCACCCAATTCAACCTGCTTGATTCCGCATTCGCTAAGCAATCAACCAACTCTCATGGCATTATTCACAAAGAAGAAGCAGCCCCAAAATTGCAATTGCATTCCTTTCAAACCCAACTCGAAAGAAATTCAATCGCTATCCGAAGCCAGATCCCTCGACGCGAGTACAAAGTACTTTTCAGTAACAACAATTCGGTCATTTCTACTTAACTGAAATAGTGATTGCAATCCAATTCAATAGTGTCATCCAAACGCAGCTAAACTGTGACCAAAAGAAAGGGGGGGAAAGGGAGAGGCATCCTTACGCGTGTAAAAGCCTTGAACGTTGAGACTAGGATTTGAGATTTTCAGACTCTCCAACACCTTCATCACCAACGTCGTCTTTCCTATCCCCTTTTATTTTAAATAAAACAAAATAAAAAATTATTTTCATTTATTTATTTATTTTTAATATTAGAACAGAGAGAGAGAGAGAGAGAGAGAGAGAGAGAGAGAGAGAGAGAGAGAGATGGGGATATATATACAGGAGGACCAGTGACGAGGAAGCACTTCCCTGGAGTGGCCATTTTCTTTCCTTTCTTTCTTCTTTTTTTTTCGCCTGCTGGCCTTGGTTTTGCACTTTTGCTCTCTTATACACAGAGGTGCGGTGTATACGAGCAGTCCAACGGGCACGGACGGGGATTGCGTACTGACACTGTCAGTATCGACGTGGGCACTGGACTGTTCTATGTGGGCCCCAAAATGATGTATTGTTTTATCCACGCCGTCCATCCATTTTGGGCCATTATTTTAGGTCATCAGACCAAAATGAGGCAGATCCAGATCTCAGGTAGACAAAACTACGGAAAACAGCGGTGATTGAATGCTTACCATTGAAAATTTCCTAGGCCCGGTGCAATATTTATTTGACATCCAACCTGTTGATTAGGTCACAAATACCTTAATGAAGGTTAAAAACAAATATCAGCTTGATCTAAAACTTGTGGCCCCAAGAAGTTTGTAATGGTGAGCTTTCAATCAACACTGTTTCCTGTAGTGTGGTCCACCTGAGATTTTGATCTCCATCATTTCTGGTACTATACCCTAAAATGATGTGTAAAAATGGATGTACGGAGTGGATAAAACGTATATATCATAGTGGGCCCACAGAGCACCGTCCAATAATGAATGGCTGCTTACGGCGTCAGTAGGCAAACCGCGTCCAACGGGCACCTGAGATTAGGGTCTGCTTTATTTTTTGAATCATTCCCTGGAATGAGATTTTCAATACGGATGGACGGCGTGGATTTAGTCATATACATCAGTGTCCCCCACAGTCAGGGGTCCCCTCGTGGATCGGGGTCTCATCTAATCCACTCTCTGGTAAAGAACTATATATAATGGAAGCGGATTGGCTGGTGTACCACACAGCAGCTATGTAGCCTGTGTAGGTCCGTGTCGTGCGAAGACGAGCACTGACGCTCCTCGAGCTCCGAGTTGTATCGAAGGGTTCAAAGGAGATCAAAGTTACATGGGCCCAATAGTGATGTATTTATTATATCTACACCGTTAATCTATTTTGAGAGATTATTTTAGGGCATTATCTAAAAAATAATCATATCTAAAGATCATCTGGACCACACCACAAATAGCAGCGGAGATAATGATTTTCATGTTAAACAATTCTAGGGCCCACCATAACGTTTATTTTCCATCCAATCTGTTCATAAGGTCACAAAGACCTAGATGAAGAGGAAAAACAAATTTCATATTAATCCAAAACTTCTTGACCCCAAAATGGGATTGGGGGTAGATGTTCAATCTCTTATTGCTTTTTTCAGTATGGTCTACTTGATAGTTATATCTGTCTTATATTTCCTCTCAAGCCTTAAGACGAACTCGTCAAATGGATGGGCAATTTGGATATAACACATACCTCGTGATCAGACCCACAAAAAATACAGCAGCTATATAGCTGGTGTGAGCTACTGTACCGTTCAAAAATATAAAACTTAGTTCTAAGCTTTATGTAGAGAAAATGACCTAGACAAAACCTTTTATCCAGCTGTTTTTATGAAGGAATACAAACTTAAGGTACCAACTTAGACTAGCACGTGCGGACAGCGACTTTGAGGACGAAAGTACCCCTCCTTTTCACTGCGAAGACGAGCGCTGACGCTTCTCCAGCTGAGAGTTGTACGAACGGCTTAAAAGAGATCAAAGTTACATGGCCCACAGCTATATATTTATTATATCCACAACGTTCATCCATATTTCGAGATCATTTCGAGCATTATCCTAAAAAAAAATCATATCCAAAGATCAACTGGACCACACCACAAAGAGCAGCGAAAATTTGATTTTCACCGTTAAAAATTTTGTAGGGCCCACCATAACATTTATTTTCCATCCAATCTATTCATAAGGTCACAAAGGCATGGATGAAGAGGAAAAACAAATTTCATAATGATCCAAAACTTCTGTAACCCCTAAAAGGGTTTCAATGGTAGACGTTCAATTCCCCACTGTCTTTTACAGTGTGGTCCACTTGATAGTTAGCTCTATCTTATTTTTCATCTCAAGCCTTAATATGAGCTCGCCAAATAGATGGACGGTTTAGATATAACACAAACCTCATGGTGGGGCCCACAGAAGCAACGAAAATTTCAAAAAAAAAAAAAAAACAAAACAAAACAAAATCAAATCGAGATCAATCGCGGATTCCGTGATTCCACCGCAATTCACTGTAGGATTCGGGGATGGATCGTGGAATCCGCGATTGATCCCCGATTCAAATAAAAGGCAATGGCTACGGATTATAACAGTAGCTATAGCCTTATCTTATGTACTTTTCTTTTTTCTTTTTTTTTTTATTTTTTTTTTTTATTTTTATTTTTATTTTTATTTTTTTACATTAGAATTTTATTCTACCTACATTTTTTCTCTAACACATATTTATATATATATATATATATATATATATATAATATATATATATATTATATATATATATATATATATTATATATATACACACATATAAGCATATAAAAAAAATTCTCTCCTTTTTTCATTTCTTTCTTTTTTTTATTTTTATTTTTTTTTTACACACGCACACACACACGCTTACACACCCACGCCGTGAGATTTCACCACTAGTGGGTACTCGAACCCTTTCTTTATTCATATAACAAGAATATCTTCTAAACCAAAATTAGTTACTTGATGTACCATATATGATTTTAGGGCTGAAAGTTGGGCGGGTTCAACCCGACCAACCTGTGACCCACCCGACATTGGGTTGGGCTTAGGCGGGATGTATCGGGTTTGGTCTTGGGGTTGGGCCATACAAACACCAACCCGATAAAACTTGGAAACGGAATCACCGGGATTAACCGTCAAATGCATGGAAATGACTATGGCACTCTGCCGAGTATCATGCCTCTCTAATCCACCCTTCACCGTGTCGAACCACCATCTTAATGAACACTTAGAGGATAAGTTTGGGAATTGAGAACAAGAATCGTCACCTACAAACATGTAATTGAAAATATATTAATAGCAAATTTCATTACTTAAAGAATCATAACACAAAAAATTAAACATAGTTAAAATCGAGCGAAGCAAACTAAAAATTGAGCGAGATAAATTACAAAATGAGTGAGGGAAACTTGAAATTCAGCAAGGCAAACATTAAATTTAGCGAGGCAAGATAAAACCGAGCTAGGCAACCTAAAAAATTGAGCGAGGCAAGGTGAAATTGAGTGGAAAACCTAGAAATTAAGCAAGGCAACAAAGAAATTCAGCGACGGAACCGAGACAATGAGTGAGGGAACCTAAGAATTCAACGAGGCAACCTAGTAATTGAGTGAGGAAAGCTAAAAATTGAGTGAGGCAACCTAGAATTTGAGCGCGGCTACCTATCAATTGAGCGAGGCAACCTAGAAATTGAGCGAGACAACCTAGGAATGAGCGAGGCAATGTAGGAATTGAGCGAGGGAAGCTAGAAATTGAGCGAGGCAACGTACGAATTGAGCGAGGCAACGTAGGGATTCAGCAAAGTAACCTAGGATTGAGCGAGGGAAGCTAGAAGGATCCTAGAAATTGAGCGAGGCAATGTAAGAATTTAGCCAGGGAAGGTAGAAATTAAGTAAGGGAAGCTATAAATTCAGCGAGGCAACCTAGGATTTAAGCGAGGGAACCTAAAAATTGAGCGAGGCAACGTAGAAATTTGGTGAGGGAACCTAGAACTTCAGCGAGACAACCTATGATTTGTGCGAGGGAAGCTACGAATTGAGCAAGGGAACCTAGAAATTGAGTGAGGCAACCTAGGATTTGAACGAGGCAACCTAGGAATTGAGCGAGGCAACATAGGGATTGAGTGAGGGAGCCTACGAATTGAGCGAGGCAGCGTAGAAATTCAGCAAGGAATCCTAAGAATTGAGCGAGGGAAGCTAGAAATTGAGCGAGGGAACTTAGGATTTAAGCAAGGCAACCTAGAAATTGAGCGAGGCAACGTAGGGATTGAGCGAGGGAAACTAGGAATTGAGCGAGGCAACGTAGAAATTCAGCGAGGAATCCTAAGAATTGAGCGAGGCAACGTAGGATTTGAGCGAGGCAACCGAGGGAACGTAGGAATTGACGAGGAAAGCTACAAATTGAGCGAGGCAACCTAGAAATTGAGCGAGGCAACGTAGGAATTAAGCGAGGGAAGCTAGGAATTGAGCGAGGCAACCTAGGAATTGAGTGAGGCAACGTAGAAATTGGAGCGAGCCAACCTAGGAATTGAGCGAAGGAACCTATAAATTGAGCGACGGAACCTGAAAATTCAGTGAGGAAACCTACGATTTGATCGAGGCAACCTAGGAATTGAGCGAGAGAAATTAGAAATTGAGTGAAGGAAGCTAGAATTTGAGTGAGGGAACCTAGAAATTCAGCGAGGCAACCTATAAATTGAGCGAGGCAACCTAGGGATTGAGCTAGGCAACATGGAAATTCAGCGAGGAAACCTAGGAAATGAGTTAGGGAAGCTAGAAATTGAGCGAGGGAGGCTAGAAATTGAGAGAGGGAACCTAAAATTCAGTGAGGCAACAAGGAAATTTAGTGAGGAAACCTAAGAATTGAGCTACGGAAGCTAGAGGAAGCTAAAAATTGAGAGAGGAACCTATAAATTGAACGAGGCAACCTAGGATTGAGTGAGGGAAGCTAGAATTGAGCGAGACAACCTAGAAATTGAACAAGGGAACCTAGGAATTGAGCGAGGGAACCTAGGAATTGAGCGAGGGAACGTGAAAATTCAGCGAGACAATCTAAGAATTGAGCGAGGGAAGCTAGAAATTGAGCGGGCCCCTTTTTCAGTAGATGAGATTATGATGAAAGGTATTAATTCTGCCTACAAATCTCTTTAGGTGATCAAGAGGGCTCCCTTTTCCAGTAGATGAGATTATGATGAAAGGTATTATCTCAACGCTTCTTTTCTCTGTCTTGCTCTTAAAAATCGTTGAATCCAAAGCCCTCAGAGAAGAAAGATCCTAGGTTGCCTCGCTCAAATCCTAGGTTGCCTCGCTCAATTCCTAAGTTCCCTCACTCAATTACTAGGTTGCCTCGCTCAATTCATAGGTTGCCTCGCTCAATTTCTAGCTTCCCTCGCTCAATTCCTATGTTGCCTCGCTCAATTCTTAGGTTGCCTCGCTGAATTCCTACCTTGCCTCACTCAATTTCTAGGTTTCCCTCGCTCAATTTCTAGCTTCCTCGCTCAAAGCTAGGTTGTCTCGCTGAATTTTTTAGGTTCCCTCGCTTAATTTCTAGCTTCCCTCGCTTAATTCCTAGGATTCCTCGCTGAATTTCTACGTTGCCTCGTTCATTTCCTAGTTTCCCTCGCTCAATTCCTACGTTGCCTCGCTCAAATCCTAAGTTGCCTTGCTCAATTTCTAGGTTGCCTCGCATAATTTGTAGCTTCCCTCACTCAAATCCTAGGTTGCTTCTCTGAATTTCTAGGTTCCCTCGTTAAATTCTAGTTTCCCTCGCTCAATTTCTAACTTCCCTCGCTCAATTCCTAGGTTGCCTCGCTCAAATCCTAGGTTTCCTCGCTGAATTTCTACCTTGCCTCACTCAAATTCTAGGTTCCCTCGCTCAATTTCTAGCTTCCCTCGCTCAAATCCCAGGTTGCCTTGCTGAATTTCTAGATTCCCTCGCTTATTTCTAGCTTCCCTCGCTCAATTCCTAGGATTCTTCGCTGAATTTCTACACGTTGCCTCGCTCATTTCCTAGGTTCCCTCACTCAATTCCTATGTTGCCTTGCTCAAATCCTAGGTTGCCTCGCTCAATTTCTAGGTTCCCTCGCACAATTTGTAGCTTCCCTCGCTCAAATCCTAGTTGTCTCGCTCAAATTCTAGCTTCCCTCGCTCAATTTCTAACTTCCCTCGCTCAATTCCTAGGTTGCCTAGCTCAAATCGTAGGTTCCCTCGCTCATTTTCTACGTTGCCTCGCTCAATTTCTAGCTTACCTCGCTCAATTTCTAGATTCCCTCACTGAACTCCTACCTTGCCTCTCTCAATTTCTAGGTTCCCTCGCTTAATTCCTACCTTGCCTCGCTCAATTTTTAATTTGCCTACTCAATTTCATGTTTGTCCCACTCAATTTCTAGTTTGACCGCGAAGTGATTGAAATTGACAGCAAAGTGAATGAAATGTATTTTCAACCATCGACCTGATGGAATCTTGGAAAATAACTAAGTTGGTTGGCTAAAGTAGCTTCTCCTACCCCAAAATCATATGTGGTACGTCAAGTAACTAATTTTAGTTTAGAAGATATTCCTGTTAAATGAATAATGAAATAAATGAAAAAAAAAAAAAAGAGAGAGAGAGAGAGAATTTTTTTGAAAGTAATCCATAGCTATAGAAAACCATAGCCATAAGTTCCTAGTTTGTTTTGTTTTTTTTTTTTAAAATTTTCTTTTGTTGTTGTAATCCCCACCGCCTTTTGCGGGTCCCATCATGAGGTCTGTGTTATATCCAAACCGTCCATCTATTTGGCGAGCTCATATTCAGGCTTGAGACTAAAAATAAGATAGATCTAACTATCAAGTAGACCATAGTGTAAAAGACAATGGGAATTGAACATCTACCATTGAAACCCTTTTAGGGTTATAGAAGTTTTGAATCATTATGAAATTTGTTTTTCTTCTTCATCCAGGTCTTTGTGACCTATGAATGAACTTAGACGGGGAGGATTTCGCACAAACATCACAGTGGCCCCCAAAAAGTTTTTAATGGTCGACGCTCATTCAACACTGTTTCCTGTAATGTGGTACACTTGAAATTGCATATACCTCATTTTTGGTCGTATACCATAAAATGATATGGAAAAATATATGGACGACATGGATGAATAGCATACATCATGGTGGGGCCCACAGACCACCGACCATCCGCCATTGGCTGGTGGCAGGGGGAGTACCCAATCTGTTTCCATGAAAGGAGGGGTAGTTTCGTCCTCAAAGTCGTTGTCCGCACGTGCTAGTCTAAGTTGGTAACTAAAGTTTGTATTCCTTCATAAAAACCGTTGGGTAAAAGGTTTTGTCTACAGTGGTCATTTTCTCCTTTATATAATGTAACCGCCCCGAATCTTCGGGACCCGAGTATGCAACCCGTTCCCAAAAACCCGAGTGTTAACCTTAAAGGATGGTCAAACATAATATTTTTCTTTTCTTTTATCAGAGTAAGCAAATGAGCGTAGTGTGGACAAGTAAGCATAAAGGAAAGTTCCATTATCATTTATAATATACAAAAGAGCGCCCATAACGACTTATACAAACCAATGTCTCGAATATAACCAAATACCAAAAATCCACATGATCTAGATACATGAAGAATAACAGAAAGCACACAAATATAAGCTGCAAGATCGCACAACTCCTCCAGGCAAATACAGTCATGTAACCCTCGCACTTGGACTCGGCTCCTCATCAGCCTGAACCTGGAAATCACTTAAGCCACCTGTGCTACCTGTACGGTTATATTTTTGATGGATGAGTGGCCAACTCAGTGTGAATTCCCCTCAAGATTACACACCGCCGCATTAGGTAAGAGATAGTATAAAACATCCAGACAACCAAAACAGAGTAAATGCAGTCTTATTAGATGCATGGATGCGTGAATGCAATCATCGCCCCGGGGATGCTCATCCGTGCGGACAGTGGGCTGTCGCCCATGCAATCATCGAACCTGGGAAATATCATCCAGTCGGAATCATCGAACCTGGGAAATATCATCCAGTCGGAACAATACGTGCCATGTATGCATGATTAGCCAAGTCATTATTAGTCCATTTACAACCAGCCAATTTAGATAAGCTCAAAGGTCACTACGGGGAGCACATGGCCCAGCGTAGGCCGACGGCTCAGGCATAGTGTCCCATTCCCACCATCCCCGGCCCATGAGACTGCCATCTTAGGATGTTTAATGGAACCCTGTCGACTAGTAGTCAATCATATTACTGTATATGGGGCTTACCATCGCATGGTTGCATAGTATAAAACATCAAACCCACATAAGGAAAATATCATATAAAACCACGTAGGGCGAATATTAAAATATACCACATAGGGCGAATATCAAAACCATACGATGAAAACCATCCTTAAAAACCATTGAGCACAACAACCCTGGATGGTAGGCCCACATCAATGATCCATCTAGACCACCACTCAATAACCACCAAGTCGAAGGTCCATTACGATCACAACTAGTCAAGTTACATCCCAAGTATGGGTGTACATTCATATGTGGGAATTCCCCACTAATGTACCAGTTTAAAGTCCATAAGCAATACACAGATAATCCACAAGCATGAACAAATATACAGGATGAACATTAAGCAGGCTATACAGCAATTCAACTTCCACCAGCTAACACATCTGGTTATAAGAGAGAGATATCAATTGTGAATTTAAATAAAAACTATAACTTAAGCTAATGAGAAGATGGAAAGCTCAAGGGGAAGAATCATCACCTTACACTTTGAATCGCCTACTAGCGCCGCAAAGTGTTTTCGCCTTTAGAATTGAACCCTAACAAAATTCATGAACGTTACCATTAGACCCAAGTTCCATGCACTACCTAGGTTTTAGATCGCAACTTAGGGTCTGGTTCATCTATCTTAGGGTTTTAACGTCGAATTAGGTTGTCGTCTTAGGGTTTAGTTTTAAACTTAGATTTTAGGATTTGAATGCTAGTTCATGTAAAATTAATTATCATGATAGTTTATAACTATAGTATAATTATTAATATTAATGATAGAATTACCATTAGTTAATCGTGGCAATAATAATCATTATAACGGTAGAAATTAGTATACTTCTACTACCAATAACGATATCTAAGAATGGTGAGTAAAATCCTAATAACGAAAGTTATGGTTATATCTATATTAACTAATATGAGTAACTATTAGTGGCTAATCATGTCTATAATAAAATTTACCATGATAATAGCATTAAGGATTGTAGATCGAGATCCTTCTAGTTTTGTGTACCATTAGTTGCCATATAGACTTACTAATTACAAATCATTATTCTCATTAGTGTTATGATGTACATTAGCTAACTTGATAATAAAAATCATTATGACGGAATTTAATAATAGAATTATGATTGATGATAATATCATCCATGACACTAATTTGTATATTATAGTACTAATTATTATTCCTAGTCAAATATCATTAAAACAACGTTAGTTGTTACAACAGGTAGGAAATAATGGTGATATTATTAATAACAATAACTGATAATAATATGAAAAGGAATGGAAATCCTCACCCAGATGACTCGGTTTGAGTCGAGCTGACTCAGCCCAAGCACAACTTGCAACCGTCCTCTTCTTTCTCTCTTTCTGTATCTCTTCTTCTTCCCATTTTTTTTTCCTTTTTCCCAAACCCGATGTCTAGCATGGTGGCTGGGTCAAACCAGACCCATCTTACTCGACCCAGGCCAGCCCCATGACTGACTCGACCCAGCTGACTCAGCGAGTCAACCCAAAACTCAAGTAAAACCTCTCCCTTCCTATTTCTCCCTCTCTCTTTTGTTTCTCTCTTCTTTCTTTTCCCATTTTTTTTTTCTTCACTCAGACCCCAAACTAGCAGGGTTGATGGACCGAAACTCGCCCCGACTCAGGCCTCAACGGAGCGAGCAGTATGCTCAGACTCGGCCCGAGTCGCATGTGGTGCGGCAGCTGCAACAGCAACCGCACCTTCTCCCTCCATTTTCCCTTTCTTTCTATTTCTGCTGCAAGGACTCGGATCCATTGCCGACCTGGAACGAGTCGTCCTGACTGAGTTGGTGCAACAGGAGGTTGAACGGCAACCTCCAACTTAGTGTGGCATGGTGCAGCCGCACCTCATTCTGTCTCTCATTCTCTTTCCTCTCCCTTCTTTCTTCTTTTTCCTTCTCATTCCATTTTCTTTCTTCTTCCTTCTTTTAAACGCAGCGCCCAGCAATGCCGTTGGATGAAGAGACCGGCGGAGAAGATGATCCGCCGTTAATGGCGGATCTCCAATGAAGGCTCCTTTCTTCATTTCGACTTCATGGGCTGATTTAGATGGGTCTCTGGAAGCTTCAGGAGCAAAAGGGATGAAGCTCCAGCGTCATTTGACTGGTGGGTTCGGATGGAGGGTGAAAACAGTAGATTTTCGGTGCAGCTACAGGGAGTGGGTTCGGATCCCATTACCACTCAATCTTCCCTTCTTTATTGTTCGCCCGGACTTCCCAGAACCGTTGGATGGAGAGAGAGCGGTCTGGATTCGCTTCGGCTGAAACCGTTCTCAAATCCGGTGGGTAGGATAGAAACCGGTAGTGGTTTTCCTTCGGTTTGTTAAGAAGCCCTAAACAGTGGAATGGGTGGCTGAGATTAGCCAAAGACCCTTCACGCGGATCGCTGAGGTGGCGGTTTCCATTTTTGGAAAAGGGGTGTTTGTAGGACCTGTTTTCAGCGAGGGTTGTGTGCATGTACAAGTGTGGAATAACGCCAATTTACGGGGTTTTGGTCAGCCACATGTTGTGGACGCAATGAACGGCTCAGATCACGCGTTTACATGATGGAGATGGGCCACAGATCGGAACTGACAAAGACAGTCCGTTTGAAACGGACGCTGGAAGAAGAAAGGAAGAAGGAATATTTCCTTCTTTAGAAAATGACGGGTCAAACTCTGTTTGACCCATGTTCAGGTTCGGTGTGCGTCAGGTGCACACGCGTTGATGTACACATACAATTGGTGTGGGCCCATGGTGATGTTTGTGGGAAATCTACCCCGTCCATTCGAACATATGGGTCATCTAAGGGCTATTAGCCAAGGATGAGGTGGATCCAAAGATTTGGCGGGCCGTAAGCTACGATAAATGATTTTTTAAATGTTTATAGTTGGAATCCAACGGTCAGATCGATTCCAAATCGATCATCAACGGTTAAAAGATACTTAGGAATTTATTTCGGTGGTTGGGGCCACCCGTTCTATGTTTTTATAACATTAAATATTTTTATTAGGGTTAATTCAACATTTATAATTATTTATTTCTTTTATTTATTCTGTCATATATAATTATAACAATTTATTAATACATATAATTTTATATGAATATCAGTAAGCAGAGATTAATATATAATTTCTAATATATCATATTACACCTATGTATGGATTGAAAATTATACAATACCTCTTTTAAAATCACATGGTTAAATGGTATAAAATTTTATTTAAATATCTAATAATTTTTGGTATACATGTTTATATAAAAAAATATTCAATACTATATTAATATTTATAATTCAATTATATATTGTAAAATTATTATTCATTATGTTTAGTTAATTTAATATTATTTTCATAATATTTTACATACATCAAATATATACATATTTTCAGACACTTCTATATGATAAGTAATATATCAAGGCATATCTATATTTTTTTCTGATCTATATTTGTGTAAAATATAATAAATTAAATAAATATACTTATTAAATACTATATGACTACTGGATGGTTCGTCTCGAAGATTAACGGATGAAATCTCTGATACATAGGTGCGTCATGTTTTCAACGGTCAGATTTAAACTAGGATAAACGTAAGTGTTTACTTAGGCCTGACTTGTATTTATGCTAAGTTTGATTATATGGTAACACCCGAGTACTGGGAAGTACAGGGTGTTACATATAAGTAGGCTACAAAATGACACAGTGAAGGTAGCTACCCTTTGATTTCACCATCATTATCGTCTTGACTTATACATCTTATAGTTTCGCTGCTGCTGGTTTCGTCAACATCCTTGTTGTGGTTGCTGTTGTAGCTGCTCTTCTTGTACCTATTCTCCCGTCGATTGTAACGTTGGATGAGAAATACAACCCTTCATTTTGCAAAAGGTAGAATCATTGTCTCTGTTTGTAAAATAGTGAGATTTTGAAGTTGCAGTTAATGTGTTTGTGGAAATGCCTCAATGGTGAACTCGGCTCGATCTTGGCTCCAACTCGGCCTGAGCTGGCCCAAGCTGCTGACCGAACCAAGCTGAGCTAGCCAGTCAGGCTCGAGGACCGAGTTGAGCCGAGCCGAGTCGAGTTCGAGCTAAGGTCAGCCGTTGTTCAAGCCAAGACTCAATTCGACTCGATGTACACCCCTAGAGGTACACCAACCAATCCGCTTCCATATCTAATATATGTTACCGTGCCTTTTTCGGAAGCGGATTGGTTGTGTACCACACACTAGCTATTTAGCTATTGTAGGCACGTGTCGTGCGGAGCCGAGCGCTGACCCTCCTCGAGCTCCGAGTTGTACGAACGGGTCAAAGGAGATCAAAGTTACATGGGCCCCATAGTGATGTATTTATTTTATCTAAACTGTTCATCTATTTTAGAGATCATTTAAGAGCATTATCCAAAAAATGAATCACATCCAAAGATCAGTTGGACCACAGTACAAATAGCAGCGGAGGTAATGATTTTCACCATTAAAACATTCGTAGGCCCACCATAACGTTTATTTTCCATCCAATCTATTCACAAGGTCACAAAGACCTAGATGAATAGGAAAAACAAATTTCATATTGATCCAAAACTTCTGGGACCCCAAAAAGGATTTCAATGGTATACGTTCAATCCCCCACTTCTTTTTACAATGGGGTCCACTTGATATTTAAATCTGTCTTATTTTTTGTCTCAAGCCTTAAAACGATCTCGCCAAATGGGTGGACGGTTTGAATATGACAGATACCTCATGATCATACCCACAGAACTTGTTAAGGTCAATACAGCAGCTATATAGCTGGTGTCAGCTTCCGCCGTTTTCGAACAGGTTTTCCAAAAAGCTGCCTCGTTATTACATATAATTCTCATCCTGACTGCCCAAATGTGTGGTCACTCAGGTGGGCCTCAATGTAATGTATGTGTAAAATTCACTGACCATAACTTGTGTCACATAAGCCAAGAGCCCCCAACATCAGCTCTCTCTGGGATTGTGATTGGAACAGACCTCCAAACCAATTCTATTAGTGTGGCCCATGTGATCAAGGATGAATATAATTTTTTTAGACACTGGCCTAAATGATTTTTTTGTAATCTAATGAGAGTGGATTTTATATAAATATTACAGTGGGCTTTATAAAGGAACTTCTCTCTATCAACCGTCCGTTTTGGTCTGACCTACCAGAATCACAAGTCAACCTGATTTTCTTGTCTTTGGGCCTAATATGAAACTCAATATCTAATAGTTTGAGTGGATCTTATATAAACATAACGGTGAGCCCATCAAAATCAAGACCCGCCTCAATATAATCCCTTTTTTATATATAAATAATGCCTCTTTACAAGGAAGACAACTTAATTTTTGAGGGGCCATCTTAATGTATATGCAAAATCTACTTTGACCATTAGATGCGTAATTCAAGTTGGCTCGAGCAAAAAAATAAAGCTGACTTGTGATTCAAGTGGGTCACACCAAATAATAAGTTGAGAGAGACATTCACCATTGATTTTTACTAGGCCTGGGTGATGATTATAAGAAATCAGTTCCAATCATTAGTGACATCCCAAAATGTATGTCTAGGGCCTAAAATCCAGGCCTATTTATGATTTAGGTGGACCATAACAAGGAAAACAGTTTGGCAATTGTCAGCCCGTAGACTATTTTTAATATTGTGGTCCACTTGAATTATGGATGGGGTGAGTTTTGGGCCTTGAGCTTAACATGATATGGCACATTTGGTAGTTGTGGCAGGTTTTTACTTAAACATCATAGTGTGGTCCACCCAAACAGCCAACCTGTTTGACTCATACCCAACCAACTGTTAAAGAAATGTAATGAAAGGCAGCAGAATAATATTTATATGGATTAATGGTATAGCTTTTTGAAAACCTTTTTGATAAACTTATTGAAAAAAGTTCTAGAATGTAAATTTCATATTAATTAGGTTGTTTATTGTTAACTTCCATTAGTGGGAAGGCACACCGTTAGGTAATTAGAACGGCACATTCGGTGAGAGGCTTGGGTCCCGAATGGGTAAATAGGTCTATCAGGGCTTAACGGACTCGCCTCAATCTAAATTTTGTGGCCCATCCAGAAGCTAAGTTGGCTTCAGTCCCTCATTTTGTGTTGGGGGGCCTTGCACAAAACCTTAGGATCTAGCCCCTCGAAACAAACCAGAATTATGGAACAATAATGCAATGAAAAACAATCAAAGCATAAATCACATCATACCAGAGATTTTTACGTGGAAAACCCTCAAAGAGGTAAAAACCACAGCACCTCGTCTAGATCAACAATCCACTATAAAGCAGAACATTACAACCGATCACAAGCACACACCGCTTGGATCAAACCTTCTTCACTCACGCAGGAGTGGATGAACAATAAGAAACAAGAGAAAACGAAGAGATCTCACCGATCACGAGGACGTGGAAGCGTTGAGATATAGTAGATCCCCTCTACGAGCATAACCTCCCTTCCACAAGCTTCCTCTCTCTCTCTCTCTCACCTTTTGATAGCCCTAAGTTCTCCTAGAAAACCTTTAAGAAACTTAGAATGCCCTAGAATACCCTGGAATACACCCCAATCCCGGATACACCCATATATATAAGAATAGAAATAGGTGTAACCCAAATAGAAAACAAAATTCGCAAAATCTGCGTTTCCGCAATCGCATCTGCGGAACTCGTCGATCATATCGAAGGTCTCTCGATAACAGCTTCGATATCATCGACAGGTCTCTCGATCATATCGAAACGGGACCAAAACTATCCAGCAACCAGGGGTGGAATTCCAACAATTATCGATCATATCGACCCACTCTCGATGATAGCCTCGATATGATCTGAAAGTCTCTCGATCATATCGACAGGACAAAAAAAATAGTCCAGCAACCAGTAGTAAAAAAATTCTGCCATTATCGATGATATTGAAACCTGTTCGATTTCATTGATTCCAACAATGAGAAAAATCCCCATCAAATCTCCCCCTTTTCGACTCAGGAGGAATCCACCTTCTTCAAGCCAGCCCAGTTTCTACAAACCTCAAACTTGCTCTTAAGCAAAGCCTTGGTCATCATGTCTGACCCATTATCATCCGTGTGGACCTTCTCAAGCTGTAATACCTTCTGTTCCAAAATATTCCTGATCCAGTGATACCGAATCTCTATGTGCTTCGACTTGGAATGCTGACTTTGATTCTTGCTCAAGTGTATAGCACTTTGACTATCGCAATAGACCACGTGCTCCTCCTGCTTTAGGCTAAGTTCCTGTAGGAACCTCTTCATCCAAAGCATCTCTTTACATGCCTCTGTGACTGCAATGTACTCGGCCTCTGTCGTCGACAATGCTACGACCTTTTGTAGCTTGCTCTGCCAAGAAACCGCTCCCCCTGCAAACGTGAACATGAACCCTGATGTAGACTTCCCGGAGTCTATGTCACCTGCCATATCTGCATCTGTGTAGTCCTCTAACATAGGTTTACCGTCACCATAGCATAGGCTCAACCTGGATGAGCCTCTTAGATACCATAGTATCCATTTCACCGCTGCCCAATGTTCTTTGTCAGGATTGGCAAGATACCGGCTGACAACACCAACCGCATATGCTATGTCTGAGCGTGTACACACCATAGCATACATCAAACTTCCTACAGCTGACGCGTAGGGTATCTTCCACATCTCTTTCACCTCTGCCTTCGTCTTGGGACACTGCCTGTCGCTCAATTTGAAGTGACCATTTAGTGGAGTACTAACCGGCTTCGCTGCATTCATATTGAACCGCTTTAGGACTTTCTCAATATACCGCTCTTGTGACAGCCAAAGCTTCCTGCTGCTTCTGTCACGGGTTATCTCCATTCCTAGGATCTATCTAGCAGGGCCCAAGTCTTTCATCGCAAAAGACTTACTCAAATCCTGTTTCAGCCTGTCGATCTTCTTGATGTCTTTTCCCATGATGAGCATGTCATCAACGTACAACAACAGAACTAAGAAATCACCATCTGAGAACTTGCGCCTGAACACACAGTGGTCCGACTCCGTTCTATCATATTCATGCTTCAACATAAATGAGTCGAACTTCTTGTACGATTGTCGTGGAGCTTGTTTCAGCCCATACAAGCTCTTCCTCAGCCTACACACCATATGCTCCTTGCCCTTGACATCGAACCCTTCTGGTTGGTGCATGTAGATCTCTTCTTCCAGGTCACCATGGAGAAAGACAGTTTTAACGTCTAACTGCTCTATCTCCAGATCCATGCTAGCCGCCAACCCAAGCAACACCCGTATGTATGTCATCTTCACCACTGGTGAGAATATCTCCTCGAAGTTTATGCTTTTCCTCTGACCAAAACCTTTCACCACAAGTCTGGCCTTGAACCCCGTCTGTGAATTCTTCTGTTCAATCTTCTTTCTGAATACCCACTTGTTGCTCAAAGATTTCTTATCCTTAGGCAGTTTCACCATGTCATAGGTGTGGTTCTTATGCAAGGATTCCATCTCCTCTTGTATAGCTTTCAACCACTCCTCCTTATGCTCGTTGGCTAGGGCCTCAGAATAATCTTCTGGCTCTCCCTCATCGGTTAGCATAATATACTCATGCGGCGAGTACCTCTTGGACGACTGTCTGTCCCTATATGACCTCCTCACCTGTGGCTCAACAGGTGGATCAAGTGGGGGCTGCTCCCCTGGTCCATCTTCTGAAGGAACTCTCTCGTCCTCTGCACCTTGTTGTACTCCCCCGTCATCAGGCACCACGGGAGGAGTACTCGGATCCATATCCTCTAGCTCACCTGAACTAGGCTGGTTCTTCTCTAGTTTACCAATGTCTTCTATACACTGATCTTCAAAGAAAACCACATCTCTACTCCTGACGAGCTTCCTCTCGGTCGGATCCCACAATTTGTAACCGAAATTTTCATCACCGTATCCTAAGAACACACACTGCCTGATTTTCATATCGAGCTTGGACCTCTCATCCTTTGGTACGTGAACGGATGCCCTACATCCAAACACCCTGAGATGACTGTACGATGGATCATGTTCAGTCCACACCTTCTTAGGTACTTCTTGTAACATCCCGGATTTTTGCCAACCTGGGATTAGACATCCTTAGGCATTGGGTCAATCTTAACACCTGATTAACTTTTCAAACGCTCAATTCAAAGCCTTAAATCCCGTCTTAAACCATTTTCTTCTTCACAATCCCACCCTTCACTACCTTGTGCTTTCAATTTTTCAAAGCACTTTCGCCCTAGACACTATCTTAAACTAGCTAAGTAGTAAAACTTGGATCACTTTATATACAAACTGCAAAGGCCTAAGTACCATCTCACCAGAAAACAATTAGGATTAAATCCTTTAGAAATTTAACAAAGTTAACTAAGTGCAAAACTCGATTAGCCATGAAATCCGTTGGGATCGCTTTAAATACGATCTGCAAGACCCAAAACTTACAGAATTAGTGACTCTAGGTTACCCTAAAGTCTAGAGCCAAACTCATTACCCGTCTGCTCTCGGGACTGAAACGAAACTTCGTATGAGGTCTAGATCGCACATCGGGAGTCCGATTAACACGAAGCTAAGGAACCAGGACCGCCCCACTGGGCTTGACAATCATCTCAAAAATCAGGCAATTCCGATGTCCCACGGCCATTTATTTCGATCCGGAGCGAGGGAGTGTGAAAAACACTATTCCCTTTGAAATTAAAATATCTGGAATAGTGATCTGGCACCTTTCGCTTGCGCATCAGTATTAAGCAACCAGACCGTCAGAATCAGACCAAATTACACCCTCGGATCAGGAAAAATTTCAGGAACATTTACATGTACTTGAATTTCGGATCGTGGCCCACTGACCGTTGAACTGAAAGTGGCCCGCCACGTGCGATCTGGGAATCCGTTCGAGTCGAAAACGTAATCCCTCATAGATCCATGTGTGGTGAGCTTAAGTCTGACGTTTGGCTCAAGGAGGGCCACCAGAACCTCTCTTTTGAGCTGGAAAAGTGACGAAATACCTATATTAGCAGTAACCTTTGAACAGGAGTCTATTTCGGTGAGTTTTGAGGCTATATAAGGACCTTAAACCCTCTCCCATTCCAGCCATACGAATTTGGATTTGAGAGAGGGAAAAGAGAGAGAAAGTGAGGGAGAAGTGGGAGAATCTCCCTGCCGTCGTTCCCTGCCACCACACGGGCTGCACCATCCCTTTCTCATCGCTTTCCCGGCGATTCCAGCCCCGTTTCTAGGTAAGAAACCCTAACCCTAATCTGTTTTGGAGTTTAGACTGTTGTAGGTTGTGAAATAGCTAACCTATTTCGTTCTCTAGGTTGCCAAACTGCCGAATACGGAAGCTTAGCAAACCTATCAACTCCGTTACGATTCTACGACCAAAGGTGCGGACTTTAAGTGTATAGGTTACGTTTTTCAACGCTTTCAATGTCAGATAATGATAGATTCATGATCTGCATGCAATTGCACATGTACAAAGTGCTTCCGTTTTCTGTTTCGATTAACATTGTAGAATGGAATTTCATTTCACATACTCTAGATATACGTAGAAATACCGTATACGTATTTTTTTTGGAGAAGTGTTTGACATGTTTATTTAATGTATGATTATACTATATATGGATAAAATACTAGTTTGGCGAAAGGAATCGCCGTAATACATATTCACTTGTAAATGCTATGTATGTTGAAATTGTGTATTCTAGAAATACTGTATACGTATAAATTTTGGAGATGTATGTATCATGATTATTTGCTGTAGTAATATATTATACATGGATAAAAACTAGCTTGGCTAAAGGATAACCCTAATACATGTTTTACTAACATACACCATGTATGTTGTAATAGTGTATTCTAAGTGTTTGTGGAAATGGCTGAATGAGTTTGGAATTCTCATTCATGCTCGCCATGACTAATTGTCATGGATTCATGACTATTATATTGGCGATACCCCTTTGACGGAAGGATTTGCCCTAAATCACGCCACGGCCATTATACACTATATATGCTAAAATGTGCGGCCCGAGTGTTTGTGGAAATGACTGAATGGATATGGAACTTGGATTCCTGCTTGCCATGACTATCCGTCGTGGGTGTATGCGTGTTATGATTGGGGCAACTCCCTAGTGAAAGGATTTGGCCTGATGCCTATGTGGTCGACATATGTCGTGTATGTTGATGTATGTTTGTTTAAGTGTTTCTTGAAATGTCTGAATGAGTAGTAGTTAGCAAATTGTAAAGTATAAGGGTGTTGAGATATGATTCTCAACCTCCTTTAACTATGTGTATGATCTCCTTTAATAGTTGTGTGATTAGGAATTAAACATGTACAAACTCATGCTTGTGTTGTGATTCATAACATGCTCAACTGCTTTATGATTTTAACTGTGAATGCATATGTTTAAATTTATATTTACGCTGTATGATCCGTCATGGGTGATGGGGGAGCGGTGCAACGAGTGCGTGCAACAGCCCTGGCAGCCCTAAACGGATAATACCAGACTGATTGTATGATTTGAATCCTGATCTATTACTGCTTTATATCTCTGTAATTGATTGTGTTTGGGGCTATGATTATAGTCCAGGCAATCGGTAACGGGATTGAACTCGTGGCTGAGATTCACTTGCCACGTGGGATGTGTTCGACGAACTCGAGTCGTGCGTTGCCTGTCGGCAGTGGCTAGGCCACACGAAGTTGTTTATGCACTTCATGTCGTGCAGCTCGACGGGCGATCGTGCTAGTCGAGCTCATCAAGTAACCTGATCTGCTTTATGCATGTTCACCCTGTTTGGTCGCTACTGCTTGAACCTAGGGTACCAAACTTACCAGTGGCGATCCCCGTTTAACCATGGTACCTAGATCCGCTAAGTCGCATGAGCCGGGCATGGTGGTATGGGACACCGTGGTCGAGCTGTCGGCCTACGCTGGGGCCATGTGCCTCCCCGTAGTGACCATTGCGCAATCAACTCGTGAGCCGAATATGGTGGTATGGGACACTGTATTCGAGCTGTCGATACTTCGGCTAGAGCCGAGTACGGTGAGATCTGTGCTCGTGCTGACGGGCGACGAGTCCTCCGTGGTATCATCGAGTACACTCCAAGGGTCTGTGATTGGCCACGAGTCTTTCACAGCAACTAGAGTGTGAGTTGAGCCGAGTACGGTGGGACCTGTACTTGAGCTGACGGCTAGTGATTGAGCCGAGTACGGTGAGACCTGTACTCGAGCTGACGGCCAGCAATTGAGCCGCATACGGTGAGATCTGTATCCGCGCTGACGGGTGATGAGCCCTTTGCGATGCCTTCACTACGCTTCTCAAACCATAACATCGTATGAGAATAACTAGGATTGACGACCCTAGAATGGATCATGTTTGGGAATGATACAAGGGAGGTACCTTAGTTTCTCAATACTGCTGTTTGAAATGGACTAATAAAAACTTGGTAATCATGAGCATCATCGCACCGCATGTGCTTTGTAGATGTGGCGCACTGAGGGAGTAAGCATTCGCGAACGTAAGATGATGTCGCTTGAGGTGGGTTTGGCAAGGGCATACAGCATCATGTCATTTCATTCTTGCATTTAATAAGAGTAGTTAGAATTGTTTGATTTGTAATGCTTTATCATTACTGCTTGATTGAATTGATAACATGTTAACCTATGCTTTATACTGTTCCACTGAGTTGATCACTCACTCCCACGTTACGGGACGGTGTTGTACACACCAACCAGATTTGTTGAGTTTCAGGTGGTGGCGATGCTTGTGAAGCAGAGCCGGACTACTCTATGATGATAGGAGGAATTCTCCTATCTGTATCTCTCTGGCAGGTAAATGAAGACCTGATATTGTATTGACGGGGCTATGGTACATGGGATAGGAGGCATTACACTTCCTCACATTTGGTATATTTTAAAACTGCACTTGTATTTATTTAACCTGGTAATCTTATCACACTCTGGAGACTCATCGTAGTTTATATATTTTATCTATCTATCACAGTCTTCCGCTTGCAAATTTAACTGTCTCTGGAGTATGATATGCTGCTTTGGCTTAATCTCACTCATGTTCAATGCACGAATACAGTCAACATTCAATCATCATTCATTTTGTTGCATAAGTGATGTTCTGGAACTCGGGAGTTGAGTTTATACTCGACCCCCGATTTTCAGGGCGTTACACTTCTCCATTCAACGGGGCTGATGGAGACCTGTTTATCAAATACACCGCCGTGTGCATTGCTTCACCCCAGAACGTCTTAGGCAATTTCGCATGGGATAACATGCATCTGATTATCTCTACAATGGTGCGATTCATTCGCTCAGCTACACCATTATGCTGAGGGGTCTTGGGAACCGTCTGTTCATGTTGTATACCCAAGGACTTACAGTACTCATGAAAGTCGTCAATGTTTTCACCACCATTGTCAGTACGGATACACTTCAATGATCTACCTGTCTCTCTCTCGACCATTGCATGAAACAATTTAAACACACCAAAGACCTCGTCCATGGATTTCAAAGCATAAACTCAAAACCTCCTAGATGCATCATCTATAAAAGTAACAAAATACAATGCCCCACCCAAGGTTTTTGTCTTCATAGGACCACAAACATTAGAATAAACCAAATCTAATGCATGCACTTTATTAATATGAGAAACAGTTTTAACAAATGAAACTCTATGTTGTTTTCCTGATAAACAATTAAGACAGGTTTTGAGAGGTGTACCTGTCACGTCTGGAAGGAGCTGCTTCCTCGCTAGTAGCTGAAGCCCTTTTTCACTCATGTGGCCTAGACGCCTGTGCCACATGTCAATAGCTGAATCTTCCGCTGCGTTCAATTCACCCTTGCACATACTGACACTTGCCTTGTAAAGGGTGCAACAATTCTTTCCTCTAGTCACGATCAACGAACCCTTGATGAGCTTCCATCGCCCACCAGCAAACCGGCTTTCATAACCATCATCATCCAACCTTCCCGTCAATATCAAGTTGAGGCGAAGGTTTGGGATATGCCTCACATCCCTGAGAACCAATGTGCAGCCCACATCGGTCTTCACACAAATATCACCGACTCCCACGATCTTCGATACGCCAGAATTTCCCATCTTCACAGTCCCATAGTCACCTGACTTGTAGCTTGTGAAGAAGCCCCTGCGTGGAGTCGCATGAAAACGAAGCTCCCGAGTCAACCACCCGGTCGGTGTCCTGACTCGTAGCCGTGAAACATACATCATGATCTGCAGAAAGAATAACTACAACGTCGCCATCTGAAGCGACCGCAGTGGAATCTGATTCATCTTCCTTCCCTTTTCCTTTCTTGTCGTTCTTCTTACCACGACATTCATGTTATAGTGGCCCTTCTTGCCACAATTCCAGCAATCAACATCTTTTCTGTTACTCAACTTGCCACTTGATTTATCTCGGGCCTTCCCACCCTTCCTGTTCTTTCTTCTCCCCCGTTCTTGTGTCACAAGAGCCTCTTGCTGAGTAGACCCCTGAGACTTCCTCATTGTCTCTTCATTGAAGAGACAGCTAGTTACCTGTTCCATGAATATTTTTCCGTCTGGCGCGGAGTTACTTAGAGACACCACCAATGTCTCCCAACTGTCAGGCAATGAACTAAGCAAAAGTAAAGCCTGCAATTCATCATTCATGACCATCTTCATAGAGGAGAGTTGGTTCACTATATTGCTGACCTCATTCATGTGCTCGGCCACAGAACCACCATCCTTGAACTTGAGATTCACAAGTCACCTTATCAGAAAAATTTTATTACTGACTGTCTTCCTCTCATACAACCCTTGTAATTTCAGCCAGAGGCTAGCAGCTGAGGTTTCTGTAGACACATGGTGGAACACGGAATCATCCAACCATTGTCTAATAAACCCCACCGCCTTTCGGTCCATCTTCTTCCAATCATCATTAGTCATATCCTTGGATTTTGCTGATATGCCTAAAATTGGAGAATATAGGTCCTTGCAATAAAGTAAGTCCTCCATCTTAGCCTTCCATATGGTCCAGTTAGAACCATTGAGGCTGATCATCCTTGATAAGCCACCTTCCATAATTCAAAATCGATCTTACTCGTTCAATGAACTTAGCTTTGATACCACTTTATTGGGGGGCTTTGCACAAAACCTTAGGATCTAGCCCCTCGAAACAAACCAGAATTATGGAACAATAATGCAATGAAAAACAATCAAAGCATTATAAATCACATAACACCAGAGATTTTTACGTGGAAAACCCTCAAAGAAGTAAAAACCACGGGACCTCGTCCAGATCAACAATCCATTATAAAGCAGAACGTTACAACCGATCACAAGCACACACCGCTTGGATCAAACTTCTTCACTCACGTAGAAGTGGGGATGAACAATAAGAGAAACAAGAGAAAACAGAGAGATCTCACCGATCACAAGGACGTGGAAGCGCTGAGATATGGTAGATCCCCTCTACGAGCATAGCCTTTCTTCCACAAGCTTCCCCTCTCTCTCTCTCTCTCACCTTTTGATAGCCCTAAGTTCTCCTAGAAAACCTTTAGGAAACTTAGAATGCCCTAGAATACCCTGGAATACACCCCAATCCTGGATACACCCATATATATAAGAATAGAAAGAGGTGTAATCCAAATAGGAAACAAAATCCGCAAAATCTGCGTTTCCGCAATTGCATCTGCGGAACTCGTCGATCATATCGAAGGTCTCTCAATAACAGCTTCGATATCATCGACAGGTCTCTCGATCATATCGAGACGGGACCAAAACTGTCCAGCAACCAGGGGTGGAAATTCCAACAATTATCGATCATATCGACCCACTCTCGATGACAGCCTCGATATGATCTGAAAGTCTCTCGATCATATCGACAGGACAAAAAAAAATGGTCCGGCAACCAACAGTAAAAAATTCTGCAATTATCGATGATATCTAAACCTGTTCGATTTCATCGATACCAACAATGAGGAGAAAAATCCTCATCATTTTGAACTTAGTTAAAATTTAGATCTAGGAGCTTTGGTTTGGCTTGCAGCCGAGTCTATCTAATTTTATCGAGAATATTATGCATAGCCTAGGGTATGGCAGCAAGGTTTCCCACAATGGTAACAACGAACATAACAGCCATCACCGTAATAATGCTGATTGTAATAGCTGTTACCGCTCCTTTAAATAAATAAATAAACAATGTTGTTACAGACCATTACAACCATTTTTATGGATATCTTTTGAGTTGAAATGTATGAAATGTGATTCTTAACTCATAGAGCATCTCAAATGTTGCATCGGTGTTTTTTCTCAATGGGAATACTCAGTTTTATAAAAAAAAATG
Source organism: Magnolia officinalis (assembly GCA_021015155.1). Taxonomy (NCBI): domain Eukaryota; kingdom Viridiplantae; phylum Streptophyta; class Magnoliopsida; order Magnoliales; family Magnoliaceae; genus Magnolia; species Magnolia officinalis. The sequence goes on along the minus strand of JAJHSJ010000006.1, from coordinate 67,061,322 downwards.
GACTTATGGTTAGGGCTTTTTCAATTTCTAAACAATCTAAATCTCCTCCATTTTATTTTTTTATATTTCTTACCTTGTTGTTTTTCCTTTTTTAAGGCATTGAAAAAGGTTGTGTTCTTATCGTGTTGGTGTGTTAGTGTTGAAATTTATGCAAGATATGCACGCTTTATGTATCCATCTGTCAAAGTGTTATATCTTTGAAAATAGGGCGCGAGGGATATAAACTATCTCAAAGACAACAACTAAGTGCACGTCTTGAACTAGTGGCAACTCAAAATTATCATCGGTTGAACAATTATCGCCTCCCAAATCTCCCTTACTGGTGTGGAGTTCCATTAAATTTGTTTCGTTATATTCGTATTTTCCTATTTTCATTGCTTTAGTTTCAACACCATGTAGATTTTGTATACCACTCTATTTGATGATTACATTGCCCATGGATATCTACACAAATGTACCATTATGAAAAACATTTCTAGCCCACCCCCTTATTTCTAATATCACAACACTGCTACTAAGTGGACCACCTTTATTTTTCATTTGTAGCATCTACACAATTAGGTCCACATAGTGGATGGCTTTGATATTTCATCTCTATGCCATGCCCCATATGTGGTGGTGCATGCATTAACTAACTTGTACACATGTATGGGCTACCAAAGCTCTTAAATATACTAAGGTGCACGGTAACATGCACATATGTGGAGAGAGTAGAAGGAGAATTTGGAAGGTAGAAAGAAAGAAAGAGGGAGAGGCAAAGTGACCGAAATTCTCTACACCATTCAGTTTCAGCATTGAATAAAACGGAGGGGGATTGCTAAGCGTAGTGAGTAAACTCTGTGCGGTCCACAATGATTTATATATTTTATCCACTCCGTACGGATAATTTTAGGGCTTGAACCTAAAAATGAAGTATATTCAAACCTCAATTGGACCACACCACATCACAGGAAACTGTGTGAATTGAACATCTACCATTGAAAATTTCTTGGGGGCCACGGAACTTTTGGATCAAGCTTGTATTCGTGTTTTCCCTTCATCCATGTTTGTGTGATCTTATGAAAAGGTTGGATGAGAAATAAACATCACTGTGGGCCCTATAAAGGTTTCAATGGTGAAAATCATTATTCCAACTGTTTCCTATGGTATGGTTCACTTGATCTTTGGGTATGGTTAAATTTTGGTCTCAACCCCTAAAATAATATGGAAAAAATGGATGGACGGAGTGGATGGACCAGATTCATTCATGGTGGGCCCAACGGAGTTTACTGTACGATAAGAGTCTAATGAGTTAGTACGCAATCCGATTTCGAAAAAAAAACCCAACTTTCTGGCGGCCAGCCTTAGAATTTACTCCATCCATTGGGTTCAATTCTTGATGTTATAGCATGACTTGGATAGTATAATTCATGATGTATATCACATGGAACTATGGGTATCGATCCCTAGTGGGGGTGGCTAACATGGAGTGTGTGTACTGACATGGGTGTGTACCACCAAGCTAACCCCAAAAAAATTTAAAAATAATTAAAAAAGAAGCCAGCCATAGGTTTGTGTGTGGGGCCAGTATTTGGGGTATCTCTCATCACATCCATTGATTAGATTTACTCACCGAGGTTTAGAAAATATACAAAAGTTCATCTTGATAAATAATAATAATAATAATAATAATAATAAACCCTTAGGTGGGCTATACCACATGGACTAAATGGTAAAATTGCTCTCATTGGTATGACTCATGTGAGTTTTAAATAGGCTGATCTTTTCTATGGTTCAAATAATGGTGCTCATCTGATAGATGGAGTAAATTTTAGATATAAAACGTAGTGGACCCCACAAAAGCTCCTTTACATGCTACACACAAAGAATAAGAAAAGTCAATGCAAGCTGCATGCATTAAAAGAAGCAAAAAGAAGCATATTCTATCTAAATATTCCTCTTGTAGTAAACAAATTTATTCTCTTAATTACTGTTTTGAGATTAATAGTGAGGGTAAAAATGTCCACACGTGTAAAAAAACAGTTTGCACAGCACGTGTCAAAAGGGCACACGTGAAGATCACCAGATGCAAATATATAGGCTGATACAGGCATTAGGTGGGCCACACGGTAGGAAACCAAGAGCATCGGGGGATCTGATCAAAAGTAAAAGTCTGGCCTACCTGTTGAGTGGATCAAACTGGTTTTCATGGTCAGTGATCTTCATCATGTGCAACACCTTTTGGACGGGTTGGATGTCATACACACTTGACACATTTGGCAATAATGCCCCGCTTCGGAATTGTAATGGCTTTTGCGGGCTTTTTTAAAATTTCAAAGCGGCCATTACAGCCGCATTAAGCAAACTTACCCACCATTACTATCACACAACAGCCGTTTTTGGAAACCATGTGTCAATCTGCCCATCCAAAGTAGGGCTCACCAGACTGGTTATCTTGACTAGTAGAAGATAAACCAGATGAAACTTTTTTGTACTTTTGTTCTTTAGGTAAGAGTTATTAGTCGGAATTAGTTCAAGGGAAATGGCAGACTGGCATTCGCACAAAGACAGATTGTTACTATGATTTTGGCTACATAGCAACTGTTACATCCATTATTGCCACATGCTACTATGACATGTTCAGAGACAATACAGATATATTTATATAGACCAAATCACATAGATGGCAATATCCACGCAAGAAAAATCAATTGCTTAAATTAATTGATGATGAACAAAAATACCTTCTTTCAGTTATGCATTCTTGTAAGAAAAGTTGGATTACTTTGATTAGAAATGGGTCACTGTGGAAGAACAAATGGTTATGTTCTTATGTTCTTGCATACGCCCATGCATAATATTAGAAACAGAGTTTGCGGGTATTGCTTTGGCCATTCAGGTGTTTGAAACAGCTAGCGGCCAATTTAGGAGGGCACTGATGCATCTGTGTATATAAGCAAAGAGCACAAATAAGGATGCTTTTTATTGCACCAAATTTCATGAAATTAGGTACAACCAATCACCTAATGTCACAAAATTAGACTGACTAATCATGAAATTAGCGTCCATATTCAACAAAAGGAAAAAGGAAAAACTAAAAAGGAAAGAATCTAGGACATTTTAGAGATGTCCACCCACTGTGGGGCCTAGCAGATCAACAGCCTCAACAAACCACAACATTGGCCACACTTGTACAGAATAAAAATACGGGGATAAACATTGTAGCATGGTTACCGATCATAAATAAATAAATAAATAGACAATTGTAGCATGGTCAGATCAAGATTATGGTGCAAGTAACAAGTTCAAAGATTTTTAATAGCCATGGTGACCACATTTTAAGGGGGCCGTTTGAAGAAGCAATTTTTGTATGGATAGGATATTCCACATGTGACATGTAATTTTTGTCAAGGGACGTTTGAAGAAGCCCACCTTTCATACCAGGTGATCATTAATGACTGGCTGGTGTTTTAGCACCTATTTTGGCAAGCGCAGATCAGACAGGGGTTTGCAAAGTGCATCCAACACAACATCGACTGCCATTTAGATCAAGACAGCATTTAGGCATCAAATGCCCCTCAGAATGGTGCATCCAAACAGGACCTAAAATAATTAAAGACATCTTAACCATCAAACAGATGGAGTTTAAACAGCCAACATTTAAATAAATAATTAAAAATCACAAGGTTCAGACAGCAATCAAGCACAGTAGATTTGTATTGGGTACCACATGGGCGTGGATAAAAATATATCAATTTTTATGGGAATGCAAGATAATAGCCTAGACCACATAGGCTGGCATTATCATGGTTTCACCAACACATTAATCTTGAACACTAATATAGTTAGAGCCCATCTAATAAACAACAGAAGAAACCAAATGCAATCTCAATCTTACCTAGTACTTCCCATTGGTTAGAATGGAGGGTATTATCAGTGGCCCCACACTTCAGATCCAGATGCACCAACCAAACAGCAGCCCCAACAGCCAAAAACACAAGTTATGTCTAGGGTCAACGCCTGCCCAGCTCACCCCACCACTCTAAAAGACATTTTAAGAACACTACCTTATCACAGCTTGATGATATATATATATATATATATATAGATATATATATTATATAATATATATATATAGATATATAGTATATATATATATAAGATAATATATATAAAGGTTAGGAGATTTATATTAAAACAAAAAAACAGAGAACAAAGGAGGAAATTCCTGCTGAGTTAGCGAGAAAAGATACCTCCATTAGAAAGCAAAATACAATCCTTAATATTAACAAAGTTATAGGCCCATTCTGCCATGTACTGCTGCACTTTCTGAATGGTTGATTCCACCAATATAGAGATATCGTTGAAATATCATAGAAAGCAACATACAATCCTTAACACAGCTTGCTGATATTGCAATAAGATGGAGTTTGAAGAAGTGAATCATCCCAGCATGGAACACTCATGGGACCTGATCCAGGCAATGTCCAAGGTGCCACTCAAGGTGAGAATGTCCTGTCACAAAACCAATCCTGCTCCAATCATCTTACCAACCATCATTTCCCTTGTACAAGTTCAACCATCCATGTGAGTGGATTGGCCCCGATTTATGGGCTATTGCATGCCCATGGCTAGCCTCTTCACAAGATTCCAGTTTCATACCTGTGCCACAATTCACCTTTTCGACCTCTGGCAACAATTCCCCTCTTCAGTCTTTCCTAGACACTGTATAATTCTATGCACCACTAAGCAACCATAAAAGGGAAATCCAAAAGTTATCATCCAGCCATTTTTCTCATCAACATGTCACATATGCAGAATATCATATCCATACAAAAGGTGAACCACAAAATGATGATCACCTGATATGACAATAAGGCTGATCACCACACATACAGTGGACACAATGTCAATAGCAATCAATGGTATGACTTAGCGCACTGGTGTGGTATGCACAATGAGCAGATTCAACTGGTTTTCATATCAGGCAATCATATGGGATATGCTGACCAGCATAAATGATGATATAACTACTGTATCTGACCATTTCTTAAATCAGTTGGCTGGATAAGAGGAAATAGAAGCAATTCCACAGTGCCGCTCATGCCAGACCCAAGAATCAAGTCACCCCAATCACAACATAGGTTAGAACATTGTTTAAAAACTCAACTCGATGTTCATCGAGTAGGAAGGTTCGACCAATTGTTAATTATAAATTAAAAAATTAACATAATTTGGTCTCTTATGAGCATTATAAAATAAGAAAACAAGCAGCAATAGCAGAGCTTGCTGGTTGCAAGTTCAGCTCCTACTCTTCTCCTTTTATATTTTACTAAAAACAACCTTCACAAGGCGACTGCCTCAGCCCAAGTCACTGTTCATCAAATCAACCACGTTAGCAAGTTCCTATTGTCTCAACTCGAAATCCTACCGAGTAGAGTTGACTCAACCAAGTTTCGAATCGAGTCGGTGAGTTTTAGTAATATGGGCTAGAAGTTTTTACTGAATAAGTACCATGGATCCTTTTTTTTCTTTTGGGGTGGGGGTTTTCCACCTGAACTGGTATACATGCCTCAGCCATGGTTGCTTTTACTATAAGCAGAAGAAGGATGGCAGGAACAAAAATAAAAATAAAAAAATCACATGAAGCCATACACAAAAGAGAGAAACTGGTAACAAGCAAAAATAACTACAACTGAGAAGTTAAACTTTCAAGCAAAAGTTAAGTACAGGTAAAGGCGATGTGCGGCCAAGATATAACCGTGAAATTCTTCACTAGACTGCAAAAAAGAACTATTCAAATCATCCTTCTTCTTTTTTTGCATGATCACATGAACCGGTTGACCTCAGAAACCTCCATGTCTGAATCTTCCAAAAGGCTAAAAAAAACTTACATTTTTCAAGGTTTCTTCCATCGCCTGCCTTCCTAATCATCATCCTCTTCCTACAAAAAATAAAATAAAATTAATTCTTGGGTTTGTAATTTCTAAAAATAATTATATATTTTTACCTCTCCACTCTCCTCCTCCTCATCGTCCTCATCATTCACCTCAGATTTCGACTTGTCAGACTCCTCTTCTTCCTCTTCGTCTTCAGGTTCGTTTTGCGCCTCTGCCTGATGATAAACATTAATAATAAATATTAATAAAAATATATTAAAACACTAATAAAATGAAATTTTAAAAAAAATGAGGGGGCATACCTGCTTCTTGTTATAGGAAGCCATGACCTTCTTGTATTCGGTCTTCCTCTTCTCTTGCTTGGCTATATAAGGAGCTTTTTCCTGTAAATTTAAGTAAAAATACTCTCAAAAATAGATAATAGAAAAAACAACTCTCTCTTTTTTTGTGCTTTTATAAGAGGGGAGGAAAAAAAACTCACATCTTGCGACATTGATTTCCATTTATCCCCAGCTGCTTTGCCGACCTGATTTTCAGAAAAACAAAAAAAAATAATAAAAAGGATGAAAATCGAAAAAAAATAAATTTTACGCTGTGTTTGGCTGCACCAAATATCATGATATTCTGCACCTAACTAGACTGATTAATCATGAATTTCATGATATTTGGTGAAACCAAACGCCGCCTTAGGTAGATCTGATGACGGAAATAGAATCAAGCTTACAGCAGATACGGATTTGTTGTTAGGGTTTTTCTCCTTGAACTGCTTCCGAAACTCCTCCCTTCAAAGAAAATCAAAGAAAAATCAGATAAAATCCGAAAAAAAATGAATAAAAATAAAATAAAATAAAATAAAAAGCATACATGAAGATGAAAAAGGCGCTCGCTGGCCTTTTCGGCTTGTTCGGGTCCTTCCCAGTCTTCTCCTTCTTCAACGGCTTTTTGCTGGCTCGATCGCTTCCTTTCCTCTTCACAGAAAGCCTATGGGTAGGCGGGAAAACGATTTTTTCCATCATTTCACAGAAAAATACATAGATCCGAACAAAATCATTCGGGATTGAGGAAAAATAGCTGAGAAAATGAACAGATCGGGGAGAAAAGCTGAAAACTCACTTGCTGTCTGCTTTCTTCGACGTGTCGGCCTTCGATTTCGCTCCTTTCATCGCAGAACCTGCTGGAAACGACCTAATCGGTGAGAATCGGTAAAAATCGGTTGGAAACGAAGGAAATCGAAAGGAAACGATCGGAAATGTCGATGGAAGTTTACCTTGGTATGGGGTTAGGGTTTCGAGAGAGAGAGAGAGAGAGAGAGAGGGGTGTTGTGCTGTCGTGTGGGGAAAAGGGTGAGAGAGATAAGGGGTGGTGAGTGAGTGAGAATTAAAATTTCAATCGCGACGGAAGAAAGCGTTTGGGCGGGATTCGATATCCTGTCGCCACGTCTGTGATCCGTGTAATCAGATCTCCTTCCTCCCACTTTTATTGGACGCGGATTGCTTAGGCGCTGTTTGATTTTCTAACTGCGGGGCCCACCCTAATGTATGTGTTTTATCCACGCCGTCCGTCCGTTTTACGAGCAGTTCAAACGGATCGACGGCTGGAAAAGACAAGTACATGATGGTGGGCCCCACAGAGTTAGTACGCAATTGGAGCTCGTGGGTGCCGTCCATCTATTTTGTTATATCCTTTTAGTACACAGGATCCAAATCTCATGTGGAACACACCACCTGAAATTTGACCGTTAAAAACTTTTTGTGGGCTACAGAAGTTTTGGATCAAGCTCATCTTTTTATTTAGTCCAAGTTTTCTTAACACTATTAACAGGTTGGATGGCAAATAAAACTTAAGTAAATTTTGAAAACCTTACTATGAGCCTTTCGAAAACTTTAATGGTGAGGCATTAAAACACCACTGTTTCCTGTCGTGTGGTCCACATGAGATTTCAATCTGCTTAATTTTTTGAACCACGCTCTAAAATGAGCTTAAGAAACGTATGGACGGTGTAGATATACAAAACATCATCAAGGTGGGCCCCACAGTAAAGGTAACACCCACTAATCCTGTTGCTCGGGTAACACCTATTCCGCTCCCACGAGAAGCACCGGTGACAGTGATACCTATCGCCCAAACCAACCTGTTGATAACGTCACTGGGACTTGGATAGAAAGAAATTATAAATAGCAGCTTGATCCAAAACTTCAATGGCATGTAAGAAACTTTAAATGGTAAGCCTTCAATCTCAACTCTGTGATCTACTTGAGCCTTTGATCTGCATCGTTTTTTATTTCATGCTCTATAATGATATTCCAAAATGAATGAATGGCATGGATAAAACCCATACATCAAAGTAGGCCTATAAGAGCGCTGCTGGATGGATTAGCGTTCAGTAGGTGGAGGACGCAATCCGTGAAGGTAACGCCTGACACGAGCAACCCCTTAGTCCTGGAAAAGGATCGGCTACTCACCCTGACCCTATCCAATGGCCAGTGGTCGGTGCTCTGTGTGACCCACCATGATGTATGTGTTTCATCCATGCCATCCACCTATTCTTTTAGATCATTTTATGGTATGATCCAAAAAATGAGGTTGATCTAAATCTTAAGTGGACTGCACAGTATTGATTGAACGCCCACCATTAAAAACTTGTTACGGCCACAAAAGTTTTGGATAAAGCTGATATATATTTTTGCCCTTCATACAGATGTCAAATAACCATTACAGTGGTCCCGGAGATTTTTTTAATGGTGGAAATTCAATCACTACTGTTTTCCCATGGTGTGGTCCAACTGAGATTTATATTTACCTCATTTTTGTACTAAAGCCCTGAAATTATCTTTAAAAAATGGATGGACGGCGTGGATAAAACACATACATCATAGTAGGGTCGACATAGCACCGACGACTAGCCACCTGGCTGATGGCAGCGTCACTAGCCAAACGGCGTCCGTCGTCCTCGAGCGCAGTAAGCGGGCGCCCTGGCGTGGGATCTTGATGCATATGTAGCGTATCCACGCCGCCCATCCCTCTTTCCAGCTAATTTTTAGGACACGAGACAATAAAAAATATATATATACATTACGATTTACGACCACACTACACTACCGGAAACAGCGGTGCTTAAAGGTCATAAAAGAACTGAGTAAAGGGAAGAAATTAAATAACATTATCAGATTGATTCAAAACTATTGTGGAGCACCACAAGTTTTAAGTGGTCAATCACTACTCTTTCCTGTAGCGTGGTCCACTTGAGATATGGATGGGCTCATTTTAGAGGTATGCTATGAAATGATTGGGAAAAATAAGTTTCCTTTAATTAGTGTGGTCCACTTGAGATTTGGATCTGTTTCATTTATTGGACAATTTGAAAAAATAACAGATGGTGTGGATATATTACACATATATCAAGGTGCGCCCAATGGTTAGGATTGCATCCGTTGGGTGAGAGTCAGCTTAATGTTTTTTTTTGACGCACTCACACCCCCACACACCCATGCACTCACGTAACAGTGATTTTTCACCACAAGAATACCAGAACGATGGCCTTAGTTGACTCTTTGAATTTACTACCAAGGCATGAGTAATATTCGGTTTTCAAAATAAGAAGAAAAGGAATTTTATTTTTGAAAAAAGAATGATTGTGATTTTGGTGATTGTTGGTGTGAATGGTGATGCCTCTGGGTGAAGGGAGCATCTTTTGAATTTAAAATGGAGGGATGCCATTTTTGGAAAGACACCTGTAACGCCTTGAAAATTGGAGGTCGAGCAAAGCTCAGCTCCCGAGTTCCAAAACATCACTTATACAACATAGATAATGATGATTATGATGAGTGCATTGAAACATGAATGAGATTATACCAAAACAGCATATCATACTCCAAAGACAAGTAAAATTGCAAGCGGAAGACTGCAATACATTTCTAAGATATATGAACTGCAGTACGTCTCCAAACTGTGATAATGTTACCAGGTTAAATAATTACATGCACAATTCCAAAATACAAAAGGTGTAATGTCATCTAGTCAACATCCCAGAAATTCCCGTCGATCAGGACACGGCTCACATGAACCCACCTGAAACTGCATGTATAAGAATGCCTCCTCGTCATCCTCGAAATCCGGCTCCGCCTTGTAAGCATTGCCACCACCTACAACTAAGATAAGGTTTGGTTGGTGTGTACAACACCGTCCCGTAACGTGGGAGTGAGTGATCAACTCAGTGGAACAATAAAGCAAAGGTTAACATGTTATCAATTCAGTCAAGCAGTAATGATAAAACAATACAATCACACATCTCTAAGTACTCTGATTAATGCAAAGAATGGTATGTATAAATGATGCATGTCCTTGTCTGCACTTCCTCTGTGATCTTCATTTCACGGTCGTGCATGTCAGTCACTTCCTCAGTGCTTTACCCAACGCCAAACGGCACATGCAATACGATGCATGATCGTGCTTACCAAGTTCTTATTAGTCATTTTCATACAACAGGATTGAGAAACTAAGGTACCTCCCTTATATCATTTCCCAAACAATGATCCATTCTAGGATTGTCAATCCCAGTAAATCATACGATGTTGCGGTTCTAGGTCACTGCAAATGGCTTGTCACATCGATGCAGTGTAGGCCTAATTATACTCTAATTGCTACGAAAAGGCTCGTCGCCTCTCCACAGGCTCAGAGTATGCACGAGGTCACTACAAAGGGCTCGTCACCTTAACAGTGTAGGCTGACAGCTCAAATATAGTGTCTCATACGACCGTATTCGGCTCACGAGTTTAGGTTGCTCACTGGTCACTACGGGTGGACTCGTTGCCCCAACGTAGGCCGACAGCTCGACCACAGTGTCCCATACCACCATGTCTGGCTCATGAGTCTTAGCGGATCGAGGTACCAAGGTTAACGGGGTTTCCACTGGTGAGTTTGGTACCTTAGGTTCAAGCAGTAGCGTCCATACATGGTGAACATACATCGGGCCAATCGGGTTACTTGACAAGCTCGACTAGCACGAGCGCACAACGCGTTGATCAACATGAAGTGCGTAAGCACTCCGTGTGGCCTAACCACTGTCATCGACCGAAGTACGACTCGGATTCATCGGACACGTCCTTTGTGGCAAAACAACCTCAGCCACTAAAACGGAATCTGTTACCGATTGCCTGGACTATATCATAGTCCCACACACATTCTGATATGAGAAATATGCATACATGAGAATCATATAACATTTAGCAACCAATGTAAGCATGAATAGCATTTGAATATATTATGAAACACATATAATATGCCATTCTACATATACGTATTCCACACAAAGCACACCATTTAGATTTCAGCTATTAGCAGGAATTTATACATATAGCTAAAGTAGTTGGGCAACCTATCTCAACAACCCTATTAGGTACAGTTCATCTAACTACTTCTCATACAAACATTTTATCAAACACTTATACTACAATGTCAACACACATAACATATGTTGTCTATGACATGTATTTAGACAAGTCCTTCCAACAAGGAGTTGTCACGGATATGACAATCATACATTTGCATTCTATAAACATAACAGGCACAAATCATGATTCCATAGTCATTCAGTCATTTCAACGAACACTTAGACTACACACTACAACATACATAACGTATGTTTGCATAATAGGTATTTGGGCAAATCCTTTCGCCAAGGAGTCGTCGCAATTACATCTAACATATATCCACGACGGATAATCATGTCAGGCCTGATTCTAAATTCTGAACTCATTCAAACATTTCAACAAACACATGGAATACACTATACACAATATAGTTCATATATATCTAAAACACGAAACAAACATCGCATTTGGCATGTGAAATAACACACACGTCAGTAATAAATCATTAACCAACATTGAAAGCCTTGAAAACCATAACCTATCCGCACCTTTCGCCGGTAAACGAGTAACGGACTCCGTTTGTATACCGAGTCTGTGTCTACGGCACAACGACGACCTACAGTACGAAATAGGTTAGCTATTTCATCCCATACACTACTTGGAACTCTAGAACAGGTTAGGGTTAGGATTTCTTACCTAAGAACGGGATTAGAATCACCGAAAAAGAGATCCCGATGCGATAGTTAAGCACGTGGAATGGCAGGGAAGAAACCCTTGATTAAACTCCAACTCTCTCTCACTTTCTCTCTCTTTCCTTCTCTCTTTGCTCTCTTCTCTCTCCTAGGTTTTCCAAATTCGTATGGAATGAGAGAGAGAGGGTTTAAGCCCTTATATAGGCCCAGAATTGACCGGAATGGCCCCGGGGTCATGGTATACTTAGGTTATTGCCAAAACCCATCTATTTCGGCTCAACAAAGCACTTCTGGAGGCCATCCTTCTGCATGCGGTCGAACTTAAGCTCTCTGGCATTAGATCTAGGTCGAGTTATGTTTTCGGTCCAATCGGATTTACAGATCAACCGCGGCAGACCAGTTTCAGTTCAACGGTCACCGGTACTCAATCAGGGCCACAAGTGCACTGACATGTGTGGAAAATTTCTCCTGATCTGAGGGTGTATTTGGGTCAGATTCTGACGATCTGAATCCTTATATTTGGCCCGCAAGCGACACGTCTTAGTTTACTTAAGTTTGGATTCTATTTCCAAAACTATTCACGTTTCTCACACACTTCCCTCCGGGCTCAAGTTGGGTGTTCTGGACATAGTCAGGACTTGATTTCCGAGATGATTGTCAAGCCCAGCAAGGCGGTCATAATCGTTTAGTTTCGCGGAAATCGGACTTTCAACGTGCGGTCCGGGTCCGATACGAAGTTTCGTGATGCTCCCGAGAGCAACTGGGTAATGAGATTGTTCCTATGTTATAGGGTAATGTAGCGTTAATGATTCTACAAGTTTTGGGTCTTGCAGTTCGTATTTAAAGTAGTTCAAGCTAATTCTACTGATTATTTAGTTTAGTACTTAACTAAATTATGCCCTAATTACGATAAAATATGGCCATAGGGCAGTTCTACGCCCCTTTCTGGCACTTTTAATTAGTATATTATTTTAATTATTTTTTTAGTAGTTCATCATCAAGTCTACTTCATCTTTACCAAATTTCATTAGATTTCATGTTGTATAAAAATTCTAAAAATTGTAGAAGCAACAACTGTCCAAACTAATAATTTTCGGACAGTTATCACAATGACCGATATTCAACTATATTAAAGTTTTTATTATATTTTTTACTTATTTTTATATGAAACTAGACTTATCAAGCTTCAATCTGGGTTTTGAATCACCTAAATTGGAGTTATAACGAGGGAGATATGACTTTTCGAAGTCGAACAAAAAATGACAGCAAAATTGCAGAAAACGGGCCGCCCGGCCTGCTGTGGCCAGCCCGACCCGCTGGACCGAGGTGTGCCACGGTTAGCACGGCGGCGCCGCAGTCCACTGGACTGTCCGGTGGTGATTCTGCCACGTGATTTTTTAAACGAGCGTATCTTGCAAACCGGGATGAGTTATTCGACGTGCAATATATGATTTTGGGGTAGGAGAAGCTGCTCTATCCAAATAACTTATTTATTTTATGAGATTACAAAAGTTTAATGGTAAAAAGCCCATTTTATTTATTTATTTACTATTTATGGTAATTTTTAGTTTAAGTATTGTTATTCATCACCTAAACTTTAAGATTTATATTTAATATGAAAGTACTTAGAAAATTTTGAAGCATAAGGTGGTGAAAGGTGAGATTTTGAAGGAAATGAGTTAAAAAAGGATTTTGGATTTTGGGATTGAGTTTTGAGAAATTAATAAGGTGTTAGGATTGACCCATTATCTAAAGATGTCTAACTCCAGGTTGGCAAAAATCCGGGATGTTATAATCTACCCCCTTAAAAAATAATTTCATCCCCGAAATTGGCTAAGGGTAATAAGTAAAGATTTTATTATTTCATGTGCCTAAGTTTTATTGATTTCAAGTTTATATGCGTGGTAGGGTGTATACTATCTATGCTAGTCTGGCTCACTTTAGTCTACTCCCTTCAAAACTTCTTCACCTTGAAACTGGCTAAGGCTTCTATTGGGCTCGCATTCAACGAGCACATTTGTGGATACACGGACTTCTACTCATTCCCATTGTTAGGCATATTATTCTTTAGTGATCCGATCTACTCACGCGACTTTGTCTACTTATAGAGTCCTAATTGTTCCCCTTTGATGAGTCTATTATTAATGTCTTAAGGATGAATATGATCTTACTTAGTAATCTAACCATATGTGTTACCTGAACTAACGATCTTGGGCCAGCGGGGCATAGGTCCACCATGCTTCCGCTGCGTCACTCTGATCCAATGGATGTATAAACTGACTTAACTAAATTAGGCTCGTAATGTTCTATCCCCCTTAAAAAATATTTTCACCCTCAAGGCTCAAGGATCTATGTCCTGATTCGTATGTTGGGACAAGGTATAACCTAATTCCTAACTGTCTGTTGCCCATTTGAGAAATTTCTTGGGCCAAAAAAGGGAAATCTCTATTGGCTATATATTCTTAACACTTCTCAAAGATGAAGTAATAAACTTTGGGTGTAAATGGTAGGGCAACAAGGAAGGAAAGTTGTGTAGTGGGTCTAAGCCGGATACATAGACCTTCTGCCTCGCGAGCACAGAAAATTTGTCGTATCAGTTCTTAATCCTAGTTGATCCCGACCTTCTGCTTGATCAGAACATAGAGTTCATTGGTAACTACTAGGATTGAGAATTCAATTCAAACCGTAAATACTTCGCTTATATATAGTTCTCTACTCTGTGTTCCCGTTTGTAATAAGTTTTTGGGAAGACAATTCTAAGGGATGTATTGATTTGACCTAACATTCAATCCAAGGGATATATACGTTTTCTCTGAGCGTGAATAGTTTCTACGTCAAACAAGCTTCCTAAGAGTTACTAAAGAAGCCTATAGGTATTAAGAGGATTCAACGAAAGAATGAGCTTTCACTCCAACCTAATCAAGCTGACTAACTAAGTCTATCATTCAATTATCTTAGCATAATCTGTCTCTTACATTCCTTAGTATAACCAAGGGCCTAGTATTAATTTTAGGAGTAGCGGTAATCCAATAGCTTATGGGCTAGATGATTTTGTACTATTTCAAAGTCTACTCTCATACGCTAGATGATTTTATACCATTTCTAATATAAGAAATTGTTTTTATTGCTTAGGGTCAAAAGTTTCTGATTGGAATTGAGTTGCCCGAACTTAAATTTAACTACGCTCGAGCACTTCACACATGACTATACCAGCTGAGGAGGTCCTAAGGTTCATGTTATTAATTTATTGGATTTCCTTTACTGTCAAATTTTTTGAAATCTAGGAGTACCAACTCTAGGTCCTAAAACTCGAAATGTCCCAACTGATGGTCATTGTTTACCGACTAAACTACGATGTTTGGTCTTGCCCGTTGGTAGAGACTGTTCTAACGGAATTCGAGGGTCGAGATCCCGTTTCGACCTTCGCTCGGCATTTACACTCATATCGGCACTTGTCTGCTTCTTAGAACGACTTGGACGGCTAGGCCCAGCCTCATCCGGGGCCGCTCTCTTCCTTCCCATGATGGAAAGGAGCGTAGGGATCGAGAAGATAGCTGTAACTAGCTCAAAAAGAGTCATTGGGTTAAAAAAGCTTGTAGGGTGAGATGGGTTTGTGGGTTTGGAAGGTTACGAGACACAAAAGATAGGTTTTGTGCTCATATGGGTGTGAAAGGGTGGAGGGGTGTAAGGAGCTCGAAATTGTCAAGTACAATTCCAACTTGTCTACTATCGGTCTAAATGTCATGACTAAGATCAATTCACATGATCCCAGACGCACACGGGCTGAACTACAGTAGTCCATCTCGCCCGATGGCAAAACTTAAGATTCTAATGTAGTTTCTAGATTCCATCGCCCCCTCCTAAGTTAGAGTGCGTCAGTGTGCGTCGTGTGACCATAACCTAGGTTCAGTTTAATCTAAATCATGCTCTGATACCATCTTGTAACGCTCTGAAAATCGGGGGTCGAGCAAAGCTCAGCTCCCAAGTTCCAACGCATCACTTATGCAACATAGATAATGATGATTATGAAGAGTGCATTGAAACATGAATGAGATTATACCAAAACAACATATCATACTCCAGAGACAAGTGAAATTGCAAGCGAAAGACTGTAATATATGTCTAAGATATATGAACTGCAGTACGTCTCTGAAGTGTGATAATGTTACCAGGTTAAATAATTACATACACAATTCCAAAATATACAAAAGGTGTAATGTCATCTAGTCAATATCCCAGAAATATCCGTCGATCAGGACACGGCTCACATGAACCCGCCTGAAAACTGCATGTAGGAGAATGCCTCCTCGTCATCCTCGAAGTCCGACTCCGCCTCGTAGGCATCGCCACCACCTGCAACTAAGACAGGGTCTGGTTGGTGTGTACAACACCGTCCCGTAATGTGGGAGTGAGTGATCAAATCAGTGGAACAATAAAGCAAAGGTTAACATGTTATCAATTCAGTCAAGCAGTAATGATAAAACAATACAATCACACATCCCTAAGTACTCTGATTCATGCAAATAATAGTATGTATAAATGATGCATGCCCTTGCTTGCACTCCCTTTGCGATCTCATCTCACAGTCGCGCATGTCAGTCACTTCTTCATTGCTCTACCCAACGCCAAACGGCACATGCAATGCGGTGCATGATCGTGCTTACCAAGTTCTTATTAGTCCTTTTCATACATCAGGATTAAGAAACTAAGGTACCTCCCTTATATCATTTTCCAAACAATGATCCATTCTAAGGTCGTCAGTCTTAGTAAATCTCATACGATGTTGTGGTTCTAGGTCACTGTAAATGGCTCGTCACCTCGATGCAGTGTAGGCTTAGTTATACTCTAGTTGCTACGAAAAGTCTCGTCGCCTCTCCGCAGGCTCAAAGTATGCTCGAGGTCACTACAAAGGGCTCGTCACCTTAACAGTGTAGGCCGACAGCTCGAATATAGTGTCCTATAGCACCGTATTCAGCTCACGAGTTTAGCTTGCTCACTGTTCAATACGGGTGGACTCGTCGCCCCGGCGTAGGCCGACAGCTTGACCACAGTGTCCCATACCACCATGTCCGGTTCATGAGTCGTAGCGGATCGAGGTAACAAGGTTAACGGGGTTTCCACTAGTGAGTTTGGTACCTTAGGTTCAAGCAATAACGTCCATACATGGTGAACATACATCGGGCCAATCGGGTTACTTGACAAGCTCGACTAGCACGAGCGCACAACGCGTTGATCAACATGAAGTGCGTAAGCACTCCGTGTGGCATAACCACTGTCATCGACCGAAGTACGACTCGGATTCATCGGACACGTCCTTTGTGGCAAAACAACATCAGCTACTAAAACGGAATCTGTTACCGATTGCCTGGACTATATCATAGTCCCACACACATTCTGATATGAGAAATATGCATACACGAGAATCATATAACATTTAGCAACCAATGTAAGCATGAATAGCATTTGAATATATTATGAAACACATATAATACGCCATTCTACATATACGTATTCCACACAAAGCACACCATTTAGATTTCAGCTATTAGCAGGAATTTATACATATAGCTAAGGTAGTTGGGCAACCTATCTCAACAACCCTATTAGGTACAGTTCATCTAACTACTTCTCATACAAACATTTTATCAAACACTTATACTACAATGTCAACACACATAACATATGTTGTCTATGACATGTATTTGGACAAGTCCTTCCAACAAGGAGTTGTCACGGATATGACAATCATACATTTGCATTCTATAAACATAACAGGCACAAATCATGATTCCATAGTCATTCAGTCATTTCAACGAACACTTAGACTACACACTACAACATACATGACGTATGTTGGCATAACAGGTATTTGGGCAAATCCTTTCGCCAAGGAGTCGTCGCAATTACATCTAACATATATCCACGACGGATAATCATGTCAGGCCCGACTCCAAATTCCGAACTCATTCAAACATTTCAACAAACACATGGAATACACTATACACAACATAGTTCATATATATTTGAAACACGAAACAAACATCGCATTTGACATGTGAAATAGCACCCACGTCAGTAATAAATCATTAACCGACATTGAAAGCCTTGAAAACCATAACCTATCCGCACCTTTCGCCGGTAAACGAGTAACGAACTCAGTTTGTATATCGAGTCTGTGTCTACGGCACAACGACGACCTACAGTATGAAATAAGTTAGCTATTTCATCCCATACACTATTTGGAACTCTAGAACAGGTTAGGGCTAGGATTTCTTACCTAAGAACGGGATCAGAATCGCCGGAAAAGCGATCCCGATGCGATAGTTAAGCACGTGGAATGGCAGGGAAGAAACCCTTGATCAAACTCCAACTCTCTCTCTCTCTCTCTCACTTTCTCTCTTTGCTCTCTTCTCTCTCCTAGGTTTTTCAAATTCGTATGGAATGAGAGAGAGAGGGTTTAAGCCCTTATATAGGCCCAGAACTGACCGGAATGGCCCCAGGCCCATGGTATACTTAGGTTATAGGCAAAACCCATCTATTTCGGCTTAACGGAGCACTTCTGGAGGCCCTCCTTCTGCATGCGATCGGACTTAAGCTCTCTGGCATTGGATCTAGGTCGAGTTAAGTTTTCAGTCCAATCAGATTTACAGATCGACCGCGGTGGACCAGTTTCAGTTCAACGGTCACCGGTACTCGATATGGGCCACAAGTGTACTGACATGTGTGGGAAATTTCTCCTGATCCGAGGGTGTATTTGGGTCAAATTCTGACGGTCTGAATTCTTATATTTGGCCCGCAAGCGGCACGTCTCAGTTTACTTAAATTTGGATTCTATTTCCAAAACTATTCATGTTTCTCACACACTTCGCTCCGGGCTCAAGTTGTGCATTTCTGAATATAGTCAGGACTTGATTTTCGAGATGGTTGTCAAGCTCAACAAGGCGGTTATAATCGTTTAGTTTCACAGAAATCGGACTTTCAATGTGCGGTCCAGGTCCGATACGAAGTTTCGTGATGCTCTAGAGAGCAACTGGGTAATAAGATTGTTCCTATGTTATAGGGTAATGTAACGTTAATGATTCTACAAGTTTTGGATCTTACAGTTCGTATTTAAAGTGGTTCAAGCTAATTCTACTGATTATTCAGTTTAGTACTTAAATAAATTATGCCCTAATTACGATAAAATATGGTCCTAGGGCAGTTCTGCACCCCTTTCTGGCACTTTTAATTAGTATATTATTTTAATTATTTTTTTAGTAGTTCGTCATCAAGTCTACTTCATCTTTACCAAATTTCATTAGATTTCGTGTTATAGAAAAATTTTAAAAATTCTAGAAGCAACATCTGTCCAAACTAATGATTTTCGGACCGTTGTTACAATGACCTATATTTAACTATATTAAAGTTTTTATTATATTTTTTACTTATTTTTATATGAAATTAGATTTATCAAGCTTCAATCTGAGTTTTGAATCACCTAAATTGGAGTTATAATGAGGGAGATATGACTTTTTGAAGTTGAACGAAAAACCA
The DNA here is from genome assembly GCA_021015155.1 of Magnolia officinalis. NCBI lineage: Eukaryota > Viridiplantae > Streptophyta > Magnoliopsida > Magnoliales > Magnoliaceae > Magnolia > Magnolia officinalis. The sequence continues at coordinate 67,041,849 of JAJHSJ010000006.1, read as the reverse complement.
CAGTAAAATCGCAGAAAACGGGCCGCCCGGCCCACTGTGGCCCGCCCGGCTCGCTGGACCGAGGAGCGCCGCGGTCCGCTGGACTGTCCGGTGGTGATTCTGCCACATGATTTTTGAAACGGGCGTATCTTACAAACCGGGATGAGTTATTCGATGTGCAATATATGATTTTGGGGTAGGAGAAGCTGCTCTATCCAAATAACCTATTTATTTTGTGAGATTACAAAAGTTTAATGGTAAAAAATTCATTTTATTTATTTACTATTTATGGTATTTTTTAGTTTAAGTATTGTTCTTCATCACCTAAACTTTAGGATTTGTATTTAATATGAAAGTACTTTGAAAATTTTGAAGCATAAGGTGGTGAAAGGTGAGATTTTGAAGGAAATGGTTTAAAAAGGGATTTTGGACTTTGGAATTGAGTTTTGAGAAGTTAATAAGGTGTTAGGATTGACCCATTATCTAAGGACGTCTAACTCTAGGTTGGCAAAAATTCGGGATGTTACAACACCACTATTGATGAAAAGATACGATGGAAGAAGATGTCTTTTCATGAAAAGGGTCTTAAGCATCTCTTGTGATTCTATATAAACCCATCTTTGGGTCAATCCGAATTCATAATTCAAACAATCTCTTCTCCGTCTTCTTCTTCTTCACCATTTTCGTTTTTGGAAGGTTTTTTGAAAGATACAATTTTTCAGACGCTAAACTATTAATAATTTTTAGACAGTAAATTACAAATAGTTTTAGGGGGTTAATTGTAACAACACAGAAGTTAAGGTTGTACATTGTAAAAGTGTGTTCGGGGTGCGGTTTTCGATTTTGCGGGTTGAAACCCACATTTCTCCGGTCTTGGAGAATAGGCTCACTATATCCTGGAGGTGAATTTGATGTAACCCTCTTGCAAATTGGTTTAATCACCACTGGGGCACAAATATCGCCTTAAAGATAGCGACATCATAACACGCCTTAAGCCTATCTTTAAGTGATTCATTTTCTATTTTTCCGCCTCAACAATAACAAGTAAAGACTAGAGGTGGGCAACGAGTTGAGTCAGACCGGATTGGGTCCAACTCGACTCGGTCTGAAAATTTCAATAACTGACCCGAACTCGATCCGATCTGGGACCGAGTTCAGGTCCTCTAACTCGATCCGATCCGTTGCACTGCTGGCCTGACCCGAACCGAGTTTGGCTTGGTCAGGGAAACCAAGTCGAATCGGGTTGGGTACGGTTCAGATGTCTGTTTTATTTTTATTTTTTTGAAAATTTCAAAAACAAATTAAAAATATGATTTTCACGACTAAAAAATTTGTAGGGCCCCATTTTCCATCCAATCTATTAATAAGGTCACAACTACATGGATGAAGAGGAAAAACAAATTTCATATTGATCTGAAACTTCCGTGACCCCTAAAAGAGTTTCAATGGTAGACGTTCAACCCCCACTGCTTTTTGCAGTGAGGTCCACTTGATCTTTAGATCTGTCTTATTTTTCGACTCAAGCCTTAAGATGAGCCCGCCAAATGGATGGACGGTTTGGATATAACACATGACCCACATAACTTGCTGAAGTTAATACACCATCACGTGGTACATCTACCTTGGTGCGTGGTACACTGCTATCTTCGTCTTCTCTTTTTCTCTTCCTTGTATGTATGAGTTACTCGTTACTACTGAATCTACTGAGTAAACTCAGTTGGGCCCACCTTGAATGCATGTGGTCTATCCACACCGTCCATCCGCTTTTCCATCTAATTTAAGGAGTTGAGCCCAAAATTGAAGCAGAACCAAAGATCAAAGTGGGTCATATACCACAGGAAATAGTGGGGATAATGATTTCCACCGTTGAAACCTTTCTAGGCGCCATAGTGATGTTTATTTGTCATCCAACTGGTTCATAAGATCATACAGACATGGATGAATGGAAAATACAAATATAATCTTGATCCAAAACTTCTACGGCCCCCAAGAATTTTTCAATGGTAGAAGTTCATTTAAATTGTTTCTTATGGTGTGGTCCATTTGAACATTATATATGCTTCATTTTTGGGCTCAAGACCTAAAATTATCTGTCAAAATGAATGGACAGAGTAGATATTTGTCAAAATGAATTGACGGAGTGGATAAAATACATAAATCATTGTGGACCCCACAAAGTTTACTTAGTACGCTAGGCGTAGTGAGTTACTCACTACGCAATACGCTACCCGTTTCTTATTTCAGAGTCAGAGACTCAAGGCTCGGTGCTCAATGCACCTTGAGCCATAAACTGATACTTGAGAGGATGGATTGGCTACTCCCCTGCCACCAACCAATGGCTGATGGTTAATGCTTTGTGGACCCCACTATAATGTATTTATTTCATCCATGTCATTCATCTATTTTTTTAGATCGTTTTATGATATTAAACCAAAAATGAGGTATATCCCAATCTCAAGTGGACAACATTACGGAAAACAATGTTGAATGAACATTGTGCGGATCGGATCCTGGATCGGATCGGTCCGGATTAGCCACTGATTTGAACTCGACTTGATGTACGGTCGGATCTGAGTGGGCCTACTAGATCCGACCCAATCCTAGCCTTTGGTTCAGATCGGGTCAGGTCGGATTCTGCCCAGCTCTAGTAAAGACCTAACCCCGTACCTGATTCACTCTCCTAATCCAATTTACCTCATCTCCACCGGGTGCATCTACTCCATTCATCGCTTCAATTAGCTCATGCTAAGATGTCAAACCATAAATGAGTTGGATCTAAGACTCAAGTGAACCACAACACAAATGGTAAGATGGAATGTCCATCATTAAAACTTTTCTAGGCCCACTAGATGCATTTATGCCATACAATTTGATATGATAAAAGAAAATTACAAATATCAGCCTAGTCTAAAACTCTAGTAGTCCTAAAAAATTCTAAAATGTAAGCATTCAATCCCCGTTGTCGCTGGTGGCATGACTTTGGACAGTCTTTCTTTTCTTTTTTTTTTTTACATTCTAAAGTATCATGTAAACTCGACTGATTGGACGTCATGTGCACATCATGGTGGCCCCATGGGGTTTTAGGTTAAGGGAGCTCTTCTAAAATGGGTTACGCTAAATTACATTGGATTTTAATCTTTACAGGTGAGAAGAAGCAGGTGGCTTGGGCAACCCATAATCATAATTGTGAAAGGTTGACTGGTAAGAAGTTATAACTCTTAAAGAGGTATTTAAATGTTAAACTTTTATATTCTTAGGCTTTTCTAATGTAACGCCCCGAACTTTTCGATACTTGAGCATCGAAAGTTCTCGAGCGTTACCATAAGATTCAACGTAACATATACGTGTGTACGTTACCAATCCAACTATTCTAGCCTTACGTCCTTGCTCTGACACTAACCTAACTATTGGGAATGATCTCCATTCATAGATCAAGCCATCTGACCGTTGAATTTCAAGACAAGACCATCCATCACGTGATTTGACATAAGTACTTTCCCTTGAATAAAATGACGAATAAACTCCCTATCCATAATTATTTAGATATACGTTCTTTTGTAAGAATTGCTTAGAAACGTGCCTATAACCATGTGGAGCCATTAGATTTTCCAAAATTCGCAGATATGAAGCCAGAGTATCATAAAATAACCATACACTTAAAATTATAACGATCAGATCATTGTACAAGTGGGCTAGATAGAGATCAGCCATTAAACGCCAGTTTGGGGTCCACCTGATCTTCGATTATGCTTCCATTTTGGGCCCAACCCCTTAAATTGGATGGACAAAGTAGATCTCTCAAATGCATCACAGCGGACCCCACATCTGAATTGAGAGTGCACAAACCGTGCACAATCGACGTGCACTGGACCGGAAGTTCCAGTCAAAGCACGTAAGATCGACGAATCTCCCCTCTTTCCTTTGGAGTCCCGCCAACGATGGTTTTTGAACTACAACCGTCCGCTGGACGAGTAGTGGGCCACCATTTGAAGCTGATCGGAGGGTCATGAACATCCATCCTATCCATGGGATAGATCCGACCACATCCTAGGTCGTGCACAGGCTTGCTCCATGTCCTCTCTCTCTCTCTCTCTGTCTCTGTCTCTATTTCCATGGTAAGATCTGAATCTGACGACACCAAGATCGCCGATCGTTCACATCCATCAGGACCCACCAATAGTTCACGATGGGGGAATCAAAACCGTCCATCAGGATAGTTTCCCTTTTCCGACAGTAAGTCTTCATATGCCAACGCTTCTTTGGCCAAACCGTGCACACTCAAACCATCATTCCCTCGCCCAAATCCGAAGGATCCCGTGCACTGATCTTGCGGTAGCAAGATGTTCCACGCACGACAAGGGCTTCGGAGTTCCGAATTCTCTCGATCAAGAAAGGAAGTGAGAAAACGAGGGAACCTCGCGGTCAGGTTTCTCGCACGGAACTCACCGTAGGGAGGAGAGTTTCGCAGAAACTCGTGACAGGCTTCATCCAGGCTGTTAATCCATAGTCGAAGGGTATAAATCCACACTGTTGAAGGGTTCAGATCGAGCAGAAACAGGCTAGAACAAGATCCACCATTAGAACAACGTTCGTAATAGGAACAGATCCTATCTGTTGATTGAAGTTATGGGCCACCACCTTTGATCGGATGGCTAATCCAAACCATCCAGCTGGAAGCCATGCCAAAACCGACCGGTCCCACGAAGAAGAAACCCAACGTGAAGACGATGACCCCTCCACTTCTTCCATACGCAGGTCCTCTTTTATCGCTGCTATGATGAATTGCGTAAGACCTACGTCGTCCCTTTCGTGCTGTGTAAGACAAATTACGCAGAGGATTTCCATGCTTGGACCACCTATAAAACAGGGCTGCAACGTCCAACCCAGAAAGAAAGAAAAAAAAAACAAGAACGAGAAGAGAGAGAGAGAGAGAGAGAGAGAGAGAGAGAGAGAGGGAGAGAGAGAGAACTCTCGACCGAGAGCAGCTCTTACAATAGAAAAAGAGAAAGAGAAAGGAAGAAAGAAAGAAAGAAAGAGAGGAAGAAAGAAAAGAAAAGAAAGAAAAAGAAAAGAGAAAGGAAAGGAAAGAAAAGAAAGGGAAGAAAGAAAACGAGAAGGAGAAAGAAAAAGAAAGAAAGGAAAGAAAGGAAAGAAGGGAGAAGAAGAAGGAAAGGAAGGAAAGTTGGGCCGAGTTGACTCAGTGAGTCGACTCGACCGGGATGTTTTGTCAATTTCAGGCTGCACGGGTAGAGAACGACAACTGAACAAAGTAAGTTGTTACCTAATCCAAATCCTCCTAATAATGATCTTAAGCCTACATTTATGGTTCAACCCCAGTATTATAACGATCTAATCATGAGGATCACATTGACTATACTAAAATTAGGTACTACAACGCATCCATTCGAATCTAGCAACATAGAGAATGATTGGATTCGAGAAGGTGAGGGTTTTATCCTTTAAGCTTACATGAATTTAAGTTGTTATATTTATTCCGTCTTTTATGCCTTTATGATATTTTATCGCGCCTTTTATGTGCCTCTTGTCTTAATTGAGTTGATGCATTTTAGCTTGCTTTACCTCTTATTTTTTTAGATGCCTTTTATCTGATCTCAAATTCCTATTACTTTCCCCCTATTTTCATTTTAATTTGATATCATCAAATATTGGCCCTTCTGATATTTTTACATGATATCCATTATAAGAGGCTTTCCTGGATTCATGGGAGGCTAGGGATGCAAGCCTCGCTTTGCATTACCATTGATTTGGCTCTGCCACTCTCCGTTACCAAGAATCGATGGTGGTCGATCTTGTAACGTCTCGGAAAAATCCGTACAAAGACCCGAGTACCACCTCAGGCAGAAATCACTCAGAACAAAATCCTTTAGAAATTAAACGAAATTAACTAGGTGCTAAACTAGATTAGTTGTGAAATTCACTTGAACCACTTTAGATACGAATTGTAAGACCCAAAACCTGTAGAATCATTAACGCTACATTACCCTATAACCTAGGATCAATCTCAAAACCCAGTTGCTCTCGGGAGCATCTTGAAACTCTGTATCGGACCTGGACCGCACGTTGAAAGTCTAATGACCACGAAACTAAATCGTTATGACCGCTTTACTGTGCTTGACGACCATCTCGGAAATCAAGTCCTGATGATATCCAGAAGCGCGCAACTTGAGCCCGGAGCGAAGTGTGTGAGAAACGCGAATATCTTTAGAAATTGAGCTCAGATTTAAGTGATTTGGGCCATTCGTGGGCCAAATCTAAGGTTTCAGACTGTCAAAATCTGACCCAATTACACCCTCGGATCAGGAAAAATTTCATACACATGTCAGTGTACTTGTGGCCCTGATCAAGTATCAGTGACCGTTGAACTGAAACTGGTCCGCCACGCTCGATCTGTAAATCCGATCGGACCGAAAACTTAACTCGACCTAGATCCAATGCCATGGAGCTTAGGTCCGGTCGCACGCAGAAAGGGGGCCACCAGAAGTGCTCCGTTGAGCTGAAACAGACGGCTTTTGGCTATAACGTAAGTATACCATGGCCCTGGGGCCATTCCTGTCAGTCTGGGCCTATATAAGGTCCTTAAAACCCTCTCTTTCTCATGCCATACGAATTTCCAACCCCAAGAGAGAGAAAAGAGAAAAGAGAGAGGGAAAGAGAGGGAAAGTGAGGGAGAGAGTTGGAGTTTGTTGTAGGGATTCATCCCTGCCGCTCTACGTGCTTAACTATCACTTTCGTATCGCTATTCCAGCGACTCCGACGCCATTCTTAGGTAAGGAAAATCTAACTTAATCTGTTTTAGGGTTTCAAATAGTGTAAGGGATGAAATAGCTAACCTATTTCATACTGTAGGTTGCCGTTGTGCCGTAGACAAAGACTTAGTGTTTAAACTGAGTTTGATACGAGTCTACCGGCGAAAGGTGCGGACTATAAATATTTTAGGTTATGGTTTTCAAGGCTTTCAATGTCGGTTAATGATTTATAACTGATGTGGGTGTCATTTCACATGCTAAATGCGATGCCTATTTCACTTTACAAATATATATGAACTATGTTAATTATAGTGTATTCCATGTATTTGTTGATATGACTGAATGAGTACGGAATTTGGATTCGTGCTTGCCATGATTATTCGTCGTGAATATATGGTCGTTATGTGTGTGACAACTCCTTGGTGAAAGGATTTGTCCTAATTCCTATTATCGCCAACATACGTTACGTATGTTGTAGTGTGTAGTCTAAGTGTTTGTAAAAATGTCTGAATGGATATGGAATTTAGATTTGTGTTTGCCACGATTATTAACTATGAATATATGCTCGTTGTATATATGATAACTCCTTTGTAAAAGGGCGTGTCAGGATATGTGTTATAACTAGCCTAATATATGTATGTTGAAATGTGTAGAGTAAGTGTTTGATAAAATGCCTAAATGAGGAAATGCTTGTTTAAATGTATGATATAAGGGCGTTGAGATGGGATCCTCGACCCCCTTACCTATAGTTATAGTTTCCTTTATGTAACTCCTTTTACTATTACGTGATTTATGGATGAAATGTCGATATATGTTAACACGAACCCTACATGTTTGTTAAAATGCTCAAATGAGATCTTTATGTGGTTTGGTTGTCACGTGCTGCACTTGACTATTACAGTGCGTATGGAATTGTTTTGAAGTGTGTTTGGGACTATGGTATAGTCCAGGTAATCGGTAACAGGCCCTGATTTGATGGTTGAGATTGTTTCGCCACACAGGACATGTTCGATGAATACGAGCCGTACTTGGGTTGTCGACAGTGGTTAGGCCATGCGGAGAGCTTAGGCACTTCATGTCGATCAATTCGACGTGCGCTCGTAGTTCGTCAAGTAACCCGATTAACCCGATGTATGTTCACCATGTATGGACACTACTGCTTGAATCTAAGGTACCAAACTCACCAGTGGAAACCCCGTTAACCTTGGTACCTCGATCCGCTAAGACTCATGAGCGGACATGGTGGTATGGGACAACCGTGGTCGAGTTGTCTGCCTACGCTGGGGCGACGAGCCTCCCGTAGTGACCAGTGAGTAACACCACCTCGTGAGCCGAATACGTGTGGTATGGGACACCTGTATTCGAGCTGTCTGCCTACACTGATCAGGTGATGAACCCTTTGTAGTGACCTCGAGCGTACTCTGAGACTACGTTGAGGCGACGAGCCTTTCCATAGCAACTAGAGTATTCCGTAGCAACTATAGTATAAACTAGGCCTACACTGATCAGGTGACGAGCCCTTTGTAGTGACCTAGAACCGCAAGATCGTATGATATTTACTAGGACTGATGACCCTAGAATGGATCATTGTTTGGAAAATGATATAAGGGAGGTACCTTGGCTTCCCAACATTGCTGTATGAATTAATCTAATTAAGTATTGACTAACATGAGCATGCACCGCATTGCATGTGCTTTGGCGAGGAAGAGCACTTTCTAGAGTTTGTCATGCGTGCAGTGAGCTGAAGACACTGAGGGAGTGTAGGCGAGGGCATGCATCATTATCGCATACCATTCTTGCATTAGTAAGAGTATTTAGGATATGATTGTTGGACTGCTTTATCATTACTGCTTGATTGAATTGATAACATGTTAACCTTTGCTTTATAGCTCCACTGAGTTGATCACTCACTCCCACGTTCTGGGACGATACTTTAAACACCAACCAGACCCTGTCTTAGCTACAGGTGATGGCAATGCCTACGAGGCGGAGCTAGATTTCGAGGACAATGAGGTGCGTTCTCCTATATGCAGATATAAGGCGGGTTCATGTGAGCCGTATCCTTATCGACGGGGCTTGCAGGGTTGCTGATTAGATGACATTACACATTTTGTATATTTTAAAACTTTACATGTAAATTATTGACCTGGTACTATGATCATACTCAGGAGACCTACGATTACTTATACGTTTTATATATCTATCACAGTCTTTCGCTTACTTAACTTAATCGTCTCTGGAGTATGATATGCTGTTTTGGTTTAATCTCATTCATGTTTAATGTGCTAATACATGCAACATTTAATCATCATTATCTATGTTGCATAAGTGATGCGTTGGAACTCGTGAGTTGAGCTCCTGCTCGACCCCCAATTTTCAGTGCGTTATAGCTCTTTTTAATTATGGAGTTGGCAGTTGCCACCCTTATTAAAGAATCGGCCATTGCCGCTCTTCTATTTATTAAGTTGACTTTAACCTCTCTCTTCATCTTCGAGTTGACCTTCGTCACTTGCCTCTTATTCGAGTTGGTTATTGTCACTCGCCCCTTTTTCCTTATGGGCTTGGCATATGTCTTGATATTCTTAACCTTTCATGGATAAAGGAATTCTCTCTTGGTGCAAGTACTATGTTGGGAATCCCTCCTCTAGCGATCGATTAAATATCATGGACGTAATGCATTTTCGGTAGTGGCCCTCGGGTGACACGTAATTTCATGTTTCTCAAGTTGATGGTGTCCTGGTTGGTGTACGTAAGATGTTTTATATACGCAGTACATCAATTTCGAGTTATACGGGGGGGGGGGGGGGGGGTTGGTTGTCGCAAATAGTCGCTCTAATCTCTGGGGGCGTATTCTCCCGGTTCATGTGTTGTGGCCGTCTCAGGACAATCGCGTAAAACCATGTTAAACGTGGGACATTCCGGCGAATCTCCGTAGTATTGGATGCTGGGCAAGTCGGATAGCTAAAATTGTATTCCACATCGTGTCGATCGCTAAGTGTGATACACCACATATACTTTGCTAGGCATGCATCTCATATAGATTGATTGTGCATTGATACCACTTGTAGTGTGGAGTACTTGACATATTAGAACCCTTACGTATTTTTATGAATCTCTTGAATTATTGTTAATATTAAAAGATGACCATCACTATGAGTAGGGCATTGACCCTCTCCCAACTATACAGACGTTGTAGGTGACACACAAATTGAAGACTTAGAGGACCAACCTCCTATAGAAGACTACACCGAAAGAATGCGAAGATAGTTTATTTACTTAGTTTGTACTTCTGCTACGAACTCGATAAATGTAATAAGCTCTCATTGAGAGGGCATTTGATTATTCTTTTTTACTCTGATGAAATACAATCAATATAGTCGATCTTATTCTTGTGAATGCTACCTTCAGAAATGTATCTGGATGTAATCTAAACGAAAAAAAATACGGTGCGATTTTCAAAGCATCCAAGTTTTACATTATTAACACCCGATTTTCTCGGGCACGAGTGTAAACTCTGGCCGCGAAATTTCGGGTTGTTACATCTAATTTTTATAAAAGATAAAATAAATTTAGTTTACACTTTTTATGATTTCTAAATTAAAAAAAAAAAAAATCTTTAGCCAACTTTATTTTCAAAAAATTGCCTCAACATTGAGAGCTTGCATTTTGACTTTTATTGAAGAATTAAAATAAAATTTTAAACATTTCATTAATTTTCTTAAAATACCCAATGTATTGACTAAATAAAATCTGACCATTCCCTAAAAATATTAGCCCTACTTAAACATTTTCCAACAAACATAAAAGCTAATAAATGAATTCCCTAAAAACTTAAAAGCATATTTGTTGTTGGTCAAACATAAAAATCATGACCACCTCCTATCCCTCTCATTTCCTACGATTTGAGTGCACAAACCTCCCATTTGTATCTCATATACCTCCAAGTCCAACAACCTATCCTATTTTCCCATATTATTCCACTTCTATGGCTCTTTCGAGCTTGTGACTGCCATTTTCTCCATTTCCACGCTTCTTTCTCTTATGGGAAAGAAGAGAGCTCCTGTAATTGAAGTCGGGCCTAGTCGCCCTACTCGTTCAAGGAGACCGAGAGGCGCTACTGCAAGTTCAAGCGTCGATCGAGAGATGAGGACGAAGCGGGACCTCGATCCCCAGGCTCCCCTTAAAAGGGCTCTGCTGGCAGAGTTGTCTCATGGAAGATATGAGGGCCGTAGGGTTCTCTTTGAAGCGCACGTGGATGAGCGGCTCTTTGGGGAGCATCTATTGATGGACCGCTTGGTTGAGGCCAGGTGGGGTCCCGTGTTTGAGGACAAGTCTCGTGCGAATGCAACCACTGTTCGAGCCTTCTACGCGCATATACAGGAGCCTACGCTAAAGCCTTTGCAGTTCAAATTTCCCGTGGGGAGGCGAGAACTCACGGTCAATGCTAGCTTGATAGCCCGGGTCATGGGAATGCCGCTAGGTGAGGTCCATGTTGATGAGAAGAGCCTCAAGATCGCGCGTGAAAGAGATCGTCGTACGCGATTCCTTTGTGGCCAATTGGCCCACTGGAATCCAAACAATAGCCTCCTGGCGACCAATATGATTGACGACTTCCATCTTCTCCATCACATCTTCACGTTGAATGTGTATCCCAGGTGGAGTAACCACAGCGAGTGCACATGCCTGATGGTGGACTTTCTGTACCGGGCTGGGCAAGGAGAGAAGTTATGCGTACCTACGTATGTATTACGACAGATAGTTCTGACCGCACGATTTACTAGGACAACTATTTCACTCCCATTTGGCCGACTCATATGCAAGCTTGCACGTGAATTCGCCTGCAGACTTAGCGTAGAAGTTCCTGTACCGATCCATTTCATCAACGACACTACTCTCAACAATATGGAAATTGGGTCACGACAGCGTCAAGCCCGACTCGACGACCGTTCATACAATGGGCCTCACTAGAATGGGCCATGATTAAGGAAATTGGATACGTTGTAGCCATCCGATCAGTGGATCTCAGGTCGCTAGGTGGAATAGGTGGTATTATTAGTGTAACCTTTGCTTCTCTTGGAAACGGTATAACCATCCAATTAATGGATGCAATGTTAACATCGTAGTGCATCCTTTGTGGGGCCCATTGGATGAACGACTCTAATATCTTAGAGTTGTTTGGGAACATTTGAAGGGTGTATGACCCACGTGCTATCATAACACGCTACTTCTCGCTCACTTGCTTTATCCTTATTCCTACATGCCAACTAACTTCTATTCTGGCACGGATTAGACATGTCAAGTTCAGTAGCCAAATCGCTACTGAAGTGACGAGACCAAGCTCTGTGGACCCCAACATGATGCATGTGTTGTATCCATACCGTCCAACCATTTGAAGATATAGTTTTATGGCAAAAGAAAAAAATGAGATAGATCTAAAGTTCAAGTGGACCCCACCATAGAAAACAGTGGGGACAGTGACATCCACTGTTTAAAACTTTTTAAGGGCCATAGAAATTTCCCATCAAGCTGATATTTTTGTTTTCACTTCATCTATCTCTATGTTAACTTATGAATAGGTTGGATTTAAAAAATACATCATCGTGGGCCCTATAAATGTTTCAACGGTAGGTGTGACTGATCCAACGGTTTTTTATGGTGGGTCCACTTAAACTTTAGATCTATCTCATTTTTTTTTCTTATGTCATAAATCTATATCTTCAAATGGTTGGACGGAATGGATACAACACATGCATCATGGTGGGGTCCACAGAGCTTGGTGGCGTCACTTCAGTAACAATTTGGCTACTTAATACATACCTTGTCAGTATCTAATCCCATCCCTTCTATTTGCAGTCGTATCGAGCCACGAGCTCTCTGACGGACGCAGATTTCAAGTGAGAGCATTTCATACGAAGTTCTTGCGTGGGATGCTAAGTGGGTCCCACCGTGATGTTTGTGATAAATCCACACCGTCCATCCGTTTTAGGAGCTCATTTTAGGACATGCGGCTAAAAATGAATTGTATCCAAAACTTAAGTGGCCCTTACTAAAGGAAACAGTGTAGATTCGATCTGAACCGTACCTAACTTGATCCCACTCGATTTTCTTGACTGAGTCGGACTCGGTTCGGGTTAGGCCAGCAATTAAACGGGTTGAATCGAGTCAGAGGACTCGGACTCGGTCCCGGATCGGATCAAGTTCGGGTTAGCCAATGGAAATTTCGGGTCGAGTCGAGTTGAGCCCAATCCGATCCGACTCGACTAGTTGCCCACCTCTACTCTTTATACTAGACTTGTTTGACACTTATGCTTCAGTCTCTAAGCTGGGAGACTTATTATGCCTATATTAAATTGACTTGTGCATGTAATAACTTTGACTAATCCCTACATCAAATGACATTTAAGGAGTTCAAAGACTTGGCTCCACGTTCTTTGGCTCATTTTATAAGGTCATCTTATGACCAATCGAAATGGGTGTAGCTAGATGCATACATTAAGGTCCAATTGAAGCGTATGTGTTGTTGATAGATGTCTTAAATCTGTAAATTTAATAACATGTCAATAATAGTTTTGATGCCATCGAACAGGCTTTGATTTCATCGAGTATTTTCAAATTTCCTTTGTTGGTTGTTGGACATAAAGGTGTCATTTTTCGATAACGTTGAAGGTATGTTCGATGCCATCGAAGCTAGGTCATGCAATCAAAGATTTTCAAAAATTTCATGTTTTGTCTCTCGACCGATTTGGCAGTTTTTCGATGTCGTCGACAGTTAAGAAGGGTGTTCGATGACATCGAACTGTTTCACATAGATTTTCATAGATCCGTCGGATTTGCGAAACGTTTTCGATTTCATTTGGGATTCTTCCCGATGCTATATATATGGGCCTAAACAGGATTGGGAGAAATGTAAGGGGTTTCTAAATCATCCAAGGGTTTCAAAGGGTGTACCAAGGGTGAGATTCGAGGTTGTTCAAATTGGGTAATCTCTTTCTCTTTGTAATTTATGTTTTCATAGTGATATCCATCAGTTTGTGTCGTAGTTTTTTCAAGCAAGGGTTTTTCTAGGTTAAAATCATTGTGTTCTTTTCATGCTTCCTTTGTGCAATTGGATTACTGTCCTATATTCATATCTGTGTGCTTCTGCGGTCTCCCAATAGTATGCAGTTCAACAAAAGATTTTCTTAGTTACTCGATAAGTTATTATTAGATTAATATCGCAATTTGGATCATTCATTGTGTTAAGATTTGAGTGTTGAAAACAAATACAACTATGTAAAATAAAATAAAAAGAAAACTTATTAATTTTTTCAAGTCGAGATGTGATTTGAACCACGTGATTTAAAATTGAATTTTCCCTTCGTAAAGTGTGTCTCAAGTGCAAAAAGATTCTTCGGGCAATCAACTTCTAAGATATAACGACTATCACCTGATCCTAGCGGTGCACTCATTATACATAGGCTTGAATCATGTATAGTCTTAACACGAAAGTGTTATAAATTAAAGAATCTTATACACAACGGAGGATAGAGGAAAAAGATAATGAGACAATCAGATCTATCAAGTTCAAGGCTTGACTTGAATAGTCAATATCTTAAGACAGATTTGCTACCCTTTTTCTGATAGTTCCAGCAAGTGCAAACGTATGAAATCTGCAAATTGTCTTCAAGATACAATAAACTCTCAATCTGAATTTCAACACGAAAATTTGCACATTTAAGTATTGAACAGATCTCTAGATTTGACACCGACATGCCTTTAAGACGTTCAAAACAAACTTAGCAAGAGGTCAGATCGAGAGTACTTGCACAGAAGATGATATTATCTTAAGATTGAAAAATATATATTATGGATTATAGTATCCAGGATTTATAGTAATTGAAGGGTCATGGAGTTCTTCCTGAAGAGATGCTAATGTGCCTCTTTAAGAACTTCATACTCATTCATAGCAAACAATTGTCTTTCATGAAAGGACATGACTCTTTATACTATGACAGTTATTTATGTACCCTTTCAGACAGAAACAGTTATCTAATGGTACAAAATTGTAGCCACATGTTCTAATCATTTTAACTGTTGCCACATAAGCGACACGTGGCATAGGTGCCACATGTACAACCATGCCACAGTCACTCTCAATCAACACTGAGGTTAAAACACACTTAGCACTTGCAGCCCTACAGTGCGTGGGAGCGCAGACGGTGCTTCGCACCATCCTTGAGGAGATTTGAACCCTGGTTGCAAATGCAAAAACTCATTCTCTTACCATCTGACTATACATTATATTTATGGAAAGTTTTAATTGTCAATATATTAATTTATTTATTAAAATAAACTTTTATTTTTAATATTTATTTATTTTATTTTAAAAAACACAACAACCCCCACGATTTAAAAATAAAACCATATTCTAGAATGAATGGCATATCAGTGTAAATAGGTGCATAAGTAAATGTATCTTTTGGATTTGAACATTTACTTTAGTGCATACGTATCAAAGTTTTGCCAAGTACTTGGTGACCCACTAGTCTTGAACTAAGGACCTTATATGACTCACGAGACACATAACATACATCTATGCATATATAACTGGAGATTTAAAAGTTCGTACATTTCTAGCCTTGTGCGTATCCTGATTTCATGAGTATTTTAGAGACGATCTCAATCTCTTCAAAAACGGCCTCACTTCTCTACTTATATAAGTAGATCTATCAAAGATGATTTGCTTCATTTCAGCAAAGTTTGCTTATAGACCTATTAAGAGTTATGTAACATCTCAGAAAAATCCATACAAAGACCCATGTACCACTTTAGACAGAAATCACTAAGGATCAAATTATGAAGAAATTAGACGAGAATTAATTAAGTACTAAACTAAATTAATTAGGAGATTAGCTTGAACCACTTTCTATATGAACTGTAAGACCCAAAACCAGTAGAATCGGTAACTCTACATTACCTAAAAACCTAGGATCAATCTCAAAACCTAATTGCTCTCAGGAGCACATTGAAACTCCGTATCGGACCTGGACCGCGTGTCGAAAATCCGATAATTGCGAAACTATATGGTTATGACCACCTTATTGGGCTTGACAACCATCGCGGGAATCGGGCCCGAATAGTGTTCAGAAATGCACAACTAAAGCCCTGAGTAAAGTGTGTGAGAAACGCGAATATCTTTAGAAAAAGAACTCAGATTTAAGTGAATTGGGCCGTTCGCTTACAGGCCAAATTTAAGAGTTCAGACCGTTAGATTCTGACCCAAATACACCCTCGGATCAGAGAAATTTTCCTACACAGGTCAGTGCACTTATGGCCCTGATCGAGTGACGATGACCGTTGAACTGAAACTAGTCATCCGCAGTCGATCCGCAAATCCGATCGGATCGAAAACTTAACCTGAAGTAGATCCATTATCAGGGGACTTTCTCCAGACCGTATGCAGGTAATGGACCTCTAGATGAGTCCCGTTAAGCCGAAACAGATGCCTTTTGGGTATAACCTAAGTATACCATGGCCCTTGGGCCATTGACATCAGTTCTGGGCTTATAAATAACCCTTATCCCACCCCTCTCTCATTCCATACGAATTCTCTAACCCTAGGAGAGAGAAGAGAGAAAAGAGGAGGAAAAAATGAGGAGAAGAGAGAGAGAGGGAGATCGTTGCTGGGATTCGATCCCACCACTCCACGTGCCGAATCATCCTCCCTGTAATGCTACACCGATGAATCCAAATTCACTTTTGGGTAAGAAACCCTAACCCTAATCTGTTTTAGGGATTCAAATAGAGGAACTGGTGAAATATCTAACCTATTTCATTGATTTAAGTAGCCGTTGTGCCATTAACAAAGGCGTAGTGTTCGAACTGAGTTTGATTCGAGTTTACCGACGAAAGGTGCGGACTATAAATGTTTAGGTTATGGTTTTCAAGGTTTTTAATGTCAGTTAATGATTTATGAATGACTTGATTGCTATCACACATGCTTAAATACAATGTTTCCGCGTATTACACATATGTATAAACTATGTTGAAAATAATGCATTCTATGTGTTTGTTGAAATGTTTGAATGAATATGGAATTATGATTGGTGCTTGTTATGACTGATGGTTGGGAATACGTGATTGTTGTACGTGTGGCATCTCCTATGTGGAAGGATTTACTATAATATGTGTTCTAACTAACTTATTACATGTATGTAATATGTGTAGTCTAAGTGTTTGATAAAATGTCTGAATGAGAAGTTACTTGTTGAAACGTACTTAATAAGGGCGTTGAGATAAGATTCTCAATTTCTGTATCTATAGTTACAGTCCCCTTCATGTAACTTATCTCGCTACTACGTGATTTATGTATAAAACTCATATATATAATGATATGTTCTATGTGTTTGATAAAATGTCTGAACGAGAAATTGTTTGATGAATGTCATTTAATAAGGGTGTTGAGGTAGGATTTTCAACTAACTTATCTATACAAATAGTTCCCTTCATGTAATCTATATTACTACTACGTGAATTATGGGTGAAATGCATATGTATGATAACATGCTCAACATGTTTGTTGAAATACTCAAATAAGAATTATGTTTGAATTGACTGTTAAATACTGTATGATTATCACGTGTATTCACATACTGCGTTTGAGTATGATTGGGACTACTACGTAGTTCAGGCAATCGGTAACAATTCATGTTTAGTGCCTGAATTGGTCTCGCTACATTTGATGCGTTCGACAAATCTGAGTCGTACGATGATTGTCGACAGTGGTACCATGTCGATTAATTCAGCGTACGCTCGTACCAGTCGAACTTGTTTAATAAACTGATTGGCCTATTGTGTGTTTACCATGTATGGATGCTACTGCTTGAATCTAAGGTACCACTTACCAATGTAAAGCCCATTTAACCTTGGTACTACGATCTGCTAAGACTCATGAGCCGGGCATGGTGGTATGAGATACCGTGGTCCAGCTGTCGGCCTACACTGGAGCGACGAGCCTCCCCGTAGTGACCAGTGAGCAACCCAAACTCGTGAGCCGAATACGGTGGTATGGGACACTGTATTCGAGCTGTCGGCCTATACTGGATCAGCCTGGCTATGGTCCCCAGTCGGGTTGGTGACGAGCCTTCAAAAATAGACTACCAATTGGTAGGGCGTTGGTGGAGTGACTTCAAATAGGCCTACCCCGGTGCAGCCTGGCTGTGGTCCCCAGTAGGGTTGGTAACGAGCCTTCGAAAATAGACTGCCACTTGGTAGGGTGTTGGTGGTAGTGACCTCGAGTGTAAATTAAGCCTATGCTGAGGTGACGAGCCTCCTGTAGCAACCTATAGTGTAAACTCTCGAACTTGCCTATCGTATGTGATAAACTAGGATTGACGACCCTAGATGGATCATTATTTGGGTTAATGATATAAAAGGAGGTACCTTAGCTTCCCGAACCTGCTGTATGAATAAACCTAATTAAGAACTTGACTAATTACGCACATGCACCGCATTTGCATGTGCCTTTGGCGTTGGAGTTGAGCACAGAGGAAGGAGTGCATGCCGCGATCGTGAGATGGTGTCGTAGAGGGAGTGTAGGCGAGGGCATGCATCATTAACTCATATCTTCCTTGCATTAGCCAGAGTACTTATGAATGCTTGTTGTATTACTTTATCATTACTGCTTGACTGAATTGATGACATGTTAACCTTTGCCTTATAGCTCCACTAAGTTGATCACCCACTCTTACTTTGGGACGGTGTTTTAAAACACTAACCAGACCTTGTTGTAGTTGCAGATGATGATGAGGCTTATGTGACGGAGCCTGACTTCTATGATGACGAGGAGGAATTCTCCTACATGCAGCTATCAGGTGGGTCTATGTAGACCATGTTCTGATCGACGGGATTATAGGGATGCTGACTAGATGCCACTACACTTATTATTTTGGATTGTATATTCATTTTGTCCATTTTGGGAGTATACATGTATATATTTAACATAGTAACATGTTCACACTCTGGAGACCTACAACAATGTATATGGTATATATATTTATCACAGTCTTCCGCTTGCTTAAATTTAATCGTCTCTGATTTAGCTTAATCTCATTCATGTTTAAGGTGCTAATACAGACAACATTTAATCATCATTATATATGTTGCATAAATGATGCGTTGGAACTCAGGAGTTGGGCTCCTGCTTGACCTCCGATTTTCAGGGCGTTACAAGTTAATACTCAACCTCCTATGAAATGCAAAAACCAAACACTAGACTTTATGAATGAGACTCAAATTTTCTTTTTCTAGTGCATGTTTTAGTCACGTACTTGACTTGTTTGTCCCTTTGAACCTAGCTTATATTTCAAAACATAGGTAGGGTTACCATCAAGAGTGAAAGTTATATCTTTATGTATCTTAGTCTTATTCTTTTAGTAGTTCTCCTTATTTGATCTCTTGATAAACCTTTTTGTCAAAGGATCTACTAAGTTCAGGATAGATTCAACATATTCCACTGTGATTACTCCATCTCTAAGCAATCCTTTAACAAAGTTATGTCTTAGACCTACATTTCTAGACTTACCATTATAAGTCTTACTTGTAACACGACAAAGAGTAGCCTGACTATCACAAAATATAGATATGGCAGGAGTAGGTTTTGGCCAATACATGATTTTCATCATTACGTATCTTAGCCATTCACCTTCTTTACAAGTAACACCAAGTACAATAAACTCACTTTCCATTGTAGAGTGAAATATGCACGTTTGTTTCTTAGATGCCTATGATATTGCTCCTCCTCCAAGAATGAATATCCAGCCACTTATAGATTTAGATTCTATGCTATTGCATTTCGACTTGCGTCGTTGTACCCTTCAAGTATAGCGGGATATAATTTATAATGAAGTCCATAGTATATAGTTCCTCTTAAATACTTTAAAACTCTTGAAATCACATTCCACTGTACTTGTCCCGGATTACTGGTATACCTGCTTAACATTCCTACTGTGAATGTTATATCGGGTCTAGTGCAATTCATTGCATACATTAAACTCCCAATAATACTCGTATATTCTTATCGCGCTTTACATCTATTAGTATTTTTAACCAATTTAATACTTGGATCAAATGGAGTTGAAAGCGGTTTACCATCATAGTGATTAAACTTCTTTAACACTTTCTCTAGGTAATGAGATTGTGTTAAGGCTATTCCACATTAAGATTATAAATCTTAATACGTAATATTACATCGGCTTTACCCATATCCTTCATGTCGAAGCTGGTACTTAAAAACTTTTTAGTTTCTTTCATACAATCCTCATTTGGTCCAAATATTACCATATAATCTATATATAGGCAGTTAATGATTTGACCTTTAAGATATATGCACTTATCTGTTTGGTTTACTCTAAAACTATTAAATTGTACTACTTGATCAAACTTGATATTGCTTAGGAGCTTGCTTGAGCCCATAAAGAGATTTGACCAATTTACATGCTTTATTTCTTGCCTAGTTTGAACAAACCCTTCAGGCTGTTCCATATATACTTTCTCATCTAGATCACTATTTAAGAATGTTGTCTTAACATCTATTTGATGGATTACTAGGCGATGAATTGCTGCAAAAGCAATTAGAGTCCTAATGGTAGATATATGAGCATTAAGAGCATATGTATCGAAAAAATTAATACCTTCCTTTTGTCTAAAACATTTGGCTACCAACCGAGCTTTAAACTTGTTTATGGTTCCATCATGATTGAACTTTTGTTTGAAAATTCACTTACATCCTATAGGCTTTGAACTTGGTGAAAGATCGACCAAACACCAAGTGTTATTGGAGACTATGAAATCTATTTCATCGTAAATGGCTTCCCTCCAAAACCGTATATCAGGAGATGAGAGAGCTTTACTAAGTGTTAATGGATCACCTTCAATACCTAGTGATTGAGTAATCTCATTTCTTATTTCATTTATATCCCCTTCTGTAAGGAACATATAAATATATGGGTAAAAAGATATTTCTTTTCTTTTCCTTTTCGATCTTCTTAGTTCAATTCCTTATGGATGAGAGTGAGATTTATCATGAATGTTGCTAGATTTTTCATTCATTGGTTCTACTTTATTTACATCAACATGTCCTTTTATATGATCATTCATATAGTCTTAGTATACCATATTTTCAAAAAATATAGCATCCATAGACTCTATAATTATGTTTTTGTCAACAAAAGTAATTTGTTCTAGAATCAGGAATCTATATACGGGACTGTAGACACCCAACCCCGGCTAATATCTTAAGAAGGCTAAGACAGTCCGAGAACCATGATGCTATCAGAACTTCGAAACCCTAATCCACACCCCGAAACCCTAATCCGAACCGGAAACCTTAATCCAAACCTCGAAACCCTAATCCACATCCCGAAACCCTAATCCGAACCCTCGAAACCCTAATCTACATCCCGAAACCCTAATCCGAACCCCCAAACCCTAATTCGAACGTTGAAACCCTAATCTGAACCTCTAAATCCCAGCTTAATCTTAGCCTAGACCCTAAATCTAGCCTAACCCAGATCCCAATATGAACCTAAACCCTGTCAAAATCAGAATATACATGCAATTCAGCATGGAAACCCACCTATTCGAACCCAAAAGCCTGAAAGAAGACTATC
The DNA here is from genome assembly GCA_021015155.1 of Magnolia officinalis. Taxonomy (NCBI): domain Eukaryota; kingdom Viridiplantae; phylum Streptophyta; class Magnoliopsida; order Magnoliales; family Magnoliaceae; genus Magnolia; species Magnolia officinalis. The sequence goes on along the minus strand of JAJHSJ010000006.1, from coordinate 67,020,455 downwards.
GGACGAGCTAGCGCACTAAACGAGGCCTACCGGACAAAGCCGGGCCTGGTAGGTAGTTTGACTACCGCCGACGGTACTCCGATTACTTTCACTCGCGGGGCGCATGTGTCCTTCGAGCAATAACTGTCTCTGCGCCTGAAAGTCAACTTTCTCCTGAAATTACCCTTCCAGCCGATACTATTTACCTTTTTACCAACACCAAGAGCCAATAGGAGTACACCACATGGCGTCCCTCTCTCCTCAACCAATCCCAAGTTGCCATGTTAGCATTTACCCCTCTCAAACCCAACAATTACCACATTGCCATTGGAGAAGGCTATAAATAGCCCTCTCATCTTCTCATTTTCACAACAACACAAGACAATAACTTTCACTTTCCAAGTGAGAGAGAGAGAGAGAGGGAGAGAAGAGAAGAGTGTGAGAGTGAGGGTGAGGGGGAGCTCCCAAGCCTTAAATTCTAGATTTTTCCAGCCACCTCTTCGCCTCACCTCAACCATCTCAACCCCTAGGTCTAACCCGGATCAACCATAGTGTACCCCGTGTTCTAACCATCTCAAGAGCAAGCCAAACATCATCTCATTTACATTATAAGCATTCATCATGACATTTATTCCCTTCTCAACCCCCTAGCTCCTCTAGATTTCTAGTGAACGTATGCTCCGTGACTTGTCGTACATTGGATCCTGTCACATCAGAAATTCCTAGCGATCTAGTCTGATTTTCTTTATCTCTTTGCATAACCATCATCACATCCGCCTTCTAGACACGCAATTGGACGTATGCTCTGTAGCTTGCCAAAATCTCGGATCTTGTCGCATCAGAAATCCACGTGTGTGCCTAGTCCTATCTTGACCACAGCATCCATTATCCTTTGAGATTGTTTTACCACACCAAGTAGAGACCGTACATTTGTATAGGTAGAGAGGGTGCCTAACACCTTCCCTCTTTATAACTTAGGTTCCTTACCCGGAATCCCAGATCGCAGATCAGGAGTCAATCTAAGGTGGGAGAGTCTTCGGATTTCTCTAAGCTTACATATCCGCGAGTTCTAGCCGACTGTGGGATTCTGAGATTAATTGGCTAGTGGCGACTCCAACATCCACAAATTAACTTAACCACTCCCACAAATCAAACCCAAAATTATGCCAATTAGCGTGGGCGCCGATTCCCAGCATTTACAGAATGGCGACTCTGATGGGGACTTGCTAGAGCATATTAGCCGAGACCCGACTCGAAAGTGTGTGGTACTTTAATCTCAAGGGACATCATCACTGCATTCATACAAAAAAATAGTCTTTGGTTTGCACTTGCTTAGGCATCAATCCGAAACATGACCACTTGATCCCGGGCAGCCATGACTTCTTAGGCTACCCATGAAGAAGAGCCGGCAGCTCAACCAGCTCCTGAAACTTTAGCGCCAGCATCAGCACCGGCACCGACACTAACACCTCCGACAGCTCCAACAAACCTACCAGACAATGTAACCATGAGTGAGATAGCCTAAGTTTCCGAGCTTTGTAAGAGATATTGCTTCACCTAGTGCCAAGTGTCGCACCAAACACACAGGCGACCCAGCCTAGTGAGCAAAACAGCTCAATCCCTCAAACTTCTTTCGCCTTCTCTCTCATTCCTCCAGCAAATCCTATTCTCCCTCTCCCAGAGAAGCCAACACAAGATCAACAACAATCGACAAAAGAGAGCAACCCTCCCACACATCATTACTCAACACATCACAACAATCAGGTTACAGCACAGGTTCCCCCTAACGGGAATCACAGACAAGAACTAGCAGATGCCCATGAAGGGGGTCAGTTTCGACTCCAACTCACTCTCCTTAACGAGAGCAACATTCCGGAATTGGCAGATACCCCAGGCGGGAGCCATTTTCGAACATCACACCCTCCTTCAAAAGGGAGCGACATTCAATTCCAACTACCTCCCACCACCAGGAGTCCATCTTCTTTCCAGCAACCTCTCATTCTTAAAAATTAAAGGGTTGAAGAAATTGACCCTTACGAGGAAGAAGCAGCCCAAGCCTTACAACAAGGGGCAAGATATCCACAACACAGCAAGTCAGAAATTGAGGAGCTGCGAGAACAGCTGCAAATGATGCACAATCAGCTGCAAAGGCAACAAGGAGTGGATCACCCATCCACCAAATTCAGGGACCTGTGTCCCTTTCCAGATGCTTGGGTGCCTCCAAATTTTGAGGTACCCAAATTCAAAAGATATGACGGTAGTGGGTGCCCCACAGCACATCTGAAAGCATTTTGTGGGGAACTCAATGCAATAGCAGGGAACGATGGAGATTTGATACAGCTCTTTCAGAAATCTCTTAAGGGCGATGCTTTGGATTGGTACACATCACTGAATAGCCATCAGATTAGGACCTGGGAGAGACTCTCTCAGGCATTTATCGACAGATTTTCATACAATTTGAACATGGCTCCAAGAAGGGCAGATTTGGCTGCCTTGAGACAAAAAAGCGACGAATCATTGTCAACATACGTGTGATGATGGCGGGCCATGACGGCCCGAATGAGAAACCCCATCGATGATGAAGAACAAATATCCATGATTTTCCATTCGGCAAACCCAAACATTTCAGGATATCTGATCTCGTACCCATATGTAAATTTCTCCCAGCTCATTCGAGCTGGAGAACAGGTGGAAGCCAGGATTAGAGCCAGAACCATTTCTCCATGGCCGCATCAAGCCCCCTCAATCAAAAGAAACATAGTCAAGGGGAAACCTGTCGAATATGGGAATGGAAACAACATTGCTCCTGCGCAACGCACTACAGAGGTCAACAGTATCGTCGCCAACACTCAAGGCAACCAGTACGCTCCGCAACCGGAGTCACAGCAAGACAGGCAGTACCACCACAACCAAATAGGCAGTACCAGCCACAGCAAGCCCAACAGGGATATCAGGCACAACAACCTCAACAACAACAGCAACAGCCTAAGGGAAATGCGCAAAACCCATACAAACAAGCAATGTTAGGCAAGAAGTTCACCCCTTTAATACAAACATACAGTTAGGTCTTGACAATGTTGATGCAAAGGTAACTGCTGACACCACTCCAACCCCGACTTCCACCAAATCCCCTGCCAACAGGATACAATGAAATCAATATTGCGCATATCACCAATCTCCTGGCCATCTAATAGATCGTTGTTTCACCTTAAAACATGCAGTCTAAGATTTGATCGAAAGCCATAAAATTGTAATCACCCCATAGACTAACAGTACCACTCAGGCCAGCATTCTCCAAAATCCCCTGCCATCGCATTCAGTAGGACCCAACAGATCCAACACCTCTACCACCAACAAAATGGAGAAAGAGCATCCCACATACTCCTCTTTACATTATTCCATACAAGCAATCATGCCCGATATAACAAATCGGACATGGGGATACCGACATGTGCTACCGCCTGGGCCATAGGTATTTCTTGAAGCAACACCGACAACAAAGCTCTCTGTCCTTGAAGCAGCACCGACAATACAACCTCTCGCCCTCGAAGTGGCACCAACAACACTGCCTCTCATCCTCCAAGGGGCATCAACAACATCCACCAGGTCACATTCTCAGCATTTCGCTCTCCAAGGGGCATATGCAGCTCCATCCCTGACATATCCAAACAGGTCGAATTCTGAATCCCTCATCCTTCTGATAGGCCTCCCTGATCTAGCCCCACTAACCTTGCAAGGGGCACTCCTAGTCCAGCCTCCAAGTTTCCTCTTGCCTCACCAACTGGCACATGCCCAAAAGACCTCTCCCTCGCAAGTTGCAAATCAATAGGAGGAGAAAAATCCCACTGTCAAATCCCGCCAGGATTCAGTCATACTCCAAGGGAAATCATTAAGTTCACCACAAACAGTTTCGGTAACAACCACTTAGCCTTAAGAGCCGATGATTTCTCTGGAAGGGAGAACGGTTCCCTCCTATAACCCAAAGGCAGTCCCATGACACTATCCAGAGTGCGTCGAAGTGAGCAACAATGTAGGTATTTCAGGAGAGACCATCAGAACCCAAAAGAAACCTAGGGAACTTTATCGGGAACAACCCACAAAACTGATGCTGTCTACGACATAACAGCTCAGCTCAAATCCATTCCTGCACAAATTTCCATCTGGGAACTCTTGTGCACGTCAAGATCACATTGAGAAATCTTTGCTAAAACTCTGAACGATGCACATATCTCTCCTGACTTACCTCCTGAAATGGTGGCGAGCATGATCAGACAACTCCTGGCACCGCAAGCTATCACTTTCTCTGATGATGAGTTGCCACCTGAAAGTCGCAAACATGGGCGTTCACTAAATATAGATGTCCGTTACAAGAATTTCATAGTCTCACTCGTACTTATGAATAACGGATCAAGCTTGAACGTTTGCCCTTTGAGGACTGCCGAACGTTTGGGGATAGAATCGTCTTCCTTCCGGCTCAGTACCATGAGGGTCAGAGCCTTCGATTACTCCCGAAGGCAGGTAGAGATGAAAATAAACATTGAGTTACAAATCGGACCAGACATGACTCTTGTTACATTACAGATCATTGACATTCCTGCCTCATTTAAACTTTTGTTGGGACGACCATGACACCATGTTGTTGGAGCCATCCCATCCACTCTCCATCAAAGGGTTAAATTCCCTTCAGGAAATTGAATCATCTTAGTGGTAGCCGAGCCAGAAATCATTCTACCGATGGTGGTCAATACCCCAGAAACTGATATTCCAGTGATTGACATCCAGCACATGGAGGGTGACATATCATATCATAGTTTCGAGTTCAAAATTGTGAACTCCATTGCCAATCCTTACCCACTCGCAGTAGAGTATGTCATCCCTCCTGCCGAACGGCTAATCCTGAATTACCGTACTGAGTTCCATGAGAAAGGTATGGTAGTAAAGCCAGCTCGTGCCAACGAGCAAAGACAGGGACTGGGATATCAACTGACACCGAAAGATCAGGCCGCAAGGTCGAAAAGGAGGTAACCGTTTAAACGTATGCCCGTAGAATTTGTTAAAGCCGGAATAGTCTGTGGTGACACGATGATCTCTCTCGAAGATCACCTCCAGCAGCTCAAACTAACAGAACATTCCAGCCAAGAATCCATTTGGCCGCAATATGGTGGGATAAGATCCTCAGGGCATCAAAAGCACGCCCAGTGCTAGGGGCATAACCCCCGGACCCATCACATGAAGCCAGGGGCACGGAAATGGGGCCATTCGAGGAGGACACAGGACCAGGAGTGCCCATTACAAGTCACCCAGGCAATAACGGGGAGGCGCCCATCCCCACCAACAGTCAAGGGGAAACACCCCCACCAACAACTCAGCAACACAAGGGGCAGAAGTAGCCCATCCATTGGATTGACAAAGGGAAATGACCTTCCCTCGACTGGACGGACATCAGGATCCCACCACAATGTGGACCCGAGGAGCCCGAGAAGCTCCAACTTCTGAGTGAAGAGATCGAATTAGACTCCATCTCTGAACCCGGTCCAGCAGACATCATGGTCATCGGGACGGATGACCCACAGGTACAAACATAGCAGAGTAAATGGGATCGAAAGGGGGAAAGAATCAAGCTGGACAGCCACCCCCCTAATGATCGAATTGGCCAGTGAGCCATCCACAGATGACGACTTCAAAAAAAAATCCAATGTAAATAGCAGTTGGTACCCCGAATTAGGACAGGATCAATCATGGTTTGTAACACCACCCTATTCGGGATCCCTTGGAGACAAAAAAATCAGAAAACCTTCAAAACACAAAAACATCAGATATTCCAAAAATCACAAAAACATCGGATATTCCAAAAATCACAAAAACACCAAATATTTCTCAAAATCACAAAACATTAGAAAATCTTCAAAATCTAAAAATAATAGAAAATCTTTCAAACTCACTATGCCAAACACATCACTCATAGCTCCAGAGTTCGAGGTCGACTCATACGACTTCGATCTAGAGTTAGATTTCGAACTCATGGGTTTGGATGAAGCCCAGGATGAGGGAAATGATGATACAGCTCTCGAACTTGAGGATTCCCTCGAAAGGTTCGAAACAAAAGCCAATGTTGTGGCAGACAATTTCGAAGTTGTGAATTTGGGGATCACCGGAACTCCCTAGAGAAGTGCGCATCGGTAGATCACTGTCTCCGGAATACAAGCAGAGGATGATGGAATTCTTAAGACCGAGGTTGTCTAACTTTGCCTTCTCTTATGAAGATATGCCAGGGCTCGATGAAGATTTGGTAGTACACTTCTTTTCAACGAAGCTAGACATGAAGCCTGTCAAGCAAAAGCTCCGAAGAATGAAGCCAGAATGGGCCCCGAAGGTCCGTGATGAAGTCATCAAGCAATACAATGTAGGATTCTTGGTAGTCTCCAATTACCCGAAATGGCTCACCAACATCGTACCAGTTCCAAAGAAGGATGGCAAAGTCAGGATGTGCATCGACTTTAGGGACCTCAACAAAGCAAGTCTTAAAGACGATTTCCCTCTTCCTCACATCAACACGCTGGTAGATAATTATAACGACTTGAAAATTTTCGTACTGTGGCTCGAGTACCACCTTGACCAGAAATCACTTAGGATTAAATCCTTTATAAATTTAACAAAGTTAACTAAGTGCTAAACTAGATTAGCCATGAAATCCGTTGGAATCGCTTTAAATACGATCTGTAAGACCCAAAACTTGTAGAATCATTGACGCTAGGTTACCCTAAAGTCTAGGATCAAACTCATTACCCGACTGCTCTCGGGAACGAATTGAAACTCCGTATCAGGTCTAGACCGCACATCGGGAGTCCGAATAATACGAAGTTAAGGAATTAGGACCGCCTCACTGGGCTTGACAACCATCTCGGAAATTAAGTCCAGACAGTGTCCCACGGCCGTTCGCTCGAGTTCGGAGCGAGAGAGTGTGAAAACCTTTGTTTTCTTTACAAAATAAATATCTTGAATAGTGATCTGGCACGTATCGCTTGCGTACATTTTTTAAGCAACCAGACCGTCAGAATCTGACCCAAATACACCCTCGGATCAGGAAAAATTTTAGAAACATTTACATGTACTTGGAATTTCGAATCGAGGCCCACTGACCGTTGAACTGAAAATGGTCCGCCACGCGTGATCTGGGAATCCGACTGAGACGAAAACATAACTCCACATAGATCCAAGGTTAGTGAGTTTAAGTCCGACGTTTGGCTCAAGGAGGGCCGCCAGAAACCCTCTTTTGAGCTGGAACAACGCCGATTTGCTTATAATATAAGCATACCTTGAACTTAAGTCTATTCTGGAGACTTTTTAGGCTATATAAGGTCCTTAGAACACCTTCTCTCATAGCTATACGAATTTGAAGAAAACCCTAGAGAGAGAAGTGAGAAAAGAGAGTGAAAGAGTGAGAGAAGTGGGAGAATCTCCCTATTGTTGTTTCCTCTCCCTACCCTAGCTCCACCACACCGATCTTGCCGCTTTTCCGGGGATACCGACTCCGTTTCTAGGTAAGAAACCCTAACCCTAACCTATTTTGGAGTTGTGAAGGATGTGGGTTATGAAATAGCTAACCTATTTCATGTCTTAGGTTGCCGTTGTGCCTTAGACAAAGCGAGGGTGAACGAACTGACTCCGTTACACGTTTATCGGCGTAAGGTGAGGACTTTAGGTGTATAGGTTACGGTTTTCAACGCTTTCAATGTCAGATAATGATAGATTCATGATCTGCATGTATTTGCACATGTACAAAGTGCTTTCCGTTTCCTGTTTCGATTAAAGATGCAAAATATGGAATTTTACATACTCTAGGTATACGTAGAAATACCGTATACGTACACATTTTGGAAATGTGTTTGCCATGATTAATTGTTGTATGATTATATAGTATATGGATAAAATACCTATTTGGCGAAAGGAATCGCCGTAATACATGTTTGCTTGTATACACTATGTATGTTGAAATTGTGTATTCTAGAAAATACCGCATATGTATAAATTTTGGAGATGTATTGTCATGATTAATTGCTGTGTGAATATGATATATCGGATAAAATACTAGTTTGGTGAACGGATAGCCCTAATACATATTTTACTAACATACGTCATGTATGTTGAAATAGTGCACTCTAAGTGTTTGTGAAATTTTTGTGGGTGTAAGTGCTTAGATGTTAGTGCCTTAGGTAAGTGCTGAGACGAGGTTCTCAACTACTTTAGAGTCACGTATGATTCCCTCCATGTGGTTGTTTACTCTAACCACTCACTTATGACATATATGTATTTGTATCCCTATTTGTGTAGCGCTCTATAACATGCTTTTTAACATGCTTTGTAACTTGTTTCATAACATGCTTTATAATATGCTTTATGACATGCTTTCTAGTGTGCTTGAATTACTTTGTTTATCATGCTTTACTCCACATGTTATGGTTGAGAATTGATTGAGCTTGGGACTATGTCCAAAGTCCAGACATCCGGTACCAGACTTGAGATCGTGGTTGAGATTCATCTCGCCACACATGATATGTTTGGCGAACCCGTGTCGTACTTCGGTTGGCGATAGTGGTTGGCCACACGAAGTACTTCTACGCTTCATATCGCTCAACTTGTTGTGCGCTCGAGCTAGCCGAGCACGTCAAGTAACCCGTGTGTCTTATGTATGTTCACCATGTTTGGTCGCTAATGCTTGAACCTAGGGTACCAAACTTACAGTGAGAATCCCGTTAACCATGGTACCTCGATCCGCTAAGACTCACGAGCCGGGCATGGTGGTATGGGACACCGTGGTCGAGCTGTCGGCCAACGCTGGGGCCACGTGCCTCCCCGTAGTGACCAGTGAGGCAACCAAACTCGTGAGCCGATTATGGTGGTATGGGACACTATATTCGTGTTGTCGGCCTACATTGATAAGGTGGTGGGGGAGCGGTGCAACCTTTGTGCGTAACAGCCCTGGCAGCCCTTTGTAGTGACCTCGAGCATACTCTGAAATCGCAGTGCGCCTTAGGGCTTGCCGCGGTATATAGAGTATGAATTATGCCTGTTTCTGTATTGTGATGAATCGTTTAAGGGGTGATGGGGAAGTGGTGTAACCTTTGTGCGTAACAGCCCTGGCAGCCTCTGCAGTGACCTAAAAAATACACCATCGTCTGATATTAACTAGGACTGACGACCCTAGAATGGATCATGTTTGGGAATGATACAAGGGAGGTACCTTAGTTTCTCAATCCTGCTGTTTGAAATGGACTAATTAAAAACTCGGTAATCATGCTCATCATGCATTGCATGTGCCTGGAAGATGTGGAGCACTGAGGGATGAAAGCATGCCGCGAACGTGAGATGGTGTCGCATGAGGGAGTATGTCAGTGAGGGCATCCATCATACCTACATGCATGCTTGCATTAATAAGAGTAGTTAGGAGTGTTTGATTTTACTGCTTTATCATTATTGCTTGACTGCATTGATAACATGTTAACCTATGCTTTATTGTTCCACTGAGTTAGCTACTCACTCCCACGCTACGGGACGGTGTTGCGCACACCAACCAGACTCTGTCTCAGGTTTAGACGAGCCGACAACTCGGGAGGCGGAGCTTGATTATGACGAGGACCAGGAGGAGTTCTCTTATATGCAGTTCTATGGCGGCTTCGACTAGGCTGCCGCACTGACGGGATTTGCAGGGTTCACTCCTTAGATTATTTTTGACATTTTGTTCACAAACAAACATATGTATATGGTAACTCAGATAGATTCATACTCTGGAGAACAAAATGATTTTTGTTTCATTACATACATGTATATGTAGTTCAGTCTTCCGCTTGCCTTTATACTAATGATCTGAGTATGAATTACTATTTTTGGTATAATCTCACTCATGTTTATTGTTCTAACACAGACAACATTTAATCAGCACTATTTATGTTGCATAAGTGATGCTTTGGAACTTGGGAGTTGAGTTATACTCGACCCCCGATTTTCAGGGCATTACAATAATACTGCTGGACACAAGATCTTATCCTTCATGAACAGCTTCTCCGGCTACAATTAGATTAAGATGGTCGGCGAAGATCGTGAGAAGACTTCTTTCATCACATCGTGGGGAACTTTCTGCCATCGGGTTATGCCCTTCAGACTGAAGAACGCAAGAGCTACATATCAGCGAGCCATGATTACCTTGTTCCACGACATGATAAACAAGAAATGGAAGTCTACATAGACAACATGATTGTCAAATCTCGCATGGTCGAAGGACCATTTTAAAGACCTCAAAAAACTTTTCGACAGACTAGAAAAGTTCAAGCTCCGCCTCAACCTGCAAAAGTGTGTCTTCAGTACGACCGAAGGCAAGCTGTTAGGCTTCATCATCAGTGGAGATGGCATCCGAGTGGACGAGACTAAGGCAATCATCGAAATATCTCCGCCCGGTACCGAAAAAGAGATTCTCAGTTTCCTCAGAAGGATCCAGTATATCAACTGGTTCATCGCACAACTCACGCCTATCTGTGAGCCCATATTCAAGCTTTTAAGGAAGAACTCGCCAAAGGAATGGAATGACGACTGTCAAGTGGCTTTTAACAAGATCAAGAAGTACCTGCTAAATCCTCCAGTGCTCATGCCACCTACTCCAGGTAGGCTACTACTGTTGTACATCTCTGTCACAGGAGAAGCAATCAGATGCATCCTCAGCTAACACGACGATACAGGAAGAAAGGAGTAAGCGATCTACTATTTAAGCCAATGGTTCACAAGGTACGAAGCCAAATACTCCAGCTTAGAGAAAACGTGCCTCGCCCTAGTCTGGGCAATGCAACGGTTACGACAATACATGATCGCTCACCCAATCCTCCTGCTCGCTCGCATGGACCCGTTAAAGTACTTGTTAGAGAAACCGGCACTAACGGGCAGGATTGCAAAATAACAACTACTGCTTTCCAAGTTTGACATCACCTATGTCACTCAAAAGGCAATCAAGGGGCAAGCACTGGCCGATCATTTAACAGCACACTCTCTGCCAGATTACCAACTGCTGAAGACCTTCTTCCCTGACGAGGATATCCTCCTAATCGAGGAAGAAGAACAAAGAAAGGCAAGAGAGTGGACACTCTTCTTCGACGGAGCCGCAAATTCAAAAGGGAGTGGGCTAGGAGCAATACTCTACTCTCCCGATGACATCCCAATGTCCATCTCCAGGCGATTACCGTTTCAATCACCAACAACGTAGCTAAGTATGAAGCATGTATCGCTAGTCTAAGAGAAGCCATAATCCTCAACGTGAAGAAGTTGCGAGTCTTCGGAGACTCACAACTCTTCATCAATCAGACAAATGGTGACTGAAAGACTAAGGATGAAAAGCTGATCCCTTATCACGTTTATCTAGAGAACCTGACTGAGAAATTTAAAGAGATCACATTCTTTTACATGCCCTATGCCAAGAACCAATTCACAAATGCTCTAGCTACCTTTACCTTGATGCTGGAAATCCCAAAAGGAATTGCTGAATGGGAACTCACCGTCGAACTCCGGGAAGAGCCCGCATTCTGCCTGCAGATTGACGAAGCTGAAACCTCTTCGAACAATCAGCCGTGGTACACAGACATCAAAGAATATCTCGAGCTTCAAAAGTACCCAGAAGGAACAACGTCAACCGATCGTCGCATTTTCCAGTGGCTAGCGGCCCAGTTCAAGATCACTGGGGGCATCCTCTATAAACGATCCTTCAATCAAGTCCTTCTCCATTGCGTGGATGAAATAGAAGCAGCTCAGATTATGTCAGAAATCCACGAAGGACTATGCGGCCCACACATGAACGGATATATGATGGCAAAGAAGATCCTACGGCTCGACTACTATTGACTAACGATGGAGACAGAGTGCTGCAAACACGTCAGGAAGTGCTTCAAGTGCCAGGAGCATGGGAACCAGATCCATACGCCTACTTTCGAATTATACAACCTGACGACACCATGACCCTTCTTTATATGGGGACTTGACATCATCGGCAAAGTCAACCCCAAAGCTTCAAACGGGCATGAGTACATCTTAGTGGCGGTAGATTACTTCACCAAATGGATAGAGGCAGCATCCTACACCACCATTGCAGCATCGCACGTGATCAAGTTTATGAAGAACAATATCATCAGCTGATACGGGGTTCCTCATGTCATCATTACAGACAACGGGACTTTGTTCGTCAATAAAAGGATGGGCGATTTCCTCGACAAATTCAAAATTCAACGTCATCGGTCAAGCCCCTACCGTCCTCAAATGAATGGTGGGGTCGAAGCTGCGAACAAGAATACCATCCGCATACTGGAGAAAATGGTCAAGACATATCGCAACTGGTCGGAGATGCTTCTATAAGCACTGTGGGCTTATTGGATGTCTGTACGGTTTGCTATAGGCGCAATTCCATACGAACTCGCATACGGAATGGAACCAGTGCCTCCAATAGAAATTGAAATCCCATCACTTCGGATATTGCTGGAAAGCGAAGTCAAGGAAGGCGAGTGGTAAAAGGCAAGATACAATCAACTGCACTTGGCAGACGAAAAGCGCATGCGTGCGCTAAGCTAATCGCAATGCAACCAAAGAAGGATCGCACGGGCCTACAACAAAGGGTCCGAAAAAAGAAGTTTCAAAGTCAGTGACATGGTCATGAAGCATATCTTACCGCCGCACATGCCAGATCCCAGAGGAAAGTTCAAACCCTCTTGAGACAGACCGCTGATCATTCGGGAGGTAATCTCAGGAGGCGCTCTTCGGCTCGCCAGTCTGAGAGGAGAAGATCTTCCCGAGCCCATCAACGCCGACAACGTGAAGATCTATCACGGGTAACCATACCTAACCTTGTCAATGATTACAATCGCAAAGTTGTACCCATCAAAGCAACCATTTGTACCCATCAAAGCAACCATTTGTCTACCATATATATATATATATATATATATATATCTACACCCATCACTTTTCCCACCAAAAAGTATCCATCACTTCCCTCAGACCAAAAAATAAATAAATACCTGTCATCTCTCCCATCAAAAACCCCACAAAAAGAAGAAGAAATGACACTACAAAATGGGGGCAGAAAACCTCAAAAAGAAACAAAAAGGGAAAAGAAAATAAGATCATCATCCCCAAATTAATCCAACCGACATAAAACAGCTTACGATTGTGATCAAAGACAAGGACAGAAGGGTAACCCATCGGCCGGCTAGGAAGGAAACCTCTCCGTCTCTTCTAGCACTTCAAAAACAAAAAACAAAAAGCATGCCTAAACAAAAAGGCGAGTTGAAAACTTGAAAGGGCGGCTCGAGTAAAAATAGCGGGCATGTAACAGACTTGGTGAAAACCTGAAAAGGCGCCAAGGGTAAAAACAACACAGTTGCCAAAGGGCAGGCAAGATAAAAAAAACCCGGGACATAGTGAAAATCTGAAAGGACGCTACAGGCAAAAATGACGGGAAAGCCAGTCCTAGTGAAAATCTAAAAGGACACTGCGGACAAAAATGGCTAGCAAAAAAAATAATAAAATAAAAATAAAAGTGAAGCTATAGAAGAATCCGAGGCAACAAACGCAACAAAGAGATACAAGGAAAGGACTAACTTCGGATCAGTATTCTATCAGACTTGCTCAAATCTAAAGGACACGATCCTGGACACACTCTCAGGGAACAAATTCTCTAATACACAACCCAAACTACTGAACACAATGTGGGTTGAGCCCAATATGCTGATCTCAATCATCCAAAGCACAAATCCAAACATGAGCTAGTATTAACAAGTTTGGCACGCACAAAAAAAAAAACCTTTTCTTTTCAAAAGTCTTTTGCATCATTTGTCTTTCATATATATAATATATATATATATATATAATATATATATATATATATATATATATATATATATATATATATATATAAAGCATCCATGCATACAGGACAAGCAGCTGATCAAGTCAGGGATCCCAGGTAAGCCTCTATCCTTCGTACATTAACAATCTCTGCCTAAGTCGCCCTACCTCTATGCGCAGGTAAAAGACCTCGTTTCTCTCAAAGCGATGTGAAGCAAGCATGCTCTCATCATACCACCGCCCCATTGCCAACCGACAGGCCATATCCTCGTAGGAGTGACGAAGAATGGCAAGCTCAGATATAAGATGGCCGTGTGTCGTAAGCAGAAACGACGAGTCAATAAAAGGCCGCTCCTTGAATGCCTCAAATGAATCATCAACGCCTGAAGAGGATGAAGTAAAATCACCAGCCATATCTCGATCATCGGCCTCATCCGTCAAGTGCCAACCAGGGACCCGACGATAAAGCGATTGCTCTGACACCCATCGCTGGTATGACACTGTCGATAAAGGAGGAGCCCAAGACTCGAACTCCAAGGCCGCCGCATCTAAGCAGCCCTGCCAGAAAATCCAGACTCATCGATACAGAGCAATCAGGTTAGAAGGAAGAGGAGCATGTCCAAATCCAAAAAAGGTGAAGTCAGGGACATCCTGCCAGAAGCCAAACTGCCGAAGAAAATGTGGGATAATAAGAGCAGTATCCTCGAAGGCCTATCAACAACAAAGGAGTGCGAGTTGCGCTAAAGATCAAAGGCATACGACAGAGCCATGGAGCTTCCCAGCTAATTTTCCATCCTCAGAGTTGAGAGATCATACGACGGAACAGTGACTCGGTGGCCTCCGCACCATGAGGAAGGCCATCAAGCAATAGAGATAGTACATCGCCACGACGAGAATCAGGCCACACAAGTGAAGGGGTCATATAAAGGTGCTCCCAAAGCCATACCTAGAAAAGGTACGAGTCGAGCTTAAGTTGCAAGCAAATAACAGAGCAGTGAAAAGGAAAAAAATAATACTTGAAGAAACAAATAGCAGCACTAAAGGATGTAGGTATGTCCGAGCGAGCACTCAGTCAAGCCTAAAAAGAGCTCCACGAGCACCATAGTGACAACGCTCCGGTGGCCCAGAACGTGGCGAAACACATCAAGTAAAATCGCCAAAGACAACTGTCGCCAGCCTGAAAAGAGTAGCTCCACCAAGACACAAAAGATTAGTGCATTCAAACACTGAAGCTGGCGATTGGATCCTGACCCCCTCGAGCAGTCGAACAACGATCATACAAAAGCTCAATGAAAACTCATTAGCTCTGCTCTCTGCAGTGAGGAATGCCGCCGAAAATCTAAACTATGGGCCTAGATCAGCAGGACGAACTGGCTCGGATGAAAGAACATAAGGCTCCCGAGCGAGAGGAAAACCAGACAAGCGTGCGAACTCCTCTAAAGATGGGCCCAGCTCCAAATCATTGAAGGAAAATAGGTTCAACGTTAGAACCCAATCATATGACGCCGCACTCAACAGTCGCCAATCTAGGCAAACTCTGTCGAGATGAAGAACCTCCCAGAAGCCCAAGGAGCCCAGCTCGAAGATCTCGGACTAGTCAAGCTCTCAATCCAGATATGCAACCACTCAGAACATGTGTCGCATGGCTGCAGCTGAAAAGTCCAAAAAGGCACACCCTCTATAATCTGGAACCTAGGATCCACAGGCGAATCGTAAAAAATGGGCATGCCCTCATCCAACAGATCTATCTCATGGTGCCGAAAAAAGCCTGACTCGCCCATCGCATCCCGAAGAGTACCCTGGAAAGCTGCAGCAGGTGGGCTCGAACCTCTAACAATCGCCACATCAGGAGCAGTCTGAAAAGTACATGCCCCAGGAGCCGCAACGCCTAAAGTACCCCAGTAGCTGACTGGACCGTTACCCTGATCCCTGACAACAGCAACCTGTCCCATTAATGCCTCAAAATTCGTGCCGAATATCTGACCCAAGCCATCTGCAAGAGGTCTATCACCCTCCAAATCTAAGCCGCTCAAACCATCGAGTTGAGGGCCACCACCCGTCTGGATCCAATCCACAACATCCACATCACCGGAATCCATCAAAACGACATCCCTACCATCCAAATATGGCCCACCTAGATCCACACCATCCAAGGGACCAACCATCCTAACATCCATTATACCCGATGGCCCACCAAGCATGGAACCATCAAATCCATCCACATCACCAAGCCCATCAAGCCCATCAAACCCATCCAATCCAATCAACCACACTCATGGCTACCATTAATGGTGGTAGAAGCCATGCCATAAAGACATTAACCTCTCCAAAAGAGCTCATCACACCACCACCAACCTCCATCAACCCACCCATAAATAAGCTCTCACCACCATAAATAAAGGACCCACCACCCAACTCTCATCATTCATGTTGGACCCACCAACACATCTTCGTCATTACCAGCCATAATAAAGACTAGAGAGAAGAAGACAAAGGAGAGAAGGATAAGAGAAGAGGACAAAAAGGAAGAAGAAAAGAGACAAAACGGAGTAACCAGAGGGTCTGAGCAGGAGAAGAATCACTAAAAAGCTCTGGAAGAATGTACAGAGAGGAAGGGGGCTTGTTGGAAGAAAAGACAGACGGAGGTGGTAATCGGATTACCGCTAGCAGTAGTCTGAGTACCGCCACAAATTCTGACACCTCTGCATCCTGCCGCACCTGACAAGATAGAACGGGCGGAAAGAAGTCAGCGGGCGGTAGTCAAACTACCGCCGGGTCCCCAACACTGCGAAATAAGAGTGGGACCCACTGAAGGAACCCGGAAACACAGACCACCTCCGAAGGGCTCATTTGGGATCATAACAAAAAAAATGGTCGAAAGTCAACAAAAAGTCAAGTCGAAGAATGAAGACAGCGGCTAAAAGTTGCATATATCCAAAAGAGTTGTACAACAAGCGATATGACTATATAAAGCTAATCATCATCGGGTACATATTCATCCGTATCTTTCTAACGGACAAGCGGCCCCAGAAGTCCTCCTCCGACGAAATGCGTTACCCGGAGCATAAGCGGGTTGCAAGATAGGGCTGATACCATACTGCTCACACCATGAGCTGTACTCCCTCACTGGATTGACGAAGGCACTGGCATCAAAACCTTCCAAAGCAGCAGTCAACTCCCGCTCAGGCACCAACCTCCATTCAAATGGACCAGACGGTGGACTGAACGGAACCAGTGGGCTACCAATCAAGTGTCAGAAGAGCCTCTCTCCAAGATGCCACTTCATTACGCGAGGATCTTCCAAGATGCAGCACCGTTGCGAAGCCTGAAAAAGCCTCCTAAGCCGAGGAGTAAGCGACGCATTCGACCGAAAATACAGCCTAGTACGGAATTGCAGAGAACAAAGAAATCCGGGACAAACGACGAGCAAGAAGCAGATAAACACAAGGAAACACAGGGCAATTACTCACATCATTAGGGCCGAGGGCATCGACATTCGACCTCCACGCGAGATTAGAAAACATGCGCGTACGACTGTGGTTGTCCTTATACCACAACATCATACGCAGAAAAGGAAGTGAATGGTCTATCAAAGTGGGCGTCAGGTGGGGGAAATGGTAAAAAAAGTAAACCTGCATGAGGCCGCAATTAGAAATTGTAATCAATCATCCTAAGGAGAAGAATGCAGGATTTGAAGGATACCTTAACGACCGAATAGAAACCAGTCAAAGATCTGCTGATACAGCGACTGGCTTTGTCCAGCCCTTCATACAAATGGGCAAGGAGAGCCGCATTCCAATTGTACGGTGTGGGAAAAGTGATATCGGCCACAACCGATAATAGACGGGAGCTCACCAACTCGTTCCCGTGACAGAAGATCATCGCTCCCATAGTATACAATATCAGGGCACGAGCCTTCACAACAGCCGCAGCCTCGGTCTTAGGAACACGCCGAGGAAAATTCGAGGATAGCTAAAGCAGCCTGAACCGATGGCCAAAACAATCCGAAGAGCCCGGCATCATCCCTAGCAACTCATCCAATTGTCATCAGAAGGCACAGAAAGATCTTCCTCAAAAGGAACAGATCCTTGTCATAGCTAAGACCCAACTACATATAGATGTCATACGGAGTGATCCCCTACTCCCCGAAGGGTAAATGGAAAGTATGAGTCTCGGTGTGCCACCGCTCTGTCAACGTAGACAAAAGGGACATGTTCGTCTTGATCAGACGAACCTGGAACAAGCTAGCGAATGGAGTACGCTCCAATACATCAAAGAATAGAGGCTAAGGATCATGAAAACCAGTCCGGCCAATGAGTCCTAACTCTAAGCCCCCTCAAGATCGCAGGAGAACCACCTTCCCGAGCCACGTCAGACAGGTGTCGGCCTTCTCAGGGTACGTAACAAGGATCGACCGATTGGCGAGAAGGACCGGTCTCATTCCTACCACGGTGAGGCATACTGCACAAGCAAGGTTCACAGGTATGTATCCTCCTCACCTCAAAGTCAAAAACCCAGGACAAAAGTCCAAGTCAAAGCCCAAGGCCCAAAAAGTTAAAGACCACAGCCCAAGTTAAGGCCTAGAGCCAAAAAGTCAAAAGGCCCAAATGTTCAAAAGCCTATCAAAGCCCAAATGCCAAGAGCCCATCAAGGCCCAGAAGCCTAAGCCCAGTATCCAAAGGCCCATCTTCAAAGTCCACATTTCCAAGGTCTAAACCCGTTCTTAAAAGTTCACCTTTTCAAGGCCCATTTGCAAAGCCCACAGGTCCAAGGTCAGGCCCACTTCCATAAGCCCATCTCCTAGACTCACATATCCAAATCAAGGTCCATCCCAACTTGACCAAATCAGGATCATGATTTGAGGCCCACTTGAGAAATCTCATCCATACATGGAACCAAAAATCAAGCTAATATGTGCGATCAACTCCACAAGGGGTGGCCTGCCATCAAGATCCGTACCATCAAAGTGCTCAAGTAGGTCCCAAATCACCCATCCTACGGTCCAGAATATCCAAAATAATAAAAAAAAAATTAAAAGAGAAGAAAAAGAAGGACAAAAACCAAATAAAAGAGTGGGCCCCCCTTTCTTATCACACCCCACTCTAACAAAACAACAAAAAAACAAACAAAAAAATCCAACCAACTCTTTAGCCCAAAACCAAAAAAATCAGCAAAGATCCGACGATTGAGATCTGGCCAAAATGTCCAACGGACCCGATCATGGTCTCCTTAGGCCCGAAAGGGAGATCCAAGGCCACAAATAAACTCCTCCAAACATCTTACAAAGAAGATCTGGCCAAGCTTCGAAGAAACACAAGCAAGGGTTCATTATTCACCAGAAATTGAAAGAAGGGCAAAGGGAAATCATAGAAATTAATGGCCAAGGATCTTCTAGGGAGCTACAATGGCGTCCTTAGATGTCCCTGGAAGAAGAAGAAATAATAAAGGGAGGTACCTTGCTCAGACCAGCCTCCACACCGAACCAGTGGACAAAACAAGTGACCGGCGGCAGTACCGGATTCCCTTGGGACAGCGAGTCGGTCCCCTATGAAATGATGGGATGTCCAGACCTCTCTTGTTTCCATTGGACAAAAGCCCAAAAAGAGAAAAAGATTCCTCCCATGAAGTCCAAAATCTCATGAGAAATTCAAAATCTCATGGGGAATCTCGATAAATTGAATAATAATTGCTAAAAAAAGAAATACAAAAAAAGGTAAAAAAGGAGAAAATCCCAAAAATACAATAAGATTGAATGCCCCATTATTTTATTAGTGGAGGTCATCTGACTATTTGATCTGGACCGTACAATAAAAACCAAACGACGACGCCCACCAGCAAGATCGGACAAATCTTTCAAAAAATTTGAAAATATGTCAAACCATTAGCCCCATCAGCTTATCAGTGGAGGCAATGCAACTATTAATTTTTACAAATAAAAACCGAACGACGATGCCCACCCGCGAGATCGAACGGATATTTTTCAAATTATCCAAATATATTTTCAAATAAAATTCCTAAGGAGTCTAGTTTTCAAACAAAACAAATTTCAAAAATCGCACGCAACACGCAGTACACTGAGGAATCTTCGATATTGTCCAGTAACGGTTAGTGCAAACAGCTAAATAAGATTCGATGTCTTCCGGTTTCCCCGGAGGATGATCGAATCCGTACATGATACATATACGATTGACCCGATTTCTATATCTGGACAGTCGTACGAATGCTAGTAAAAATGAGTGGATCTATAACACCCCATACTTTTCAGTACTCGGGTGTTATCAGTAAGTCAACATATTAGAACACACACGTAACCTATAACTTACACAATGCTTGACTAATCGTGACTAACCACTTAGTTCTTAATGTAGGACTTCATTCAAAATTCAATCGATAAGGCATTTGATATCACACCCAAACACCTCAAGATCAACATATAAACCCAACCATGCATCTAGCTAAGCATAAGAACAACTTTCACCCATCAATTAGACCATCTATCCGTTATGTCCTTGGGATAAGCATATCTAACCGACCATCTTAGATTAGAACCCTGAATCACGAGATCCAGTGTTCATCGAGTCCACAACTAGCATTCAGCGATTCAACACGTGAAATTACTCTTATCAGGTTATCTTGTCAATGAATACGTCATGGAAAGGTAACCAAACAAGAGTAGGATCCTTAGAGGCATTAGGATCGTGTCAGGAGGTCATCCGACCGTTATATGGTTGGAAGATGCCTCTTATGGTGCGTAAAACAAACATTATAGCCCACCTTGGTTTTGGGTCAGCCTGATTTTGGTCAGGGGTCGTATTTGGACCCATGGGTTTTGATGGATGGGCCAGATTTTGCTTAATGTTAATACGGGCCGCCCAAATCACAAATCAGACACGAAATTGGTGTGTATGGCCCCACCTAAACTTTGGATCTGCCTGAATTTCGGTTAGGGGCCCTGGGAGTGACCACCAAGCAGAATGGATGGAGCGTATCTATCACAAACAGCCATGTGAACCCCACATTTGAGTGCAGGTGCACCAAGTACATCTCCTCTAGCTACACACGGGATCAACCAGCCAGGTCAAACGGCCGCTGACCCGGCGTTTCCAAAAAGGGGAAAATGTCTCCCGCCTGCAGCTGTTTAAAACAGCTCGTTTGTGTTTCTCCTTCCCTATTTGACTGACATGTGGCCCACCATCTCATCCCAGTTGGAGGATCCAAATCGGCCATCTGGTAGAGCGTCCACACCTGACTAAAACCCCATCTGGTTCACATGATTTTGAGCACACGTGTGGGCACAAACCCGAGCATAAACAGGCTATGTGCTGTGAGTCCCTTCCAAAAACGGAAAACTGCCATTTTTGTTTCAGTTTGCCAGGAGGGTAATCCGCGTACCCTTTCCCTTTTTAAATCCCAACCATCCATATCAAGCAAATCCCAACCCTTCAAGCCAGGTTTTCTTTTCATAAAGGAAATGAGAGAGAGTGCCGGCTGTTTCCTCCCAAATTCAAACCCATCACCCTAATCCCCTCCAAGCTTCAAGAAAGCTTGTCTAAGATCTTTCTAAAGACCATACGAACCACCTGTAGAAGGCAGATTGAAGGAAGAGTTGGTGCTTTCTGATACGCCACTAATGGCGTGTCATCTCCTCCACCAAGCTAAGTCCGGGTTGGCCAGCAAACCCGCTGTCGCATGGGTTCGGTCCACTCCGAACCTTATGAAGGGTCAGGAAGAAAGAAAGAAACGGAAATGAGAGACAGATCCAAAGAGAGAGAGAAGAGACAGGGCGAGTTTCGTCGTTGCCTACTCGACGCAGCTCGACTGAGTCAAGGCAACGTTTGGTTGGGACTAGTCCATCGCTGGACGTCCCTGGTGAAGAAGGGGAAGAAGGAAAGAAATAGAGAGAAGAAGGAAAGAGAGAGGGAGGGTCGCCCGAGATTGGGTCGAGTCAGACAGAGTCGCGGCTATGACTCGGACCGAGTTTGTCCAGATTCGACATCTATTGTTGGACGTTCTAGCATGAAGACAAGAAAGAGAGTAGGAGAGGAAGGAAGAAAAGAGAAAGAAAATGGAGAAGGAAGGGAAGAGAAAGAAAGTGGAAAAACGAGGGAGAAAGAGAGTTTGGGCCGGGTTGTTGGCTAACTCACTACCGAGTTAGTTGGATCAAGTCAAGCGTGGGCCTAGCCCAGGTCTAGTTGGATGGGTAGAGAAAGGAAAAGAGAAGATAGGGAAGAAGAAGAAGAAGAAAGAGAGTGAGGCAAAGAGAGAAACTTGAAGAAAGGTTGAGTCAACTCAACTCAAACCGAGTCAACACAAGTAAGTAAATGTTTTCCTTCTAGGTTACACTTGTCTCGTTGTATTGATATGAAGGTTGCCATTTTTATCATTATTAGGATCGCTAATAGTAGAAATGCATAGCCATTAGCGAATGATCTATAGTTAGCATAGACAAGAAAATAAAATAATATTGTCATTAAATACTAGTGTATTGCTTTGTCATTCTTAAATATTATCATGATAGTAGGTCATAATATTTTTTATCATTATAATGATTACTACTAATATGTTATACTAATATTAGTTACTATAAATGAAAACATCATTAATGATATTTGCATGGTATCCATCACTTGAAAATATTACCTTTAATAATACCATTTTATTTCAATTGTAATACTAATTATTACCATGATGAGCTAATCTTAATTATATATACCATTAATGCTAATACTTATGCTATAGGTATTAAATTAATAGGGTAACTAGTTTTACACCAACTAACGTTCAAATCCTAAAATCTAACCTAGACTTAAACCTGAGGATGAAATCTTAGACCTAAGTGGTCTAAACTTGTAACATTCTAAATTTTCACGGTCAGAGTATATACTCGTGCCCGAGGAAACCGGGTGTTAATAATGTACAACTGGATGCTTTGAAATCGCACCTTATTTTTTTTTCATTTGTTTACATCCAGATACATTCATGAAAGTAACATTTACAAGAATAAAACCAACTGTATTGATTATATATCATCAAAGTAAAAGGAATAATCAAGGCCTTCCCAATGGAAGCTTATTACATTCATCAAGTTCGTAGTGGAAGTACAAATTTGATTAAAGAATCTAGCTTCGAATTCTTATAACGTTGTCTTCTGTAGGAAGCGGGCCCTCTAAGTCTTTAAACCTGTACGTCACCTGTGTAATTTGTACGTTTGGGACAGGCTCAATGCCCTACTTATAGTAAAGGTTATCCTTTAAGATTAACAATAATTCAAGAGTACTCATAAAAGTAAAGTAAGGGGTTTGATATGTCCCGTGCTCCACTAACACGAGGGTATCAGCATGCACAAACAACTTACATCAGATGCATGCCTAGCAAAGTATGTGGGGCTCATCATACGTAGTGATCATCACAATATGGATTATGATTTATAGATAACCAGCTCGACTCGCACTCTCACTATACGGATATATTCGCAGGCATGGCCGACGCTACCTTGGATTTACGAGAATGTAATGTCCCGACTTTTTAAGACCCGAGTACACGACCTGTTTTCCAAAAACCAGAGTGTTAACGTTAAAGGATTGTCAAATTTAAGTATATTTTGTTTCATTTATCAGAGTAAGCAGATGAGCGTAGAATGGACAAATCGACATAAAGGAAAATTTCATTACCATTCGAATATACAAGAAGCTGCCATAATGACTTATACAAACCAATGTCTCTAAAATTAACAAGTACAAGAATTACATGATCTAATACATGAGAAATAGTACAATGCAAGTAATTTGAGCCGCGAGACCCCGCAACTTCTCAAGGTAGATACAGTCATGCAACCCTGGCACTTGAACCCCACCCCTCATCAGCCCAAACTTGAAAATCACTTGAACCACCCATGCTACCTATACGGTTATATTTATTTGATGGATGAGTGGCCAACTTAGTGTGAATTCCTCTCAAGATTACACACCGCCGCATTAGGTAAATAGTATAAAACATCCAGGCAGCCGAGATAGATTAAATGCAGTCTTATTATATACATGGATGCATGAATGCAATCATTGGCCCGGGAAAAACATCCAGACGGACATTGGGCTCGTCACTCATGTAATCATTGTCCTGGGTAAAACATCCAGACAGACATTGGGCTTATCACCATTGCAATCATTGTCCCGGGTAAAACATCCAGACGAACATTGAGCTCGACGCCCATGCAATCATCGACCCGGGAAAAACATCCAGACCATCTATGCCCCCGGTAAAACATCCAGACAGACAAATACGTACAATAACAATAGATGATGGTTTGTGCCCCGGACAAAACATCCAATCAGGCGAATCCATATGTTACGTACGACAACAATAAATGTTGGTCTGTGCTATGCATGCATGATTTGCCAACTCGTTATTAGTGCAATTGCAGCCAGTCAATTTAAATAAGCTCATAGTCACTAAGGGGAGCACATGGCCCAGCGTAGGCCGACGGCTCAGGCATAGTGTCCCATGATCACCATCCCCGGCCCATGAGACTACCATCCTAGGATGTTTAATGGAAACCCATCGACTAATGGCCAATCATATTACAGTATATGGGGCTTACCATCACATGGTTGCACGGTATAAAACATCGAACCCACATAGGAAAAATACCCAAACAAAGCCACTAGGGCGATATCAAAACATACCATATAAGGCAAATATTAAAATAAGACACATAGGGCGAGTATCAAAGCCATGCAATAAAAGACCATCCGTAAAAACCACTTATCCATCTAGGCCACTACTCAATAACCATTAGATCGAAGGTCCATTTTAATCACATCATTGAGTTACATCCCAAGTATGGGTGTACATTTATAAGTGGGGATTTCCCACTAATGTACCAGTTTAAGTTTCATAAACAATCCACAAATAATCCACAAGTATGAACAAATATATAGGATGATCATTAAGCATGTAATATAGCAATTCAATTTCCACCGGCTAACACATGTGATTATAAAAGAAAGATATCAATTATAAATTAAAATAAAACTATAACTTAAACTAATGAAAAAATGGAAAGCTCAAGGGAAAGAATCATCATCTTATACTTTGCATCGCCTACCAGCATTGTTAAGGAATGCACGTACCCTTACAATCAAATATTACAATAAATCAGGATGCACAATTAGATCCAAGTTCTGCATACTACCTAGGGTTCAAGATCATAACCTAGGCTTCGGATTACTTTTAGAGTTTTAGTGTAGAATTAGAGCTTCATGCTAGAGTTTAGTTATAGGCTTTAGATTCTAGGACTTGAATTCTATATTAGTATTCCTATTATTATTATTATTATTGTGCAATGGGTTAAATAATATTCCTAATGGGAGTATTAATCCATTGATATTAATAATGGTGGTTCATAAGTTCACGTTTGAATGTATCAACATTACCTAACATCTTTATAATGACCAATAATCTCTTAGATAATACAAGTAATAATAGTAGGATATTTTCTAATGATAATACAATAAGGACTAATACTAATAATTATATTAACAAGTATTTGACTAATCCCATCAGGGAAATGATAATATTTTCTAATGATTTTAAATCATAACTATTAATTCCAGTCATGATAATGGAAACTATGATTTACCATGAATTAGGGTTAAGGTCTCAACCTAGGGTTTAGGTTGCTTAGGCTTTTAGGGTTTAGTCATAGGGGTTGAACTATAACATGTGTGTAATTTTAGCAAAATGTAATAATATGGTTAGTCACCATTCATCGTTGATGATATATATGATTAGTACTTGTGATCATGGTGGTAACAAGTATTACAATGGTAACAAATATTAAAATCTATTATTAATGGTAATAGATTTTCAAGTGATGGGTGCCAAACTAATATCATTTAATAGTAGTTTCTAATATTAACGTAGACGGTGTGGTGATGGCTATTCATGATTAATAACTATCATAACAACGTTTAGGAGTGACAATTGAAGCACTTAAATTTAACCATTGTAACTAACATTAGTATAGGTAGTTTATTAATGATTAATCATGTTTAGTATTAACAAATCTAATGACGATTGTAATGATAACACTATAATCGAAATAATCTTTATATGGAAAGGAAATGTGGCTCACCTAGGTCGACTTGGTTGAGTCGAGTTGACACGGCTAAGCACCCTCTCTCTCTTTTCCCTCTCTTCTCCTTCCTTTCATTCTAACTCAGCTAAGGCTCAACTCAACTCATCAGCAAGTTGAGACAGAGTAGCGCAACACCTCCACAAGTCAGCTGAGTCCACTCGGTTCGACTTGACGTGTGGTGCACACGCCACCACCACTCTCTTCCATCATTCCTTCTCTTTCCTTCCTTGCTTCTTCCTCTTTTTCTTTCAAGCTAGAACGTCTAGCCGGGGACGTCAAACTCGACCCATGACTCCCTGAGTCGAGCCGAGCTCAACCAGCAATAGGGACCACCGCCCATGACTCAACTGGCCGAGCGGGTGCCCCCGACTCCTCTTTCTCTCTTCTCTTTCTTCTCCTCTTTCATTCCTCCATTCCTTCCCATTCCCCTTGTTTCTTCTTTTGTTGGAGCTCCTACAAGGCCTGGAGTAGACCCAAACCAACAGAGTTGGTCCGACTCGGCCTGAGCTCGAGTGGGAGTGCGGCAACGACACCCTCACGAGCAACGACTGCTCATCTTTTTTCTCCTTTTCTTTATTTATTCTTTCAACTAATGGTCGAAAGGACCTCCGCTTGGCCAGTAGTAGCTCTCATCCGACCAAAGCTCACCCCGATTAATCACGGCCTGGTGCGGATTGGTCGAAGGAGAAAGAGATGGCCGTTAATGGCGTCTCAAAAACCATGTTCCTTCCCTCCAATCTAACCCTTTCGGAAGGTTTGTACAGACCCTATGGAGCTTATAGGTAAGGATTTTTTAAGCTTAGGAGAGCTTCGAGCGATGGGTTTGGGTTTGGAAAGGGAACAACCATTTTTGGGAAAGACTCGGAGTTGGTGCGGTCTCTCACTCTATTTACAAGAAACCCTAGCTTCGTGGGGCTAGGATTGCTCTAGAACGGACGGCTGATATTGGAAAGGGAGAGTTTTCGCGCGGATTTCCCTTGTGGCAAGGAGAACAGCTTCCTTTTTTGGAAACGTTGGTTTTTCTCAGCACATAAACGACCGGATTTGTGGTCACACACGTGCTCGTCTTTGTGTGAAATAGCTGGGGTTTTGATCAGCCTCGCGACGTGCGCACGATGGACGGTTCGGATCGTGCAGAGGGACGATCGTGGTGGGCCATGGTTGATCTAAAACGGACT
This sequence comes from Magnolia officinalis, assembly GCA_021015155.1. Lineage (NCBI taxonomy): Eukaryota > Viridiplantae > Streptophyta > Magnoliopsida > Magnoliales > Magnoliaceae > Magnolia > Magnolia officinalis. The sequence continues at coordinate 66,993,287 of JAJHSJ010000006.1, read as the reverse complement.
ATGTCTGTCCACTGACGAGAAACAGAGAGAGAGAGAGAGAGAAAAAAAAAAAATCTCTCCATTAGAGGAAATTTCGGGTCAGCGGCTGCTTGACCGAGTTCCTTGGATTGGTGCACAACGGGTGCACCCCTGTGGTGCACATGCGACACAGGTGTGGGGTCCACTGCAACGTTTGTGGAAATTCCACTCCGTCCATTCCATTTGCAGGGTCTTGTCATAGCCCTTTACCGAAGATGGGACAAATCCAAGGTCCAGGTGGGGCCCACCACTTAATCTGTAGTCTTAAGGGTGGTTTCCCGTTATCCTACTAGTCGGATGATTCCGAAGCTGAACGTCAATGACTAAAAAGTCCTAATGGTCCATTTGTAAAACTTTCATCACATATTACTAACCAATACGAATATCAATATAGATTTCCTTACTGTTGTATATTACTAATAATTAAAATCTCATACACATATATTCATATAATTTTAATATATTAACATAGTATATATGCATGCCATTATCTCCTATTTAAAATCACATTGTTAAATAATATAAAATTTTATTCAAATATCTAATAATTTTTTGTATACATGTTTATAAAAATATTCAATACTACATTAATATTTATAATTCAATTATATATTGTAAAATTTTTATTCATTATGTTTAGTTAATATATATTATTTTCATAATATTTTACGTGCATTATATATATATATATATATATATATATATATATTATTACTTTTATTATAATATATTTTCATACACTTCTATATAATAAGTAATTTATCAAGATACATCTATCATCTTTTGATCTATGTTGTGTAAATTTATAATATAATAAATAGATAAGATAATATACTTAGTATATATTATTTGACTACTGGGTGGTTTGATATGTGGATATGGATCACCTTTGACAGTCAGATTTAAAACTAGGATGCACATGAATGTTCACTAAGCTAAGTTTACATCCGATTAAGTCAGTTTATATAGTAACACTCGAGTACGGGAAAGTACAGGGTGTTACAGAGTACTCCTCAGAGCACACAACACATGGGCTGGGTGATTTACGTGACACGATTTGTTCATAGAGCGACTATTTGCGACATCCAATCCCGAAGTGATGTGAAACTGCATTTGAGAATTACCCACATCGATTTGTGCACCACTACCCAAAGGATCAAGGACTTATGTGCCCTAAGAGAGTCTCTACCCAGAGCACATTACGTCCATGATAGAATATTTGAATCACTAGTTGTGATACATCTTACACATCACTTGCACTTATAGAGAGTATAACTGAATCATAACAAATATAACTAAATCTGAATCATAACGAATATCAACCGAATTATTGAGACACATGCCCAAACCGTAAAGATAGACGGCACGAGGCCAACATAATAAAGAGGAGAGTGACAATGGTCAACTCAACAAAAGTAGCAATGGCCACATAATAAGAGAAGAGCAGCAATGGCTAACTCAACAAGTAGACGAGTGGCAGAGCCAACTCAAATAAAGAGACAAGTGGCATGGCCAACTCATAAGTTTGATAAGGCAGGGGCAAGGCTTGCATCCAGGCCTCACATAAATTCAGAGAACCCCCTTATAATTGACATGATGTCGTAATCCCCGCAGGGCCATAATTGTAATGACAATAACTGAATCATTTGATAAGATAATTCCCAGAAAATTATAAACATGAGAAGCAGGATGATTCACATCATTAAAGATACAAAAAGGCAAGATAATTCACATCATTAATGGTATGAAAGGCAGGATAATTCACATCTTTAAAATCATGGAGAGGCAGGGATAAATAATAACTTAAATTAGTGTAAGCTTAAAGGATAAAAACCCTCACCTTACAAGTCGAATTGTCCTCTTCCGAGGCTAGGTGTTCCTGCATACTCTTTCACATTCAATCTTATCATAAAATCTACAAGGCTTACAAAGTTAGGATTAAATTTAGGGTTATTTTATGGCCTAGATATAGGGCTTAAATAATTCTTATTTCAGAAAAACTTGATCAAGACATTAGATATTACATATTTTACCTGAACCTGGCCTTGACTCAGTCCTAGGACTTGGTGAGTTAACTCATCGCATTCGTACCGTCTCTCTCTCTCTTTCTTTCTTCCTTTTCCCTTTTTTTTTTTCTTTCTTTCCTTTCTCTTTTCTCTTTTCTTTTCTTTTCTTTTCTTTTCTTTTCTTTCTTTCCCTTTATTTCTTTTTCTTTTCCCTTCTTATGAATGAGGCTCAAGCCCAAGTCCAAATTGACATATTACCTCAACGATAACTTTGAAACTTTTCATTTTAAGTGTGTTGAAAGCAATACCAGATTGGTAGAACCACTTAGCAATATATTGAATAGTAGTTTTCCTATCTTTTTATTTATACCGGTTTTCTAATGGTGTTTAAGGTAGCCCTTTGCCCCGACCCCTTAGGTTTACCACATCCTCAGGGTGTGATTTGCACCATCTATCCATAGGCCCATGCCCACAAACTCTTTTCAAGGCCGGTGGTCTAGACCGGCCTGTCGATGTATGGGGGTAGGGATAGCTTCATCATCTACATTAACTACATTTTTATCCTCACTCATTTCTTATTCTATAAATTCATCTTGATGTAGGGCACTATCACATTTCTTTCTCGATTACTTATCCATATACTCCAAGACTTCCCTTTGCCTTTCTAGAGTAATTTTCTGACATGCTCTTGCATTAGACCCCGGTGCATGTACAAGGTGTTGCTTGTGCCACACAATGCCACCAGAACTTGCATACACACATAAATCACATACTATGTGAGTCTTTTCCGTAGCACTACGATAGTGCCCGTACTTCCAACCCGAGTCATTTGACTTGAGACTCAAAGAAGAAGATTGGGAAGAAGACCGTGGTGTATTGATTCTTCTTGTATAACTTGTAAAAGCTAAAAACCAAAGAGTAAAGACTAAAGTAACTAGCTCAGCATAGACATGTGTACTAGCTCAGCATAGGAAGGTATGCTAGCACAGCACATCTTCGAGCGAATGTCAGATCGCAAGCCCTCGAAAAAACGTCGCATCCGCATCTGCGCGTCAGTAAGTATAGTAGGAACATACCTGCCCAACTCTGTAAACCGGTGCTCGTACTCTACCACTGACATGCCTCCCTACCTGAGGCGTAAGAACTCATTCTCCTTCTCGTGCTAGTACGTAAGGGGATAATACTTCTCATGGAAGTGGGTCTCAAATGTTGCCCACGTTCATACGTAATCAACTGCAACGGTCCGCATGACACTATCCCACCACAAGCTGGCCTCCTTCTCAAACATAAAGGTGACCTACTCGACCTACTCCGGCTCTGTACAATGTAGCATCCTCAGCATCTTGGAGATGCGGTCAAGCCAATATTCGGCCTACTCGGGTCTGTGAGAACCTGTAAAGGTAGGAGGCCGCAAGCGCTGAAATCACTCGAGGAGGCCACTAGTACCCAAGTTTCCCGTAGGGTATACAGTAGGTGTAGGTAAAGTCACACCCTCATCCTGAGCGGAAGGCCCTACAGTCTCCGCAGGGTGTACAGATGGTGTAAGTGGAGTCGCACTCTCACCCTGACCTAGGGCCCCCGCAATAGTGGCCAAGAGCTGCTGCTGCTACTGGTACTGCATCTGTTGTTGCTGGTTCTGCACCTGCTGCTGGTGAATCATCATCAACAACTACTCCAACCTATCCGTAGGTGGGGCCCACTAAGGCACATGCTGCGTCGAAGAAGACGCACGATTTTGCTCACGAACCGGTTGTGTGTAAGGTGGCGGCCCAACTGTAGGACCAGTAGAAGGCCGAGACACAGGCATTTCTCACGAACCGGGTCCGAACCAGGGTCCATACGACCATCACTCCAGGGAAGTGTCTGGTCCATCAAATCAGTAAGTGCGAGGCGTGTCGTGCTCCGCGTGACCGCAGGTGGCATTGCCTATATGACATAGGGCACAACTTGTGTAAGATGTAGCATAACAATACACAATCCTTTAAGCATTCCACACACTTCATACCAAAAGAGACTGCATGCATTTCATTTACCAAAATGGTCATAATACATGGAATACAGTTCTACATGAATCACGACAGGAACGCATGTGGCTATGAACTATTTAGCCCAAACACACTTTCTACCTTCTACACTACTAAGCCCACAAAACATTTAAACACAAACATCCTAAAGCAGCAACAAACAAGCTACAAAACAGCGCAACGGAAGACTAGGTATCGGAATCTGGTGACAGGGGAGGGGCACCTTTATCTTACAGATAACACAGGATAGTCTTCAAGGTGCGAGTCACCTTCTGGAACTTATGCTTCATAAGGGCCTGGAGATCAACAATATCCTGTCGCAGGGTAGCCTGACCCTCCTCAAGTCGAGCTAAACGGGCATCCCTAGCAGCCCGATCAATGTCCTGCTCTAGTGCCGTAGGACGAGAGCTCTCATCCGTATCCTGGGCCTCCTCTTCTTCTTCTTGTTCCTCCTTTATCTCTTCCCTGCTTTCCTCCTCGCTTTCATACTCCTCACTAGCCGTCTCATCCTCACTCTCATTAAGTCAGGCTTGCTGCTGCCGTGGCCCGATTTTCATCTGATTGAGAGTAGTTTCGTCGATGAAATGTTGCGGCACTGGGAGTTCTGCGCCAAGTCTGTAGCCAAACTCGCGTGCAATCTTGCATATAAGCAGGCCGAAGGGGAGTGAATCAGTCCTTCTATTGGAGCGTGCGGTAAGTACTATCTATCACAAAACATACGTAGGAACGCATAACTTCTCTCCTGGCCCCGCTTGGTATAGAAAGTCTACCATCAGGCGCATGCACTCACTGCGATTGCCCCACCTGGGGTATACGTTAAACGTACAGATATGGTGGAGTAGGCGGAAATCATCCGTCATGTTTGATGTCAGGAGGTTATCATTTGGCTGTAATTGAACCAGTCGACCACAAAGGAAATGCGTACGGCGATCCCTTTCACGTGCACTCTTCAGATTCGTCTCACTCACGTGGACTTGGCCAAGGGGTATTTCGATGAGTCGAGCTATCAAGCCAGCGTCAATTGTAGAGCTGTACACGAGTCGAGTCAAGTCGAGTAGGGCGATACTCGTACTCGGCTCTTAACGCCCGAGTGTTGCTCGTACTCGGCTCTACTCGGCCAATGAGCAGGGACTCCCTACTCGTACTCTACTCGCCCGAGTACGAGCCGAGTACGAGTAGTAAACGAGTCGAGTCGAGTCTGAGTTTTCGAGGCGAGTTCAAGTACGAGCAGAAATCGAGTGCCCGAACGAACAGGTGCACCGGACATAAAATGGTGGGCCCAACACAGATTCTGTAATCCATCAAAATCAACACATAGATTCTGTAATCCATCAAAATCAAAATGAAATTCTTACCCGATGGACGGACAGGGGTACTGGGCAGGGGTGGGAGTGGGACGAGCTGCGGACAGGGCAGGGCGGGGACGAGCTGCGGACAGGGGCATCGGGCAGCCCAGGGACGAGCTGCAGCAGGGACAGGGGCACTGGGCAGGGTAAGGACGAGCTGCGGAGTGCGGACAAGGCAGAGCAGTGACGACTGCCGAGCTGCGGATGGGCACTGAACAGGCGGCAGGGACGAGCGGCAGGGGGAGAGAGAGAGAGGGGGAAGAAGAGGGACAGGGGAGAGAGAGAGAGGGGAATGGCCGAATGGGTAGGGTCCGTAGGGAGGGCGCTGGCCGATGGGAGGGAGGGAAGGAAAGGGGAGGGTTTGTTTTTTTATTTGGGCGGGCGGGCGAAAGCTGAAAGTGACTGGGACTAGGGCTTCAAATGTATATATATGGCCCTGGTCGAGCAACGAGTCGAGAAACAAGTCGAGTACTACGTTGCTCGTACTCTACTCGAACTCAAAACGAGTAGGAAAAAACTGCTCGTACTCGGCTCTAACTCAGACAAGTCGAGCATCGAGTCGAGTACCCGAGCTTAGCCTGCTCGTGTATAGCTCTAGTCAATTGTGGCCTCCCGACTTCTTCCCGCGGGAATCTTGAATTGCAAGGGCTCCAGCGTAGGCTCTTGAATATGGGCATAGAATGATCGGACAGTGCTCACATTTGCACATATTTTCCTTCAAACACAGGGCCCCATCCGGCCTCACCCAGGCGCTCCATCAACAGATATTCCCCGAAGAGCTTCTCGTCAACATGAGCTTCGAAAAGGACCCTACGGTCATGAAACCTACCATGAGACATTTCCACCAGAAGAATCCTTTCAAGGGGAGCCTGGGGATCAAGCTCCCTCTTCGTCCGGATCTCCAAATTAATGCTTGGACTTGCGGCGGCGGTTTTCTTTTTCCTTCAACGAGTGGTAGGGCACTATACCACCCGGCTTCATCCCACCGCGCCCTTTCTCTTTCCCTGAGAGAACGAATGGTG
>JAJHSJ010000006.1:66937807-66986771 GCA_021015155.1 Magnolia officinalis | reverse complement strand
AAGATGGGTCGTACAACTGTATTAAAGACTCCCTAGCTAAACTGTAGATCGGTCCACAACACTCCATTGATCAATTTAATGACCGATTTTCCCTAATTGGCCATTGATTTGTAAAAATCGACTGTAAGGTTGCGTCTAATATTAGGTTCAAGGCCACTAGGACATGATTCAATCCATTGACGACGCTACACAAAGGCAAGTCAACACAAGATGATACTAATAATAATATTACTAAACAATAAATAAATACGATATCTATGTATGCACATATAAAGGTAATATAATAATAATAATGAATGTAAAATGTGGAGACAAATAGTCCTAATAACTTATGGTGTGGGACCCACAACGTGACCTCCATGGGGCCCCACCATGATTATGAACAACCACACCCACACATATAAACTTACATGTAATAGTAATAAATAAGAGTTTACAATCAAAAATTTAATTTATATATTATTTAAATAATAACATATGATGGTATGCTTAGACACATACAGATGATCCCTTAGGACATTGTGACCGTTGATGGTCGAATTGGAACTAATCTAACTGTTGGATTGGCTGAATTATGGGAAAACCCAATTATCACTAAGTATGGCCCGCTAAAGCTTTGGAACCACCCCATCTAGGATCAGATGGTCCTCATTGGGCCGTTAAAAATCAGGTGGTTGAAGTGGATTCCTACAAGCATGATCATGGGGCCCATTTTAATCACGCGTGTGCACTGGCGTTGCACCGAGCAGCAACCCCGATCAAAGCAACGCTGACCTGCTTCGCTCCCTAAACAGAGGCAACTCTCTCCCTCCCACTCGTTTTCTATTTAAAACGGATGTCGTCTTTTGTGATTGGAATGGCCCACCATGATCATTCTCTGGATGATCAAAAACAACCGTCCATCACGTCCACACATCGCGAGGCTGACCAAAACCTCACCTTACCCCACACTGGAAACACACATACTTGCTCACAGGGATGGGCGCAGGTGTGAAGGTGTACAAGCCCATTGTGCTTCTAGCCGCCCCAAGATCAACCCGTTGTGAATCTGGGGGGCCACCTTAAAGCCAATCTGAACCGTCCATCTCGTAGACCTGGTGGGCTCGAACAAGCCTACGTCATCCGTACACTCTTGCACACGTGCTTGTGCACAATCTGGGCCCAAATAAAGCCGTGTGCGACATTTCTAAAAAGGAAAAAATGCCGTTTCCATTTCTGTTTTGCCAGGAGGATGATCCGCGTGAACAATCACCCTCGGATCTCAGCCGTCCATGGGAAGGGGGATCCTAGCCGTCCAAGGCCAGCTGATCCAGCTGTGAATAAAGGAAAAAAAAAAGAGAGAGAGAAGAGAGAATAAAAGAAAGAAACATAGAGGAAATCGGACGTCTCCTTCTCCCAACGAACCCATCACCCCAGATCTCCCAAACCTTCAAAAACCTACATCCACAAGTCCCTTTGAACCCATCCGGATCACCCAATGCCTCTAGATCGTAGAACGAAGCTTCATTTCTGATCTACCATGGACGTCGTTGCCTCCTTCATCGACATTTTACCACATCAGGTCGACGCAGTTAGGGTCGGATCTTGCTGGATGTCCAATTATTTCAGCTGGACCTTCAGCAGATGAAAAGAAGAGAAAAAAAAAGAAGAGGAAGAAGAAAATGGTGGAGTTGCAGTCAGCGGACCGAGTCGTGACTCGGTTAAGGTTTGGGGGCAGGTCGGGTTCGGTCCTATTGCTACGGACCAAAGAAAGAGAGCAGGGAAGAAAGCAAGAAGGAAGAAGGGAAAATGAAAAAGAAAACAGAAAGAAGGAGAAAGAGGGAGAGAAGAAAACAGAGGGAAGAGTTGAAAAGGATCCTCAGATCCGTCCGATCCGTCGGATCTCTTGGCTTTCTCTCCTGCTCCGTCGAATCGATCCGAGGTTCCAGCTCAAGCTATAATAGCAGTAGCTATTGCAGGCTCTTGCAAATCTGGCCAACCTCTTAAGGCCGTGACCAGAGACCAGGCCCAACTCAGCCATAAGTTCAGGGCCCATCCATACTTCCAGTAGCATGAGCTAGGTCCCAGCCACTAGTCTGGGCAGTGACATGGGCCTAGTGCAGCCCTTGATCGTCCCTGATCTGGGCAGGGGTCTGGGTTTAGTCCAAGCAGATAGTGGACCAAAATCAGCCCACATTTTGGGCGGGCCGAGATCAGCCCTTAGATGGGCCGTAATTTGGCCATGTGCTGGGCTAAAAATCAGCCATGCATTGGGCTGAAATCTGGGCCAAACCCAGCCACAATTCTGGGCCGAACTTAGCCCACAACTACTCATGGGTCGGGCTATCTAGGGCCTCGCCCCCTAGCATTCTCCATCCCGTATGAATGTCATCAACCAAGTCCTCAAGGTGAGTACTTCAACAACCAGATTCGTCGTTAGTTCCTTTTGTTGTTAATAGGATCGCTATTATTTTCTATCTGTTGTAAGCAATCAATGCCATTTTTAATGCCATCGACTAGAAATTTTAATTAATATTACAATGTGTTAATTAGTGTTGTTGTTATTATTATCATCCATTATAATCTATTATTAAATATCATCATCATTAGTGTTACTATAATTATTGCAATTATTAATATGGCTAACCATTAGTAGGTTACTTGTGCTTAAGTTAGTTAGGATAAACAGAATTTGTAATTAGCAAATAGTAGTAGTTTAAATTATCTCTCTCAAATATACCCTTAATAGTAGGTCCAAGTGATTATCGTCATCATAATTATTATTATTACTATGGTAGCTACTACTAATGTTAGCGATTACTATCTAATTATTAAATTAACTTGTTACCATCACATCAGCTCATCATGATTTGCAAATATCAAGAATGCATGCCATTAGTAAATTAACGATTCTATTAATAGTTATTATACACAAGAAATCTAACTAATATCATTACTAAAATACTAATGTATCGTTTGACTATAGATAGTAGACCACAATGTTAATTATCACCATGATGATTATTAACTAATATAACGATAACATAACGTTAAGAAATATTATTAAATTAACACTAAAATCAATTGCACACCAACTAGAGTTCAAACCCTAAGATCTAAGCCTAGACCTAGACTCTAAGGTTAAACCCTAAGGATAAGTAACCCAAACCCTAGGATGCATTGGTCTTGACCATAGGTACTTGGTAAAACATTGATCTCATGTACAACTTCACCGTTTCATGGTAGGATTCAGTTCTAAGGGTGCACGCGCTTCCTATCAGCCTTAATTGGCATGGCGATTTGACTAGTCAGGTGATGATTCTTCCCCTTGAGCTTTCCATCTTCTCATTAGACTAAGTTATAGTTTTTATTTTAATTAAAATTTATATCTCCATTTCACATTTACATGTGTTGATTATTGGGATTGAATTGTTACATTACATGTTTAATGTTTATCCTACCTATTTATTCATGCTCGTAGATTAGTGTGGATTGCTAATGAATTTAAACTGGTACATCAGTGGGAACCCCCACTTATAAATGTACACCCATACTTGGGATGTAACCCGACTGGTTGTGATTATAATGGACCCTCGACTTAGTGGTTATTGAATGGTGGTTTAAATTGACCATTGATGTGGTCTACCATTCAGGGTTTGTTGTCCAAGTAGTTTTCCAGGATGGTCTTTTCACGTGGTTTTGATACTCGCCCTATGTGGCTTATTTTGATAATTACCCTATATGGCTTGCTTTGATATCACCCTATGTGGCTTTGTTCTAATATTTCCCTTTATGGGTCCGATGTTTTTATACCGTGCAACCATGCGATGGTAAGCCCCATATACTGTAATATGATTGGCAACTAGTCGACGACGGGTTTCCATTAAACATTCTAAGATAGTAGCCTCATGAGCCGGGGATGGTGGTATGGGACCTATGCCTGAGCTGTCGACCTACGCTGGTGACGAGCCCCCGTAGTGACCTTGAGCTTATTTAAAACAGCTGATTGTAACTGGACTAATAATGGTTTGGCTAATTATGCATACATGACACAGACCAGCGTCTATCGCTAGGCTGTCTTACATTACACTTAGTATGCTTTCACTGATGACTAGCCTCGTACGATGGCAGTCGTTACGCCGCACTTAGTATGCTTTCGCTGACGACTAGCCTCTGTCCGACTGGATGTTTTTCTCATGTCGATGATTGCATTCCGCACAGTTGACCTCAGGGCGTTGATTGAGTATTTGCATGGGTGACGAGCCTAAATTCCTCACGGATGAGCATCCCCGGGGCTGATTGCATTCACGCATCCATGCATCTAACAAGATTTGCATCAATGTATTGTTTTGTATGCTTGTTTTATACTATACTTACCTAATGCGGCAGTGTGTAATCTTGAGGGAAATTCACACTGAGTTGGCCACTCATTCATCAAATATACAACCGTACAGGTTGTATAGGTGGCTTAATTGATTTTTAGGTTCAGACTGATGAGGAGCGAAGTACCACTGTGAAGATGCATGATTGTATTGTCAAGAGTTGCTACATGGTTCTACAGTTTCAGATTTGTTACAATTTGCTTTATTTCATGTAATATCATTTCACTTTGTAATTATAAGTTTGGGACATTGGTTTGTATAAGTCATATGGCAACTTCTTGTACATCCTAAACGTAAATGAAATTTTTCACTACGTATGATTTGTCCATTCTACGCTCATCTGCTTACTCTGATAATTGAAAAATATATATATACTTGAATTTGACTATCCTTTAAGGTTAACACTCGGGTTTTTAGGAAACGAGTCTTGTACTCGGGTCCTGAAAAGTCAGGGCGTTACACTAGAGCACCCTCATACCCTGGAGAGGCCTATTGATAACCTTTAGTGAGACGATCCCCAAGTCTTAGGAGTCGGGCATTGTGTATGGGACACTGGTCCGTGTTTTATCCTATAGTGGGGTGACGAGAATCCCCATAGTGTCCAGTGAGCAACCAATAAGGCTATGAGTCTAGTACATCAAACCGTAATGATGTCACGACCGTTTCACAATCGCGTTTGGGTGATGACCCTTACAACTCATTTGTGGACACCTTCCACCTGTCGATGGGCGGCCTAATCCCGTGCGTTTGGGTCGTGTCATCCAGGTCCTAAGTGATCGGTCGAGCCATTTGGTCAGGCCAGCATTAGCCTCACATTGATTAGGGAGTTGTCGTTTGGATGATAAACCCTAATATGGATCAAGGATCGCAGGCACAAAGCCGTTACGGCCACCCTAGGCCTAACAATTTGGATAAGGCCATTGATTAGATGGAGATGTCTCAACTTTCCTAATCTTGTTGGATGAACGAACTTAACTAAATCACTTAGTTAACACGAGCATTCATTACATTGCATTAATTTGGAGTGGCAACTAGGATTTGAGGTCGCAAATGAGGGAGTGTTGGTCATTTGTGAATGTGAAGTTGGAATCGCTATGAGGGAGTGTTTGATGGGGATGACATGCATCATATCATTATATCATACACGTGTATTAACAAAAGTATCTAAGGATTGTATGTTTAGGTTGTTTTTCATTAGTTGTACATGTGGATTTGATAACTTTGTGCAACTTGATGTTAATGGAACCACCGAGTTGATCATTCACTCTCACTCTGGGACGGTATTTTATAACGCTAACTAGACCATATCATAGATGTAGGCACCCTAGAGTTCAATGCGTTATGTAACATCCCAAAATATTTCGAGGCCTGAGTACATACTCGTGTCCGAAAATTCCCAGTGTTTAATAATATAAAATTTGATGCTTCAAATCGTACCTTATTATTATTTTTTTCATCATAATCACGTTCTGTTACATTCATTAAAGTAATTATTCACGGGAATAAATCAACTGTATTTATTATTTCATTAGAGTAAAAGAATTCAACAAATTATCAAATGCTCTCTTAATGGGAGCTTATTACATTATCGAGTTTACAACGAAAATATAAAACTAAATCATAAAACTATCTTCTTATTCATTCAGTATAATCTTCCATAGGGAGATGGTCCTCTAAGTCTTCAATCTGTACATCACCTGCATCATTTGTACGGTTGGAGATGATCAATGCCCTACTCATAGTGATGGCTATCCTTTAAGATTAACAATAATTCAAGAAATTCATAAAAGTAATGTAAGGGTTTTGATACGCCTCGTACTCCACCACCATGAGGGGTATCAGTATGCACAACCAATATGTATAAATGCATGCCTAGCAAAGTGTGAGCGGTTCATCACACATAGTGATCATTATCCGACTTACCCCGCATTCTCATAATACGGAGATTCGCCAGCGTGTCCAACGTAAACGTAAATTAATGCAAACATCTCAAGGTGACACAACAACACGATTATGGGATTTACGTAACATAATGTGTTCATGGAGTGACTATTTACGACATCCAATCCCGAAAAGTGATGTAACACGTATGACGATTTACTTACATCGATTGTGCACCACGCCAACCAACCCACAGAGTTACGTTCCTACCAAGAGGGCTGCTACCCGTAATGCATTGTGTCCATGATAAATATTTGAATCACTAGTTGCGATACCTTTAAACATCACTTGCATCGATAGAGAATAAATTGAATCATGGGAGTTTTGGAATTCCAAAACATATGTCCAGCCTTAAAGGGAGGTAGCACTAGGCTAACATAATAAAGGAGAAGAGTAGTAATGACTAACTCAACAAAGAGGAGAGTAACAAGGTCTAACTCAACAAAGGGAGAGTAGTAGGGCTAACTCAACAAAATTGGAAAGGCAAGGGCAAGACTTGTATCCATCGCCCCACATAAATTAATAAGGATCACACATATTTAAATCATACCTTAACCATAATGCCCAAAGGATAAATAATTATTTGTGGTAAATTAAATAATTACAGGGAGAGAATCATAGTAACATGAAAGCAAAGCATGTAAAAGGCAAGATAAATTATATCAACTTAAATCAAGGTAAGCATAAAGGAATCCCTTACCTTAACCTTAGATCTAAACCCTAAGTAGATATCCATGTAAGAAAGCTTCTACATGAAAAGTTTCCACATGAATCACGATATCGCTTGAGCAAGAGGGAGACACCATACATATGGAGAAGGAAGAGGGCGTCTAGGCTTCTCCTTCTCTTTCTCCTTTTTTTTCCTCTCTCTCTCTCTTTCTCCTTGGACATTTGGGAGGTGGGCGTGTGAGTGGAGAGGGGACGCACACTCCTTTTATAAAGGAATAGGCATGTGAGAGTGTAACAACTCGAACTTTCAATACCCGAGTATTGAAAGTTCTCGAGTGTTACCATGAATTTAACCTATCACGTACACGTGTACGTTATCAATCCAGCTAACTTAACCCTACATCCATCCTCCAACGTGAATCTGACCAATTGGGAATGATCTTCACTCATAGATCAAATAATCTAACCGTTGATCGTAAGACAAGACCGACCATCAAGTGGTTCAACGTACGTACTTCCTCGTAAATGAATTGACGAATAACCCCCATCCATAATGATTTTGATATACGTTCTTTTGTAAGAATTACTTAGCAACGTGGCACAACCATGTGGGACCATTAGATTTCGTAAAACTCTCAGATTTACAATAATTAGGAAAATGCCATTAACCAAGACCCCGAATTCCAGATCGCTTGGTTCCCCGATCTTTTTAGAAATAAACTTATACCAGGCCCATACATCATAAATGAACCGCACAAGACAAAGGAAGACCGTTGGATCATTGTGATCAGTGGCCAAAACAGATGATCATATGGTAAGGCCCATCTGATCTTTAGATATAATTGAATTTTGGGCCTGACCCCTCAAAATGGGATGGAAAAGCGGATGGATGGAGTAGATGGTACTGGATCACCAAGATGGACTCCATATCGTGTGGTTGGAGCACACAACGAAGGTACGACCGCTGTGTACCGGACCAACTGGACGGTCAAACCACATTTGACCCGTCATTGCAGGGAGATTCAAATCTCCGCCATACGAGGGAAAGCAGGGATCTGCGGGTGATTTAATGGACCGCCAAGATCAACTCAGATGGAAGATCTGGGTAGTCCATTCGAAGCGGGACAGGCCGCCGACCAAGACCTGACGGAAACCCGGCGAAAACTGACCTGGTCGTGGGCCCCACTAAGACTACCGCAACCTGCCTTACGCATGGACGTCCGTCCGAGAAATCCGGACGGTTCGACTGCAAACCCAAGATCAAGAAGATCATCTGATCAGTCCAAATGCTGGAGAGGAGACTTTCGACCACACCCACGTGGTCAGATTACTCGGATGGAGTGATCCTTCACCCCAAACTCGGACCAACCGCAAGGCAGCTCCCGGTTTCGCAACCCAAAAATAAGGTTGCGTAGCTCCGTTCTACGAAAGAATTCACTGGAATGCTCCAGAGAAAAAATGCACCCCCTATAAATAGGGTGTTGTCTAGTGACGAAGAAAAATACAGGAAAAGAGAGAAAAAAGAAAAGGAGAAAGAAAGTCGTGGCGAGCGTCAGCATCGTCCGCACTTAACCATAGCCCAGCAAGGAGTCGCTGTCTGATCCAGGAAGAAAGAAAAGAGAGGAGAAGAGAAAGAAAGAGAAGGAGAGAAAGAAAGAGAAAGGAAAGAAGAAAGAAAGAGAAGGAGAGAAAGGAAAGAAGAAAGAAAGAGAAGGAAAGAGAGAGGAAGAAAGAGAAGGAAGAAGAAAGAAGAAGAGAAAGAGGGTCACTCGACCGGGTTAACTCAGCTGGTTCAGGTTGGCTGATTAAATCCAGTGCATCCGGACTTTCTACCAAGGAGAAGAAGAAGGAGAAGAAGGAGAAGGTCGCAGATATGACCCGCCAACATTAGGCTGTCGGGTTAGAATCACAAGATTAAGCAAGGTAAGATGCCTATCCCTCTAGTTTGAATTCTAACTTATAATAGTTTAGGTTAACTTCACCACATACTAAACCCTAATTCAGCTATAATCGTTCAAGCTGTATGATGTAGGACGAACCCCTACATCTAAACACATAATTTTGGTAATAAGCGAGCAAGCAACCCAAGGTGAGGGTTTTTATCCTTTGAGCTTACATTAATTTGAGTTGTTAAATTCATCTTGTTTTCATGCCTGCCTTCATGAATATGATATTACCTTTACATGTACTTTATCTGGCATTTTACATATCACTTTGAATCTTCCATGCTATTATATGTTTTAACCATCAATTATGGCCTCTTTTCGTGCCCTTTACGATGTGAATTATCCTACCTTTTCTTATCTTTAATGATACGAATTGCTCTGCCTTCCATGTTTATATTTTTCTGGAAATTATCCTATCAATTGATTCATTATTATCATTACAATTATTGGCCTTGCTGGGATTATGACATCATGTCAATTATAAGGGATTTCTCTGAATTTATGAGACCATGGATACAAGCCTTGCCCCTGCCTTATCAACTTATTGAGTTGGCCTTGCCACTCGTCTCTTTATTTGTTTGGTCACTGCCACTCTCCTTATTATAGTTGATCCTTGTCACTCTTCTCTGATTATGATTAGTCATTGCCACTTTTGTTGAGTTGACCTTCGTCGCTCTTCTCTTTATTATTTTGGCCTCGTGCCGTATATCTTTACAACTTGGGCATGTGTCTTGTTATTCTAGAACCTCCATAATTCAGTTGATATTCTTTATGATTTGTATTCAGTTATATTCGTTATGATTCAGTTTATATTCACTATAAGTGCAAGTGATGTGTAAGATGTATCACAACTAGTGATTCAAATATTCTATCATAGACGTAATGCGCTTTGGGTAGAGAACCTCTTGGGGCACGTAAGTTCTTGAGCCTTTGGGTAGTGGTGCACAAATCGATGTATATAATTCGCAAATGCAGTGTCACATCACTCCGGAATTAGATGTCGCAAATAGTCGCTCCATGAACAAATCGTTGCATGTAATTCACTCAGCCCATGTGTTGTGCGCCTTGGGGAGTTCTCGTAAATCCATGGTAGCGTTGACCATGCCGGCTAATATCTATATGGTGAGAGTACAGGTCAAGCCGGTTATCTATAAATCGTATTCCACATTGTGATGATTACTACGTATGATGAGCCCCACATACTTTGCTAGGCATACATCTCATGTAGGTTTGTTTGCACATGCTGATACCCTCGTGTTAATAGAGCACAGGACGTATCAGACCCTTACTTTACCTGTTATGAATCTCTTGAATTATTATTTATCTTAAAGGATAACCTTCACTATGAGTAGGGCAATAACCCTCTCCCAACCGTACAGATTGTAAAGGTGACGTACAGGTTTAAAGACTTAGAGGGCCCGCTTCCTGTAGAAGACTACGCTGAGGGCATGTTTGGCCAGTTGCATTGGAAAGGATTAGGTGGGATGAGATTCAAAAAACATATTATTACCCATGGCAGGGATTGTTCCCTGTTACCATGGGATAGGCTTAATTCCCCTTTGTTTGTAATACGGTGGTACATTGAAAGGATATACCCACCATCATGTGAAACGATTGAGAATAACACACATGTGTTATATCTAAACCGTTCATTTGTTTTGTAACCTCATTTTATGGCATGGGTGTAAGACCCGTAACCTAGACCGTACCATTCTGTAGGACTTCGCGATCCTTTTGGTCGAATTTCGCCAATCCTCGACCCGTTTCTGACGTTGCGTGCGATCCTAAGCCGATTCCCGCATGCCGAAGTCGGCTCAACCCGAAACCTGTATCTTGGCGACCGCGTCGTCGCCGCGGTTCTAACGCCGCGACTCGCGCACCGAACCATACCTAGTCCAGGAGATACGGGTCAATGTTCGGTTCGAAGAAACGCCGCACGTTGCAAATCTCGAGGGAATCTCTACGAGATGTCCCATCAATCAAGTCAAGTACACCACTATACCTCCATGACACCTCACCCAACAACAAGTACTCATGGCCATTCCCTCTTTTCTCCCAAGTCAACTCTTCTCTCCCTTCACCATACCTCTTTTCACAAATTTCAAACACAACCATACCTTCCCCATCCCTTTTCCTTACATCCACCACTCCAACCATCCCTCTTATTATTCTCTTTCTTTCAATTTCTCAAACACTCTCCCATGAGAAATTTCACACGTCCAACCTCCTCTCCCTCCAAACACCAAGGTGGCCCACTTTCCCCTACTCTCACATCTCCCATCTCAACCGTTGGATCATCATCAACCACCATTGAAAGAGAAGACAAGGAGCATATAAGCCTAAGGGAGCAAGGAGGAGGCCAACAAGGTGGGTGATTCACCATTAATCTCAATTTGTAGGGCCACTTATGTGGGACCCACTCGATGAATGCATTGTATTTGGGAGGGCCCAATAGTGGCGGGGTCCCTCCCCTCCACGTGTATCTCTCTCTCTCCTCTTTCTCTCTCTTTCTCTCTTCCTTAGAATGAAGTGGGCCCCACCAATATGTTAAATTTACTCCATCCATCAAATGCGGTGGCCTACCTCATTTTAGAGAGATCCACCACCTATTTAAATTATATGATATATTAGAATATTTTATTAATATTTATATGTAGAGTGGGCCACAAACATGCGGGACCCACCTTGATGAGCATGGACATGTACACGTGGGACCCACCATGAGGGACCCACCATGATATTTGTGCCGCCCAGCGTCCAGAGACGCTGGACGTAGGAGAAGCTAACATGGAGTGCGTGTAGTGACATGGTGGTGTACTAACAAACCAACAAAAAAAATAGTGCTTTTGGGGTGGGCTGCTCATGCAGGCCCCACCTTGATGTATGAGTCTGATCCACGCCGTCCATTCTGTTCTCCAGCTCATTTTAGGCGTTGGGCCAAAGTCTCAAGGTGATCTGATCACCGGGTGGGCCATACCCTCTAAAACCATGTAAAGACATGCCAGAATATATAAAAGTACTTGATGGGACCCACCTGAAGTTTGGATGCAGTTGAAACTCGGTCTGGACGGCCAGAAACATGGGACACACATAATGGGTGGGCTGGATTGTGAATCACATCTCGGTGAGCCCCTAAACAAACAAAAAAACAAAAAAAAAGGAAGCAGCGCTGCTGCTGCTGCAGACGCAGGCAGCGCCTGCGCTGCATGGACGGCGGGCAGACGAGCCAGGCCCTCACAGCTCCAGCCATGGGCCCCACGTGATGTGTTTCGAACATCAACACCATACATTTGGTGGGTCCCCTTTTTCTGTAGGGCGTCCCCAAAAATCAGCCGCAAACAGAACTCAGGTGGGCCATACCATCTAAATCATGTGAAGACATGCCTAAATCATATAAAAACACTTGGTGGGGCCTACCTGAATTTTTGATGTGGCTGAAAATTGGTCTGGACCCTTAGACAGGTGGGACACACATAATGTATGGGCTGGATTTGTGAACCACCTCGCGGTGGGACCCCTGACAATGTGACCTTATCAACAGGTCAGTTGGCAAATAAACATTACAGTAGGCCCTGTCCAAGGTCCACGTGACCTCATGAATAGGTTAGATCGCAAATAAACATTGTTGTGGCCCCCCTCCCCTGACCGTGGGCCCCTGGACAGATTAGATGTCAAATAAATATTGTAGTGGGCCCCTGGCCCACTTGATCTCATAAACAGGTTGGGTGCCAAATAAACATTCTAGTGGGCCCCTGGTCCCATGACCTTTTGAAAAGATTGGATGAAAATAAACACTTCAGTGGGCCCTACCCTAGGCCCATGAGACCTTATGAGAAGGTTGGATTGAAAATAAACATTTTGGTGGGCTTCACATGAGGCCCACTTGGATGCATATGGGCTCATATACTTAGGCCCATCTTGATGATTTTTGGCCCAATATTGAGGCCCACTTGATGCATCTGTGGCCCATTGTTGAGGCCCACTTTGATATATATAAGGCCTATGTGATTAGGGCCATTTGATACACATATAGCTTATGTGATTGGGCTCATTTTAACGCATTCTCAGGCCCATGGATGATGGCCCATTGCAATGTACGTAAGGCCCATTGGTGAGGTTCATTGAGGTGGCTCACTTGATGAATATAAGGTCTATGAGATACGGCCCATTTGATGTATTTAGGGCCCCATGGAATGTACCTAAGGCACATTGCAATGTGTAATTCCACCAGGGTTTATTTAATGGTATTTAAGGCAAGCCGAGCCTTGGGGACAATGTTGGTTTGACGTCCACATTGTACGAGTAATGTTGGTTAGATGTCCACATTATAACTCTCCCTAAGGCCACTGATAGGCCCGTATCTGTTTCATGTAGGTCATCTAGGCCCTTCTTCATTGAGAGGATAGTTTATTGCTTTATGACATGTTTAGCACAGCCCCATGATTCATGATCATACGCATCATATGTATGCTTGAGATGAGGAGTGTCTAATCATAGCATGTGCCTTCGGGTAGACTGATTACGGGCTCTCCGATATGCGGAGTTGTCCTACATGAGCGCACGGTATGCACAGGATTGATGCATGTCTGGCAGTATGATTCATGCACTTGCATCTGTATGATTGAGATATGCCCTAGCGACATCAGGGTCATAGCCTCCACAGATATATCGTGGGTGGCTGGTTGGATACCGAAAAAATCTTGTTCCAAGCAATTGGGGCGCCATAGATGTCCCTGGGTGAGAGTCCCTGAACCCGATGGTACCAGAGGATGACTCCAACGTCGAGACCGAGTGGATATATGAGCGCACGAGGGCCGAATACCATGAGGCCGCGTCTCCCCTGTGTCGTGGTCGGTTGGAAAGGAGTGGCGGCCTTACTCGCCCGAGAGCAGGAGGCATTACTAGGCTGAGTTTGACCGGCTCGGAAATGGGTTCGCTATCGACGTGCCGGATAGGTATTGACTGACTATTGGCCACGGATAGTGAGGTTTCTTACACTCACTTAGACTGTGCTGCTTAGAGAGAGACAGTGCCATTTAGAGTGTACTGAACCCCGGTGATTATCCAGACTAAGAACCGTATTGATGCTCTAGTGAGGAGTTGCATTGGTATGAGGATTGGCATGCTTGATTTACATATGCATCGCATAGCCTTGGTATGACCGATAGCATTCACATCTTGTACTGCATAGCCTTGGTACGGCTGGTTGCATTACGTACTCATCAGTATGATTCCGCATTACTCCAGCATTGCATTCTGAGCACGTTCGCACACACTTACACCGCCCTCTAAGCTTTCTATAAGCTTATGCACGATTGATGCGTGCAGGTGAGGCCAGGACGCAGCCATAGTCTGGCCGAAGTGGAGCGTGCAGCCGAGCTGTTGGAGTTTTTGTTATTGTCACTATCTTGTATTTCCCTTTCATACGCCTTGTACTCAAAGTTTTTTATCATAGTAGATTTTGTAATGGTGTTCTTGTGGTTATTGTTCGTGGGTTATGCTTGGTTATGCTCATTACGAATCAAATTGATATTAGAAATCCTCCTTGTAGCATCCAAGGATCGGAACCTGGTATATGGGTGCCGGGAGCCGAGAATGGAGTACTATGGAGGCTGTAGGCGCCGGATTCGGCGATCGGAAATTTTGTGAGCCCGGTCTCCGAGTTCGGGGTGTGACAATGAGCCTAAAAATGAGGCAGATCCAAAACTTATGTGGCCCCAAAGAAGTTTTCAACGGTAAGTATTCAATCCCCATTGCTTTCTATGGTGGGGTCCACTTAAGCTTTACATCTACCTGATTTTTTGGCCCATGCTCTAAAATGATCTCGAAAAATGGGTGGACGGTGTGGATATAGCCCACACATCATGGTGGGACCTACACAACTTGCTAACATTGAGTGAAATTGGCACGGGACCCAATACGATTCCATCTAACCTACTTCCAAGCTTTTCCACTCTTCCCAAACATAGAGTGGAATTAACACAAGACCAGATGCAATTCCATCCCACCTAAGCCCATCTAATCCAACCGGCCAAACAGGCCCTGAAAGAATTTGAAGCTAGATTATTTAATTAGATTTATACTTCTACTGCGAACTCGATGAATGTAATAAGCTTCAATTGGGAAGGTCTTAATTATTCATTTTACTCTAATGATATATAATCAATACAGTTAATTTTATTCTTGTGATGTTACCTTCATGAATGTATCTGGATGTAAACAAACAAAAAAAATAGAGTGCGATTTCAGAGCATCCAGCTGTACATTAGTAACACCCGGTTTCCTCGGGCACGAGTACATACTCTGGCCATGAAAATTTGGGATGTTACAGAGAGGGGTGTGTTTCTCATCCCACTTGGAATGGGTTTTTCCAATTTGTCATTCTTTACGATCTTTCTTTAAATCTAATTCGTCCATTGTGTCAGGGTCATTGAATAGAGCCGAGGTATATGATTTTCTTAGTGATCCGAAATTTAAATTGGCCTATCTTAAAAATTCTCCTGACAGGTGCCAAAACAAACTTGATCTCAATTAACGGTCCACACTTAATGATCAGGAGAAATGTATAGTTAGAATAGGCAAACAGTTGGACAAATTTTGGTGGTTGATCGATGGTGAAAAAACCTTAAATCTAAAATTTCACCTTTTGTACCAAAATGAAGTAACTGGCTTAAAACTTCAACGGTATCGGATCATAGATCAGGGCCTAAATTTTGTATAACCTCCTAGTCATATGAGATTAAGTGTGCTCCAAATTTGAGTTGCGATGGACGGAAGGAAGTGGTTGAATCAGAAGATCCAGATTTATTAGGAGTTGGTAGGCCTTGACAGGATAACTTCACGCCTAAGGAAAAACTACCAAATTGGGGTCTTCATATTTCACACTTGGTCCATATTATGGGCAATCCAAGTCGTTACTATGACTACCCACGAGGTTTCTTCACTCGATGGATACTAAAATCAATAGTTATGGGAATGATTTGTCAATTGGGTCACTATTACAATGATCTAAGGGCCGAAATTCGACATGTATGGTTAATTTATGATACATAGGCATGATATAAAATTTCACATCAAACGGATCGTGGGAATTATGTGATCTAGAATTCAGGGGTATAGGTTAATGACATTTTCATAATCATTGCTGATATGAGAGTTTTGGAAAATATAATAGTTCTACATGGTTGTAGGCACGTTTCTACGTAATTCTTACAAAAGAACTTATATTTAAATTATTATGAATAAAGAATTATTCACCAAACTAATTAAAAGAATGTACATATATCAACCAACATAATGGATGGTCAGATGACATGTTAAAAATAGAAAAACTTGATGGTTAGTACTCTGATCATGTATGCAAGTGGGTGTACGATCAGTTTTATAAACAGATGATCACGAGTGAGTATTTAGAGTGATCAAGAGGTAGAACATGTATACCGCTAGATTCAAGTGACTTGTTCACATGTGTAAGTTTCTAAGATTGTAATTGTGATGGTGGTTTAAGCATATTCATAAGTGGTGAACAAGATGAACGGATCAGAATCTCAATTCGATATGTGTATGAGTAGATGTAGAGATCATATAGCTAGTTTATTATAGTTAGGTGGTCCAAACTTAGAGTGGACAGTTAAATATCTTTACCTATCAGTGAATAGTTGACTGAACGGTCGGTTATGATGGACAAGTAGATATCTTTACCTAGTAGTGAATAGTTGACTGAATGGCCAGTTATGATGGATAAGTGAGAATATTTGGGTATGTGGTGATCCTATCTTAAAATCAATGGTCAGATCGTTTGATCTATGAATGAAGATTATTCTCAACGGTCAGATTCGCATTGGATGATAGATGTAGGGTTAGGATAACTAAATTTGTATCCTATACATGTACATAATAAGATAAATTTTTATGATAATACTTGATAACTTTCAATACTCGGGTATTGAAAGTTTGGGGTGTTACACGTTGGACGAGGCATCCATGGACTTAGAGGAGGAGTTCCCGTATATCCATTTGCTTAGTGGGCCGATATAGGATGCCCCTGGGTAATCAACGAGATCTTAGAGTTGACACATTTGTAAATTTCGGACCGTATATTTTGCTCAGCGGTAGTCTCATACTCTGGATGGACACGTTTTACTGATAGTTGATTTATTTGCATTAAAATTTACGTTTATTATAGGGTACATCGCATAGTCTATTTTAATTCTATGAACTGCTCAAATGACAAGTGAAATGAAATATAAAATCTCGCTTCTGCAAAGCATAAGTGGCATCTACGATATCGGGAGCTGAGTATTTACACGGCCCCCAAAATTCGGGGCATTACAACATCCTATATGTGCCAATGTGCCACATGCCACATTTGTAAGTCAATCTCGTGTCGCCTTCCATTTCAAGTAAAACTTCAATTTAAAAAAAAAAATCTTTTTCTAAACAACAATATATTTGCAAATGAAAATAAATAATTTTTCTTATTGAAAAACAATAAGGGCCTTCTTAGATTCATAGCAAATAAAGGAAAGTAAATTATTTCTTCTGAAACTCATTTTTTCATTGTTTACCAAGCCCTTCTTTGTGAGAATTTGTTAGAAGCACCATTATAGTTTCTATATTTATTGAAAAATAAACAAATATCTTTTCCCACCACCACCCCTAAGAAATGCATTTTCTCATGATGAGATAAAAAATAAGTATCTCAAATGATTAAGCCCAAAATATGCCACTATCCATCTTCGATTGCCTTACATGTGTTAAGTGTGTTAATGTGCCCAATGAGTTATTTTTCATCTTTGGTTATGCCTCGTATGTGCCACTATGATGCATGTGCCAACGTGTCACATGTGTCGTTATTTATCTTCTCTTGCGCCCCATGTGCAAATCATCTTACTCATGATAACATGCGATTGTTTGCCTCCAAGTGCAGAGGTTCGTAAGTAATATCCCGTGAATACAGGGTTGATCTCATAGGGAGATGAATTGTGACAAGGAGAAAATCAAATGCAAAACAAACTAAGTAATAAAAACTAAACTGATGATTTAATTTTGGGAGTTTTGAATGGATGTAATTCAACTGAATTAAAACAACACCCCAAGTTTCAAAGTTCCATACATAGGTTAATATTACAAAATCATGATGACTTGGATAACACAACTAAGATCCGAGCACTATGGTCGGCCTAATAGGAAAATAAAACAATTTAAACATTTTAAATAATTAATATAAAAATTTAGAAAATCATGGATTTACTCCATTGATATATATTCTCAAGCGCCAATGATTTTAAGAATTCAATATTCATGAGATAATATATATCAAAGAAATGTACTAGGTTGAGAACTTCTCTTGTCTAAGAAATCTAATTGATCCAGTGTAAGCCTATCCATCAATGTGGATCTCATATGATGGAAACATATGGATCTCACATGAGGATGAAAAACTAAACCTAAACAACTAATAACATGCATTCACCATTATTCTCATCATTAAAATAATTAATCATCATAACTATGAAAACATTAACCAATGTGCTTCCCTTCTAGCCTGGGCTAGAGGGAACTTAGAAAAACATAATTAAATTACAAAATAAAAAAGCAACAAGAAATAAATAAATGCAAATAGAAAAGATATAAAAGAAAAAAACAAATTATAAAACTTTAATAAAATTGAAAACTCTTTAAAAACCCTAAATTTTGCTCTTGAATGCTTTGAATGATGCTTAAAAATGCCCTACGAAGCCCTATTTATAAGTGGGGAACTTCAACTTTCGTACCCAGTTGGAAAACTCTAGAAACCGCCTCAAATTTACATAGTTTGCTAAAATAAACTTCACTCTGTGCAGTTTCTCAAAATAGACTTCACTCTACGCAATTTCACAAAATAATCCAAAGTTTCAGAATATGCTTTTTCAGGACGATTTCAAAATTCCTTTTCTTCATTTCAAATGTTTGATTCTCTTCATTCCTCACTTGATTTTCTTGGATCTTTGGCATATGAATTCTTCAATCTTGGTCTCCTAAGATTCATCCCTTGCTGATTCATGTTCATAAAATTAAGATATAAATGGGAGAAATTATGCAATATTTGAGTCTCAACACACCCCCCAGCCAGCATTTTGCTAATCCCAAGCAAAATAAGCAAAGAAAAATAAAAATTAATTCTAAAAACAAAATTAAAACGAAAATAAAAATTCTAACTACACCACTTTTGTAAGTAATGTCGATTGCATTTAGCATATCAACAAGCCTTTAAACCTCATGGTTTCCCCTAGTGGATGAGTTATAGTCTCTTGAGGGTTTCTAGAGATGTTACCCACAAACATTGAAAACATGAAAAATAGTTCAACACTCAGAAATTTATACAATTATGCCTCTATTCATCATATGAATTCCAAAACAAATAATACTTACCATAAGTCTGAAGTTAGGAATCTCAATTTTCTAATCCATTACATCTTTGATTTTAGAGACCTACTCAAAATTTAGAATAGTTATGATCCAATATACTCAGGTGCTTGGTGACACTAGTCTAAATTTGAGAAATATACATGTTCCCTATCCTAACTCCTTTCAATCATCCCAAGAATATAAAATTTCTAGTTATCTCATTTCCTTTATGACATTTCTTCTTTTATCATCATATCCTCATTATGATAGACCACCCTTAGATGAAGATTTCCATCGGGTTTGCTCCATAACCTAAGGTATCGTACTTGTAATGGTAACAGTAATGGATACTTAAGTATCCTTACTCTAGATTACTAACACGATTGTTATGGTCATTGCATTCATGCTCTATAATAAAATTTTCTTTTTTCATCGCTTTTTTTTCTTTAATATTCTCTCTTTTAAGCATATATCAATGGTACTAGTTCATTCAACATTGTTTGAATCAAAATTTATTATTCTAGTTCACATATCATATTCCTCACTTAGTTAATTAGGGTGTATTGTGAATTCAGTACATCAAATTATAACTCACTTTAAACTAGTAATTATATAATCGAACTTAAGTCTATGATTTTCAGTTATCGGAATTCTGACTACTATCAACCTAGAATAAATATTAACTTTGCCTTTGGAATTCGCATAATATCATGTTCACATTCTTGTATATAAACAAATTATTTTGAAAATGTTGAAAAAAAATTCTCATAAACCTAAAAAATAAACTTAAACCTATAAAATAAAAAAAAACAAAAAAAAAAACTCATATGGATGACTATCCACACCTCCCAACCGAAAATCTACATTGTCCCCAATGTAATGATACATGTAATGTGGAGAACAATAAAAATAAAAGAAAGAATGGATAGTACGTGCCATGAAGAAACGCACATGCTAAGTGTCACAAAAAAATGAATATTATACAAATCCTACACAAATGCTCCGTCAGACTGGGAGCATCAATCCGAATATTCTGGCTCATGAAGAGAGACTGACTCCTCTCCCAAATGAAAGTTTTCCACATACGGCTTCAATTTCTGACCATTAACCTTGTATACATTGCCATTACGTGGATCCTCAATTTCAACAGCCCCATAAGTATATACATTCTTCACAATGAAGGGGCCTGTCCATCTTAATCTTAATTTTCCTGGAAAGAACTGGAAGCGAGAATTGTACAATAGGACCTTTTGCTAAGGTTCAAAATTTTTACTCAAAATGTTTTTGTCATAAAAAGCTTTGGTTCTCTCTTTATAGATTTTAGAATTTTCATAGGAGTCTTTCCTCAACTCCTCTAATTCATTCAACTCTAATTTCCTTTGTCCATATCAAAGTTTAATTTCTTTATTGTCCAGTAGGCTCTATGTTCCAATTTCATATACAAGTGGCAAGCCTTTCCATACACCAATTTATAAGGGGACATTTCAATCGGGGTCTTATAAGCAGTCCTATAAGCCCATAAAGTGTTGGATAGTCTGAGGGACCAATCCTTCCTACCTGGCCTTATAGTTTTCTCTAAAATGTGTTTAATTTCTTGATTAGAATCTCAGCTTGCCCACTCGTTTGTGGGTGGTATGGGGTGCTCACTTTATGCTTAATGTCATATTTTTTCATCAAAGCCTCAAATGTCTTATTATAAAAGTGAGACCCGCCATCACTAATGATGGCTTTTGAAGTTCCAAATTAAAAAAATATATTTTCCTTGAGGAATCGTATTATCACTTTGTTGTCATTGGTCCCACTTGGAACTGCCTCGATCCACTTTGAAGCATAATCCACACCAACCAATATATAAAGAAATCCAAAAAAAAAGGATAGAAATGGGTCCATAAAATCAATACCCCAACAATAAAAAATTTTCAATGGTAAAATAGGGGATGAAGGCATCGTGTTGCACCAAGACACTCTTTTCAATCTTTGACATCTATTACAAGCAACACAGAAAGCATCGGTGTCTTTAAACATGGTGGGCCAGTAAAAACCACACTGCATGATTTTTCCAATGGTTTTCTTAGCAGAAAAATGGTCACCACATGCTTCCATATGGCAAAAGGAAATAACACTTTGAACTTCATCATTTGGGACACAACGTCTAAAAACTTGATCAATCTCATATTTATATAAATACGGGTCATCCAAGAAGAAGTTCTTAACTTTGGTTTCAAAACGCTTCCTATCTTGTGACTTCCAATGATATGACATTTTTTCCATCACAAGATAGTTTATTATATCAACATACCAAGGTAATTTGGAGATCACAAATAATTGTTCATCAGAGAAAGTATCTTGGATATGCATATCCTCAGTTGAATCATCTAACACCAATCTAGAAAGGTGATCGGCCACTATGTTTTCTATTCCTTTCTAATTTCTTATCTCTAAGTCAAATTCTTGGAGTAGGAGGATCTATCTCAAAAGTCTCGGCTTTGCATCCTTCTTAGATAGTAAATATTTCAGAGCCGAGTGGTCCACGAAAATGACCACTTTGGATCCCAACAAGTACAACCTAAACTTATCCAAAGCAAAAACTACTGCAAGTAACTCCTTTTCAGTTGTCGAGTAGTTCACTTGGGCCGAGTTTAGAGTTCTACTCGCATAGTGAATAACGTAGGACCATTTATCTTTTTTTTTAGCCCAAAATATCCCCTATGGCATAATCTCTTGCATCGCACATTAGTTTAAAAAAAAATGTCCAATCTGGTGGACACATGATAGGTGCAATGGTAAGGGATGGTTTAATTTTATTAAAGGCACTTGCACACTCATCTGTCCACTTAAATGGGACATCCTTTTGAAGAAGAATAGTCAAGGGTCTAGTAATGACACTAAAGTCCTTGATGAATCTTCTATAGAAGCCGACGTGCCCTAGAAGTGATCTAATATCTCTAATAGTTCAAGGAATAGGTAGATTAGTAATAATGTCCATTTTTGAGCGATCTATCTCGATTCCATTTTTGGAGATAACATGGCACAAAACAATTTCCTTTTGAACCATGAAATGACATTTCTCCCAATTTAAGACATGGTGTTTCTCTTCGCACCTAGATAAGACGAGATAAATTGTTAAGGCATTCCTCAAAACTACTCTTAAATACAAAGAAGTAGTCCATGAAAACCTCAAGAAACTTCTCAACTATATTTGAAAAAATACTTAACATACATGTTGAAAAGTTGTTAAGGTGTTATACAATCCAAATGACATCCGTTTGAAAGCAAACGTGCCAAGTGGACAAGTGAATATGGTTTTCTCTTAGTCTTCCAAGGTTATCTCTATTTGGTTATATCTGGAATATCCATCAAGAAATTATAGGAGTGACTTGCTACCCTCTAGAAAACTAGATCAATGAATGGTAAAGGGAAATGGTCTTTGTTTATGACCTAGTTCAATTTTCTATAGTCAATGCAAACACGCTAACCTGTGGTGACACGTGTTAATATAAGTTCATTATTAGAATTTTGCATGATAGTTATTCCAGATTTCTTTAGGACTACTTAAGTTGGACTCCCCCAAACACTATCGGATATTGGGTAGATGATTCCAACATCCAACAATTTAATTACCTCAGTTTTTACAACCTTCATCATGTTTGGATTGAGACACCTTTGAGGTTGTCTAATTGGTTTGACGTCCTCATCGAGGTGGATCCGATGGGTGCATATGGAAGGGCTCATACCCTTGATGTCAGAAATGATCCCGCCCAAGGCTTCTTTGTGGTCCCTTAGAACATTCAACAATTTAATCTCTTAATCCTTGTCTAAAAATGCAGAGATCATCATAGGATAAGTTTTTTTTTCACCTAAGTATACATATTTAAGATCATTTGGTAGTGGTTTTAAATCAAGCTTTGGAACATTGGTTGGTGATGGCAGAGGTCGCGAGTCCTCGATAGATAGGATTTAAGTGCGCGATCTCCATTGGTACATACCAATGTCCTGGGTGGTAGTGCTTTCATTCTTATTATAAATTTCTACAAACACTTTTTCTAAATTAGAATTTTTTAAGTTCCCAAAGACTTGAATCAATTCTTTAGTCAGACTAGGTTCCAATTGCTCTTCTTCTATCAAGCAATCCATAAAATTTAGCTCATGGATCTTATTATTGTCAATGGGCTACTTACATAGATTAAAAATATTTAGCTCTAGAGCCATGTTACCAAAAGACAAGTTCATCATTTCATTTCTGCAATTTATGATTGCATTTGAAGTTGCTATGAATGGGCGACATAAAATGATGGGAACTTGAGCGCTATCATTTACACATGGTTTAGTGTCTAGTACAATAAAATCCACGGCGAAGCAGAACTGCTCCACTTGGACTAACACGTCCTCTAAAATTTTCCTTGGTAAATTAGTGGAGCGGTCAGCAAGTTGGAGTGTAATCGTGGTTGGTTTAAGCTCTCCTAACCCCATTTGTTTGTAAACCGAATAAGGTACTAAGTTGACACTTGCACCCAAATCTAGCAAAGCATGCTTAATTTGAAAATTTTCAATAATATAAGGAATAGTGGGACTTCCCGAGTCTTTATATTTGAGTACAACCCTTTTCTAAATAATAGCGCTCACTTTCTCTGTGAGGAAGACTTTTTTGTGCATATTTAATTTTCTCTTTACAGTACACAAGTCCTTAAGATATTTAGCATATAATGGAATTTGTCTAATGACATCAAACAGAGGAATATCGACAATAAGCTTTTGGAGCACATCCAACACCTCTTGATATTTCATGGGGACAGTTGGATTTCGAAGTCTAGATGAGAACGAAACTGGAGGCTCATGTGACTTAGTCTTATTACCTTTTATTTTTGCAGCTCTTTAACCATAGCCGGTTCATCATTTTCTTGAGATGGTGGCTCATCCTCTGGTATTTCTACCGGTTGCATTATCTTGTTATCGACTTCTTTTCCACTTCTCAAGGTAATGATGGCCTTAGCTGTTCATGTGCAGCTCGCTTGGATTTGAGTCTCCAAAGAAATGTGTATTTCTAGGGTTTGACACAGGTTAAGAAGGAAGGGTGCCTTTTTCCCTAGTATTTAGTTGAGTCTCAATCCTAGCCAGGCTGTTTTTTATTCATGATTTGTATAACGACTCGAAAAATTCCGTACAATGGCCCGAGTACCACCTCGACTAGAAATCACTTAGGATTAAATCATTTAGAAATTTGACAAAGTTAACTAAGTGCTAAACTAGATTAGCCATGAAATCCATTTGAATCGCTTTAAATACGATCTGCAAGACCCAAAACTGGTAGAATCATTGACGCTAGGTTACCCTAAAATCTAAGATCAAACTCATTACCTGACTGCTCTCAGGAGCACATTGAAGCTCCGTATCAGATCTGGACCGCACATCGGGAGTCCGAATAATACGAAGTTATAGACTTAGGACCGCCTCACTAGGCTTGACAACCATCTCGGAGATCAAATCCAGACAGTGTCCCACGACTGTTCGCTTGAGTCCGGAGCGAGGAGTGTGAGAACACTTGTTTTTCTTTACAAATAAATATCTCAAATAGTAATCTGGCACGTGTCGCTTGCGGACAATTTTTAAGCAACCAGACCATCAGAATCTGACCCAAATACACCCTCGGATCAGGAAAAATTTCATATACATGGCATTGTACTTGAAATCCCTGATCGAGTTTCACTGACTATTGAACTGAAACTGGTCCGCCACACGTGATCTAGGAATCCGACTGAAACGAAAACTTAACTCCACCTAGATCCAGAGTCTGTGAGCTTAAGTCCGACCTTTGGCTCAAGGGGGCCCGCCAGAAGTGCTCCGTTGAGCTGGAACATGCTCACTTTGGTTATAACCTAAGTGTACCTTGATCATAAGTCTATTTTGGAGTGATTTTAGGCTATATATGGACCTTAGAACCCTCTCTCATCTAGCCATACGAATTTGAGAAAAACCCTAAGAGAGAAGAGAGAAAAGAGAGAGAAAGTGTGAGAGAAGTGGGAGAAGCTCTCTACTACTTTCCCCTGTCGTTCTACAAGCCTGTCTAGTCGATTTCTCGGCGATTCCGACTTCGTTTCTAGGTAAGAAACCCTAACCCTAATCTGTTTTGGGGTTGTGAAGGTTGTAGGTTATGAAATAGCTAACCTATTTCATTCTATAGGTTACCAAACTGCTGAATATGGAAGCTTAGCAAACCTATCTGATTCGTTACGATTCTACGATAAAAGGTGTGGACTTTAGGTGTATAGGTTATGGTTTTCAATGCTTTCAATGTCAGATAATAATAGATTCATGATCTGCATGCGATTGCACATGTACAAAGTGTTGTCTGTTTTCCGTTTCGATTACAGGCGAAGAATATGGAATTTTACATATTCTAGGTATTTGTTGAAAGTACCGTATACGTATAAATATTGGAAATGTGTTTGCCATGATTATTTGTTGTATGAACATATTATATATGTGTAAAATACTTGTTTGGTGAAAGGACTCGCCCTAATACATGTTTTGCTAATATACACTATGTATGTTGAAATAGTGTACTCTAAGTGTTTGTGAAAATGCTTGTGAGAGTAAGTGCTTGGATGATGGTGCATTAGGTAGGTGTTGAGACGGGATTCTCAACTACCTTAGAGACGTATATGATTTCCTCCATGTGGGTTGTTTAATTTAACCGCTTACTTATGAAATATATGTGTTTATATTTCCTGTTTATATGGTGCTTTATAACATGCTTTATAACATGTTTTATGACATGCTTGTTAACATGCTTGAATTACTTTGTTTATTATGCTTTACTCCACATGCTCTGAATGAGGATTGATTGCGTTTGGGACTATGATTATAGTCCAGACAATCGGTACCAGACTTGAGTTCGTGGTTGAGATTCATTTCGCCGCGTAGGATGTGTTTGACGAACCCGAGTCGTACCTCAGTTGGCGACAGTGGTTAGGCCACGCGAAGTGCTTATGCACTTCATGTCGTTCAATTGATTGTGCGCTCGAGCTAGTCAGGCTCGTCAAGTAACCCGATATGTCTAATATATGTTCATCATGTTTGTACGCTACTGCTTGAACCTAGGGTACCAAACTTACCAGTGAAATCCCGTTAACCATGGTACCTTGATTCGCTAAGACTCATGAGCCTTGCATGGCGGTATGGGACACCGTGGTCGAGCTGTCGGCCTACGTTGGGGCCACGTGCCTCCCCATAGTGACCAGTGAGCAACCAGACTCGTGAGCCGATTATGGTGGTATGAGACACTATATTCGAGCTGTCGGCCTACACTGATTGGTGACGAGCCCTTTGTAGTGACCTCGAGCATACTCTTAATTTGCGGTGAGGCGATGAGTTTTGTCGCGGTGAATAGAGTATGAACTAGGCCTGTATCAATTTAGTGATGAACCGTTAAAAATGTGATGGGGGAGTAGTGTAACGAATG
This sequence comes from Magnolia officinalis, assembly GCA_021015155.1. Classification (NCBI taxonomy): domain Eukaryota; kingdom Viridiplantae; phylum Streptophyta; class Magnoliopsida; order Magnoliales; family Magnoliaceae; genus Magnolia; species Magnolia officinalis. The sequence goes on along the minus strand of JAJHSJ010000006.1, from coordinate 66,960,006 downwards.
CGTGTAACAGCCCTGACAGCCTTTGCAGCGCCCTAGAACTACACTATCGTATGAGATTATCTAGGTTTGACGACCCTATAATGGATCATGTTTGGGAATGATACAAGGGAGGTACCTTAGTTTCCCAATCCTGTTATTTGAAATGGACTAATAACAACTCGGTAATCATGCTCATCATCGCACTGCATGTGCCTGAAAGATGTGGAGCACTGAGGAATGTAAGCATACCGTGAACGTAAGATGTGTTGCATGAGGGAGTATGTGGTGAGGGCATGCATCATGACTGCATTCATACTTTCATTAATAAGAGTAGTTAGGAGTGTTTGATTTTACTGCTTTATCATTACTGCTTGACTGAATTGATAACATGTTAACCTATGATTTATTGTTCCACTGAGTTAGCTACTCACTCCCACATTACGGGACGGTGTTGTACACACCAACCAGACTCTATCTTAGGTGCAGATGAGGTGACGACTCAGGAGGCTGAGCCGGACTATGACGAGGACCAGGACGAGTTCTCGTATATGCAGTATTTTGGTGGCTTTGACTAGACTGCCTGGATCGATGGGACTTACAGGGCTCACTTCTCTAGTTGTATTTTTGACATTTTGATCGTAAAACAGATACATGTATATGGTGACTCAGTTGGGTTCATACTCTGGAGATTGAGATGGTTTTTGTTTCTTTTACATACATATATATACAGTTTCAGTCTTCCGCTTGCCTTTATACAATTGATCTGGAGTATGAATTACTGTTTTGGTATAATCTCACTCATGTTTATTGCATTAACATAGACAACATTTAATCATCATTATCTATGTTACATAAGTGATGTTTTGGAACTCGAGAGTTGAGTTGTTACTCGACCCTCGAATTTCAGGGCGTTACAATTTGATTGGATTAGAAACTAATTCATTTGAGCTTGAGAGTTCATGAATGCGGTCAATGCATCCTCCACAGATGATCACTTTGGTGGGGGCACATGTAGTGCATTGTTAAGTGCCTCAAAGAAATTGTTTTGTAAAAGGCCTTGAGGTGCATTGGGCGCATTAATTTGTGGTTCATTCCTCCAACTAAGTTTAGGATGGTTACATCAATTTAGATTGTACGTATTTCTCATTGGTTGCATAACTGACCTTTGGTAGTTATTTATAGCATTTGCTTGCTCATGCGTGATATTTTGTACAACTGAGATTATTAGACAATCCTTTGTGTCATGGTCTGCACCACCACAAATGGTACAAAAATTACATAAGGAAGTGTTTTCTTTAACCATATCAACCTTCCTATTTTTCAAAGTTTCGACCTTTCTAGCCATTGCAGCGAATTTTGCATTAAGGTTGTCTTCCTCTCTTATAACGTGTAACGCCCTGAAAATCGGGGGTCGAGCAGTAACTCAACTCCCGAGTTCCAGAACATCACTTATGCAACAAAATGAATGATGATTGAATGTTGACTGTATTCGTGCATTGAACATGAGTGAGATTAAGCCAAAGCAGCATATCATACTCCAGAGACAGTTAAATTTGCAAGCGGAAGACTGTGATAGATAGATAAAATATATATAAACTATGAAGAGTCTCCAGAGTGTGATAATATTACCAGGTTAAATAATTACAAATACAGTTCTAAAATATACCAAATGTGAGGAAGTGTAATGTCTCCTATCCCAAGTACCGTAGCCCCGTCAATACAATACCAGGTCTTCATAGACCTGTCAGAGATTACGTGTAGGAGAACTCCTCCTCAACATCATAGTAGTAGTTCGGCTCTGCTTCATAAGCATCGCCAACACCTGAAACTCAACAAATCTGGTTGGTGTTGCAAACACCGTCCCGTAACGTGGGAGTGAGTGATCAACTCAGTGGAACAATAAAGCATAGGTTAACATGTTATCAATTCAATCAAGCAGTAATGATAAAGCAATACAAACAAACAATCCTAAAGACTCTTATTAATGCAAGTATGAAATGCAGTTATGCATGCATGCCCTCACCGACGTTCTCCCTCATGCGACACCATCTTACGTCCGCGGCATGCATACATTCCTCAGTGCTCCACATCTTCCAGGCACATGCAGTGCGATGATGAACATGATTACTGAGTTGTTATTAGTCCATTTCAAACAGCAGGATTGGGAAACTAAGGTACCTCCCTTGTATCATTCCCAAACATGATCCATTCTAGGGTCGTCAATCCTAGTTAATCTCATACGATATTATGGTTTGAGAGGCATAGCGAAGGCATCGCAAAGGGCTCGTCACCCGTCAGCGCGGATACAGATCTCACCGTATGCGGCTCAATTGCCGGCCGTCAGCTCGAGTACAGGTCTCACCGTACTCGGCTCAATCACTAGCCGTCAGCTCGAGTACAGGTCTCACCGTACTCGGCTCCACTCATACTCTAGTTGCTGTGAAAGACTCGTCGCCAATCACAGACCCTTGGAGTATACTCGAAGATACTACAGAGGACTCGTCGCCCGTCAGCACGAGTACAGGTCTCACCGTACTCGGCTCTCGCCGTAAGTATCGACAGCTCGAATACAGTGTCCCATACCACCGTATTCGGCTCACGAGTTTGGTTGCGCAATGGTCACTACGGGGAGGTACATGGCCCCAGCGTAGGCCGACAGCTCGACCACGGTGTCCCATACCACCATGCCCGGCTCATGCGTCTTAGCGGATCGAGGTACCATGGTTAAAAGGGGTTTCACTGGTAAGTTTGGTACCCTAGGTTCAAGCAGTAGCGTCCAAACAGGGTGAACATGCATAAGGCAAATCGGGTTACTTGACGAGCTCGACTAGTACGATCGCCCGTTGAGCTGCACGACATGAAGTGCATAAACAACTTCGTGTGGCCTAGCCACTGCCGACAGGCAACGCACGACTCGAGTTCGTTGAACACATCCCTCGTGGCAAATGAATCTCAGCAACGAGTTCAATCCCGTTACCGATTGCCTGGGCCATAAGCATAGCCCCAAACACAATCAATTGCAGATAGATAAAGCAGTAATGGATCAACATTCAACTCATACAGTCAAGGTCTGGTATTATCCGTTTAGGGCTGCCAGGGCTGTTGCACGCACTCGTTGCTCCGCTCCCCCATCACCCATGACGGATCATACAACGTAAATATAAATTTAAACATATGCATTACATAGTTAAAATCATAAAACAGTTGAGCATGTTATGAATCACAACACAAGCATGAGTTTGTACATGTTCAATTCCTAATCACGCAACTATCAAAGGAGATTATACACGTAGTTAAAAGAGGTTGAGAATCATATCTCAACACCCTTATACATTACAATTTGCTAACTACTACTCATTCAGACGTTTCAAGAAACACTTAAACAAACATACATCAACATACATGACATATGTCGATCACATAGGCATTAGGCCAAATCCTTTCACTAGGGAGTTGCCCCAATTATAACACGCGTACACCCACGACGGATAGTCATGGCAAGCAGGAATCCAAGTTCCATATTCATTCAGCCACTTCCACAAACACTTGGGCCACAAATTTTAGCGTATATAGTGTATATTGGCCGTGGCGTGATTTAGGGCAAATCCTTTCGTCAAAGGGGTATCGCCAATACAACCATCATGAATCCATGACAATTAGTCATGGCGAGCACGAATGAGAATTCAATACTCATTCAGTCATTTTCACAAACACTTAGAATACACTATTACAACATACATGGTGCATGTTAGCAAAACATGTATTAGGGTTATCCTTTAGCCAAGCGAGTATTTTATCCATGTATAATATATTACTACAGCAAATAATCATGATACATACATCTCCAAAATTTATACGTATACAGTATTTCTAAAATACACAATTTCAACATACGTAGCATTTACAAGTGAACATGTATTACGGCGATTCCTTTCGCCAAACTAGTATTTTATCCATATATAGTATAATCATACATTAAATAAACATGTCAAACACTTCTCCAAAAAAAATACGTATACGGTATTTCTACGTATACCTAGAGTATGTGAAATTCCATATTCTACAACGTTAATCGAAACAGGAAACGGAAAGCACTTTGTACATGTGCAATTGCATGCAGATCATGATTCTATCATTATCTGACATTGAAAGCGTTGAAAACCCTAACCTATACACCTAAAGTCCGCACCTTTTGTCGTATAATCGTAACGGAGTTGATAGGTTTGCTAAGCTTCCGTATTCGGCAGTTTGGCAACCTAGAGAACGAAATAGGTTAGCTATTTCACAACCTACAACAGTCTAAACCCCAAAACAGATTAGGGTTAGGGTTTCTTACCTAGAAACGACGCTGGAAACGCCGGAAAAGCGTCAAGAAAGGGATGGTGCAGCCCGTGTGGTGGCAGGGAACGACGGCAGGGAGATTCTCCCACTTCTCCCTCACTTCCTCTCTCTTTTCCCTCTCTCAAAACCCAAATTCGTATGGCTGCCATGAGAGAGGGTTTAAGGTCCTTATATAGTCTCAAAACTCACCGAAATAGACTCCTGTTCAAAGGTTACTGCTAATATAGGTATTTCGTCACTTTTCCAGCTCAAAAGAGAGGTTCTGGTGGCCCTCCTTGAGCCAAACGTCAGACTTAAGCTCTCCACACATGGATCTACGTGGGATTACATTTTCGACTTGATCGGATTCCCAGATCACACGTGGCGGACCAGTTTCAGTTCAACGGTCAGTGGGCCACGATCCGAAATTTCAAGCACATGTAAATGTTCCTGAAATTTTTCCTGATCCGAGGGTATAATTTGGTCTGATTCTGATGGTCTGGTTGGTTAATACTGATGCGCAAGCGAAAGGTGCCAGATCACTATTCCAGATATTTATTTTGAAAAGGGAATAGTGTTTTTCACACCCCCTCGCTCCGGATCCAAACGAATGGCCGTGGGACATCGGCTGGACTTGATTTTTGAGATGGTTGTCAAGCCCAGCGAGGCGGTCCTAGTTCCTTAACTTCGTGTTAATCGGACTTCCGACGTGTGGTCCAGATCCGATACGGAGTTTCGAGATGCTCCCGAGAGCAACCGGGTAATGAGATTGATCCTAGATTATAGGGTACTGTAGCATCGATGATTCTACAAGTTTTGGGTCTTGCAGATCGTATTTAAAGTGACTGGTGCTAATTTCACAGGCACTCAAGTTTAACACTAGTTAAATCTCGCCAAATTTCTAAAGGATTTAGTCCTGTAAGATCTCTGTCTGAGGTGGTACTTAGTCCTTTGTAGTTTGTATATAAAGTGATCCCAGTTTTACTACTTAGCTAGTTTAAGTTAGTGTCTAGGGCGAAAGTGCTTTGAAAAATTTAAAGCACAAGGTAGTGAAGGGTGAGATTTGTGAAGGAAATGGGTTAAGGAGCGATTTTAGACTGTGAGATTAAGTTTTGACAAGTTGATAAGGTCTTAGGATCGACCCATTGCCTAAGGACGTCTAATCCCAGGTTGGCAAAAATCCGGGATGTTACATAACGTACATCCCCGCTTTCTCTCTAGGAATAGGTCTAGCTTGATCGAGTTTAGCAGAGACATCCCATGTCTGAGTATTCTCTGCTAACATGTCTAGAAAATCCTAAGCCTCATTATGATCTTTGTCGAGAAAGGTTTCACTACACATCATCTCTATGAACTGACAGGTATCCATGGTGAGTCCCTTTCGGAACGCATCAATCAAGTGTCATGGTTCACAACCATGATATGGACAAGTGAGTAGAAGGTCTTTGAAGCGCTCTCAAGCTTGGAAAAATAGTTCATTCCCCTTTTAGGAGAATGACATGATTTCCTATTTCAGTGCATTTGTTTTGTGCTCGGGAAAGAATATTTGCAAAAACTCTCTATTTAATACTAGTCATTTAGTGATAGTATGAGTTCTTAGAGAGTTGAGCCATGCTTTGGCCTGATCCTTTAGAGAAAATGAGAATAATCCAAGTTTGAGTACATCCCTATTGTCATTGTTTACTTGTAATATTGCAATCACTTTCTCAAAGTCCTTAAGGTGCAAGTAGAGGCTTTCAGAATCCAAGCCATGAAATTTAGGAATCAATTGAATCACACCTGGTTTAAAATTAATATTCCTTGTGTGAGCAGGGAACACAATGCAAGATGGTAAAGTTGATCTCTCAGGGTGTAGATGTTCACGTAAAGTCCGTGGTTGGTGTAACACATTCCTATGAACTTCATTCTCATCCTCAAGATGAGGATTACGTTATTTTTTCTGTTTTGGTTTATAGTTGGATCTGGCAGATTTGCATTATCAACTGGGCCTACCATGGAATCGAAATGGTGTTGATTGCCTCTCCTAAATGAGGCTTGAGACTAATCCACCTTCGGAAGAGAGTCGATTGTTTTGATCTCTACTCCAACGAGACATAAACCATCCACACCACACAACAAATACCACTAATTCAAATATTAAGTATAATACTTAAAATAAAAATAAAAACTTAACCAACAACCCATGCGACAGGGCCGACCATAAGGGTTCAATCCACAAAGCAAAATAAATAAACAACCCATGTGGTAGAGCCCACCATAAGGGTTCAATCCACAAAGCGAAAATAAATCCACAACCCATGCGACAGAGCTGACCATAAGAGTTCAATCCATAAAGCAAAAATAAATCAACAACCCAGGCGGCAGAACCGGCCATAAGGGTTCAATCCACAAAGTAAAAATAAATCAATAATCCAAGTGGCAGAGCCGACCATAAGAGTTTAAACCATAAGAAAAAATAAATCAACAACCCAGGCGGCAGAGCCAACAATAACGGTTCAAACTACAAAGCAAAAATAAAAAATAAATCAACAAAAGTAAAACCAATGCAAAAATTAAACTATGCCAATCTGAAAAATCGATTCACCAGATGATCTTCGTGATCAAATAGCAACTGTAGGACAACCATAACACTTGAGTTATAAAATCTCATGCAGGGCAACCTTATGTCATAGTTAGTGCTTGAAAGACCCAACTGAATTTACTTTCAAAGAAAAACAGAAATTTTACAAAAATTTTGGAGGGTTTAGAAGAGAACTTACCTTAACTATCTTGCACGAATCTAATCTATCTCAGTCTCCCCGGCAACGGCGCCAAAAATTTGATTGCTTGCCTCCAAGTACAAAAGTTGGTAAGTAATATTCTATGAATACAGGGTCAATCCCACAGGGAGATGAATTGCGAGAAGGAGAAAATCAAATGCAAAACAAACTAAGTAATAAAAATTAAACTAATGATTTGATTTTGAGAGTTTTAAATGGATGTAATTCAACTGAATTAAAACTTGAGAGTTTTGAATGGATGTAATTCAACTAGATTAAAATAATACCCAAGCTTCAAAGTTCCACACATAGGTTAATGTTTCAAAATCATGATGACTTGGATAACACAACCAGGATCCGAGCACTATGGTCGGCCTAATCAGAAAATAAAACAATTTAAACATTTTAAATAAATGATATAAAAGATTAGAAAATCATGGATTTGCACCATTGATATATATTCTCAGGCGCCAATGATTTTAGGAATTTAATATCCGTGAAATAATGAATATCAAAGAAATGCAGTAGGTTGAGAACATCTCCTATATAGAAAATCAAAATTGATCCAGGGTAATCTTATCCATCAATGTGGATCTCATATGATGGAAACATATGGATCTCATATGATGATAAAAAATTAAACCTAAACAACTAATAACATGCATTCACCATTCTTTTCATCATTAAAACAATCAATCATCATAACTATGAAAACATTAAACCAATGTGCTTCCCTTTTAACTTAGGCTAGAGGAAACTTAGAAAAACATAATTAAATTGTAAAATAAAAAAGCAACAAGAAAGAAATAAATGCAAATAGAAAAGATATAAAAGAAAAAAATAATTTATAAAACTTTAATAAAATTGAAAACTCTCTAAAAACCCTAAATATTGCTCTTGAATGCTTTGAATGATGCTTAGGAATGCCCTGGGAAGCCTTATTTATAAGTGGGGAACTCCAACTTTCGCTCTTAATTGAAAAACTCTAGAAACCACCCCAAATTTACACAGTTTGCTAAAATAGACTTCACTCTGCGCAATTTCACAAAATGACCCAGAGTTTCATAATATGCTTTTTTAGGACGATTTCAGAATTCTTTTTCTTCACTTCAAATGTTTGATTCTCTTCATTTCTCACTTGGTTTTCTTTGATCTTTGGCATGTGAATTCTTCAATCTTGGTCTCCTAAGATCCATCCATTGCCTTGTGATTCTTGAGCATTAAATTGATGCTTTTAGCACCCTTTTCAATCCAAGCTCTTAAATTCACCTTGCAACACAAACATGAGTAAAATAAAATATTGAGTTGATTCATGTTCAGAAAACTAAGATATAAATGGGGGAAATTATGCAATATTTGAGTCTCAATAACATGCCAAAAGTAACATCATCCATTATCTTTTACGCCACCACATGTGCTAATGTGTCACACATACCGCCATTATCTTCTCTTATGCCCCATATGTGCAAAGCAATCAACATGGGCGAATATACCACATATGCCATCATCTATCTTTATGAAAATGGTCCGGATGGGTGGGCCCCTAGAATATAACAGATGACATGATCTTGGAACCTTCTTACAAGGCGATAAATGGACAATCTATGTCCAGTGATCAACTAAACAGCTATCAGAGCAGAGAGAATCTTGTAACCATTATAATTTTAAGGTTAAGATGGTCCCCGGGTCCAATCACTTAGATTGTGTAGAGATGAGTTAGATGGAAAAAAAATGATATAATTGTTCCGCCATATTTTTTTCTTTAAAACTCCTTTATTTTGAAATTTATTTTATGAGAAAATATCTCACCTTTTTATGAAGGGAATGATTAAAAAAAATGTAGGAGGTATTGTTGTTTTTTATGTCTTAAATCGAGTCAGAATCAGGGCATGTCGATGACATCGACAGATTGTTCGATGACATCAAACAGTGCTCGATCCCATCGAGAATTTTCGAATTTTCTTCAGTTGGTCGTTGAACTAACTGGGTGTTTTTTTATGCCATCGATGAGTGTTTGATGCAATCGAATATGCCTCGATGCAATAAAAAAAATTGGATTTTCATGTCTTGTCTCTGGACTGATTAGGTATTAGTTCGATGCCATCGAATGATAAGTTTTGATGACATTGAACATATCCGCGCAAATTTTCACAGAGTTGCAGTTTTGTGGGATTTATTTCCTATTTCGATTGTGACTCTTCCAAAGGGTATATATTGGGGTGTAATCGGGATTAGGAGGTATTCTAGGGTTTTTAATTCATCCAAAGGGTTTCAAGGGTGTATCAAGGATTTGATTTGAGCTTGTTCGAATTGGGTAAGCTCTTTTACTATAGAATTTCTACTTTTATAGTGATCATCTGTCGCTTTGTGCCGTGGTTTTTTCTTGTAAAGGTTTTTCCACGTTAAATTATTGTGTTCTCTTTGTGCTTGTGTGGTGCGATTGGATTACTTCTTTATATTCATATATGTGTGCTTTCGCAGTCCCCAAATAAGTGGTATTAGAGAAATCGTGGGGGCACAAGCTTGAATCTGTAAGGAGAAGTATCAATGGCTGGAAATCCTAAGTATGATATTGAGAAGTACTTAAGCAAAAATAGCATTGAGTTATGAAAGGTTAAGATGATTAGCCTATTAACTCAGTAAGGGTTAGATAAGGCTCTTGAAGAGTGATATGCATCTATGCATGATGATGAATGGAGGACTTTAGATAAGAAAGCTAAATCATCAATCCAATTGTGTCTAACGGATGAGGTTCCCTACAATGTCATGAGGGACAAAACTGCAGCACAGTTATAGGCAAAATTAGAGGATGTTTATGCAAAGAAGTCCCTTGAAAATTGCCTACACTTAAAGTTGCAGTTGTTCAACTTCAGGATAGTAGAGGGTGGAGATGTGGAGGCCCGCATAAGTAATTTTAACAAGTTGATTTGCAAGTTGCTAAACATGGAGGATGTGGTCAAAGATAAAGATCAGGCGTGTATTTTGCTAAATTCACTTCCAGCATCATATGCGTCTTTCAGGGACTCTTTGTGCATTGGTAATAATATGTCCTTGAGTGTGGACACAGTTATCTTAACCCTTTAGGGAAATACCACGACAAAAAAAAAATGATAGCATGGGGGCCTTTACTGATGCGCTGCTTACGAAGGACAGGAATATCAAGTGAGATACATGATCTTCTCGGTCAATATCCAAACTAAGGGCAAGAGCAAAGGCAAGTTAAAGTGTTGGAACTGTGGGATGGTTGGGTACATGAAGAAGGATTGTATAAATTATAAAGCGAAAAAAGAAAACTTAAAGGCTTCTTCCAGGGAGGCCAACACTGCCACATATGATGAAGAGATAAGTAGAGGTGATGTGTTGTCTATCTATGATTGGACACTTGTACGATGATCGTAGAGACAAGTGGATCCTTGATACAGGGGTTTCGTATCACATGACTCCTCATCGGAGTTGGTTTGCCAGTTACAGGGAGTGCAATGGTAGACAGGTATTTATGGGCAATGATAATGCATGTAATGTTGTGGCTATTGGTACGGTACGTATTAAGATGCCTGATGAGATGGAACATATCTTGACTGAGTTCAGACACGTTCCTGATATAAAGAAGAGTCTGATTTCTCTCGGTGCACTCGAACCAATAGGGTGTAAGTTCATAAGTTTTAATAGTGTCCTTAAAGTTTCAAAAGGGGCACTCGTGGTTATGAGAGTGCATAGGCATGGTAGGGGAGCACTTCAATAGGTGGAGCTACAACAGCTGTATCAAATTCCATGTCTGCACGTATGTGGCATGCTCGTTTAGGCCACATGAGCGAGCGGGGCATGAAGGTACTTTTTGATCATTGTTTAATTCCAATATTTAAAATTTTTTATTTAAATATATGCGAGCATTGTATATATGGTAAACAATTTAGGTTATCCTTTAAATCTGGAAAACATGTTTGTAAGAAAGTGCTTGATTATGTCCACTCTAACGTTTGGGGTTGTCACCGGTGGTTTTTATTGGAGGTTCGTCATGGTTTGTTACATTCATTGACGACTATTCTCGGAAAGTTTTGGTTTATTTCATAAAACATAAATTCGAGGTTTTCAGCAAATTCAAACAATGGATGGCCATGGTGAAAAAACAGACAGGGTGAAAAGTAAAAGTTTAAGGACTGATAATTGTGTTGAATTTACTTCCAGTGAATTTAATGAATATTGTAAAGATGAAAGGATCGTTAGGCACAATACTGTGTGCCACACACCTGAGCAAAACAGTGTGACTGAGTGGATGAATCAGACTCTCCTGGAGAGGGCCTAATGCATGATTAGTAATGCCACATTAAGCAAAGACCTATGTACTGAGGCTGTTAACATGGCCTGCTATTTGGTGAATCGTTCTCCTTCTACTGTAATTGACTGCAAGATTTCAGAGAAAGTATAGAGTGGTCATAAGGTTGATTACTTAGATTTATGCATATTTGGTTATGAGGCTTACTCTTATGTACCGTCAGTTGAGAGAGATAAGCTAAATCACATAGCTAAAAAGTACATCTTTGTTGGCTATGATGTTGGTGTGAAAGGTTACAAGTTATATGATAAGGTCAAACGAAAAATCACCACCAGCAGTGACATTAGGTTTGATGAAATCTCTCTATTCTGTAAGAATGATCAAGAGGAACAAAAGGAACCAAGGAGGTTGGTTGTAGACGTCCAAATTAATGCATATGATACTCGGGCATAAACTGATTCACAGGCAGAGGTACATGAGCAGTGGAGTAGTCACCTGTGAGAAGAAATCTGCCGCAAGATCACAGGTTGCCGGCAAGATACAGAGATGACTCTAATATCACATATGCCCTCATTACAGATTAGGGGGACCCATCTACTATTCAAAAGACTCTTGATGAGCCTAAAGCAGAAAGTGAAAGGCAATAATGGACGATGAGATAGATTATTTGTACAAGAACAACTCATGAGATCTGGTGGAGCTTCCAGTGGGCCGAAAATGGATCGGATGCAAGTAGTTACTTAAAAGGAAACACGATAAATAAAAAGCGAGGTTGGTAGCAAAGGGTTACACTCAGAGAGAAGGAATCGACTTCACAAAAATATTCACGCCAGTGGTTAAGCAAATGTCTATTAGATTCGTATTGGTGTTAGTTGTCCAATACAATCTCGAGCTAGAACAGATGGACGTGAAGACTGCATTCATGCACGAGAAATTGGAAGAACAGATTTACATAAGTAACCAGAATACGAAACTAAAGGGGCAAAGAACAAGGTTTGCAGGTTAATGAGGTCGTTGTATGGCCTAAAACAGTCAATAGGAAAATGGTATAAAAAGTTTGATTATTTCAGGTTGAGTCAGAAATTTAATGAGTGAATATGATCACTGTGTCTATTACAAGACATTGAGTGAAGGCAAGTTCATTATTATAGTATTGTATATTGATGATATGTTAATCGCCAATTATGACATGTCTGAAATCGATGTACTGAAGATTCAGTTATCAGGGATATTCGAGATGAAAGATCTGAGGACTGCAAAGAGGGTTCTCGGCATAAATATTCATAGATATAAGAAGAGGAGCATGCTTTGATTATCTCAAGAAGAGTATATTGAGAATGTGTTGATCAAGTATGGGATGGATAAGGCAAAGCCGGTGAGCGTTCCCCACGCTGCTCACTTCAAGCTTTTCTCAAAACAATATCCTAAATTAAATGAGAAAAGCATGATATATCTCATGTGCCTTATTCGAATGTTGTAGGCAGTTTAACGTATGTCATAATCTGTATAAGAGCGGATATTTCATATGCAATCGATGTTGTGAGCAGATATATGTCAAACCCCGATAAGTAATATTGGGAAGTCGTGAAATGGCTACTTCGATATATTCGAGGTACAAAAGACTACGTCTTAAATTTTGAGAAAACATAGGCTAATTTAATTAGGTATGTGGATTCAGATTACGTAGGAAGTATCGATTCAAGAAAGTCAACTTTAGGTTACTCGTTTGTGCTAGCGGGTGAAGCAATTAGTTAGATGTTGAAGCTTTAGTCAGTGGTGGCTCTTTCCATGACTGAAGCAAAGTATATGGAAGTGATAGAGGCGTTTAAGGAATGCATTTGGTTAAGAGGCATAATAAATCAGTTGGGGCTTAAGCAGGAAGTTGTGCTGATTAATTGTGACAGGAAGAGCACTATCAATTTGGTTAAAAACTTTGTTTATCACTCTTGTACTAAATACATTGATGTTTATCCCTATTTTATCCGATAGGTACTTGAAGAATAAGGCATAACCCTAGAGAAGATTCACAACAGCGTGAATCCTACTGACATGCTCACCAGGGTGGTTCCTTTAGAGAAGTTCAAGTTTTGTCCAACTTTTTTGGGCTCGGCGAAGCCTTAAAAAAAGGACGGAGTTTGCACGAGAAGCAATGGTGGATCTATGATACAAGGTAAAGATAAGAGAAGATGACAAGAAGCTACACATTTGAATATTGAAGACATGGTGGAGATTGTTATTTTTGATGTCTTAAATCAAGTTAGAATCAGGGCCTGTTGATGACATCGACCGAGTATTCGATGTCATTCTCAATGACATCGAACAGTGCTCGATCCCATCAAGAATTTTTGGATTTTCTTCAGTTGGTCACTGGACTAACTGGGTGTTTTTTTGATGTCATTGATGAGTGTTTGATGTCATCGAATATGGCTTGATGTAACCGAAAAGAATCGAATTTCCATATCTTATCTTTAAACTAATTGGGTATTAGTTCGATGTCATCGACATGATAAGTTTCAAAGTGTGTTCGATGATATTGAATGGATCCGCGCAGATTTTCACAGAGTTGCGATTTTACGGGATTTGCTTCTTATTTCGATTATAATTCTTTCTAAAGCTATATATTGGGGTGTAATCGCCAAACATCAATTTGAATTCTTCTTTAAGTACCATTATAATATATATAATTTTATAAAGAATATGATTAATAAAAGCGTATAAAAATTTAAAACTATCGCAGATTAGTCTTTAAGTGCGAATTAATAATTCTAAAAAGTAGTTGTCACGAGATCTTTCCCACGTAAGTGTGTAATTTAGAATCGATTGAGCAATTTTTCTAGCGTTAGTCCAGCTAATCTAAGTACATTTTCCATTGTACAGTAACACAATGACAGATAATTATATCCCCATATGCACAAGAGGATTGTAGCTGAGGACATAAAAAGTCAATTGCAGAAATGGCTACTTGTACATTATAATGATTGGATTAAATCAAAATAATCTTCACAATAGAAGTGTAGCTGAGGATATAAAGAGTTAACTATGAGAATGACTATTCTTACATTGTAATGACTATACTGAATCAAAACAATATTTAGGTAATGGGTCTGTACATATGGCTACAATCCATGTCATAAATTAGGTTACATTAAGAATATGTCAAGTTTATAATCCACAAATCATCACAAGTGAGGTATGACATCTTATATCCCCACAACCTTGGTTTTATTCAGGCCATAATTAGAGTTGGGCATCAGACCGAGTCGGATCGGATTGAGTCCAACTCGATTCGGTCCGAAATCTACATAGGCTGACCCGAACTCGATCTGATCCAGGACCGAGTCCGGGACATCTGACTTGAACCGATCCGATGCACGGTTAGCCTGACCCGAACCGAGTCCGACTCGGTCAAGGAAACCGAGTCGGATCGAGTTGGGTACGATTCATATCAATTTTTTTTAATGGTGAAAATCATTATCCTCACTGCTATTTTCGGTGTGGTCCATTTGAGCTTTAGATATGATTCAACTTTTTTATCAAACGCTCTAAAATTATCATAAAAAATGGATAAACAGTATAGATATAATAAATACATCATTGTGGAGCCCATGTAATTTTCATATCATTTGAGTCGTTTGTACAACTCAGAGCTCGAGGCTACATAGCTATAAAAGTGTAGCTGTGTTGACGTGCACAGCACGAAAGTGTGCATGGTGCATTGTTGTTGATGTTTGCTATATTGACGTTAGCAAGTTCTGTGGGTCTGATCATGGGGTATGTGTTATATCCAAACCGTTCATCCATTTGACGAGACAAAAAATAAGACAGATCTAACTATCAAGTGGACCACACAAATTGTTTAACAGTGAAAATCATTATCCCTGCCGCTATTTGTGGTGTGGTCCAGGTGATCTTTAGATATGATTCATTTTTTGGATAATGCTCTAAAATGATCTCTAAAAATAGATGAACTGTGCAGATATAATAAATACATCACTGTGAGGCCCATGTAACTTTGATCTCCTTTGAGCCGTTCGTACAACTCGAAACTCGAGGAGCATTAGTGCTCGTCTTCCCACGACACGTACCTACAGCTATATAGTTGGTGTGAAGTGAGGTACACTAGCCAATCCACTTCCCCGTTGGATCAGTTTTTTTTATCATCAAGGAATCAAGGGACGTTATGTAAGGTCCAGAGGCACCTAATCCGCATGAATGGAAACATGGATTACTGATCCAAACCGTTGATCTGGTTCACCCCAAGTTAGATGAACCACATGCCAAAAATCTCCATGCTGAGATAATCCTAACCCTTTAATCTTTAGATGGAGAATGGATGGTTTAAGTAAAATACAACAACTTTTTGCTCTTAAAAGTGGAAATGTAAATGTTCGGATAGGTAAGCTCTTTCAATGATAAAAGATTTCAGACCATTAAATCAACGATCATGATCGCTATCGACGGTAGATACCACGACAATGGTTGAAACATTACAACCATCTTTTGAGTTTTTCATATCTACGGACCAAAATCCTCTGGAATACTCGTTGTCGGAAGAGCACGTGACACCCAATCCCTGTGACATTTGCTCCTTCCATCAGTTGTGTTACCTCATATAGGCCTAATTCCAAAAATCAGGTCCATCCAAAAAACAAGCGGGCCACACGACCGTGAATGCATGTGGTTTATCCACTTCGGATCGGGTTGGATTGAATCGAATCCATTCGGATAGGGTTTCGGATCGGATCAGTCTGGATTGACCACGATCCGAACTCGATCCGAAAAACATTCTGATCTAAATGACCCAACTCGATCGCACTGATCCAGGCCATCGGTTCGGTTCGGATCAGGTCGGATCCACCAGATCGGGTCAGACATGCCCAGCTCTGGCCATAATATTAATCGCGCAAAAGAGTAAGAGAACGAGTATGTTATTTCGACTTTAATTAGTTTAATCTTCAGTCTTTTATGATCGAAGGTAGATATAACATCTTATTATTCATATCCACATCTTCTGTTATTCACAATAAATGGCAATTCACACATTAATATATGAACATCACCCCAATTGTACATCTCTTATATATTTAAGGTTTGTCTATCCATGCGAATGGATAACTTGTCTACTAACAAAGGTAGAAATCTCTTAAGACTTCAAGGCAAATACGATAATCTACCACGTAGTCAATAATAATGCTCAATACAATTAAAAAAACGCTTATTCATTAATAAAAAGTAAAATGTATATCATATAAACAAATCACCTAATCTCTTCTCAATCTCATTTTCCTAATGTGAACTTGTAATAAGTCTTTAGATATATGCTTCTTCAAGACGTCCGCTACCATCTCTATGGTAGGAATGTAAACAAAGATAACCTTTTTATCTCTCACTTGATTAAGAATATAATGATACTTAATCTCAATGTGCTTGGACTTATGATGGTATTTAATGTCATTCACAAAGTCAATGGTAAATATATTGTTAATTTAAATGATACAGGCTTATGAATACTCAGTATAACATTTAGATCTTATAAAAAAATTTAGACCCATACACGCCACTGAACAGTAGCACGAAATGCAACGTACTCAACCTTTATGGAAGAAATGGCTGTGGATGTATGTTTCTTGCTAGACCATGAGATGACGCTTCCTATGAGTAAAAATTACATGATCGGAAGTTTATTTTCTACCATCAGGATCATTGTTGCAGGCGACACATAAAATTCATTGAAGTTTAAGACTCGTACTCCATAATGCAGTGTCAAGTCCTTAGTGCCTCAAATATAAGAGAATATATGTTTGACGTCTTATCAATGAAACTATCCTAGGTTACCTGGTAACAACTAACTATATCAATTGCATAACTAATATTTAGTCTTATATAAAGCATTGTATACATTATACTACCTACTGCACTCACATAAGGTATTGAGGATATTGTTAATTTCTCTGCATTAGTTTAGACACCACTCTTGAAAGTGAGAACAAATTATTTTTGGGCTTCAACAGAACCTTGATAAAATTGTCATTGGGTGACTTGAAAACCAATGAAAATTAAAACATATTAAATATGAAATGACCTTAGGATATCTTAGGAACGATCAATGAATTTGATTGACGGATATGGAACCCAGCAAAAAAGTCATAGCTAAACATATATACTCTTTGGAAACCATAACTACACATTTCTTTGATAAAACTGTCTCCATGTGGTTTATAAAGCATCCAAAATCAAAATGGATCAATTACAAAGGATCCCCAACACTTTTCAGAAACAACCAATAGACTCATTTAATATATTCTAAACTTGACCAACTAGATATTAAACAATTGTCTGAACCCATCGAAATACCGAATATCCCCTATACATGGCAAATTACACACAAATAACGAAAAAGCAAACCCCCAACTTGTGGTAGGACAACAATTTACTTAGCCTATTTTTACCAAATCAAAATCTAGGTAACTCTTATTGAAGCGAAATCATAAGGTGGGTGGCTGTGAGATCAATATCGGTCATCTACTAGACAGTGGTGGAATGTTTATAAATACCGAATAACGACTGCCACTTGGAACAAACTGGAGTATTTAAAGAGGGCCACGGAGGGTTAGAGAGGCAAAGATGGTTTGTTTGCTCCTTTTAAGGTTTCTAGAAAGTTCAGAATTTCGAGAGCGCTGACAAATTGTCTAACCTAGAAGGCACAATAGCCAATAAAAGAAACTATTGAAGTCCAAAGTAAGGTTGGAATCGGGGATATTTGACCATCCATTTTGTAGAAAAATTGTGTCTGATCTCCTCCTTATATCTCAAATTTAGATCGCAGTTTATTCAACTCATCCCAATTGCATTTTCAATGTTTAATTTCCTTTCACTTAATTAGACAGCATTCTCTTATGTGTATTTTTACTGTATTTGCTTGCTTGAAGCCTTTCGCTCTATAAATAAGGCTAGGTTTATTTTTCACTTTATTTACATACCCGGAGCCTTCCGTTATTCAAAATAAGGCTATATTTATATTTTAATTTATTTGTCTGCCCTATATCATTAGCTCTGTCTAGCAAGGCTATGTCATTTTTTAAACTGCCTACTTGAACCCTGTAGGTTTTGTGAAGCACGACCAGATATACTGGCATCAAATTTGTACTGAATCCTAAAAAAATTTAAAATCTCATAAAGTAGAGATTGCACATTGTGCAGGTATAAAATGTCACTTAACTCATTTTTTTTTCACTAATACCCTTACTTGAAATCTACGATCACGAAATAATCGTAGGAGCCACTTAAGTTGAGGAGTCTTGCAACTCCCAAACTAGTAAGCGATTCTACAGTTTCTAGTCGACAACATATTCTAATATTGATTTGGCTAATGGTAACTCTAAGGTATATATTGTCACGCTCTAAAATTTAGAATTCGAGTACAATGATCTTGATTTGGCTAATGGTAACTCTAAGGTATATATTATCACACTGTAAAATTTAGAATCCGAGTACAATGATCTTGATTCTGAATTTTATGGTGTCAACATTCATTGCATTCATATTCAACACTTCACATATTCAAACTAAATCAACTATTTAATCTTCCAAATCAAAATATCCAAACTTAAAATTGAAATTTAAATTCAAAATTCAAATTATACTCTACTGATATTGTCATTATTTTCCACTTAAAAATCTCTCTACTAGTTTTATTATAAGTGTTCAAATAATAACTAACAATAAAGTTGAACTAGAGGTAACTCTTTATTAAAAGTAATTGTCTAAGTACTCTAATTTAATTGTTCATTCCTCCTCACTTAACCCTGAAAGAGTTATCAAATTAGGTGAGTTAGAAGCCCGTGAAATGAAATTATATCTATCACTAATGAATTATAGGGGTTATACCTTACCAGATAAATCATAAACAAATAAGAATTAAACAATATCTTAATACGATAATGTTATGAAAAAAATTCATATAATAATATTATGAATGAGCCATGATGCTATAATGTTATGAATGCAATATTATATGCAATTATATATTTTATCATATTTAATTTTAAATTATCCACTTTTTCACGAACTCATATAGCTTTATGTGTTAATTTTAATTTTTATTTTACAAATCAATCATGCTTACCTAACTAATCCAGCAAGGTATATACTCATATTCAATTAATTCACATTTCTAAGATCTCTCACGGCTCTAGACATTAAGAGTCTTTTACAAATCAACTATGCTCACCTAACCGGTCTGACGATGTATACAATTCAAACATGCATGCCAATGAGCAACTCAATCATGCTTACCGATCTAATGAAGCGACAAGATTTGAATAACTCTACACATTAGAAACCTTTACAATTCAACCATGCTCACCTAACCGATCCAGTGATGTGGCAATTCATCCTTACATGCTACTAAGCAAATCATCCATGCTCATCAATCCATCATCCAATTAAAATCCAATTTCAATTATTAACATTTTTTAATTCAAAATATCTAAATCAATTATCATGTATTCCATGATGATGCACTCAAACCAATTTTCAAGCAAACTTTATTGTAATCAATAGTTCAAATTCAAGCATGTCATTATCACGATGCAAGTAATTCCTATGAATAATCAATTTAACTGATAATCCTTACTCAATAATAATTCAAAAGAGGAATTAATGATGCAATATATTGATACAATATGAGATCACAATAAAGTTCAAGAAAACATACTAAGATTGAAATTTTAAAGAGAATCAAATATAAGTTCTAAATTCAAGACATTTAATAAAGAGGCTAACCTTAAGGGCCTGTTCGATTTTTAGTACACTGGTAAATGCCAGGGTAAAGAGTAATAATTATTTCCTAGTGTATTTACAAGGCACTTTATTGACTGCTTACTTTTTTGATACAGAACCGAAAACATTACAAAATATATATGGGTCCCACTGTGATGCATTTCGCTTATCCACACCGTTTATTTATTATGCCTTTTGAATTTATAGTATGAGCAAAAAAATGAGATATATCCAAAACTCAAGTGGACCACACCATACGAAAACAGGAATCGAATACTTACCGTTAAAAACTTTGTGAGACCGCTGTTTCTTTTGGTGTGGGCCACCCGAGTGTTGGATCATCCTCATTTTTTGGCTCATGCCTCAAAATATTGTGGTAAAACATATGTACGGAATTGATATATCATATACATTAACTTAAGGTTCAAAAATTTTAAATAGCTATTTGAACCGGTTCCCAATGCAGAAGTTTTCCTGGATTTTCAAACGGATGAAATGGTAATAATTACCTATTTCTTGGGTATTTACCTAAGCTATTGGAAATCGAACACGCCCTGAAGGGAACAAACAATGTAAGGAATGTACTCAAACATTTGGAAATAAAGTAAAGACGGATAAGGGAGGCTCTCGAGTAAAAAGAAATGAAAAAAATTATTATTTTAAAAGTGAAAATGCTAAACCAAACGCAAAATGGTTAAACTCAAAGTAAAATAATAAATTCAACGTTCACAAAATCTCACTTAGAGGGAAACAAGAAAACATCCCTTACCTAAGATCTAAAACTTTCAAATTTAAAAATGAGAAATGAAGAAAAAAGTATAAATTAAAATAATAAAAGGAAACTAATAAATTTAAATAGGTCAAAATTCAAAATAGCGAATCACTCACTTTTCAATGTCGCTAACCGAACTCGACTCAAATTCAGAGCAACTTAGTATGACTTGGTTCTAACTCGATATTGACTTGGTGAGTTGACTACAACTCGATCCCCTTCTCTCTTTTTTCCCTTAATTCTATAGTTATTAATATTTCTCTTTCGCGACTCGTCCTAACTCAATAGAACTCGATACGAGTTTGGTTGTGAACTTGATTGTAACCGCAACAAAATACACACGATCACTCTCTCTCTCTCTTACTCTCTCTTTCCATTTATCTCTCTCGATTGAGCTTTATGAAGCTCTCTCCTCTCTCTCTCTCTCTCTCTCTCTCTCTCTTGGTTGAGCTTTATAAAGCTCTCTCACATTATGGAAGTCAAATTCAATATCAAAAATGAATTTATAGAATGAGAAGCTTCTAGCGACGGTTCCAAGCACTGAGTTTTTTCATTCGCTGCTTCACATATTACATATTACATTGATCTTGGCTAGATTATTGGTGATCTTTCACTGCTCAAATGGGCCTCACAACAAATAGCATAGATCTTATTTTGATGGTTATACACATTCGTACTATGGTTTTCTTGCTTAAAGAAGATGACGATCGTTAATGGCATATTTTAATTCAGTAATCATTTCTTTGTTTCATTGCTTTTAGATGATTCAAATCCTCATAAGGGAGCTTACATAATAAAATATCAAAGCTTCAGGGACATTTACTTGATGGGTTTCGCGTTTGAAAGTTTCAATCGTCACTACACGCTTTCAACAAAATCGGAGAGAAATAACATAAAAACCAGTTCTTTCAAATAAATTTTAGCATCGTAAAATCATAGAGAGTGTTACGGTTAAGATTGATATGCTTTATTGCTTATTATTAGATCTTTTTATGTAACAATAATCAGTTGTATAAGAAAGAAAAGATTACACAAGATCTTCGGTGAAAGGTTTACGAAGGAAGACGTGCATTAAACGGTCGTTATATGCTTAAGTTAGTTGGTTTAGATCTAATAATAATTGATTTTTTTAAAAATTTTTTATCATAGATGACCAATTTTCTGAAAAATATGAGAAGGGCTCCGTTCGAATGTTATTTTAGCTCACTTAGAGGAAATAGTCCCCGATTTGTGCACACGCATGCACGTTGGTGGTCCGGCGTTGGTTTGCACGTGAGAATGGCTAGAGGTGGGGCTATTAGTTTATCATAAGTCC
>JAJHSJ010000006.1:66700815-66937707 GCA_021015155.1 Magnolia officinalis | reverse complement strand
CACAGTGAGCCTCCTGCTCACATTAGGATCCAAGGCACATCTAAAAACTCGAATGGGACACACCACATGAAAAGCAGTAGGGTTGAAAATGACCACGGTTGAAACCTTTGTTGGGCCCCTGATGTTTATATGTCATTATCGAGAGTCTATTTTGGTCAAGTTGGGTTGAGTTCAACCCAACCTCAAGATGATCGTGCCCTGCGTGCTAAGACGAATTTCAACTAGAGTTTCTCTGTGCTCAACCCAACCTGACCCCAAATACATGTAACTCTTCCCAACCTGACATAGCATAACATAATTTCAATTTTGGTTAGCATTTTTCAACTCAAACCCAACCTAAATGCCTTTCAACCCAACTAGCCCAACCCAACCTAAACTCGCTAATTGGGATAGTAGGGTTCGAAACCCAAACCCAAATTACAGAACCTAACGCCATCCAACCCATTCATAAGGTGATTCTCACAAAGACAATGGAAAACACAAACACAAGCTTGATCCAAAACTGTGGACCTCATAAAGATTTCAATGATGCACCTTCAATCCCACAATTTCTTGTGGTGCAGTCTACTTGAGCTTTGATGTTCTAACATAAGCTGACACAAATGATGTTATGAGTGGATATAACACTAATGACCCCATAGAGTTTTTGGCTACTGTGGCTCCTTGTAAAATAGTTAAGACATTCATATCTGATCTTAAGAACCAGGAAATTCAAGATTCATGTCATACAATGCATGTAGGATTATTCATGCTTGACATTTCATAATCATGACAGCCATTGGGACTTTGGAAGTATTCTGGCATGCACATGGAGATGTTCTAATCTAGTCACATTCCTTTTTTGTCTATCCTTAACATCATCTAAGCCAGATGAAATTACATAAAAGCAACATTAAGCTCAACACACATGCTTCATGATGATATGGCATTGTCGTCACCATAGCCTTACATCATGATAATTACATGCCCCACACATGACGAGAACCGCGGTGTCCCGTTTTGCACTATAGCCTGCATGACAACACATCGAAAGCATAACAGTAGTTGTAATGTCCCCCATCAGCCAATTGGAGCTGTTGAGTGCCTTCAGGACACCACCATTGGGCTAAATTTCAAGTTTCAGTCTAATATAACATTAACATGTTACGCCTTGAAATCTGAATATGAGTAAGGTTACTCAAAATTTGTATCGTGAACGTGAACCATTATATTTATTTTTTCGCCATGGTATCATGTCTATTCAATGCATATTGACATTTATGCATAGGCTAAATGAAATTAAATTTACTAATGATTTAAATTAACTCAATAGGCAACCATTCCACATCATTTACTACTCAAACTATAACTCTTTAAATAATTATTTGTTTACAATTTAAACTTTAAAATTTCTAACTACATCTACTAAATCAAAGAAAGGCTTAATAATAGAGACCCGCTTATTCAAAGTACTTCAGCTCTATATCTGAGAAGAAGTTCAAAGTACGGTAAGCATACACAAACTTAATGAGATCATTTCTTACCTAAAAGTTGATGTAACATCCCAGAGTTTTTGCCAACCTGGGATTAGATGTCCTTAGGCAATGGGTCGCTCCTAATACCTTATTAACTTGTCAGAACTCAATCCCAAAGTCTAAAACCGCTTTTGAACCCATTTCCTTCACAAATCCCACCCTTAACCACCTTGTCCTTTCAATGAACCCATTAATTTGAAATCGTACTTGTAAATAGTTAACCTGGTAACATTATCACACTCTGGAGACTCACCATAGTTTTTGTATTTTATATATCTATCACAGTCTTCCGCTTGCAATCTCACTTGTCTCTGGAGTATGATATGTTGTTTTGGCTTAATCTCACTCATGTTCAATGCTCTAATACAGACAACATTCAATCATCATTCATTTTGTTGCATAAGTGATGCGTTGGAACTCGGGAGTTGAGTTTATGCTCGACCCCCTTCAGGAGTACAGTTGAAACTTCATATATATTAAAATTTAATAAACAAGAGATAGAATTGAATTTAAATACGAAAAACAAGGGAACATGTGTTTAAGTATTGAAATTATAAATATACCATGAATGCGATACTTTTCATGATTCTCATAAACAATATCCATCATCTCTCACAATATTGTACCCAAGTGGATGGTCCTGTTACATTAACGCCCATGCACAAGTACCTCGTGATGGGGACCGATTCATACATTAGTTAGTCAGGCTAATGCTCTAGTTGTACCGCTGATGTATGTCAACGCACACACTTATACTCATATGACATACACAAAAGAGACTTCAAAAGATCCAGTGAGTTTTAGAGACTTTTGCCCAAGGAAAACAATCACCCTACTTGCTGGCTTTAGAAACTTTTACCTAAAGGACACGGTCGTACTACTTGCTTAAGCCTTTTAGAGACATCCCTATGGCAGCGCACCAACATTCAAGTCTCAATTCGTAATGAAAATAAATATACATATGTCATGAATGATAATCCCACGAACTTTAGTTATCTTATAAAATGTGAAGTCTTCTTTGACTTTAATTTTAAACTACATATTTACCATTCTTAAGGCTATGTTCTCAATTTCATTCAAGTATAAATAATTAGCATAACTTAATTTCTCAAAAGTCTTGAATAATACAAAATTTTAATTTTCACTTAATAAGTTTTGAAATATTTAAAATTCTTAAAGACATTATTTTTGTTGAGATTTAATAAATTTTATTTTGATAATGTATACGAATAATTTGATTTAGATTTTAACTCAAATTCAAGGGTGTGATTTATCACATACATTGATCACTTGTATGGCGGATGATCAAGTGGGGGGAAAGAGTGAGTATATGGTCAAATAGTTACACTTGCGCAAAAATTTTATGAGTTATTACATAAACAAATGAGATCTATTAAAGACAAAATCAACAAGTCTAATTGAAAATCTGGATTTGGACATGTTTTGTCATGTATAATTTAACCATTTATCACCCTAAGACGTGTACACTTACCAATTTTTAAGTTAAACCAACGTATGATTTAGGAGATATGGCCCAATTAAGTTTCATCCAATCACAATCGCCCATATTTTTCATGATCCGTATTCTATCCTACAAGGGTGCTCAGATATATCAATTGCCTAGCTATAGATCATCTTTTCATTATATCCATAAGGTATGGCCAGGCATATAACCATACCATTAAGGAAAAAACATGATTATGTATGTAAAGTACATGATCATGTGGGCTACACATGTAACTATGGCCCAAAACCCATCAATGTGGGTTGTTCGTGTGTTGTGCCCATACTCTCAATGGGTTGGGTGACCCAAACACATCGTGGATGTCTATGGTCAAGAACACTTTCGTATTTTAGATTTAGTCTAAATCATCAATTCGTAGAGACAAATGTGATCAATTAAAGAGTGTAGCTGATTTTCCATAAATTTTTAAATTTTTAAATTTCTAAATTCCTCTCACTAGTTTGCATGCCAAACAAGGAAGAAATAAGAGAGTTTCCAATAGTAAAAAGTGGTGGAAAACTAATATTGTAAAAGAGAGGAGAGAAAAGAGGAAAACGAGAGAGACGCCCCCAAGGGTCATACAAGGATTACCATACATGGGTCCCACATGAAAAATTCATTCCATTCATCTTAAAGCCCTCGTGTAGAACTTTATCATCGGTGCTAGATCTACCGTATTACATTAAAATCGCAGCTAATCAGAGCCATCTAAGATTATTTATTTATTTATTTATTTTACACACGCACACACACCCCACACATTCACGATAGTGGAATTTCACCACCTATGGGTACTCGAACCCTTGACCGGGTGTTGAAACTCCCAAGAGTATACCACCCGAGCAAGAGTAAGGACCCAGAGCCATCGAAGATACTAAGTAAGATAAGATTCAAAAGAAACCATTAGACTACAACCATGTATATGTGCAAGACGACCAAATTAATCACTTCTTTACAAACCATACAAATATGTGAAATTCAATAAAATTATCAAATCGTCCATCTTAAAAAGCATCTGTAACATCCTGGATTTTTGGTATTTTAGATTTAAAAAAAAAAAAAAAAAATCTTAAAAATTTTCAATATAATTAACTTATGTTGTCACTTACTGACCATTAACAATCAATGTTAGCATATATGTGGGTGGTACCGGTAAAGAATTGCACAAATTCGATTCATCAATCGTAGAAAACCAACGAATTCGCCCGATCACTTAAATATCGAGTTTAGCCTTGTGATTTGTTCACATAAGGCCTAAATCTGTTCGACCTATCACTGGCTAATCAAAATGACCACAACTAAATTAAAGATCCACTCAAAGTTGATACAACTAGTGATCAGATCTTAATTAACAAACCAAATTGACCCAATTATCCATTTAGCCTACGAACCAATGGTTTAGAGTGATTATGACTAAATCACCATTTTTGCTAATTGCGAATAGGCCACACTATGAACATAGTTAATCCAAACTCTAATCATTGCGCACACAAAATCTTGATACCTAATTCATTCCATAAATGCATCATTTATCCAAACGAGCTCTAGTGTAAGACCCATATCCTAGCCCATATTGTTTCGTCGACTCCCGCGATCCTTCCCGTCAAAGTCTGACAATCCGCGACCTATAATCGATGTTTGCGCGCGACCCTAAGTCGTATCCTGTAGATTTGAATCAACTTAATCCGAGACTTATACCATTGCGACCGAACCGTCGCCGCGTCTTGCATACTGATCCGATACCCTGGTAGGGAGATGTGGGCCAGTGTTTATTTCGAAGAAAACGTCAAGCGTTTGCAATCCCAAGAGAATCTCTACGACCCATCCATCCATCAATCAATCAATGCTTTCTTTCTCCCCAAGTCAAGCAACCACCAAGTCAACTCTCTCTCACCCTCTCTCTTACACATCCATACATGTCAAGTACATCACTCATCTCACCCATCACTCACCTGACATCCATCACTCCATCACCCATCACTCTCTCTCCTTACATCCCATTCTCTCTCTCTCTCTTTCTCTTCACACTTTTCAAGCAACACCAAGGAGAGCAAAGAGTGGACGTCCAAGCTCTTCTATGTGAGAGAAAAGTGCATGTGTGTGGCCTACTTCCCACCCTAAAATCCTTTATCCTAGCCATTCATCTCTTATCATCTTCCATCAAAGTGAAGCACAAGGAGACCGACATTCCATCGGACCAAGAAGATCGAACGGTGGATGCTTATTAGGCTAGATTTTTTATGTTTTGATGATGGGCCAAGTGAGGCCTACCGATTGATGGTATGGATCTCACTTTGGACCCTAGGTGTGGCTGATGGCCCACCTTGATCCTCATGATCATTCCACGATGGGGCCGTTCTCCATGGACCACATCATGATGTTTATTATCCTTTCATGAATAGGGCCATCTAGACCTTACATCTTGGTGGAGAAAGGATCTCCACCATTGATTTTCGATTTGATGGGCCCACATGTAATGGGACCAACTTGATGTATGATGGATTGCAAAGGAGGGCCCGTAGTGTCGGGGTCCCTCCATCACACGTGCCTCTCTTTCTTTCTCTCTCTCTCTCTCTCTCTCTCTCTCTCTCCCTCTCTTTTTCATTGGTTTTGTGTATGATGATGTGGTTGTGTGGCCCACCTGGATGGACCTCACCATGAAGCATGTATTTGACCCAAGCTATTTGTAGGTGGGGCCCTCTTTATAAGTGTTATATATACACCATCCATCATTTGGTGGCCCACCTTCTAGGTTTGAAATGGCCAAACTGTCTAGCGTCCAGGGACGCTGGACGATAATGGAAAACACAAATATTTTCCTTGGGTTCAAGGCTATTTGAGTAGACCGCTTGGGTAGGCCCCACTTTGTTGTTTTAACCCAATCCACACCATCCACTCCTTTCCCCAGACCATTTTAGGCGTTGAGCCGAAAAATGGGGCCAATCCAACTTTTGGGCGGGCCATAGCATAGCAAATAGCGTGCTTATCGTTGAAATACCCCCTGTTATTTCTATACACCAAAATATATCGGATATTGGGCTTGTTTGGCTTGTCCTGAGCTATGGGAACCAGTGGGCGGGGTGGATTCTTCCGATGTGGGCCCCATGCATGAAAAACCGCGAAAATACGCGATTTCAAAAAAAAAACAATATATGCGGCAGACGCTGCTGCTGCCAGAGGCGCGCAGGCAGCTCCTGCGGCGTTGGGCGGATGGACAACAAGACCCACGGTCTAACCGTTGGCCCCATCATGATGTTTGTTCAACATCCACTCTGTGCATTCGGTGGGCCCCTTCCTGAAGTGGGCCCCCTCCAAAAATCAGCCATGTACATGGCTCAAGTGGCCCACATCATAGGAAACAGTGGTGATTGAATGGCTGCCATTGAACCCTTTTTGGGTATTACAGAAGCTTTGGGTCAATATGAAATTTGTTTTTCCCCTGCCTCCAGGTCCGTGCGACCTTATCAACAGATTGGATGGAAAACAAACGCTATGGTGGGCCCCAAGTGGGACCCACAATGATGTCTATGTTTTATTCCCACTGTCTGTGGGGTATGTGTTTTATACATGACGTCCACCCATTCTACAGGGACAGTGGGTCCCACTGTTATTGACATCAGCAGGGTCTGTGGGACCCACCATGATGCATGTGTTGCATCCAAGCCGTCCAACCATTTGAAAGATCATTTTAAAGCTTGAGTTCAAAAATGAGATAGATCCTGTGTCAAGTGGACCACACAACAAAAGCAGTAGGGATTGAGTGTCTGCCATTGAAACCTTGTTGTCACATAGGTTTTGGATCATTAGGAAAATTGTTCTTCCTCTTAATTTAGGTCTGTGTGACCTTATGATCAGATTGGGTAGAAAATAAATGTTATGGTGGGCCTCGAAAGTTTTAAATGGTAGAAATTATTCTCACCACTGTTATTTGGAGTGCAGTCCAGTTGGTCTTTTGATATGATTCATATATATTATACATATTGATGTACTTGTGGCCATCCATTGAGGCCCACCTTGGTATATATATGAGGCCCATGTGATTAGGCCCATCTTGATGTATTTGTGGCCCGTTGTTGAGGCCCACCTTGGTATATATATAAGGCCCAAGTTATGAGGCCCATTTGATGTATTGGAGGCCCATGGGTCAAGGCCTAATGGGATGTACATAAGGTCCCCATTGAATGTGATTCCACCATGGTTTATGTGTTGATCTTTATGGCTGGCTATACCTTGGGAGCAATGATGGTTTGACACCCACATTGTAAGTACAATGTTGGTTAAATGTCTGCATCGTAACTCTCCTTAGGGCCCATTGATAGGCCCATACTTGTTGATAATTCATCACTTTATAACATGCTTAGTATAACTCCATGATTCATGCCCATACGCATCATATGTATGCTTGATATGAGGAATGTTTAATCATAGCATAAGTCGTTGGGCTGAGACATTTACGGGACTCCTTATAAGATGGAGTGACCCACATGATCGCGCGGTACGCGTATGATTGCTGCATGAATGACGGTGTGACTCATGCATTTCGCATTGTGTGTCGTGATCACTGCACGCGTTAGTAACATCAGGGTTGTGGCCTCCACAGGCACATCATGGATGGTCGTATCGGATACCAAAAATATTGACTCTAGCATTGTGACCACTTAGGATGTCCTTGGATAAAAATCCCAGAACCTTTTTGGTACCAGGAGATGCTCCAACGTCTAGACTGAGTGGATACACGAGCGCCTGAGTGCCGAATACAAGTAGGTCACGTCTCCCACTGTGTCGTGGTCAGTTGGAAGGGGGTGTGGCCTTATCCGCCCGAGCGAGGGGGCTATAAGCTAGGCTGAGTTTGACCAACTCGCAAATGAGTCCGCTATCGACGAGCCGGGTAGGTATTGGCAGACTACTGGTTAGGCGGATAGTGTGGTCTCTTCTACTTGCTTGGCTGTGCAGCTAGGGAGGAGGCAGTCAGTGTGAAGTGTATTAGACCTCGGTGATATCCGGAGAGGGACTGTACTGATATGTGTACTTGATGAGGACTGGCATGCTTGCTTTACATCTCGCATATGATATTTGGCTACATAGACCTCGCATCGCATGACCTTGGTATGGTCGATAGCATTCATGCCTTACATCATATAGCTTTGGTATAGCTGATAGCATTCTGATAGCATTCATGGACTTACCGCATATTTTCGTATTACTCTGATATTGTACACTTGGTGCTTGCCTTGTGCACACACTTACACCACCCTCTAAGTTTTTGTAACTTTATGCACGACTGTTGCGTGCAGGTGTCGTTGGATCACAGTAGTGCTGAGGCAGGAGCGCGTGTCGAATTATTTTGAAGTTTTTGATCACCTTGTACTTCCCTTTCTGTATTATACTTAAAGTTTTTGATATAGTGAATATGTGGTGATGTTGTTTTGTGACTTGGTTATGCTTGTGGTTATGCTCCATTACAAAAAAAAATCATACTGAAAATCCTCCTTGTAGGATCCAAGGATCGGAATCCGGCATGTGAGTGTCGGGATCTGAGAATTGGGCACTGCGGAGGCTATCGGCGCCGGATTCGGCGATCGAAAATTTTGTGAGCCCGTTTTCTGAGTTTGGGGCGTGACATCTAGACCGCTCGTTAGCGAGTCACTAGTTCTGAAACTATAAAATAATGTCCGTCTCACTGGGCTTAACGCCCATCATGGGTGGCGAACCAAGAAATTGCCTAAAACAGCTCAACTTAGGCCGAAAGTCAACTGCTCGCAATGCGCGAATCTCATACGCCGAAATCTAAAACTTAAGTGAAATAGACATTTTGCTCTTTCGCAAAGTTGTGACTTTCCGACCAATAGATCACAACCAAACTCGAGGCATGAGTTAAGGATATTTTTCTACTCGTATCCGTATAGTCGCAGCCCCAATCGATCACCAACAACCATTTATCGCAAGTGGGGTCCCCACAATTTATCGAAACGTCCGTTTACTACTAAATTGTGACGTAATATAGATCCCATGGTGGGACACCTACCCTCTAGTGCAGATGAGCCTGTGGGCCTCTGTTGAGGCCCTGTAAGTCAGAAACACCCTTTCTCATGACAAGCCCAACGGAAAAAGGTGCATTGAGGCTATTTGTGTACATTCTGGCACCATTAATAGCCCTTATTTTTCACTCTCTCTCCCATACGAAATTTTCACCTGCAAGAAGAGAGGGAGAGAGAGTGGAGAAGAGAGGGGAAAGTGAGGGAGAGGAACTAATGTGGAAGATCCACCCTATCACCACTAGCTGGTAACGCATCCGTATCACACTGCATTGTCAGAATCTCCCCGCAATGATTTGAGGTAAATCACAACCCGTTTCATGAATATTTTCCTTTAAGAATCAAATGAATGAGCTCTTATATGCCAACCATCTTAGTACAGGGCGCCGGTGAGCCAACCTGCAGGACCCTAGTACTAGGAGCAAGCCTGAACTCAATATATCGACCTAAGGTATGCATCATTACCCCTATGTTGCCGTTTATCAAAACCTGTGTCACGATTAATGATTTGTGTCATGAATAGAAGAGTGCATGCTAACTTGTGCGTACTCATATGGCCCATTTGCTTTCCTTGAATTGTTATCCATGTGTAATGAAGCATTTATGTTCGATTGGTTGCTAAAATAGGTTGAATTTGCTAATTTGTTGCTCATACTTCTTACTACTCACTTGCTTATCCACTCAATTTACCTTACCGCCCATGAATTGCTATGTTAGTCGTAATACGGCCTACATGTTCGATAAAATGCCTAAACAAAGTAGAATTTTTTGATTTGTTGTTTGTGCACTTTCTTGTATCCGCGATAATTAATTTAGCTATTTGGTTAATTGGGTTGGTTGACAAACCATAAATTTACGAGGGTAGTTATAATTGAGTCGACCGCCCACAACTAGTCTGATTGACCTGGGCTGAATGCGGACAACCGACATTAGTTGAACTACACGGGATACTTGCACCTAGTGCCAGTTGCGCCAAGGTTCATCGAGTCCACCGAACTAGTTTACTGACTAACCAACCATGTATGTCCACCATATATGTTCGCGTCTGCTTGAATCTAGATGTAACACCCCGTACTTTTCGGTACTCGGGTGTTACCATGAAGATCTAGAATTGTTCGCACGCGTGGTGGAGACGCACATGACTCACCTTATGCATCACGTTTAGTGGCCCACAATCTACTCCTCTGACCGACTAGTACGATCTTCATCCTTATATTAGGTCACCTAACCGTTGGAAGTGGGATTCACCTATAAATTGAGCCCTCCATTAGGTTGATCCTTAAGATGGGCCATCACGTAATTACAAAACTTATCTTAGGATATCAACCACCTAAACAATTAAAGATGGGTCGTACAACTGTATTAAAGACTCCCTAGCTAAACTGTAGATCGGTCACAACACTCCATTGATCAATTTAATGACCGATTTTCCCTAATTGGCCATTGATTTGTAAAAATCGACTGTAAGGTTGCGTCTAATATTAGGTTCAAGGCCACTAGGACATGATTCAATCCATTGACGACGCTACACAAAGGCAAGTCACACAAGATGATACTAATAATAATATTACTAAACAATAAATAAATACGATATCTATGTATGCACATATAAAGGTAATATAATAATAATAATAATGTAAAATGTGGAGACAAATAGTCCTAATAACTTATGGTGTGGGACCCACAACGTGACCTCCATGGGGCCCACACCATGATTATGACACGCACACACACATATATAAACTTACATGTAATAGTAATAATAAGAGTTTAAAATCAAAAATTAAAATTTATATATTATTTAAATAATAACATATGATGGTATGCTTAGACACATACAGATGATCCCTTAGGACATTTGACCGTTGATGGTCGAATTGGAACTAATCTAACTGTTGGATTGGCTGGAATTAATGGGAAAACCCAATTATCACTAAGTATGGCCCGCTAAAGCTTTGGATCCACCCCATCTAGGATCAGATGGTCCTCATTGGGCCGTTAAAAATCAGGTGGTTGAAGTGGATTTCCTACAAGCATGATCATGGGGCCCATTTTAATCACGCGTGTGCACTGGCGTTGCACCGAGCAGCAACCCCGATCAAAGCAACGCTGACCTGCGCTCCCTAAACAGAGGCAACTCTCTCCCTCCCACTCGTTTTCATTTAAAACGGATGTCGTCTTTGTGATTGGAAATGGCCCACCATGATCATTCTCTTGGATGATCAAAACCGTCCATCACGTCCACAGCGCGAGGCTGACCAAAACCTCACCTTACCCACACATGGAAACACACATACTTGCTCACAGGGATGGGCGCAAGTGGGAAGGTGTACAAGCCCATTGTGCTTCTAGCCGCCCCAAGATCAACCCGTTGTGAATCTGGGGGGCCACCTTAAGCCAATCTGAACCGTCCATCTCGTAGACCTGGTGGGCTCGAACAAGCCTACGTCATCCGTACACGCTCTTGCACACGTGCTTGTGCACAATCTGGGCCCAAATAAAGCCGTGTGCGACATTTCTAAAAATGGAAAAAATGCCGTTTCCATTTCTGTTTGCCAGGAGGATGATCCGCGTGAACAATCACCCTCGGATCTCAGCCGTCCATGGGAAGGGGGATCCTAGCCGTCCAAGGCCAGCTGATCCAGCTGTGAATAAAAGGAAAAAAAAAAGAGAGAGAGAGAGAGAATAAAAGAAAGAAAACATAGAGGAAATCGGACGTCTCCTTCTCCCAACGAACCCATCACCCAGATCTCCCAAAACCTTCAAAAACCTACATCCCACAAGTCCCTTTGAACCCATCCGGATCACCCAATGCCTCTAGATCGTAGGAACGAAGCTTCATTTCTGATCTACCATGGACGTCGTTGCCTCCTTCATCGACATTTTACCACATCAGGTCGACGCAGTTAGGGTCGGATCTTGCTGGATGTCCAATTATTTCAGCTGGACCTTCAGCAGATGAAAAGAAGAGAAAAAAAAAGAAGAGGAAGAAGAAAATGGTGGAGTTGCAGTCAGCGGACCGAGTCGTTGACTCGGTTAAGGTTTGGGGGCAGGTCGGGTTCGGTCCTATTGCTACTGACCAAAGAAAGAGAGCAGGGAAGAAAGCAAGAAAGGAGAAGGGAAAATGAAGAAAACAGAAAGAAGGAGAAAGAGGGAGAGAAGAAACAGAGGGAAGAGTTGAAAAGGATCCTCAGATCCGTCCGATCCGTCGGATCTCTTGGCTTTCTCCCTGCTCCGTCGAATCGATCCGAGGTTCCAGCTCAAGCTATAATAGCAGTAGCTATTGCAGGAGCTCTTGCAAATCGGCCAACTCTTTAGGCCGTGACCAGAGACCAGGCCCAACTCAGCCATAAGTTCAGGGCCCATCCATACTTCCAGTAGCATGAGCTAGGTCCCAGCCACTAGTCTGGGCAGTGACATGGGCCTAGTGCAGCCCTTGATCGTCCCTGATCTGGGCAGGGGTCTGGGTTTAGTCCAAGCAGATAGTGGACCAAAATCAGCCCACATTTTGGGCTGGGCCGAGATCAGCCCTTAGATGGGCCGTAATTTGGGCCATGTGCTGGGCTAAAAATCAGCCATGCATTGGGCTGAAATCTGGGCCAAACCCAGCCACAATTCTGGGCCGAACTTAGCCCACAAACTACTCATGGGTCGGGCTATCTAGGGCCTCGACCCCCTAGCATTCTCCATCCCGTATGAATGTCATCAACCAAGTCCTCAAGGTGAGTACTTCAACCAGATTCGTCGTTAGTTCCTTTTGTTGTTAATAGGATCGCTATTATTTTCTATCTGTTGTAGCAATCAATGCCATTTTAATGCCATCGACTAGAAATTTTAATTAATATTACAATGTGTTAATTAGTGTTGTTGTTATTATTATCATCCATTATAATTCTATTATTAAATATCATCATCATTAGTGTTACTATAATTATTGCAATTATTAAATATGGCTAACCATTAGTAGGTTACTTGTGCTTAAGTTAGTTAGGATAAACAGAATTGTAATTAGCAAATAGTAGTAGTTTAAATTATCTCTCTCAAATATTACCCTTAATAGTAGGTCCAAGTGATTATCGTCATCATAATTATTATTATTACTATGGTAGCTACTACTAATGTTAGCGATTACTATCTAATTATTAAATTAACTTGTTACCATTCACATCAGCATCATGATTTGCAAATATCAAGAATGCATGCCATTAGTAAATTAACGATTCTATTAATAGTTATTATACACAAGAAATCTAAATAATATCATTACTAAAATACTAATGTATCGTTTGACTATAGATAGTAGACCACAATGTTAATTATCACCATGATGATTATTAACTAATATAACGATAACATTAACGTTAAGAAATATTATTAAATTAACACTAAAATTAATTGCACACCAACTAGAGTTCAAACCCTAAGATCTAAGCCCAGACCTAGACTCTAAGGTTAAACCATAAGGATAAGTAACCCAAACCCTAGGATGCATTGGTCTTGACCATAGGTACTTGGTAAAACATTGATCTCATGTACAACTTCACCGTTCATGGTAGGATTCAGTTCTAAGGGTGCACGCGCTTCCTATCAGCCTTAATTGGCATTGGCGATTTGACTAGTCAGGTGATGATTCTTCCCCTTGAGCTTTCCATCTTCTCATTAGACTAAGTTATAGTTTTTATTTTAATTTAAAATTTATATCTCCATTTCACAGTTACATGTGTTGATTATTGGGATTGAATTGTTACATTACATGTTTAATGTTTATCCTACCTATTTATTCATGCTCGTAGATTAGTGTGGATTGCTAATGAATTTAAACTGGTACATCAGTGGGAAACCCCCACTTATAAATGTACACCCATACTTGGGATGTAACCCGACTGGTTGTGATTATAATGGACCCTCGACTTAGTGGTTATTGAATGGTGGTTTAAATTGACCATTGATGTGGGTCTACCATTCAGGGGTTGTTGTCCAAGTAGTTTTCCAGGATGGTCTTTTATCACGTGGTTTTGATACTCGCCCTATGTGGCTTATTTTGATAATTACCCTATATGGCTTGCTTTGATATCACCCTATGTGGCTTTGTTCTAATATTTCCCTTTATGGGTCCGATGTTTTATACCGTGCAACCATGCGATGGTAAGCCCCATATACTGTAATATGATTGGCAACTAGTCGACGACGGGTTTCCATTAAACATTCTAAGATAGTAGCCTCATGAGCCGGGGATGGTGGTATGGGACCTATGCCTGAGCTGTCGACCTACGCTGGTGACGAGCCCCCGTAGTGACCTTGAGCTTATTTAAAACTAGCTGATTGTAACTGGACTAATAATGGTTTGGCTAATTATGCATACATGACACAGACCAGCGTCTATCGCTAGGCTGTCATTACATTACACTTAGTATGCTTTCACTGATGACTAGCCTCGTACGATGGGCAGTCGTTACGCCGCACTTAGTATGCTTTCGCTGACGACTAGCCTCTGTCCGACTGGATGTTTTTCTCATGTCGATGATTGCATTCCGCACAGTTGACCTCAGGGCGTTGATTGAGTATTTGCATGGGTGACGAGCCTAAATTCCTCACGGATGAGCATCCCCGGGGCGTGATTGCATTCACGCATCCATGCATCTAACAAGATTTGCATCATGTATTGTTTTGTATGCTTGTTTTATAACTATACTTACCTAATGCGGCAGTGTGTAATCTTGAGGGAAATTCACACTGAGTTGGCCACTCATTCATCAAATATACAACCGTACAGGTTGCATAGGTGGCTTAATTGATTTTTAGGTTCAGACTGATGAGGAGCGAAGTACCACTGTGAAGATGCATGATTGTATTGTCAAGAGTTGCTACATGGTTCTACAGTTTCAGATTTGTTACAATTTGCTTTATTTCATGTAATATCATTTCACTTTGTAATTATAAGTTTGGGACATTGGTTTGTATAAGTCATTATGGGCAACTTCTTGTACATCCTAAACGTAAATGAAATTTTTCACTACGTATGATTTGTCCATTCTACGCTCATCTGCTTACTCTGATAATTGAAAAATATATATATACTTGAATTTGACTATCCTTTAAGGTTAACACTCGGGTTTTTAGGAAACGAGTCTTGTACTCGGGTCCTGAAAAGTCAGGGCGTTACACTAGAGCACCCTCATACCCTGGAGAGGCCTATTGATAACCTTTAGTGAGACGATCCCCAAGTCTTAGGAGTCGGGCATTGTGGTATGGGACACTGGGTCCGTGTTGTTATCCTATAGTGGGGTGACGAGAATCCCCATAGTGTCCAGTGAGCAACCAATAAGGCTATGAGTCTAGTACATCAAACCGTAATGATGTCACGACCGTTTCACAATCGCGTTTGGGTGATGACCCTTACATCATTTGTGGACACCTTCCACCTGTCGATGGGCGGCCTAATCCCGTGCGTTTGGGTCGTGTCATCCAGGTCCTAAGTGATCGGTCGAGCCATTTGGTCAGGCCAGCATTAGCCTCACATTGATTAGGGAGTTGTCGTTTGGATGATAAACCCTAATATGGATCAAGGATCGCAGGCACAAAGCCGTTACGGCCACCCTAGGCCTAACAATTTGGATAAGGCCATTGATTAGATGGAGATGTCTCAACTTTCCTAATCTTGTTGGATGAACGAACTTAACTAAATCACTTAGTTAACACGAGCATTCATTACATTGCATTAATTTGGAGTGGCAACTAGGGATTTGAGGTCGCAAATGAGGGAGTGTTGGTCATTTGTGAATGTGAAGTTGGAATCGCTATGAGGGAGTGTTTGATGGGGATGACATGCATCATATCATTATATCATACACGTGTATTAACAAAAGTATCTAAGGATTGTATGTTTAGGTTGTTTTTCATTAGTTGTACATGTGGATTTGATAACTTGTGCAACTTGATGTTAATGGAACCACCGAGTTGATCATTCACTCTCACTCTGGGACGGTATTTTATAACGCTAACTAGACCATATCATAGATGTAGGCACCCTAGAGTTCAATGCGTTATGTAACATCCCAAAATATTTCGAGGCCTGAGTACATACTCGTGTCCGAAAATTCCCAGTGTTTAATAATATATAAATTTGATGCTTCAAAATCGTACCTTATTATTATTTTTTTCATCATAATCACGTTCTGTTACATTCATTAAAGTAATTATTCACGGGAATAAAATCAACTGTATTTATTATTTCATTAGAGTAAAAGAATTCAACAAATTATCAAATGCTCTCTTAATGGGAGCTTATTACATTATCGAGTTTACAACGAAAATATAAAACTAAATCATAAAACTATCTTCTTATTCATTCAGTATAATCTTCCATAGGGAGATGGTCCTCTAAGTCTTCAATCTGTACATCACCTGCATCATTTGTACGGTTGGAGATGATCAATGCCCTACTCATAGTGATGGTTATCCTTTAAGATTAACAATAATTCAAGAAATTCATAAAAGTAATGTAAGGGTTCTGATACGCCTCGTACTCCACCACCATGAGGGGTATCAGTATGCACAACCAATATGTATGAATGCATGCCTAGCAAAGTGTGTGCGGTTCATCATACATAGTGATCATTATCCGACTTACCCCGCATTCTCATAATACGGAGATTCGCCAGCGTGTCCAACGTAAACGTAAATTAATGCAAACATCTCAAGGTGACACAACAACACGATTATGGGATTTACGTAACATAATGTGTTCATGGAGTGACTATTTACGACATCCAATCCCGAAAAGTGATGTAACACGTATGACGATTTACTTACATCGATTGTGCACCACGCCAACCAACCCACAGAGTTACGTTCCTACCAAGAGGGCTGCTACCCGTAATGCATTGTGTCCATGATAAATATTTGAATCACTAGTTGCGATACCTTTAACACATCACTTGCATCGATAGAGAAATAAATTGAATCATGGGAGTTTTGGAATTCCAAAACATATGTCCAAGCCTTAAAGGGAGGTAGCACTAGGCTAACATAATAAAGGAGAAGAGTAGTAATGACTAACTCAACAAAGAGGAGAGTAACAAGGTCTAACTCAACAAAGGGGAGAGTAGTAGGGCTAACTCAACAAAATTGGGAAAGGCAAGGGCAAGACTTGTATCCATCGCCCCACATAAATTAATAAGGATCACACATATTTAAAATCATACCTTAACCATAATGCCCAAAGGATAAATAATTATTTGTGGTAAATTAAATAATTACAGGGAGAGAATCATAGTAACATGAAAGCAAAGCATGTAAAAGGCAAGATAAATTATATCAACTTAAATCAAGGTAAGCATAAAGGAATCCCTTACCTTAACCTTAGATCTAAACCCTAAGTAGATATCCATGTAAGAAAGCTTCTACATGAAAAGTTTCCACATGAATCACGATATCGCTTGAGCAAGAGGGAGACACCATACATATGGAGAAAAGAGGGCGTCTAGGCTTCTCCTTCTCTTTCTCCTTTTTTTTCCTCTCTCTCTCTCTTTCTCCTTGGACATTTGGGAGGTGGGCGTGTGAGTGGAGAGGGGACGCACACTCCTTTTATAAAGGAATAGGCATGTGAGAGTGTAACAACTCGAACTTTTCAATACCCGAGTATTGAAAGTTCTCGAGTGTTACCATGAATTTAACCTATCACGTACACGTGTACGGTATCAATCCAGCTAACTTAACCCTACATCCATCCTCCAACGTGAATCTGACCAATTGGGAATGATCTTCACTCATAGATCAAATAATCTAACCGTTGATCGTAAGACAAGACCGACCATCAAGTGGTTCAACGTACGTACTTCCTCGTAAATGAATTGACGAATAACCCCCATCCATAATGATTTTGATATACGTTCTTTTGTAAGAATTACTTAGCAACGTGGCACAACCATGTGGGACCATTAGATTTCGTAAAACTCTCAGATTTACAATAATTAGGAAAATGCCATTAACCAAGACCCCGAATTCCAGATCGCTTGGTTCCCCGATCTTTTTAGAAATAAACTTTATACCAGGCCCATACATCATAAATGAACCGCACAAGACAAAGGAAGACCGTTGGATCATTGTGATCAGTGGCCAAAACAGATGATCATATGGTAAGGCCCATCTGATCTTTAGATATAATTGAATTTTGGGCCTGACCCCTCAAAATGGGATGGAAAAGCGGATGGATGGAGTAGATGGTACTGGATCACCAAGATGGACTCCATATCGTGTGGTTGGAGCACACAACGAAGGTACGACCGCTGTGTACCGGACCAACTGGACGGTCAAACCACATTTGACCCGTCATTGCAGGGAGATTCAAATCTCCGCCGATACGAGGGAAAGCAGGGATCTGCGGGTGATTTAATGGACCGCCAAGATCAACTCAGATGGAAGATCTGGGTAGTCCATTCGAAGCGGGACAGGCCGCCGACCAAGACCTGACGGAAACCCGGCGAAAACTGACCTGGTCGTGGGCCCCACTAAGACTACCGCAACCTGCCTTACGCAGGGACGTCCGTCCGAGAAATCCGGACGGTTCGACATGCAAACCCAAGATCAAGAAGATCATCTCAGTCCAAATGCTGGAGAGGAGACTTTCGACCACACCCACGTGGTCAGATTACTCGGATGGAGTGATCCTTCACCCCAAACTCGGACCAACCGCAAGGCAGCTCCCGGTTTCGCAACCCAAAAATAAGGTTGCGTAGCTCCGTTCTACGAAAGAATTCACTGGAATGCTCCAGAGAAAAAATGCACCCCCTATAAATAGGGTGTTGTCTAGTGACGAAGAAAAATACAGGAAAAGAGAGAAAAAAAAAAAAAGGAGAAAGAAAAGTCGTGGCGAGCGTCAGCATCGTCCGCACTTAACCATAGCCCAGCAAGGAGTCGCTGTCTGATCCAGGAAGAAAGAAAAGAGAGGAGAAGAGAAAGAAAGGAGAAGGAGAAGAGAAGAAAGGAAAGGAAAGAAAGAGAAGGAGAGAAAAGAGAAAAGAAGAAAGAAAGAAAGAGAAGGAAA
Source organism: Magnolia officinalis (assembly GCA_021015155.1). NCBI lineage: Eukaryota > Viridiplantae > Streptophyta > Magnoliopsida > Magnoliales > Magnoliaceae > Magnolia > Magnolia officinalis. The sequence continues at coordinate 66,918,609 of JAJHSJ010000006.1, read as the reverse complement.
GAGAGAGGAAGAAAGAAGAGAAGAAGAAGAAAGAAAGAGAGAGAAAGAGGGTCACTCGACCGGGTTTAACTCAGCTGGTTTTGGCTGATTAAATCCAGTGCATCCGGACTTTCTACCAAGGAGAAGAAGAAGGAGAAGAAGGAGAAGGTCGCAGATATGACCCGCCAACATTAGGCTGTCGGGTTAGAATCACAAGATTAAGCAAGGTAAGATGCCTATCCCTCTAGTTTGAATTCTAACTTATAATAGTTTAGGTTTAACTTCACCACATACTAAACCCTAATTCAGCTATAATCGTTCAAGCTGTATGATGTAGGACGAACCCCTACATCTAAACACATAATTTTGGTAATAAGCGAGCAAGCAACCCAAGGTGAGGGTTTTATCCTTTGAGCTTACATTAATTTGAGTTGTTAAATTCATCTTGTTTTCATGCCTGCCTTCATGAATATGATATTACCTTTACATGTACTTTATCTGGCATTTTACATATCACTTTGAATCTTCCATGCTATTATATGTTTTACCATCAATTATGGCCTCTTTTCGTGCCCTTTACGATGTGAATTATCCTACCTTTTCTTATCTTTAATGATACGAATTGCTCTGCCTTCCATGTTTATATTTTTCTGGAAATTATCCTATCAATTGATTCAGTTATTATCATTACAATTATTGGCCTTGCTGGGATTATGACATCATGTCAATTATAAGGGATTTCTCTGAATTTATGTGAGACCATGGATACAAGCCTTGCCCCTGCCTTATCAACTTATTGAGTTGGCCTTGCCACTCGTCTCTTTATTTGTGTTGGTCACTGCCACTCTCCTTATTATAGAGTTGATCCTTGTCACTCTTCTCTGATTATGATTAGTCATTGCCACTTTTGTTGAGTTGACCTTCGTCGCTCTTCTCTTTATTATTTTGGCCTCGTGCCGTATATCTTTACAACTTGGGCATGTGTCTTGTTATTCTAGAACCTCCATAATTCAGTTGATATTCTTTATGATTTGTATTCAGTTATATTCGTTATGATTCAGTTTATATTCACTATAAGTGCAAGTGATGTGTAAGATGTATCACAACTAGTGATTCAAATATTCTATCATAGACGTAATGCGCTTGGGTAGAGAACCTCTTGGGGCACGTAAGTTCTTGAGCCTTTGGGTAGTGGTGCACAAATCGATGTATATAATTCGCAAATGCAGTGTGTCACATCACTCCGGAATTAGATGTCGCAAATAGTCGCTCCATGAACAAATCGTTGCATGTAATTCACTCAGCCCATGTGTTGTGCGCCTTGGGGAGTTCTCGTAAATCCATGGTAGCGTTGACCATGCCGGCTAATATCTATATGGTGAGAGTACAGGTCAAGCCGGTTATCTATAAATCGTATTCCACATTGTGATGATTACTACGTATGATGAGCCCCACATACTTTGCTAGGCATACATCTCATGTAGGTTGTTTGCACATGCTGATACCCTCGTGTTAATAGAGCACAGGACGTATCAGACCCTTACTTTACCTGTTATGAATCTCTTGAATTATTATTTATCTTAAAGGATAACCTTCACTATGAGTAGGGCAATAACCCTCTCCCAACCGTACAGATTGTAAAGGTGACGTACAGGTTTAAAGACTTAGAGGGCCCGCTTCCTGTAGAAGACTACGCTGAGGGCATGTTTGGCCAGTTGCATTGGAAAGGATTAGGTGGGATGAGATTCAAAAAACATAATTATTACCCATGGCAGGGATTGTTCCCTGTTACCATGGGATAGGCTTAATTCCCCGCTTTGTTTGTAATACGGTGGTACATTGAAAGGATATACCCACCATCATGTGAAACGATTGAGAATAACACACATGTGTTATATCTAAACCGTTCATTTGTTTTGTAACCTCATTTTATGGCATGGGTGTAAGACCCGTAACCTAGACCGTACCATCTGTAGGACTTCGCGATCCTTTTGGTCGAATTTCGCCAATCCTCGACCCGTTTCTGACGTTGCGTGCGATCCTAAGCGATTCCCGCATGCCGAAGTCGGCTCAACCCGAAACCTGTATCTTGGCGACCGCGTCGTCGTCGCCGCGGTTCTAACGCCGCGACTCGCGCACCGAACCATACCTAGTCCAGGAGATACGGGTCAATGTTCGGTTCGAAGAAGAAACGCCGCACGTTGCAAATCTCGAGGGAATCTCTACGAGATGTCCCATCAATCAAGTCAAGTACACCACTATACCTCCATGACACCTCACCCAACAACAAGTACTCATGGCCATTCCCTCTTTTCTCCCAAGTCAACTCTTCTCTCCCTTCACCATACCTCTTTTCACAAATTTCAAACACAACCATACCTTCCCCATCCCTTTTCCTTACATCCACCACTCCAACCATCCCTCTTATTATTCTCTTTCTTTCAATTTCTCAAACACTCTCCCATGAGAAATTCACACGTCCAACCTCCTCTCCCTCCCAAACACCAAGGTGGCCCACTTTCCCCTACTCTCACATCTCCCATCTCAACCGTTGGATCATCATCAACCACCATTGAAAGAGAAGACAAGGAGCATAAGCCTAAGGGAGCAAGGAGGAGGCCAACAAGGTGGGTGATTCACCATTAATCTCAATTTGTAGGGCCACTTATGTGGGACCCACTCGATGAATGCATTGTATTTGGGAGGGCCCAATAGTGGCGGGGTCCCTCCCCTCCACGTGTATCTCTCTCTCTCTCTTTCTCTCTCTTTCTCTCTTCCTTAGAATGAAGTGGGCCCCACCAATATGTTAAATTTACTCCATCCATCAAATGCGGTGGCCTACCTCATTTTAGGAGAGATCCACCACCTATTTAAATTATATGATATATTAGAATATTTTATTATATTTATATGTAGAGTGGGCCACAAACATGCGGGACCCACCTTGATGAGCATGGACATGTACACGTGGGACCCACCATGAGGGACCCACCATGATATATTTGTGCCCAGCGTCCAGAGACGCTGGACGTAGGAGAAGCTAACATGGAGTGCGTGTAGTGACATGGTGGTGTACTAACAAACCAACAAAAAAAATAGTGCTTTTGGGGTGGGCTGCTCATGCAGGCCCCACCTTGATGTATGAGTCTGATCCACGCCGTCCATTCTGTTCTCCAGCTCATTTTAGGCGTTGGGCCAAAGTCTCAAGGTGATCTGATCACCGGTGGGCCATACCCTCTAAAACCATGTAAAGACATGCCAGAATATATAAAAGTACTTGATGGGACCCACCTGAAGTTTGGATGCAGTTGAAACTCGGTCTGGACGGCCAGAAACATGGGACACACATAATGGGTGGGCTGGATTGTGAATCACATCTCGGTGAGCCCCTAACAAACAAAAATAAAAAAAAGGAAGCAGCGCTGCTGCTGCTGCAGACGCAGGCAGCGCCTGCGCTGCATGGACGGCGGGCAGACGAGCCAGGCCCTCACAGCTCCAGCCATGGGCCCCACGTGATGTGTTTCGAACATCAACACCATACATTTGGTGGGTCCCCTTTTTCTGTAGGGCGTCCCCAAAAATCAGCCGCAAACAGAACTCAGGTGGGCCATACCATCTAAATCATGTGAAGACATGCCTAAATCATATAAAAAACACTTGTGGGGCCTACCTGAATTTTTGATGTGGCTGATGAAAATTGGTCTGGACCCTTAGACAGGTGGGACACACATAATGTATGGGCTGGATTTGTGAACCACCTCGCGGTGGGACCCCTGACAATGTGACCTTATCAACAGGTCAGTTGGCAAATAAACATTACAGTAGGCCCTGTCCAAGGTCCACGTGACCTCATGAATAGGTTAGATCGCAAATAAACATTGTTTGGCCCCCCTCCCCTGACCGTGGGCCCCTGGACAGATTAGATGTCAAATAAATATTGTAGTGGGCCCCTGGCCCACTTGATCTCATAAACAGGTTGGGTGCTAAATAAACATTCTAGTGGGCCCTGGTCCCATGACCTTTTGAAAAGATTGGATGAAAATAAACACTTCAGTGGGCCCTACCCTAGGCCCATGAGACCATATGAGAAGGTTGGATTGAAAATAAACATTTTGGTGGGCTTCACATGAGGCCCACTTAGATGCATATGGGCTCATGTACTTAGGCCCATCTTGATGATTTTTGGCCCAATATTGAGCCCACTTGATGCATCTGTGGCCCATTGTTGAGGCCCACTTTGATATATATAAGGCCTATGTGATTAGGGCCATTTGATACACATATAGCTTATGTGATTGGGCTCATTTTAACGCATTCTCAGGCCATGGATGATGGCCCATTGCAATGTACGTAAGGCCCATTGGTGAGGTTCATTGAGGTGGCTCACTTGATGAATATAAGGTCTATGAGATACGCCCATTTGATGTATTTAGGGCCCCATGGAATGTACCTAAGGCACATTGCAATGTGTAATTCCACCAGGGTTTATTTAATGGTATTTAAGGCAAGCCGAGCCTTGGGGACAATGTTGGTTTGACGTCCACATTGTACGAGTAATGTTGGTTAGATGTCCACATTATAACTCTCCCTAAGGCCACTGATAGGCCCGTATCTGTTTCATGTAGGTCATCTAGGCCCTTCTTCATTGAGAGGATAGTTTATTGCTTTATGACATGTTTAGCACAGCCCCATGATTCATGATCATACGCATCATATGTATGCTTGAGATGAGGAGTGTCTAATCATAGCATGTGCCTTCGGGTAGACTGATTACGGGCTCCGATATGCGGAGTTGTCCTACATGAGCGCACGGTATGCACAGGATTGATGCATGTCTGGCAGTATGATTCATGCACTTGCATCTGTATGATTGAGATATGCCCTAGCGACATCAGGGTCATAGCCTCCACAGATATATCGTGGGTGGCTGGTTGGATACCGAAAAAATCTTGTTCCAAGCAATTGGGGCGCCATAGATGTCCCTGGGTGAGAGTCCCTGAACCCGATGGTACCAGAGGATGACTCCAACGTCGAGACCGAGTGGATATATGAGCGCACGAGGGCCGAATACCATGAGGCCGCGTCTCCCACTGTGTCGTGGTCGGTTGGAAAGGAGTGGCGGCCTTACTCGCCCGAGAGCAGGAGGCATTACTAGGCTGAGTTTGACCGGCTCGGAAATGGGTTCGCTATCGACGTGCCGGATAGGTATTGACTGACTATTGGCCACGGATAGTGAGGTTTCTTACCTCACTTAGACTGTGCTGCTTAGAGAGAGACATTGTCATTTGGAGTGTACTGAACCCCGGTGATTATCCAGACTAAGAACTGTACTGATGCTCTAGTGAGGAGTTGCATTGGTATGAGGATTGGCATGCTTGATTTACATATGCATCGCATGGCCTTGGTATGGCCGATAGCATTCACATCTTGTACTGCATAGCCTTGGTACGGCGGTTGCATTTACGTACTCATCAGTATGATTCCGCATTACTCCGGCATTGCATTCTAAGCACGTTCGCACACACTTACACCGCCCTCTAAGCTTTCTATAAGCTTATGCACGATTGATGCGTGCAAGTGAGGCTAGGATGCAGCCGTAGTCTCGCCGAAGTGGAGCGTGCAGCCGAGATGTTGGAGTTTTTGTTATTGTCACTATCTTGTATTTCCCTTTCATACGCCTTGTACTCAAAGTTTTTTTTTATCATAGTGGATTTTGTAATGGTGTTCTTGTGGTTATTGTTCGTGGGTTATGCTTGGTTATGCTCATTACGAATCAAATTGATATTAGAAATCCTCCTTGTAGCATCCCAGGATTGGAACCTGGTATATGGGTGTCGGGAGCCGAGAATGGGGTACTACGGAGGTTGTCGGCGCCGGATTCGGCGATCGGAATTTTGTGAGCCCCGTCTCCGAGTTCAGGGCGTGACAATGAGCCTAAAAATGAGGCAGATCCAAAACTTATGTGGCCCCAAGAGTTTTTTCAACCGTAAGTATTCAATCCCCATTGCTTTCTATGGTGGGGTCCACTTAAGCTTTACATCTACCTGATTTTTTGGCCCATGCTCTAAAATGATCTCAAAAAATGGGTGGACGGTGTGGATATAGCCCACACATCATGGTGGGACCTACACAACTTGCTAACATTGAGTGAAATTGGCACGGGACCCAATACGATTCCATCTAACCTACTTCCAAGCTTTTCCACTCTTCCCAAACATAGAGTGGAATTAGCACAAGACCAGATGCAAGTCCATCCCACCTAAGCCCATCTAATCCAACTGGCCAAACAGGCCTTGAAAGAATTTGAAGCTAGATTATTTAATTAGATTTATACTTCTACTGCGAACTCGATGAATGTAATAAGCTTCCATTGGGAAGGTCTTAATTATTCATTTTACTCTAATGATATATAATCAATACAGTTAATTTTATTCTTGTGAATGTTACCTTCATGAATGTATCTGGATGTAAACAAACGAAAAAAATAGGGTGCGATTTCAGAGCATCCAGCTGTACATTAGTAACACCAGTTTCCTCGGGCACGAGTACATACTCTGGCCATGAAAATTCGGGATGTTACAGAAAGGGTGGTTTTTCTCATCCCACTTGGAATGGGTTTTTCCAATTTGTCATTCTTTACGATCTTTTTTTAAATCTAATTCGTCCATTGTGTCAGGGTCATTAAATAGAGCCGAGGTATATGATTTTCTTGGTGATCCGAAATTAAATTGGCTTATCTTAAAAATTCTCCTGACAGGTGCCAAAACGAACTTGATCTCAATTATGGTCCACACTTAATGATCAAGAGAAATGTATAGTTAGGAATAGGCAAACAGTTGGACAAATTTTGGTGGTTGATCGATGGTGAAAAAACCTTAAATCTAAAATTTCACCTTTTGTACCAAAACGAAGTAACTGGCTTAAAACTTCAACGGTATCGGATCATAGATCATGGCCTAAATTTTGTATAACCTCCTAGTCATATGAGATACAGTGTGCTCCAAATTTGAGTTGCGATGGACAGAAGGAAGTGGTTAAATCAGAAGATCCAGATTTATTAGGAGTTGGTAGGCCTTGACAGGATAACTTCGCGCCTAAGGAAAAACTACCAAATTGGGGTCTTCATATTCATTTCACACTTGGTCCATATTATGGGCAATCCAAGTCGTTATTCTGACTACTACCCACGAGGTTCTCTTCACTCGATGGATACTAAAATCAACAGTTATGGGAATGATTTGTCAATTGGGTCACTATTACACGATCTAAGGGCCGAAATTTGACATGTATGGTTAATTTATGATACATAGGCATGGTATAAAATTTCACATCAATGGATCGTGGAAATATGTGATCTAGAATTCAGGGGTATAGGTTAATGACATTTTCATAATCATTGCTGATATGAGAGTTTTGGAAAATATAATAGTTCTACATGGTTGTAGGCACGTTTCTACGTAATTCTTACAAAAGAACTTATATTTAAATCATTATGAATAAAGAATTATTCACCAAACTAATTAAAGGAATGTACATATATCAACCAACATAATGGATGGTCAGATGACATGTTAAAAATAGAAAAACTTGATGGTTAGTACTCTGATCATGTATGCAAGTGGGTGTACGATCAGTTTTATAAACAGATGATCACGAGTGAGTATTTGGAGTGATCAAGAGGTAGAACATGTATACCGCTAGATTCAAGTGACTTGTTCACATGTGTAAGTTTTTAAGATTGTAGTTGTGATGGTGGTTTAAGCATATTCATAAGTGGTGAACAAAATGAACGGATCAGAATCTCAATTCGATATGTGTATGAGTAGATGTAGAGATCAAATAGCTAGTTTATTATAGTCAGGTGGTCCAAACTCAGAGTGGACAGTTAGATATCTTTACCTATCAGTGAATAGTTGACTGAACGGTCGGTTATGATGGACAAGTAGATATCTTTACCTAGTAGTGAATAGTTGACTGAATGGCCAGTTATGATGGATAAGTGAGAATATTTGGGTATGTGGTGATCCTATCTTAAAATCAATGGTCAGATCGTTTGATTTATGAATGAAGATTATTCTCAACGGTCAGATTCGCATTGGATGATAGATGTAGGGTTAGGATAACTAGATTTGTATCCTATACATGTACATAATAAGATAAATTTTTATGATAATACTTGATAACTTTCAATACTCGGGTATTGAAAAGTTTGGGGTGTTACATGTTGGACGAGGCATCCATGGACTTAGAGGAGGAGTTCTCGTATATCCATTTGCTTAGTGGGTCGATATAGGACGCCCCTGGGTAATCAACGAGATCTTAGAGTTGACAAATTTATAAATTTTGGACCGTATATTTTGCTCAGCGGTAGTCTCATACTCTGGATGGACACGTTTTACTGATAGCTGATTTATTTGCATTAAAATTTACGTTTATTATAGGGTACATCGCATAGTCTATTTTAATTCTATGAACTGCTCAAATGACAAGTGAAATGAAATATAAAATCTCGCTTCTGCAAAGCATAAGTGGCATCTACGATATCGGGAGCTGAGTATTTACTCGGCCCCCAAAATCCGGGCATTACAACATCCTATATGTGCCAATGTGCCACATGCCACATTTGTAAGTCAATCTCGTGTCGCCTTCCATTTCAAGTAAAACTTCAATTTAAAAAAAAAAAAAAAAAAAAAATCTTTTTCTAAACAACAATATATTTGCAAATGAAAATAAATAAATTTTCTTGTTGAAAAACAATAAGGGCCTTCTTAAATTCATAGCAAATAAAGGAAAGTAAATTATTTCTTCTGAAACTCATTTTTTCATTGTTTACCAAGCCCTTCTTTGTGAGAATTTGTTAGATGCACCATTATAGTTTCTATATTTATTGAAAAATAAACAAATATCTTTTCCCACCACCACCCCTAAGAAATGCATTTTCCCATGATGAGATAAAAAAATAAGTATCTCAAATGATTAAGCCCAAAATATGCCACTATCCATCTTCGATTGCCTTACATGTGTTAAGTGTGTTAATGTGCCCAATGAGTTATTTTTCATCTTTGGTTATGCCTCGTATGTGCCACTATGATGCATGTGCCAACGTGTCACATGTGTCGTTATTTATCTTCTCTTGCGCCCCATGTGCAAATCATCTTACTCATGATAACATGCGATTGTTTGCCTCCAAGTGCAGAGGTTCGTAAGTAATATCCCGTGAATACAGGGTTGATCTCATAGGGAGATGAATTGTGACAAGGAGAAAATCAAATGCAAAACAAACTAAGTAATAAAAACTAAACTGATGATTTAATTTTGGGAGTTTTGAATGGATGTAATTCAACTGAATTAAAACAACACCCAAGTTTCAAAGTTCCATACATAGGTTAATATTACAAAATCATGATGACTTGGATAACACAACTAAGATCCGAGCACTATGGTCGGCCTAATAGGAAAATAAAACAATTTAAACATTTTAAATAATTGATATAAAAATTTAGAAAATCATGGATTTACTCCATTAATATATATTCTCAAGCGCCAATGATTTTAAGAATTCAATATTCATGAGATAATATATATCAAAGAATGTACTAGGTTGAGAACTTCTCTTGTCTAAGAAATCTAATTGATCCAGTTAAGCCTATCCATCAATGTGGATCTCATACGATGGAAACATATGGATCTCACATGAGGATGAAAAATTAAACCTAAACAACTAATAACATGCATTCACCATTATTCTCATCATTAAAATAATTAATCATCATAACTATGAAAACATTAAACCAATGTGCTTCCCTTCTAGCCTGGGCTAGAGGGAACTTAGAAAAACATAATTAAATTACAAAATAAAAAAGCAACAAGAAATAAATAAATGCAAATAGAAAAGATATAAAAGAAAAAAACAAACTATAAAACTTTAATAAAATTGAAAACTCTTTAAAAACCCTAAATTTGGCTCTTGAATGCTTTGAATGATGCTTAAAAATGTCCTACGAAGCCCTATTTATAAGTGGAGAACTCCAACTTTCGCACCTAGTTGGAAAACTCTAGAAACCGCCTCAAATTTACGTAGTTTGCTAAAATAAACTTCACTCTGCGCAGTTTCTCAAAATAGACTTCACTCTGCGCAATTTCACAAAATAATCCAAAGTTTCAGAATATGCTTTTTCAGGACGATTTCAAAATTCCTTTTCTTCACTTCAAATGTTTGATTCTCTTCATTCCTCACTTGATTTTCTTGGATCTTTGGCATATGAATTCTTCAATCTTGGTCTCCTAAGATTCATCCCTTGCTGATTTATGTTCATAAAATTAAGATATAAATGGGAGAAATTATGTAATATTTGAGTCTCAACACACCCCCCAGCCAGCATTTTGCTAATCTCGAGCAAAATAAGCAAAGAAAAATAAAAATAAAAATAAAAATTAATTCTAAAAACAAAATTAAAACGAAAATAAAAATTCTAACTATACCACTTTTGCAAGTAATGTCGATTGCATTTAGCATATGCAACAAGCCTTTAAACCCCATGGTTTCCCCTAATGGATGAGTTATAGTCTCTTGAGGGTTTCTAGATATGTTACCCACAAACATTGAAAACATGAAAAGTAGTTCGCTACTCAGAAATTTATACAATTATGCCTCTATTCATCATATGAATTCCAAAACAAAATAATACTTACCATAAGTCTGAAGTTAGGAATCTCAATTTTCTAATCCATTACATCTTTGATTTTAGAGACCTACTCAAAATTTAGAATAGTTATGATCCAATATACTCAGGTGCTTGGTGACACTAGTCTAAATTTGAGAAATATACATGTTCCCTATCCTAACTCCTTTCAATCATCCCAAGAATATAAAATTTCTAGTTATCTCATTTCCTTTATGACATTTCTTCTTTTATCATCATATCCTCATTATGATAGACCACCCTTAGATGAAGATTTCCATCGTACTTGTAATGGTAACAGTAATGGATACTTAAGTATCCTTACTCTAGATTACTAACACGATTGTTATGGTCATTGCATTCATGCTCTATAATAAAATTTTCTTTTTTCATCGCTTTTTTTTTCTTTAATATTCTCTCTTTTAAGCATATATCAATGGTACTAGTTCATTCAACATTGTTTGAATCAAAATTTATTATTCTAGTTCACATATCATATTCCTCACTTAGTTAACTAGGGTGTATTGTGAATTCAGTACATCAAATTATAACTCACTTTAAACTAGTGATTATATAATCGAACTTAAGTCTATGATTTTCAGTTATCGGAATTCTGACTACTATCAACCTAGAATAAATATTAACTTTGCCTTTGGAATTCACATAATATCATGTTCACATTCTTGTATATAAACATATTATTTTGAAAATGTTGAAAAAAAATTCTCATAAACCTAAAAAATAAACTTAAACCTATAAAAAAAATTAAAAAAAAATTACATGGATGACTATCCACACCTCTTAACCTAAAATCTACATTGTCCCCAATGTAATGATACATGTAATGTAGAGAACAATAAAAATAAAAGAAAGAATGGATAGTACGTGCCATGAAGAAACGCACATGCTAAGTGTCACAAAAAAATGAATATTATACAAATCCTACACAAATGCTCCGTCAGACTAGGAGCATCAATCCGAATATTCTGGCTCAGGAAGAGAGACCGACTCCTCTCCCAAATGAAAGTTTTCCACATACGGCTTCAATTTCTGACTATTAACCTTGTATACATTGCCATTACGTGGATCCTCAATTTCAACAGCCCCATAAGTATATACATTCTTCACAATGAAGGGGCCTGTCCATCTTAATCTTAATTTTCTCGAAAGAACTGGAAGCGGGAATTGTACAATAGGACTTTTTGCTAAGGTTCAAAATTTTTACTCAAAATGTTTTTGTCATAAAAAGCTTTGGTCCTCTCTTTATAGATTTTAGAATTTTCATAGGAGTCTTTCCTCAACTCCTCTAATTCATTCAACTCTAATTTCTTTGTCCATATCAAAGTTTAATTTCTTTATTGTCCAGTAGGCTCTATGTTCCAATTTCACATGCAAGTGGCAAGCCTTTCCATACACCAATTTATAAGGGGACATTCCAATCGGGGTCTTATAAGCAGTCCTATAAGCCCATAAAGTGTCGGATAGTCTGAGGGACCAATCCTTCCTACCTGGCCTTATAGTTTTCTCTAAAATGTGTTTAATTTCTTGATTAGAATCTCAGCTTGCCCACTCGTTTGTGGGTGGTATGGGGTGCTCACTTTATGCTTAATGTCATATTTTTTCATCAAAGCCTCAAATGTCTTATTATAAAAGTGAGACCCGCCATCACTAATGATGGCTTTTGAAGTTCCAAATCTAAAAAAATTATTTTCCTTGAGGAATCGTATTATCACTTTGTTGTCATCGGTCCCACTTGGAACTGCCTCGATCCACTTTGACGCATAATCCACACCAACCAATATATAAAGAAATCCAAAAAAAAAAAGGATAGAAATGGGTCCATAAAATCAATACCCCAACAATAAAAAATTTCCAATGGTAAAATAGGGGATGAAGGCATCGTGTTGCACCAAGACACTCTTTTCAATCTTTGACATTTATTACAAGCAACACAGAAAGCATCGGTGTCTTTAAACATGGTGGGCCAGTAAAAACCACACTGCATGATTTTTCCAATGGTTTTCTTAGCAGAAAAATGGCCACCACATGCTTCCATGTGGCAAAAGGAAATAACACTCTGAACTTCATCATTTGGGACACAACGTCTAAAAACTTGATCAATCTCATATTTATATAAATACGGGTCATCCCAGAAGAAGTTCTTAACCTTGGTTTCAAAACGCTTCCTATCTTGTGACTTCCAATGATATGACATTTTTTCCATCACAAGATAGTTTATTATATCAACATACCAAGGTAATTTGGAGATCACAAATAATTGTTCATTAGGGAAAGTATCTTGGATATGTATATCCTCAGTTGAATCATCTAACACCAATCTAGAAAGGTGATCGACCACTATGTTTTCTATTCCTTTCTAATTTCTTATCTCTAAGTCAATTCTTGGAGTAGGAGGATCTATCTCAAAAGTCTCGGCTTTGCATCCTTCTTAAATAGTAAATATTTCAGAGCCGAGTGGTCCATGAAAATGACCACTTTGGATCCCAACAAGTACAAGCTAAACTTATCCAAAGCAAAAACTACTGCAAGTAACTCCTTTTCAGTTGTCGAGTAGTTCACTTGGGCCGAGTTTAGAGTTCTACTCGCATAGTGAATAACGTAGGACCATTTATCTTTTTTTTTAGCCCAAAACATCCCCTATGGCATAATCTCTTGCATCGCACATTAGTTTAAAAGGAAATGTCCAATCTGATGGACGCATGATAGGTGCAGTGGTAAGGGATGGTTTAATTTTATTAAAGGCACTTGCACACTCATTTGTCCACTTAAATGGGACATCCTTTTGAAGAAGAATAGTCAAGGGTCTATTAATGGCACTAAAGTCCTTGATGAATCTTCTATAGAAGCCGACGTGCCCTAGAAGTGATCTAATAACTCTAATAGTTCAAGGAATAGGTAGATTAGTAATAATGTCCAGTTTTGAGCGATCTACCTCAATTCCATTTTTGGAGATAACATGGCCCAAAACAATTTCCTTTTGAACCATGAAATGACATTTCTCCCAATTTAGGACATGGTGTTTCTCTTCGCACCTAGATAAGACGAGATAAATTGTTAAGGCATTCCTCAAAACTACTCTTAAATACAAAGAAGTAGTCCATGAAAACCTCAAGAAACTTCCCAACCATATTTGAAAAAATACTTAACATACATGTTGAAAAGTTGCTAAGGTGCTATACAATCCAAATGACATCCGTTTGAAAGCAAACGTGCCAAGTAGACAAGTGAATATGGTTTTCTCTTGGTCTTCCATTGTTATCTCTATTTGGTTATATCTGGAATATCCATCAAGGAATTATAGGAGTGACCTGCTACCCTCTAGAAAACTAGATCAATGAATGGTAAAGGGAAATGGTCTTTGTTTATGACCTAGTTCAATTTTCTATAGTCAATGCAAACACGCTAACCTGTGGTGACACGTGTTAATATAAGTTCATTATTAGAATTTTACATGATAGTTATTCCAGATTTCTTTAGGACTACTTAAGTTGGACTCACCCAAACACTATCGGATATTGGGTAGATGATTCCAACATCCAACAATTTAATTACCTCAGTTTTTACAACTTTCATCATGTTTGGATTGAGACACCTTTGAGGTTGTCTAATTGGTTTGACGTCCTCATCGAGGTGGATCCGATGGGTGCATATGGAAGGGCTCATACCCTTGATGTCAAAAATGATCCCGTCCAAGGCTTCTTTGTGGTCCCGTAGAACATTCAACAATTTAATCTCTTGATCCTTGTCTAAAAATGCAGAGATCATCATAGGATAAGTTTTTTTTTTTCACCTAAGTATACATATTTAAGCTCATTTGATAGTGGTTTTAAATCAAGCTTTGGAACATTGGTTGGTGATGGCAGAGGTCGCGAGTCCTCGATAGATAGGATTGAGTGCGCGATCTCCATTGGTACATACCAATGTCCTAGGTGGTAGTGCTTTCATTCTTATTATAAATTTCTACAAACACTTTTTATAAATTAGAATTTTTTTAAGTCCCCAAAGACTTGAATAAATTCTTTAGTCAGACTAGGTTCCAATTGCTCTTCTTCTATCAAGCAGTCCATAAAATTTAGCTCATGGATCTTATTATTGTCAATGGGCTATTACATAGATTAAAAAATTTAGCTCTAGACCCATGTTACCAAAAGACAAGTTCATCATTTCATTTCTGCAATTTATGATTGCATTTGAAGTTGTTATGAATGAGCGACCTAAAATGATGGGAACTTGAGCGCTATCATTTACACATGGTTTAGTGTCTAGTACAATAAAATCCACGGCGAAGCAGAACTGCTCCACTTGGACTAACACGTCCTCTAAAATTTTCCTTGGTAAATTAATGGAGCGGTCAGCAAGTTGGAGTGTAATTGTGGTTGGTTTAAGCTCTCCTAACCCCATTTGTTTGTAAACCGAATAAGGTACTAAGTTGACACTTGCACCCAAATCTAGCAAAGCATGCTTAATTTGAAAATTTTCAATAATACAAGGAATAGTGGGACTTCCCGAGTCTTTATATTTGAGTACAACCCTTTTTCTAAATAATAGCGCTCACTTTCTCTATGAGGAAGACCTTTTTATGCATATTTAATTTCCTCTTTACAGTACACAAGTCCTTGAGATATTTAGCATATAATGGAATTGTCTAATGACATCAAACAGGGGAATATCGACAATAAGCTTTTGGAGCACATCCGACACCACTTGATATTTCATGGGGACAGTTGGATTTTGAAGTCTAAATGGGAACAAAACTGGAGGCTCATGTAACTTAATCTTATTACCTTTTGTTTTTGCGGCTCTTTAACCATAGCCGGTTCATCATTTTCTTGAGATGGTGGCTCATCCTCTGGTATTTCTACCAGTTGCATTATCTTGTTGTTGACTTCTTTACCACTTCTCAAGGTAATGATGGCCTTAGCTTGTTCATGATGCAGCTCGCTTGGATTTGAGTCTCCAAAGAAATGTGTATTTCTAGGGTTTGACATAGGTTAAGAAGAAAGGGTGCCTTTTTCCCTAGTATTTAGTTGAGTCTCAATCCTAGCCAGGCTGTTTTTTTATTCATGATTTTGTAACGACTTGAAAAATTCCGTATAATGGCCCGAGTACCACCTCGACTAGAAATCACTTAGGATTAAATCATTTAGAAATTTGACAAAGTTAACTAAGTGCTAAACTAGATTAGCCATGAAATCCGTTTGAATCGCTTTAAATACGATCTGCAAAACCCAAAACTTGTAGAATCATTGACGCTAGGTTACCCTAAAATATAGGATCAAACTCATTACCCGACTGCTCTCGGGAGCACATTGAAGCTCCATATCAGATCTGGACCGCACATCGGGAGTCCGAATAATACAAAGTTATAGACTTAGGACCGCCTCACTGGGCTTGACAACCATCTCAGAGATCAAATCCAGACAGTGTCCCACGGCGTTCGCTTGAGTCCGGAGCGAGGAGTGTGAGAACACTTGTTTTTCTTTACAAATAAATATCTCAAATAGTAATCTGGCACGTGTCGCTTGCGGACAATTTGTAAGCAACTAGACCGTCAGAATCTGACCCAAATACACCCTCGGATCAGGAAAAATTTCATATACATGGCATTGTACTTGGAATCCCTGATCGAGTTTCACTGACTGTTGAACTGAAACTGGTCCGCCACGCGTAATCTGGGAATCCGACTGAAACGAAAACTTAACTCCACCTAGATCCAGAGTCTGTGAGCTTAAGTCCGACCTTTGGCTCAAGGGGGCCCGCCAGAAGTGCTCCGTTGAGCTGGAACATGCTCACTTTGGTTATAACCTAAGTGTACCTTGACCATAAGTCTATTTTGGAGTGATTTTAGGCTATATAAGGACCTTAGAACCCTCTCTCATCTAGCCATATGAATTTGAGGAAAACCCTAAGAGAGAAGAGAGAAAAGAGAGAGAAAGTGTGAGAGAAGTGGGAGAAGCTCCCTACTACTTTCCCCTGCCGTTCTACAAGCCTGTCTAGTCGATTTCCCGGCGATTCCGACTTCGTTTCTAGGTAAGAAACCCTAACCCTAATCTGTTTTGGGGTTGTGAAGGTTGTAGGTTATGAAATAGTTAACCTATTTCATTCTATAGGTTATCAAACTGCTGAATACGGAAGCTTAGCAAACCTATCTGATTCGTTACGATTCTATGATAAAAGGTGCGGACTTTAGGTGTATAGGTTATGGTTTTCAATGCTTTCAATGTCAGATAATGATATATTCATGATCTACATGCGATTGTACATGTACAAAGTGTTGTCTGTTTTCCGTTTCGATTAAAGACGAAGAATATGGAATTTTACATATTCTAGGTATTTGTAGAAAGTACCGTATACGTATAAATTTTGGAAATGTGTTTGCCATGATTATTTGTTGTATGAACATATTATATATGTGTAAAATACTTGTTTGGCGAAAGGACTCGCCCTAATACATGTTTTGCTAATATATACTATGTATGTTGAAATAGTGTATTCTAAGTGTTTGTGAAAATGCTTGTGAGAGTAAGTGCTTGGATGATGGTGCATTACGT
Organism: Magnolia officinalis; assembly: GCA_021015155.1. Classification (NCBI taxonomy): domain Eukaryota; kingdom Viridiplantae; phylum Streptophyta; class Magnoliopsida; order Magnoliales; family Magnoliaceae; genus Magnolia; species Magnolia officinalis. The sequence continues at coordinate 66,901,376 of JAJHSJ010000006.1, read as the reverse complement.
AGGTGTTGAGATGGGATTCTCAACTACCTTAGAGACGTATGTGATTTCCTCCATGTGGGTTGTTTAATTTAACCGCTTACTTATGAAATATATGTGTTTATATTTCCTGTTTGCATGGTGCTTTATAACATGCTTTATAACATGTTTTATGACATGCTTGTTAACATGCTTGAATTACTTTGTTTATTATGCTTTACTCCACATGCTCTGAATGAGGATTGATTACGTTTGGGACTATGATTATAGTCCAGACAATCGGTACCAGACTTGAGTTCGTGGTTGAGATTCATTTCACCACGTAGGATGTATTTGACGAACCCGAGTCGTACCTCAGTTGGCGACAGTGGTTAGGCCACGCGAAGTGCTTATGCACTTCATGTCATTCAATTGATTGTGCGCTCGAGCTAGTCAAGCTCGTCAAGTAACCCGATATGTCTAATGTATGTTCACCATGTTTGGATGCTACTGCTTGAACCTAGGGTACCAAACTTACCAGTGAAATCCCGTTAACTATGGTACCTCGATTCGCTAAGACTCATGAGCCGGGCAGGGCGGTATGGGACACCGTGGTCGAGCTGTCGGCCTACACTGGGGCCACGTGCCTCCCCATAGTGACCAGTGAGCAACCAGACTCGTGAGCCGATTATGGTGGTATGAGACACTATATTCGAGCTATCGGCCTACACTGATTGGTGACGAGCCCTTTGTAGTGACCTCGATCATACTCTGAATTTACGGTGAGGCGATGAGTTTTGTCGCGGTGAATAGAGTATGAACTAGGCCTGTATCAATTTAGTGATGAACCGTTAAAAAGGTGATGGGGGAGTGGTGTAACGAATGCATGTAACAGCCCTGACAGCCTTTGCAGCGCCCTAGAACTACACTATCGTATGAGATTATCTAGGTTTGACGACCCTATAATGGATCATATTTGGAAATGATACAAGGGAGGTACCTTAGTTTCTCAATCCTGCTGTTTGAAATGGACTAATAACAACTCGGTAATCATGCTCATCATCGCACTGCATGTGCCTGGAAAATGTGGAGCACTGAGGAATGTAAGCATGCCGCGAACGTAAGATGTGTTGCATGAGGGAGTATGTGGTGAGGGCATGCATCATGACTGCATTCATACTTTCATTAATAAGAGTAGTTACGAGTATTTGATTTTACTGCTTTATCATTACTGCTTGACTGAATTGATAACATGTTAACCTATGATTTATTGTTCCACTGAGTTAGCTACTCACTCCCACATTACGGGACGGTGTTGTACACACCAACCAGACTCTGTCTTAGGTGCAGATGAGGTGACGACTTAGGAGGCTGAGCTGGACTATGACGACGACCAGGACGAGTTCTCGTATATGCAGTATTCCGGTGGCTTTGACTAGACTGCCTGGATCGATGGGACTTACAGGGCTCACTTCTCTAGTTGTATTTTTGACATTTTGATCGTAAAACAGATACATGTATATGGTGACTCAGTTAGGTTCATATTTTGGAGATTGAGATGGTTTTTGTTTCTTTTACATACATATATATACAGTTTCAGTCTTCCGCTTGCCTTATACAATTGATCTGGAGTATGAATTACTGTTTTGGTATAATCTCACTCATGTTTATTGCATTAACATAGACACACATTTAATCATCATTATCTATGTTACATAAGTGATGTTTTGGAACTCGAGAGTTGAGTTGTTACTCGACCCTCGAATTTCAGGGCGTTACAATTTGATTGGATTAGAAACTAATTCATTTGAGCTTGAGAGTTCATGAATGCGGTCAATGCATCCTCCACAGATGATCACTTTGGTGGGGGCACATGTAGTGCATTGTTAGGTGCCTCAAAGAAATTATTTTGTGAAAGGCCTTGAGGTGCATTGGGCGCATTAATTTGTAGTTCATTCCTCCAACTAAGATTAGGATGGTTACATCAATTTAGATTGTACGTATTTCTCATTGGTTGCATAACTGACCTTTGGTAGTTATTTATAGCATTTGCTTGCTCATGCGTGATATTTTGTACAACTGAGATTATTAGACAATCCTTTGTGTCATGGTCTGCACCCACAAATGGTACAAAAATTACATAAGGAAGTGTTTTCTTTAACCATATCAACCTTCCTATTTTTCAAAGTTTCGACCTTTCTAGCCATTGCAGCGAATTTTGCATTAAGGTTGTCTTCCTCTCTTATAACGTGTAACGCCCTGAAAATCGGGGGTCGAGCAGTAACTCAACTCCCGAGTTCCAGAACATCACTTATGCAACAAAATGAATGATGATTGAATGTTGACTGTATTCGTGCATTGAACATGAGTGAGATTAAGCCAAAGCAGCATATCATACTCCAGAGACAGTTAAATTTGCAAGCGGAAGACTGTGATAGATAGATAAAATATATATAAACTATGAAGAGTCTCCAGAGTGTGATAATATTACCAGGTTAAATAATTACAAATACAGTTCTAAAATATACCAAATGTGAGGAAGTGTAATGTCTCCTATCCCAAGTACCGTAGCCCCGTCAATACAATACCAGGTCTTCATAGACCTGTCAGAGATTACGTGTAGGAGAACTCCTCCTCAACATCATAGTAGTAGTTCGGCTCTGCTTCATAAGCATCGCCAACACCTGAAACTCAACAAATCTGGTTGGTGTTGCAAACACCGTCCCGTAACGTGGGAGTGAGTGATCAACTCAGTGGAACAATAAAGCATAGGTTAACATGTTATCAATTCAATCAAGCAGTAATGATAAAGCAATACAAACAAACAATCCTAAAGACTCTTATTAATGCAAGTATGAAATGCAGTTATGCATGCATGCCCTCACCGACGTTCCCTCATGCGACACCATCTTACGTCCGCGCATGCATACATTCCTCAGTGCTCCACATCTTCCAGGCACATGCAGTGCGATGATGAACATGATTACTGAGTTGTTATTAGTCCATTTCAAACAGCAGGATTGGGAAACTAAGGTACCTCCCTTGTATCATTCCCAAACATGATCCATTCTAGGGTCGTCAATCCTAGTTAATCTCATACGATATTATGGTTTGAGAGGCATAGCGAAGGCATCGCAAAGGGCTCGTCACCCGTCAGCGCGGATACAGATCTCACCGTATGCGGCTCAATTGCCGGCCGTCAGCTCGAGTACAGGTCTCACCGTACTCGGCTCAATCACTAGCCGTCAGCTCGAGTACAGGTCTCACCGTACTCGGCTCCACTCATACTCTAGTTGCTGTGAAAGACTCGTCGCCAATCACAGACCCTTGGAGTATACTCGAAGATACTACAGAGGACTCGTCGCCCGTCAGCACGAGTACAGGTCTCACCGTACTCGGCTCTCGCCGTAAGTATCGACAGCTCGAATACAGTGTCCCATACCACCGTATTCGGCTCACGAGTTTGGTTGCGCAATGGTCACTACGGGGAGGTACATGGCCCCAGCGTAGGCCGACAGCTCGACCACGGTGTCCCATACCACCATGCCCGGCTCATGCGTCTTAGCGGATCGAGGTACCATGGTTAAAAGGGGTTTCACTGGTAAGTTTGGTACCCTAGGTTCAAGCAGTAGCGTCCAAACAGGGTGAACATGCATAAGGCAAATCGGGTTACTTGACGAGCTCGACTAGTACGATCGCCCGTTGAGCTGCACGACATGAAGTGCATAAACAACTTCGTGTGGCCTAGCCACTGCCGACAGGCAACGCACGACTCGAGTTCGTTGAACACATCCCTCGTGGCAAATGAATCTCAGCAACGAGTTCAATCCCGTTACCGATTGCCTGGGCCATAAGCATAGCCCCAAACACAATCAATTGCAGATAGATAAAGCAGTAATGGATCAACATTCAACTCATACAGTCAAGGTCTGGTATTATCCGTTTAGGGCTGCCAGGGCTGTTGCACGCACTCGTTGCTCCGCTCCCCCATCACCCATGACGGATCATACAACGTAAATATAAATTTAAACATATGCATTACATAGTTAAAATCATAAAACAGTTGAGCATGTTATGAATCACAACACAAGCATGAGTTTGTACATGTTCAATTCCTAATCACGCAACTATCAAAGGAGATTATACACGTAGTTAAAAGAGGTTGAGAATCATATCTCAACACCCTTATACATTACAATTTGCTAACTACTACTCATTCAGACGTTTCAAGAAACACTTAAACAAACATACATCAACATACATGACATATGTCGATCACATAGGCATTAGGCCAAATCCTTTCACTAGGGAGTTGCCCCAATTATAACACGCGTACACCCACGACGGATAGTCATGGCAAGCAGGAATCCAAGTTCCATATTCATTCAGCCACTTCCACAAACACTTGGGCCACAAATTTTAGCGTATATAGTGTATATTGGCCGTGGCGTGATTTAGGGCAAATCCTTTCGTCAAAGGGGTATCGCCAATACAACCATCATGAATCCATGACAATTAGTCATGGCGAGCACGAATGAGAATTCAATACTCATTCAGTCATTTTCACAAACACTTAGAATACACTATTACAACATACATGGTGCATGTTAGCAAAACATGTATTAGGGTTATCCTTTAGCCAAGCGAGTATTTTATCCATGTATAATATATTACTACAGCAAATAATCATGATACATACATCTCCAAAATTTATACGTATACAGTATTTCTAAAATACACAATTTCAACATACGTAGCATTTACAAGTGAACATGTATTACGGCGATTCCTTTCGCCAAACTAGTATTTTATCCATATATAGTATAATCATACATTAAATAAACATGTCAAACACTTCTCCAAAAAAAATACGTATACGGTATTTCTACGTATACCTAGAGTATGTGAAATTCCATATTCTACAACGTTAATCGAAACAGGAAACGGAAAGCACTTTGTACATGTGCAATTGCATGCAGATCATGATTCTATCATTATCTGACATTGAAAGCGTTGAAAACCCTAACCTATACACCTAAAGTCCGCACCTTTTGTCGTATAATCGTAACGGAGTTGATAGGTTTGCTAAGCTTCCGTATTCGGCAGTTTGGCAACCTAGAGAACGAAATAGGTTAGCTATTTCACAACCTACAACAGTCTAAACCCCAAAACAGATTAGGGTTAGGGTTTCTTACCTAGAAACGACGCTGGAAACGCCGGAAAAGCGTCAAGAAAGGGATGGTGCAGCCCGTGTGGTGGCAGGGAACGACGGCAGGGAGATTCTCCCACTTCTCCCTCACTTCCTCTCTCTTTTCCCTCTCTCAAAACCCAAATTCGTATGGCTGCCATGAGAGAGGGTTTAAGGTCCTTATATAGTCTCAAAACTCACCGAAATAGACTCCTGTTCAAAGGTTACTGCTAATATAGGTATTTCGTCACTTTTCCAGCTCAAAAGAGAGGTTCTGGTGGCCCTCCTTGAGCCAAACGTCAGACTTAAGCTCTCCACACATGGATCTACGTGGGATTACATTTTCGACTTGATCGGATTCCCAGATCACACGTGGCGGACCAGTTTCAGTTCAACGGTCAGTGGGCCACGATCCGAAATTTCAAGCACATGTAAATGTTCCTGAAATTTTTCCTGATCCGAGGGTATAATTTGGTCTGATTCTGATGGTCTGGTTGGTTAATACTGATGCGCAAGCGAAAGGTGCCAGATCACTATTCCAGATATTATTTTGAAAAGGGAATAGTGTTTTTCACACCCCCTCGCTCCGGATCCAACGAATGGCCGTGGGACATCGGCTGGACTTGATTTTTGAGATGGTTGTCAAGCCCAGCGAGGCGGTCCTAGTTCCTTAACTTCGTGTTAATCGGACTTCCGACGTGTGGTCCAGATCCGATACGGAGTTTCGAGATGCTCCCGAGAGCAACCGGGTAATGAGATTGATCCTAGATTATAGGGTACTGTAGCATCGATGATTCTACAAGTTTTGGGTCTTGCAGATCGTATTTAAAGTGACTGGTGCTAATTTCACAGGCACTCAAGTTAACACTAGTTAAATCTCGCCAAATTTCTAAAGGATTTAGTCCTGTAAGATCTCTGTCTGAGGTGGTACTTAGTCCTTTGTAGTTTGTATATAAGTGATCCCAGTTTTACTACTTAGCTAGTTTAAGTTAGTGTCTAGGGCGAAAGTGCTTTGAAAATTTAAAGCACAAGGTAGTGAAGGGTGAGATTTGTGAAGGAAATGGGTTAAGGAGCGATTTTAGACTGTGAGATTAAGTTTTGACAAGTTGATAAGGTCTTAGGATCGACCCATTGCCTAAGGACGTCTAATCCCAGGTTGGCAAAAATCCGGGATGTTACATAACGTACATCCCCGCTTTCTCTCTAGGAATAGGTCTAGCTTGATCGAGTTTAGCAGAGACATCCCATGTCTGAGTATTCTCTGCTAACATGTCTAGAAAATCCTAAGCCTCATTATGATCTTTGTCGAGAAAGGTTTCACTACACATCATCTCTATGAACTGACAGGTATCCATGGTGAGTCCCTTCGGAACGCATCAATCAAGTGTCATGGTTCACAACCATGATATGGACAAGTGAGTAGAAGGTCTTTGAAGCGCTCTCAAGCTTGGAAAAATAGTTCATTCCCCTTTTAGGAGAATGACATGATTTCCTATTTCAGTGCATTTGTTTTGTGCTCGGGAAAGAATATTTGCAAAAACTCTCTATTTAATACTAGTCATTTAGTGATAGTATGAGTTCTTAGAGAGTTGAGCCATGCTTTGGCCTGATCCTTTAGAGAAAATGAGAATAATCCATTTGAGTACATCCCTATTGTCATTGTTTACTTGTAATATTGCAATCACTTTCTCAAAGTCCTTAAGGTGCAAGTAGAGGCTTTCAGAATCCAAGCCATGAAATTTAGGAATCAATTGAATCACACCTGGTTTAAAATTAATATTCCTTGTGAGCAGGGAACACAATGCAAGATGGTAAAGTTGATCTCTCAGGGTGTAGATGTTCACGTAAAGTCCGTGGTTGGTGTAACACATTCCTATGAACTTCATTCTCATCCTCAAGAGGAGGATTACGTTATTTTTTCTGTTTTGGTTTATAGTTGGATCTGGCAGATTTGCATTTGCATTATCAACTGGGTCTACCATGGAATCCAAATGGTGTTGATTTCCTCTCCTAAATGAATGATCAAGGCTTGAGACTAATCCACCTTCGGAAGAGAGTCGATCGTTTTGATCTTTACTCCAACGGGACATAAACCATCCACACCACACAACAAATACCACTAATTCAAATATTAAGTATAATACTTAAAATAAAAATAAAAACTTAACCAACACCCATGCGACAGGGCCGACCATAAGGGTTCAATCCACAAAGCAAAATAAATAAACAACCCATGTGGTAGAGCCCACCATAAGGGTTCAATCCACAAAGCGAAAATAAATCCACAACCCATGCGACAGAGCTGACCATAAGAGTTCAATCCATAAAGCAAAAATAAATCAACAACCCAGGCGGCAGAACCGGCCATAAGGGTTCAATCCACAAAGTAAAAATAAATCAATAATCCAAGTGGCAGAGCCGACCATAAGAGTTTAAACCATAAAGAAAAAATAAATCAACAACCCAGGCGGCAGAGCCAACAATAACGGTTCAAACTACAAAGCAAAAATAAAAAATAAATCAACAAAAGTAAAACCAATGCAAAAATTAAACTATGCCAATCTGAAAAATCGATTCACCAGATGATCTTCGTGATCAAATAGCAACTGTAGGACAACCATAACACTTGAGTTATAAAATCTCATGCAGGGCAACCTTATGTCATAGTTAGTGCTTGAAAGACCCAACTGAATTTACTTTCAAAGAAAAACAGAAATTTTACAAAAATTTTGGAGGTTTAGAAGAGAACTTACCTTAACTATCTTGCACGAATCTAATCTATCTCAGTCTCTCCAGCAACGGCGCCAAAAACTTGATTGCTTGCCTCCAAGTGCAAAAGTTGGTAAGTAATATCCTATGAATACAGGGTCAATCCTACAGGGAGATGAATTGCGAGAAGGAGAAAATCAAATACAAACTAAGTAATAAAAACTAAACTAATGATTTGATTTTGAGAGTTTTAAATGGATGTAATTCAACTGAATTAAAACTTGAGAGTTTTGAATGGATGTAATTCAACTAGATTAAAATAATACCCAAGCTTCAAAGTTCCACACATAGGTTATGTTTCAAAATCATGATGACTTGGATAACACAACCAGGATCCGAGCACTATGGTCGGCCTAATCAGAAAATAAAACAATTTAAACATTTTAAATAAATGATATAAAAGATTAGAAAATCATGGATTTGCACCATTGATATATATTCTCAAGCGCCAATGATTTTAGGAATTCAATATCCATGAAATAATGAATATCAAAGAAATGTAGTAGGTTGAGAACATCTCCTATATAGGAAATCAAAATTGATCCAGGGTAATCTTATCCATCAATGTGGATCTCATATGATGGAAACATATGGATCTCATATGATGATAAAAAATTAAACCTAAACAACTAATAACATGCATTCACCATTCTTTTCATCATTAAAACAATCAATCATCATAACTATGAAAACATTAAACCAATGTGCTTCCCTTTTAACTTAGGCTAGAGGAAACTTAGAAAAACATAATTAAATTGTAAAATAAAAAAGCAACAAGAAAGAAATAAATGCAAATAGAAAAGATAAAAGAAAAAAATAATTTATAAAACTTTAATAAAATTGAAAACTCTCTAAAAACCCTAAATATTGCTCTTGAATGCTTTGAATGATGCTTAGGAATGCCCTGGGAAGCCTTATTTATAGTGGGGAACTCCAACTTTCGCTCTTAATTGAAAAACTCTAGAAACCACCCCAAATTTACACAGTTTGCTAAAATAGACTTCACTCTGCGCAATTTCACAAAATGACCCAGAGTTTCATAATATGCTTTTTTAGGACGATTCAGAATTCTTTTTCTTCACTTCAAATGTTTGATTCTCTTCATTCTCACACTTGGTTTTCTTTGATCTTTGGCATGTGAATTCTTCAATCTTGGTCTCCTAAGATCCATCCATTGCCTTGTGATTCTTGAGCATTAAATTGATGCTTTTAGCACCCTTTTCAATCCAAGCTCTTAAATTCACCTTGCAACACAAACATGAGTAAAATAAAATATTGAGTTGATTCATGTTCAGAAAACTAAGATATAAATGGGGGAAATTATGCAATATTTGAGTCTCAATACATGCCAAAAGTAACATCATCCATTATCTTTTACGCCACCACATGTGCTAATGTGTCACACATACCGCCATTATCTTCTCTTATGCCCCATATGTGCAAAGCAATCAACATGGGCGAATATACCACATATGCCATCATCTATCTTTATGAAAATGGTCCGGATGGGTGGGCCCCTAGAATATAACAGATGACATGATCTTGGAACCTTCTTACAAGGCCATAAATGGACAATCTTTGTCCAGTGATCAACTAAACAGCTATCGGAGCAGAGAGAATCTTGTCACCATTATAATTTTAAGGTTAAGATGGTCCCCGGGTCCAATCACTTAGATTGTGTAGAGATGAGTTAGATGGAAAAAAAATGATATAATTGTTCCACCATATTTTTTTCTTTAAAACTCCTTTATTTTGAAATTTATTTTATGAGAAAATATCTCACCTTTTTATGAAGGGAATGATTAAAAAAAATGTAGGAGGTATTGTTGTTTTTTATGTCTTAAATCGAGTCAGAATCAGGGCATGTCGATGACATCGACAGATTGTTCGATGACATCAAACAGTGCTCGATCCCATCGAGAATTTTCGAATTTTCTTCAGTTGGTCGTTGACTACTAACTGGTGTTTTTTTATGCCATCGATGAGTGTTTGATGCAATCGAATATGCCTCGATGCAATAAAAAAAATTGGATTTCCATGTCTTGTCTCTGGACTGATTAGGTATTAGTTCGATGCCATCGAATGATAAGTTTTGATGACATTGAACAGATCCGCGCAAATTTTCGCAGAGTTGCAGTTTTGTGGGATTTGTTTCCTATTTCGATTGTGACTCTTCCAAAGGGTATATATTGGGGTGTAATCGGGATTAGGAGGTATTCTACGGTTTTTAATTCATCCAAAGGGTTTCAAGGGTGTATCAAGGATTTAATTTGAGCTTGTTCGAATTGGGTAAGCTCTTTTACTATAGAATTTCTGCTTTTATAGTGATCATCTGTCGCTTTGTGCCGTGGTTTTTTCTTGTAAAGGTTTTTCCACGTTAAATTATTGTGTTCTCTTTGTGCTTGTGTGGTGCGATTGGATTACTTCTTTATATTCATATATGTGTGCTTTCGCAGTCCCCAAATAAGTGGTATTAGAGAAATCGTTGGGGCGCAAGCTTGAATCTGTAAGGAGAAGTATCAATGGTTGGAAATCCTAAGTATGATATTGAGAAGTACTTAGGCAAAAATAACATTGAGTTATGAAAGGTTAAGACGATTAGAGCCTATTAACTCAATAAGGGTTAGATAAAGCTCTTGAAGAGTGATATGCATTTATGCATGACGATGAATGGAGGACTCTAGATAAGAAAGCTAAATCATCAATCCGATTGTGTCTAACGGATGAGGTTCCCTACAATGTCATGAGGGAGAAAACTGCAGCAGAGTTATAGGCAAAATTAGAGGATGTTTATGCAAAGAAGTCCCTTGAAAATCGCCTACACTTAAAGTTGCAGTTGTTCAACTTCAGGATAGTAGAGGGTGGAGATGTGGAGGCCCGCATAAGTAATTTTAACAAGTTGATTTGCAAGTTGCTAAACATGGAGGATGTGGTCAAAGATAAAGATCAAGCATGTATTTTGCTAAATTCACTTCCAGCATCATATGCGTCTTTCAGGGACTCTTTGTGCATTGGTAATAATATGTCCTTGAGTGTGGACACAGTTATCTTAACCCTTTAGGGAAATACCACGAGAAAAAAAAATGATAGCATGGGGTCCTTTACTGATGCACTGCTTACGAAGGACAGGAATATCAAGTGAGATACATGATCTTCTCGGTCAATATCCAAACTAAGGGCAAGAGCAAAGGCAAGTTAAAGTGTTGGAACTGTGGGATGGTTGGGTACATGAAGAAGGATTGTATAAATTATAAAGCGAAAAAAGAAAACTTAGAGGCTTCTTCCAGGGAGGCCAACACTGCCACATATGATGAAGAGATAAGTAGAGGTGATGTGTTGTCTGTCTATGATTGGACACTTGTACGATGATCGTAGAGACAAGTGGATCCTTGAGACAGGGGCTTCGTATCACATGACTCCTCATCGGAGTTGGTTTGCCAGTTACAGGGAGTGCAATGGTAGACAGGTATTTATGGGCAATGATAATGCATGTAATGTTGTGGCTATTGGTACGGTACGTATTAAGATGCCTGATGAGATGGAACATATCTTGACCGAGTTCAGACACGTTCCTGATATAAAGAAGAGTCTGATTTCTCTCGGTGCACTCGAACCAATAGGGTGTAAGTTCATAAGTTTTAATAGTGTCCTTAAAGTTTCAAAAGGGGCACTCGTGGTTATAAGAGTGCATAGGCATGGTAGGGGAGCACTTCAATAGGTGGAGCTACAACGGCTGTATCAAATTCCATGTCTGCACGTATGTGGCATGCTCGTTTGGGCCACATGAGCGAGCGGGGCATGAAGGTACTTTCTGATCATTGTTTAATTCCAATATTTAAAATTTTTTATTTAAATATATGCGATCATTGTATATATGGTAAACAATTTAGGTTATCCTTTAAATCTGGAAAACATGTTTGTAAGAAAGTGCTTGATTATGTCCACTCTAATGTTTGGGGTCGTCACCGGTGGTTTTTATTGGAGGTTCGTCATGGTTTGTTACATTCATTGACGACTATTCCCTGAAAGTTTTGGTTTATTTCATAAAACATAAATTCGAGGTTTTCAGCAAATTTAAACAATGGATGGCCATGGTGAAAAAACAGACAGGGTGAAAAGTAAAAGTTTAAGGACTGATAATTGTGGTGAATTTACTTCCAGTGAATTTAATGAATATTGTAAAGATGAAAGGATCGTTAGGCACAATACCGTGTGCCACACACCTGAGCAAAACAGTGTGACTGAGTGGATGAATCAGACTCTCCTGGAAAGGGCCTAATGCATGATTAGTAATGCCACATTAAGCAAAGACCTATGCACTGAGGCTATTAACATGGCCTGCTATTTGGTGAATCATTCTCCTTCTACTGCAATTGACTGCAAGATTTCAGAGAAAGTATAGAGTGGTCATAAGGTTGATTACTTAGATTTATACATATTTGGTTGTGAGGCTTACTCTTATGTACCGTCAGTTGAGAGAGATAAGCTAAATCACATAGCTAAAAAGTACATCTTTGTTGGCTATGATGTTGGTGTGAAAGGTTACAAGTTATATGATAAGGTTAAACGAAAAATCACCACTAGCAGTGACAATAGGTTTGATGAAATCTCTCTATTCTGTAAGAATGATCAAGAGGAACAAAAGGAACCAAGGAGGTTGGTTGTAGACGTCCAAATTAATGCATGTGATACTCGGGCATAAACTGATTCACAGGCAGAGGTACAGAAGCAGTGGAGCAGTCACCTGTGAGAAGAAATCTGCCGCAAGATCACAGGTTGCCGGCAAGATACAGAGATGACTCTAATATCACATATGCTCTCATTACAGATTAGGGGGACCCATCTACTATTCAAAAGACTCTTGATGAGCCTAATGCAGAAAGTGAAAGGCAGCAATGGACGATGAGATAGATTATTTGTACAAGAACAACTCATGAGATCTGGTGGAGCTTCCAGTGGGCCGAAAATGAATCGGATGTAAGTAGTTACTTAAAAGGAAACACGATAAATAAAAAGCGAGGTTGGTAGCAAAGGGTTACACTCAGAGAGAAGGAATCGACTTCATAAAAATATTCACGCCAGTGGTTAAGCAAATGTCTATTAGATTCATATTTGCATTAGTTGTCCAATACAATCTCGAGCTAGAACAGATGGACGTGAAGACTGCATTCATGTACGAGAAATTGGAAGAACAGATTTACATAAAGCAACCAGAATACGAAACTAAAGGGACAAAGAACAAGGTTTGCAGGTTAATGAGGTCGTTGTATGGCCTAAAACAGTCAATAGGAAAATGGTATAAAAAGTCTGATTATTTCAGGTTGAGTCAGAAATTTAATGAGTGAATATGATCACTGTGTCTATTACAAGACATTGAGTGAAGGCAAGTTCATTATTATAGTATTGTATGTTGATGATATGTTAATCGCCAATCATGACATGTCTGAAATCGATGTATTGAAGATTCAGTTATCAGGGATATTCGAGATGAAAGATCTGAGCAAAGAGGGTTCTCGGTATAAATATTCATAGATATAAGAAGAGGAGCATGCTTTGATTATCTCAGGAAGAGTGTATTGAGAATGTGTTGATCAAGTATGGGATGGATAAGGCAAAACTGGTGAGCGTTCCCCACGCTGCTCACTTCAAGCTCTTCTCAAAACAATGTCCTAAATCAAATGAGAAAAGCATGATATATCTCATGTGCCTTATTTGAATGTTGTAGGCAGTTTAACGTATGTCATAATCTATATAAGAGCGGATATTTCATATGCAGTCGATGTTTTGAGCAGATATATGTCAAACCCCGGTAAGTAATATTGGGAAGTCGTGAAATGACTACTTCAATATATTCGAGGTACAAAAGACTACGTCTTAACTTTTGAGAAAACATAGGCTAATTTAATTAGGTATGTGGATTCAGATTATGCAGGAAGTATCGATTCAAGAAAGTCAACTTTAGGTTACTCGTTTGTGCTAGCGGGTGAAACAATTAGTTAGATGTTGAAGCTTTAGTCAGTGGTGGCTCTTTCCATGACTGAAGCAAAGTATATGGAAGTGATAGAGGCGTTTAAGGAATGCATTTGGTTAAGAGGCATAATAAATCAGTTGGGGCTTAAGCAGGAAGTTGTGTTGGTTAATTGTGACAACAAAAGCACTATCAATTTGGTTAAAAACTCTGTTTATCACTCTTGTACTAAATACATTGATGTTTATCCCTATTTTATCCGATGATACTTGAAGAATAAGGCATAACCCTGGAGAAGATTCACAACAGCGTGAATCCTACTGACATGCCCACCAGGGTGGTTCCTTTAGAGAAGTTCAAGTTTTGTCCGACTTTTTTGGGCTCGGCGAAGCCTTAAAAAAAGGACAGAGTTTGCACGAGAAGCAATGGTGGATCTATGATACAAGGTAAAGATAAGAGAAGATGACAAGAAGCTACACATTTGAATATTGAAGACATGATGGAGATTGTTATTTTTGATGTCTTAAATCAAGTTAGAATCAGGGCATGTTGATGACATCGACCGAGTATTCGATGTCATTCTCAATGACATCGAACAGTGCTCGATCCCATCAAGAATTTTTGGATTTTCTTCAGTTGGTCACTGGACTAACTGGGTGTTTTTTTTATGTCATTGATGAGTGTTCGATGTCATCGAATATGGCTTGATGCAACCGAAAAGAATCGAATTTCCATATCTCATCTTTAAACTAATTGGGTATTAGTTCGATGTCATCGACATGATAAGTTTCAAAGTGTGTTCGATGATATTGAATGGATCCGCGCAGATTTTCACAGAGTTGCGATTTTACGGGATTTGCTTCTTATTTTGATTGTAATTCTTTCTAAAGCTATATATTGGGGTGTAATCGCCAAACATCAATTTGAATTCTTCTTTGAGTACCATTATAATATATATAATTTTATAAAGAATATGATTAATAAAAGCGTATAAAAATTTAAAACTATCGCAGATTAGTCTTTAAGTGCGAATTAATAATTCTAAAAAGTAGTTGTCACGAGATCTTTCCCACGTAAGTGTGTAATTTAGAATAGATTGAGCAATTTTTCTAGTGTTAGTCCAGCTAATCTAAGTACATTTTCCACTGTAAAGTAACACAATGACAGTTAATTATATCCCCATATGCACAAGAGGATTGTAGCTAAGGACATAAAAAGTCAATTGCATAAATGGCTACTTGTACATTATAATGACTGGATTAAATCAAAATAATCTTCACAATAGAAGTGTAGCTGAGGATATAAAGAGTTAACTATAAGAATGACTATTCTTACATTGTAATGACAATACTGAATCAAAACAATATTTAGGTAATGGGTCTGTACATATGGCTACAATCCATGTCATAAATTAGGTTACATTAAGAATATGTCAAGTTTATAATCCACAAGTCATCACAAGTGAGGTATGACATCTTATATCCCCACGACCTTGGTTTTATTCAGGCCATAATTAGAGTTGGGCATCAGACCGAGTCGGATCGGATTGAGTCCAACTCGATTCGGTCCGAAATCTACATAGGCTGACCCGAACTCAATCCGATCCAGGACCGAGTCCGGGACATCTGCCTTGAACCGATCCGATGCACGGTTAGCCTGACCCGAACCGAGTCCGACTCGGTCAAGGAAACCGAGTCGGATCGAGTTGGGTACGATTCATATCAATTTTTTTAATGGTGAAAATCATTATCCTCACTACTATTTTCGGTGTGGTCCATTTGAGCTTTAGATATGATTCAACTTTTTTATCAAACGCTCTAAAATTATCATAAAAAATGGATAAACAGTATAGATATAATAAATACATCATTGTGGAGCCCATGTAATTTTGATATCATTTGAGTCGTTCGTACAACTCGGAGCTCGAGGCTACATAGCTATGAAAGTGTAGCTGTGTTGACGTGCACAACACGAAAGTGTGCATGGTGCATTGTTGTTGATGTTTGCTATATTGACGTTAGCAAGTTCTGTGGGTCTGAACATGGGGTATGTGTTATATCCAAACCGTCCATCCATTTGACGAGCTCGTCTTAAGGCTTGAGACAAAAAATAAGATAGATCTAACTATCAAGTGGACCACACGAATTGTTTAACTGTGAAAATCATTATCCCTGTCGCTATTTGTGGTGTGGTCCAGATGATCTTTAGATATGATTCATTTTTTGGATAATGCTCTAAAATGATCTCTAAAAATAGATGAACTGTGCAGATATAATAAATACATCACTGTGGGGCCCATGTAACTTTGATCTCCTTTGAGCCGTTCGTACAACTCGAAACTCGAGGAGCATTAGTGCTCGTCTTGCCACGACACGTACCTACAGCTATATAGTTGGTGTGAAGTGAGGTACATTAGCCAATCCGCTTCCCCGTTGGATCAGTTTTTTTTTATCATCAAGGAATCAAGGGACGTTATGTAAGGTCCAGAGGCACCTAATCCGCATGAATGGAAACATGGATTACTGATCCAAACCGTTGATCTGGTTCACCCCAAGTTGGATGAACCACATGCCAAAAATCTCCATGCTGAGATAATCCTAACCCTTTAATCTTTAGATGGAGAATGGATGGTTTAAGTAAAATACAACAACTTTTTGCTCTTAAAAGTGGAAATGTAAAAGTTCGGATAGGTAAGCTCTTTCAATGATAAAAGATTTCGGACCATTAAATCAACGGTTATGATCGCCATCGACGGTAGATACCACGACAGTGGTTGAAACATTACAACCATCTTTTGAGTTTTTCATATATACGGACCAAAATCCTTTGGAATACTCGTTGTCGGAAGAGCACGTGACACCCAATCCCTGTGACATCTGCTCCTTCCATCAGTTGTGTTACCTCATGTAGGCCTAATTCCAAAAATCAGGTCCATCCAAAAAACAAGTGGGCCACACGACCGTGAATGCATGTGATTTATCCACTTCGGATCGGGTTGGATCGAATCAAATCCATTCGGATAGGGTTTTGGATCGAATCAGTCCGGATTGACCACGATCCGAACTCGATCCGAAAAACATTCTGATCTAAATGGCCCAACTCGATCGCACTGATCCGAGCCATCGGTTCGGTTCGGATCAGGTCGGATCCACCAGATCGGGTCAGACATGCCCAGCTCTGGCCATAATATTAATCGCGTAAAAGAGTAAGAGAACGAGTATGTTATTTCGACTTTAATTAGTTTAATCTTCAGTCTTTTATGACCGAAGGTAGATATAACATCTTATTATTTATATCTACGTCTTCTGTTATTCACAATAAATGGCATTCACACATTAATATATGAACATCACCCGAATTGTATATCTCTTATATATTTAAGGTTTGTTTATCCATGCGAATGGATAACTTGTCTACTAACAAAGGTAGAAATCTCTCAAGACTTCAAGGCAAATACGATAATCTACCACGTAGTCAATAATAATGCGCAATACAATAAAAAAAACACTTATTCATTAATAAAAAGTAAAATGTATATCATATAAACAAATCACCTAATCTCTTCTCAATCTCATTTTTCTAATGTGAACTTGTAATAAGTCTTTAGACATATGCTTCTTCAAGACGTCCGCTACCATCTCTGTAGTAGGAATGTAAACAAAGATAACCTTTTTATCTCTCACTTGATTAAGAATATAATGATACTTAATCTCAATGTGCTTGGACTTATGATGGTATTTAATGTCATTCGCAAAGTCAATGGTAAATATATTGTTAATTTAAATTATACAGGCTTATGAATACTCAGTATAACATTTAGATCTTATAAAAAATTTTAGACCCATACACGCCACTGAACAGTAGCACAAAATGCAACGTACTCAACCTTTATGGAAGAAATGGCTGTGGATGTATGTTTCTTGCTAGACCATGAGATGACGCTTCCTATGAGTAAAAATTACATGATCGGAAGTTTATTTTCTAGCATCAGGATCATTGTTGCAGGCGACACATAAAATTTATTGAAGTTCAAGACTCGTACTCCATAATGCAGTGTCAAGTACTTAGTGCCTCAAATATAAGAGAATATATGTTTGACGTCTTATCAATGAAACTATTCTAGGTTACCTGGTAACGACTAACTATATCAATTGCATAACTAATATTTGGTCTTATATAAAGCATTGTATACATTATACTACCTACTGCACTCACATAAAGTGTTAAGGATATTGTTAATTTCTCTGCATTAGTTTAGACACCACTCTTGAAAGTGAGAACAAATTATTCTTTGGGCTTCAACAGAACCTTGATAAAATTGTCATTGGGTGACTTGAAAACCAATGAAAATTCAAACATATTAAATATGAAATGACCTTAGGATATTTTAGGAACGATCAGTGAATTTGATTGACGGATATGGAACCCAGCAAAAAAGTCATAGCTAAACATACATACTCTTTGGAAACCATAACTATACATTTCTTCGATAAAATTGTCTCCATGTGGTTTATAAAGCATCCAAAATCAAAATGGATCAATTACAAATGATCCCCAACACTTTTCAGAAACAACCAATAGACTCATTTAATATATTCTAAACTTGACCAACTAGATATTAAACAATTGTCTGAACCCATCGAAATACCGAATATCCCCTATACATGGCAAATTACACACAAATAACGAAAAAGCAAACCCCCAACTTGTGGTAGGACAACAATTTACTTAGCTTACTTTTACCAAATCAAAATCTAGGTAACTCTTATTGAAGCGAAATCATAAAGTGGGTGGCTGTGAGATCAATATCGGTCATCCACTAGACAGTGGTGGAATGTTTATAAATACCGAATAACGATTGCCACTTGGAACAAACTGGAGTATTTAAAGAGGGCCACGGAGGGTTAGAGAGGCAAAGATGGTTTGTTTGCTCCTTTTAAGGTTTCTAGAAAGTTCAGATTTCGAGAGCGCTGACAAATTGTCTAACCTAGAAGGCACAATAGCCAATAAAAGAAACTATTGAAGTCCAAAGTAAGGTTGGAATCGGGGATATTTGACCATCTATTTTGTAGAAAAATTGTGTCTGATCTCCTCCTTATATCTCGAATTTAGATCGCAGTTTATTCAACTCATCCCAATTGCATTTTCAATGTTTAATTTCCTTTCACTTTATTATACAGCATTCTCTTATGTGTATTTTTACTGTATTTGCTTGCTTGAAGCCTTTCGCTCTATAAAGTAAGGCTAGGTTTATTTTTCACTTTATTTACGTACCCGGAGCCTTCCGTTATTCGAAATAAGGCTATATTTATATTTTAATTTATTTGTCTGCCCTAAGCTCTGTCTAGCAAGGCTATGTCATTTTTTAAACTGCCTACTTGAACCCCGTGAGTTTTGTGAAGCACGACCAGATATACCGGCATCAATGTGTACTGCATCCTAAAAAAATTTTAAATCTCATAAAGTGGATACTGCACATTGTGCAGGTATAAAATGTCACTTAACTCATTTTTTTTATCACTAATACCCTTACTCGAAATCTACGATCACGAAATAATCGTAGGAGCCACTTAAGTTGAAGAGTCTTGCAATTCCCAAACTATTAAGCGATTTTACAGTTTCTAGTCGACAACATATTCTAATATTGATTTGGCTAATGGTAACTCTAAGGTATATATTGTCACACTCTAAAATTTAGAGTCCAAGTACAGTGATCTTGATTTGGCTAATGGTAACTCTAAGGTATTATTATCACACTCTAAAATTTAGAATCCGAGTACAATGATCTTGATTCTGAATTTTATGGTGTCAACATTCATTGCATTCATATTCAACACGTCACATATCCAAACTAAATCAACTATTTAATCTTCCAAATCAAAATATCCAAACTTAAAATTGGAATTTAAATTCAAAATTCAAATTATACTCTACTGATATTGTCATTATTTTCCACTTAAAAATCTCTCTACTAGTTTTATTATAAGTGTTCAAATAATAACTAACAATAAAGTTGAACTAGAGGTAACTCTTTATTAAAAGTAATTGTCTAAGTACTCTAATTTCATTGTTCATTCCTCCTCACTTAATCCTGAAAGAGTTATCAAATTAGGTGAGTTAGAAGCCCGTGAAATTATTACTATCACTAATGAATTATAGGGGTTATACCTTACCAGATAAATCATAAACAAATAAGAATTAAACAATATCTTAATAAGATAATGTTATGAAAAAAATTCATACAATAATATTATGAATGAGCCATGATGCTATAATGTTATGAATGCAATATTATATGCAATTATATATTTTATCATATTTAATTTTAAATTATCCACTTTTTCACGAACTCATATAGCTTTATGTGTTAATTTTTATTTTTTTTACAAATCAATCATGCTTACCTAACTAATCCAGTAAGGTATACACTCACATTCAATTAATTCACATTTCTAAGATCTCTCACGGCTCTAGACATTAAGAGTCTTTTACAAATCAACCATGCTCACCTAACCGGTCTGATGATGTATACAATTCAAACAAGCATGCCAATGAGCAACTCAATCATGCTTACCGATCTAATGAAGCGATAAGATTTGAATAACTCTACACATTAGAAACCTTTACAATTCAACCATGCTCACCTAACCGATCCAGTGATGTGCAATTCATCCTTGCATGCTACTAAGCAAATCATCCATGCTCATCAATCCATCATCCAATTAAAACCCAATTTCAATTATTAACAATTTTTAATTCAAAGTATCTAACTCAATTATCATGTATTCCATGATGATGCACTCAAACCAATTTTCAAGCAAACTTTATTGCAATCAATAGTTCAAATTCAAGCATGTCATTATCACGATGCAAGTTATCCCTATGAATAATTAATTTAACTGATAATCCTTACTCAATAATAATTCAAAAGAGGAATTAATGATGCAACATATTGATACAATATGAGATCACAATAAAGTTCAAGAAAACATACTAAGATTGAAATTTTAAAGAGAATCACATTATAAGTTCTAAATTCAAGACATTTAATAAAGAGGCTAACCTTAAGGGCCTGTTTGATTTTTCAGTGCACTGATAAATACCAGGTAAAAGAGTAATAATTATTTCCCAGTGTATTCACAAGGCACTTTATTTGACTGCTTACTTTTTTAACACAGAAACCGAAAATATTACAAAATATATATGGGTCCCACTGTGATGCATTTCGCTTATCCACACCGTTTATTTATTATGCCTTTTGAATTTATAATATGAGAAAAAAAATGAGATATGTCCAAAACTCAAGTGGACCACACCATACGAAAACAGGAATCGAATATTTACCGTTAAAAACTTTGTGAGACCACTGTTTCTTTTGGTGTGGGCCACCCGAGTGTTGGATCATCCTCATTTTTTGGCTCATGCCTCAAAATATTGTGGTAAAACATATGGACGGAATTGATATATCATATACATTAACTTAAGGTTCAAAAATTTTAAATAACTATTTGAACCGGTTTCCAATGCAGAAGTTTCCTTGGATTTTCAAACGGATGAAATGGTAATAATTACCTATTTCTTGGGTATTTACCTAAGCTCTTGGAAATCGAACATGCCCTGAAGGGAACAAACAATGTAAGGAATGTACTCAAACATTTGGAAATAAAGTAAAGACGGATAAGGGAGGCTCTCGAGTAAAAAGAAATGAAAAAATTATTATTTTAAAAGTGAAAATGCTAAACCAAACGCAAAATAGTTAAACTCAAAGTAAAATAATAAATTCAACGTTCACAAAATCTTACTTAAGAGGGAAACAAGAAAACATCCCTTACCTAAGATCTAAAACTTTCAAATTTAAAAATGAGAAATGAAGAAAAAAGTATAAATTAAAATAATAAAAGGGAACTTAATAAATTTAAATAGGTCAAAATTCAAAATAGCGAATCACTCACTTTTCAATGTCGCTAACCGAACTCGACTCAAATTCAGAGCAACTTAGTATGACTCGGTTCTAACTCGATATTGACTTGGTGAGTTGACTATAACTCGATCCCCTTCTCTCTTTTTTCCCTTAATTCTATTATTATTAATATCTCTCTTTCGCGACTCGTCCTAACTCAATAAAACTCGATACGAGTTTGGTTGTGAACATGATTGTAACTTAATCGCAACACAATACACACGATCACTCTCTCTCTCTCTCTCTTACTCTCTCTTTCCATTTATCTCTCTCGATTGAGTTTTATGAAGCTCTCTCTCTCTCTCTCTCTCTCTCTCTCTCTCTCGGTTGAGCTTTATAAAGCTCTCTCACATTATGGAAGTCAAATTCAATATCAAAAATGAATTTATAGAATGAGAAGCTTCTAGCGACGGTTCAAGCACTGAGTTTTTTCATTCGCTGCTTTCACATATTACATTGATCTTGGCTAGATTATTGGTGATCTTTCACTGCTCAAATGGGCCTCACAACAAATAGCATAGATCTTATTTTGATGGTTATACACATTCATACTATGATTTTCTTGCTTAAAGAAGATGACGATCGTTAATGGCATATTTTAATTCAGTAGTCATTTCTTTGTTTCATTGCTTTTAGATGATTCAAATCCTCATAAGGGAGCTTACATAATAAAATATCGAAGCTTTAGGGACATTTACTTGATGGGTTTCGCGTTTGAAAGTTTCAATCGTCACTACACGCTGTCAACAAAATCGGAGAGAAATAACATAAAAGCCAGTTCTTTCAAATAAATTTTAGCATCGTAAAATCATAGAGAGTGTTACGGTTAAGATTGATCTGGTTTCTTGCTCATTATTAGATCTTTTTATGTAACAATAATCAGTTGTATAAGAAAGAAAAGATTACACAAGATCTTCGGTGAAAGGTTTACGAAGGAAGACGTGCATTAAACGGTCGTTATATGCTTAAGTTAGTTGGTTTAGATCTAATAATAATTGATTTTTTTTTATTTTATCATAGATGACCAATTTTATGAAAAATATGAGAAGGGCTCCGTTCGAATGTTATTTTAACTCACTTAGAGGAAATAGTCTCCGATTTGTGCACACGCATGCACGTTGGTGGTCCGGCGTTGGTTTGCACGTGAGAATGGCTAGAGGTGGGGCTATTAGTTTATCATAAGTCCTGGCCTTAGTGGCCCACCAAACATGTAGTTTAAATCACTATGAATTGATTCCAATTGATTATTCGTAATCAAATAGCTCTAAGATATTTGATTTAACTTTAATGGTCAGATCGTCCTTTATAATCATAAATCAATGTTCCACAAAGTTTTTTTTCAGTGTTATGATGTGGATGTATGAATAGTGTTTCAAATTAATGATCAGATCATGGCCTTTTTACGGAGGTGTATAATGTTGGGTATGCATGTGAGTACCAAATTCTTTTTTAATTTTAAAAACTGTAAAATTCATAGGATTCTTCCTGAGGCCCTATTTGGAATCGACAAAATTGAAGGAAATGAAAGAGGGTTTCATATCGTTTAGGATGACGAATCGATTGAAAAATGTCGGGAAATAAGATTTTCGATGTGTGAACTTTTTTTCGATATTTCTTTGAAAATTTTCTCTCCCTCACCTCTCGGAAATCAGATTTCCTTTCTCATGCTTTCTCTCTTATTTAATACTGATTCCAACTACATGTTTACGCAATTCATCAACAACCTCTCATTCAATTCAATGTGTGATTTCTACATTTTTAAATCAATTATTTATACATATTGTGAATGAGATAGCTCGTTGAAACCTCTAGCTACAGCAGTCATGGTCGTTGCCACCTTTTTAAGCTGCGATAGCCATGGCCTCTGCCACCTCCTTGAGATACGACATCAATAACCATTGCAACCTCAAGGTGCCACAACCATGATTGGTACTAATATTCTCTGAATGCGCTAGCCATGACTGTTATAAGGTTGGAAGTGGGCTCCAAAGCATGTGAGACTATTAAAGATGATGAAGTAAGTGTAGTTTTAGTATCAGAAAGTTTGAGTTGCAAAACTATTTAAAGGAGTCTCTAAGCTATTCCAAATCATCTTATAGGGTTTAGAAAAGGAGATAAGGCTAGGTGGAGCACTGCAAGGTTCTTCGACTTCTATTTATTCATAAGTTTTAGTTGATCTTTTTAGTTTCTTTTATGATGTTAGTCTTATTAGGCTAATCTCTTAGCTAAGGCTAAGGGATGAAGTTTATAGTTTGTTTTGATGTTTATCTTACTTTGATTCAAGTTTATGGTTGAACTTTCATTGATTTCTAGTTTGAATAAATGAATACTTTCAGTTTTCTATGGTTTATTAAGACTCCAATTACAGTAGATGCTTGGAAAGCTTTTAATATCTTCTTTCTATGTTGCAATTGTGTGAGCTATAAAATTATTGATTTACCATTGTCTCTTGGGCATGGTAGATGGTTGAATTCCCTACGATCATCACATTGGTGCTTCATGAGGGAACTAATATAAGGAAAGTTCAGATTTTGTTTTAACTGCTCTATCATCCAATTGGATAGAATAGGACTTCGATTCTAATCGAATTGTCATTGAATTAAGTATATTAATATTAAGATTGCTATAAGTGGATTCCTAAATCCTTAGTCTTTTATCTTTATTATTTAAAACTCATTTTATCTCGCTGATTAAAAACTTAGACAACCAAGTTAGATTTAAATTAATTATATACCGTGTCCTCCAATCCCTATGGATTCGACCTCATTCTCACCGAGTTATTACAACATCGTAACCCTGCACTTAGGGTTGTAAACAGTGGCCCACCACCACCTCGCACAATTTCACACCACATATTTAGATCTGCTCCATTTTTTAAAAGAAAATCCTCAAATGATCTGGAAAAAATGGACTCTGCGCGTGGATGAACCACATACTACATGGTGGGGCCCTAGGAGCATCGACCACTACCCACCTGGCTAGTGGCAAGCTCACCAGCCAAATCGTGTCCATGGCTGCACCAATTACATATGCCTTGTTCACTAAGGTATAGTCTACGAAGCACTATACCATGGAAAATATTTGCATTTACCTTCTCCTACCACGAATCAGAGTGATAACTGATTGTTAAGAGAAGTCTTTAATCTGAAGTTTTTGAGGTCGTTCGACCGGTCGTGGGACAGCCACGACTGGTCATGGGAGGCGCTCGACCAGTCGTAGGTTCGAGTCTTGGCACGACTCAAAGTACAGCGACATTGTGCTATTTTTCTCCGAGGTCTACGACCAGTCGTAGGAGAGCTACGACTAGTCGTAGGTTATGAAGATTCGTTTCCGAATCCGATGCGGACTGCGGATTTTGGTGTCGCCTTTCACAAGGGTGCGAAAGAGAAGTTTCCTAAACTATAAATAGGGGTCCCTAGGGTTATTCTAGGGCATGTTAAGGCTTCCTAAAGGTATTCTAAAGAGTTCTAGGGTTATCAAAGGGTGTAGCAAGGGTGAGATTCGAGGTTGTTCGAATTGGGTAAGTCCTCTCTCTTTGTAATTGATGCTTTCATAGTGGAATTTTGTCGCTTTGTGCCGTAGTTTTTTCCCGAAAGGGTTTTCCACGTTAAATCTGTGTGTTCTTTTGTATGCTTGGTGTCATTGAATTGTTATCCCAGATCTAGATTTGTGTGATTCCGCAGGCCAAAAATTTCAACAAGTGGTATCAAAGCTTGAGTTCGGTTGGGGCACAGATCTGAATCTGAGGAATTAGTAATAATGACGAGCACCAGGTATGACATTGAGAAGTATTCAGGAAAAAATAATTTTGAGTTATGGAAGATCAAGATGATGAGTTCCTTAATCAAGCAAGGCGAAGATGGTGCTCTTGAGGAGCGGAAGTCCACTATGACTGATGGTGATTGGAATACTCTTAATAAGAAGGCTTTATCATTGATCCGTTTATGTCTTATGGATGAGGTTCTCTACAACGTCATGAGGGAGAAAACCGCGGCTAAGTTATGGGCGAAGTTAAAGGATGTTTATGCGAAGAAATCCTCTGAAAATCATCTGCACTTGAAGCAGCAGTGGTATAACTTCAAGATGGCAGAGGGTGGAGATGTGGAGGCTCACATCAGCAAATTTAATAAATTGGTTTACAAATTGCTGGATATGGAGGAAGTGATGAAAGATGAAGAACAGGCATGCATGTTGCTGAATTCTCTCCCGGCGTCTTTTGAGGCATTCAAGGACACTATGTGCAGCACGAACAAAACCCTGAGTGTCGATACCGTTATCTCGGCTCTTCAAGGGAAGGCCATGAGACAACTAAACAATGACATGTGGACGTCTTCTGATGCACTGTTTACAGTGGGTAGTAATTCTGGACAAGGTACAGGTTCTTCCGGTTCTAGATCCAAATCCAAGGGCAAGGGCAAAAGGAATGTAAAGTGCTGGAACTGTGAATAGGAAGGACACGTGAAGAAGGATTGTGGAAATCCTAAATCGAAGAGAGAAAATTCTGAGGCTTCATACAGGGAGGCCAATGTTGCCACGTCAGATGGATCGAGTGGATGTGATGGTGATGTTTTGTCTGTGTCTACTATCAGGTGGTCATACGATGATCGTAAGGACGAGTGGATGCTAGACACAGGAGCATCCTTTCACATGATTCCTCATCGGAGTTGGTTCACCAGCTACAAGGGAGTGCGATGGTGGACAAGTGTTTATGGGTAATGGTTTTGCCTGTAATGTTGTGGCTGTTGGTACGGTACTCATCAGGATGTTTGATGGGGTGGAGCGTACCCTGACTGATGTCAGGTACGTTCCTGATTTGAAGCAGGATCTGATTTCTCTTGATGTACTCGAGGCAAAAGGATGCAAGTACACAGGTATTGATAGTGCTCTTAAAGTATCTAAGGGGGCACGGGTAATCATGAAAGCGCAACGACTCGGTAACTTGTACAGGTTGATCAGGAGCACTTCAAAAGGTGGAGTTGCAGTGGATGTAGCAGATTTCACCTCTGCACGTGTGTGGCATGTTGGGTATGACCACATGAGCGGGCAAGGTAGAAGGCTGAGACGTGTACAGGATACATAGGAGTAGGTGGAGCCACCTGTGAGAAGAATCATACGGCATGATCGCAGGATATTGGCGAGGTACATGGACGACTCCAATATCGTAGGGAATTCATCTTCTATTCAGAGGGCTCTAGGTGAGCCTGGTGCTGAGAAGTGAAAGGTGACTATAGGCGATGTGATGGATTCGTTGTACCAGACCGACATATGAGAGTGGGTGGAGCTTCCAGTGGGCCAGAGAGCGGTTGAATGCAGGTGGATCTTCAGGAGGTTACAACATAGATACAGGGCGAGGTTGGTAGCGAAGGGTTATGCTCAAAGAGAAGGGATCGGCTTCTCAGAGATATTCGTGCCGACGGTATAACAGGTGTCTATTAGATCCATGTTTGGCGCTGGTTGGCCAACGTGATCTTGAGCTGGAAGGATGGATGTGGAGTCTGCACTTCTGTAAGGGAAAGTGAAGAGCAAATCTACATGAAACAACCAGAGCGGTTCGAAGTTAAAGGGGATGAGAAAAGACTTTGCAGGAGGTCGTAGTTCGACCTATCGCCTAGGCAGTGGTTTGATTCCTTCATGGTGAGTCAGGAATTTATGACATGTAGATCGCCAATTATGACATGTCTGAAATCAGTGTACTGAAGACTCGGTTAAGTGGGACATTCAGGATGAATGATCAGGGAGATGCAAAGATGGTTCTCGGCATTGAGACTGAAGGAGGAGTAGGCTTCGGTAATCACAGGAGGAATACCTTGTGTGTAGGTATTGATCAAGTATGTGATGGGCCAAGTAAAGCTAGAGAGCGTTCCCTCAGGACATGTCCCAAAATAGATGAGGAAAATCAAGATATCTCATGAGCCTTATTCGAATGCGGTTGGCAGTGTATGCCATGGTTTGGATTAGACCGGTTATTTCACAGGTTATCAGTGTTGTGAGCAAGTACCTCAACAAACAATATTGAGTAGTGGTGAGATGGTAAGAAGACTACGTCTTTCTTTCTTTTGGGAAGACAGGAGCAAAGGTGGTTGGGCATGTGGATTTAGATCCGACAGACATGATCAATAAGAATGTTTCTGCAGAGAAGTTCAAGTTTTGTGTAACTTCTTTGGGCTTGGCGATGGTAGAAAAGAAGGACGGAGTGTGCACGAGAAACTATGATGTAATGCAGAGATAAGAGAAGAAGTCAAGGAGTTACACGGTTGAAGATTGAAGACTTGGTGGAGATTGTTAAGAGAAGTCTTTAATCTGAAGTTTTTGAGGTCGTTCGACCGGTCGTGGGACAGCCACGACTGGTCGTTGGAGGCGCTCGACCAGTCGTAGGTTCGAGTCCTGGCATGACTTAAAGTACAGCGACATTGTGCTGTTTTTCTCCGAGGTCTACGACCAGTCATAGGTGAGCTATGACCAGTCGTAGGAGAACTACGACTAGTCGTAGGTTACGCAGATTCATTTCTGAATCCGATGCGGACTGCGGGAAGTTTCCTAAATCATAAATAGGGGTCCCTAGGGTTATTCTAGGGCATGCTAAGGCTTCCTAAGGTATTCTAAAGAGTTATAGGGTAATCAAAGGGTGTAGCAAGGGTGAGATTCGAGGTTGTTCGAATGGGTAAGTCCTATCTCTTTGTAATTGATGCTTTCATAGTGGAATTCTGTCGCTTTGTGCCGTGGTTTTTTCCTGAAAGGATTTTCCACGTTAAATATGTGTGTTCTCTTGTATGCTTGGTGCCATTGGATTGCTATCCTAGATCTAGATCTGTGTGATTCTGCAGGCCAAAAATCCCAACACTGATTTCATCATTTACTTTTGAAATCAAATATACCAAAATACAAGCGTAAAATGGAGGAAAATCATAACATTTTACTTAATTGTCTATAATTACAAGTTGTAAAATAAAAATAAATAGGCCATAAGAAGTCACCTAGATGCCTGTAAGTTCTTCCATCCGTAAATACAAGCAAAACTGTCAAAAAATTTATGTGACTAAGGTGAGAAGTCACTTCTTTATAATTAACTTAAGTTGAAAGCCACTTAAAGTGAAAGTCATCTACCACTTTAAAAATATAAAATACCAATTCTTTGTAAGGATGTCAAAAGGTAGTTCTAAGTCTGCTGTGAAACAACATTTGCTTTGTTTGTTTTTCCACGGGTCTAAAAAGGCTTACAATAACCATCACAAGTGGCAGTTCCAGCCATTGAATGTACTAAATCCAGTCCAAGTGCTCCATTCGTTGTACACACGTAAGATGATAGCAACCATGCATCCCATGGGCTGACCAACAACTATTAAATGATCATTTTTCTCATTAAAAGTGAGCCGTTGAATTATTATTATTATTATTTTTTTGTCTTTTACATTGCTCCATTTGCATGGCAAGGATTTAGTAGTCCAAAGAGAGTGACGTTTTATCCATGGCCCATTGTCTTATGGGCCTAGTGAATAAGCAGTTCAGTCATCGTCCATGTACGCCACGTGTTCAACGATGTTGTGATGGCACCACACCGTCATGCATCGAGATGGACCAGATCAACTACCGAATGCGAGAAGGCAGAAGCAAAAATAAAATAAAAAAGTGATATAGTAATTTTGAAAAACATGGGGGTTGTTTGAGTACCACCAGGTATATGATACTCAGGTGGAGCATGTTGGTTATACTCGTGAGCTTAAACTTGTACACTTTAGTACATATTTCTACACATAGCTAACCTTTGCTAATATCATGGGACACATGTAGATATATTATAACTAAAAATCGCATTGATCGAACAATGTTAGCCTATGATCGATATATATTTAGTTGGCTGAATTTGGACCACCAACTGCTTTTCATTTTAGCCGTTCATAATACTTAAGCCAATATGTCATGTAAAACATTAAAACATTTAGATAATTGATCCATTTGAGATGGAACTCATTTGGACGGTTGAAATTAAGTTATATTCATGCAACTGTATATTTTTCAGTGCATGCGCACGAAACATTTTGCCCTTCTAGAGTATCTAAGTTTTTTTTCGCAAGACCCTCTCAACTGCAGATTCCAGATCATCTTCTCCTCATTCTGACGTAACATTCACGTGCAGCGCCCAAAAACAGCATCGCAAGGGATGTGAAGTGCCTTTGGCTCCCGCCCATCCGAAGTTCCTGTGGTCGGAAGATATGTGGGGCCCACGGAGATGCCCGTGAGAAATCCACTCCGTCCATCAATTTCTCAAGTTAACAATGGATGGGACTCCAAAAATAAGTTAGTTTCAAAAGTCAGGTGGGCCACACAATAAGAAAGAGCGAGAATGGAAATGTTCGCTATTGAAAACTTACTGGAGTGAGACCATGATGTTTATATGCCATCCAGGCCATTCAAAAAGTTGCTACCACTGCGATAAACTGTACTTACAAATAGCAGCTTGTTCCAAAACTTCTGTGGCCGCCAAAAAGTTTTCAACGACGGGCGTTCAATCCTTGTTGTTTCGTGTGGTGTATTGGACCTGACTTTTGGATCTGCCTGGTTTCTAGACTCGTATTGTGAGCTTCAGAAACTGATGGACGGATTGGATTTCTCACAGCATCTATGTGGGCCAACGTAGATTGGTAACTCGCGTTCCAAAGAGCACGGATTAGGCACTATCCCGCCCGTTCCGAGCTCGGGACAGACCAGGTTCGGAGGAGCCGGCGTGATGCATGCATTCCATCCACACCGTCCATCCATTTTTTTCAAATGATTTTAGTGCATGAATTTGAAAATAACAAATATGAAAGGCTCATTGGACCACACAGAGGGTATTAAATTCTTATCATTGAAAATTTATTAGTGACCACAGAAGTTTTAGATCAAGATGATGTTTGTTTTTTCACTTCATCCATGTTTATACGACCATATTAACAGGTTGTATGGCAAATAAACAACATGGTGGGCCGTAAGAAGATTTCAACGGTGGTTGTCCTTAGCACCGCTGCTTCCTGTGGTGTGGTCAACTTGAGTCTTAGATGTAACTTATTTTTGGGATACTATTCTAAAATGATATGGAAAAATGGATGGACGGTGTAGATAGAAGTCATACATCAAGGAGACACCTCGGTGGCCCCTCAAAGCCTCCTACTGTACCGAGCTCAGAAAGATGGGGGTGGTAGCTAATTCGCACCCTGTTCCAAAGCCGGTGCCACTCTCACTCTCACGTGCCACCCTACTTAAAATTACTAGAAATAGGACAGACACGTGCTCGGGTAGATTTGAACCCTAGTTGCAGCATAAGTGCCAGATCTCGGCCATTCATCGGCGGGCCCCAGCAAGTAGGATCCACTTCAAGTGTGGTTTTTTAGTAAATTTTTATCTATTACCATAGTCACAACTTTGGTGGACCAGCGAGATCTCTGGGAGAGGGATGTACATGTAAACGTTGGGCTCACCTCGGTGAACGGAATGGATCTCGCACACGTGTGCCACGTTGCTGCGCTTGTTCGCATTAGATGGCGGGGCTTCGCAGTGGAGTTGGCCTGCATGCGCAAGATCCGGCCATTCATCAGTTGGGCCATACTATGTGGATGCTCTGGATAAAACTTCATGCAATCGGGTGGGCCAGGTACATCGAGGGTCCTTTTGGTCGGAAACGGATTGGCTACTCCCCCTGACACCAGCCCCGGAGCTGGTGGTCGGTGCTCTGTGGGGTCCACCATGATGTATGTGTTTCATCCATTCCGTTCATCCATTTTTAAATATCATTTTATGTCTTTATACAAAAACTGGGAGGGATATAAATCTCAAGTGGATCACACCATAGGAAACAAATAGTGATTGGATATCCATCATTTAAATCCTCCTAAGGCCCGATGTACTGTTTATTTGACATCCAATTGGTTGATTAGGTCATAAAAACCCAGATGAAGGGATAAAATAAAGATAAACTTGATCCAATACTTTTATGGCCCCCCAAAATTTTTTAACGGTCGAAGTTCATTAAACACAGTTTCCTGTAATGTGGTCCACTTGAAACTGGGATTTACCTCATTTTTTTTTTTACATTATTATAAATTGATCTACAAAAATAGATGGACAGAATGGATTAAACACATACATCATGGTGGGCCCACAGAGCACCGACCACCAGCTCCGGGGCTGGTGTCAGGGGGAGTAGCCAATCCGTTTCCTTTTGGTCAACCCTTTCCAACCGATAGTTTTTCCCGGAAACGGATCGGCTACTCCCCTACATCGGCCCTGGAGCTGGTGGTCGGTGCTCTGTGGGCCCCACCATGATGTATGTGTTTCATCCATTCGTTCATCCATTTTTAAATATCATTTCAAGCTTTTATTTTAAAAATGAGAGGGATATAAGTCTCAGTGGACCACACCACAGGAAAACAAGATTGATTGGATATCCATCATTTAAATCCTCCTAAGGTCTACTGTACTATTTATTTGACATCCAATTCGTTGATTAGGTCATAATGACCTAGATGAAGGGAAAAAAACAAAGATCAACTTGATTTTATGGCCCTAAAAAAGTTTTTAATGGTCAAAGTTCATTCAACATTGTTTCCTGTAATGTGGTCCACTTGAGACTAGTATATATTTCAATTTTTGTGTATGACCATAAATAGATCTAGAAAAATAGATGGAAGGAATGGATGAAATACATATCATGATGGGCCCACATTGGCTGGTGGCGGGGGGAGTCGCCAATCCGTTTCCGTTTTTCCCACGCATCCGTGCCCACTTGTTGTCAGGATGAAGTTCACCTACCCCATAAATCACCGAACCGGGCTACCGTCCTTCGCGACTAGGTACCTACTGCCTACCGGGGTTCCTTCCGTGAACCCAGAGTCACGTGCAACTTTCATGAGATCCACCCCGCTTATCAGGTATGCTGTCTTATAGTCACCATTAACTCTAAAGATCTAGATAATCCAACACTCAGGTGGGCCACAACACAAGGAATCAGTCTAAGTTCTGGCATCAACACTAAAGATGGAGTGATGTAACTAATGGACGGCGTGGATTTCATCCACGTTAAGTCGTTAGTCCAGTAAGATAAAAGCAACCCTGGTAGCTACCAGCGCCAGGTTCCGTAGCCTTTCATCTGATCCCGCACACGTGTCCCGTCCATCTCACACGAAACAGCACCGCATGTGCCACGATACCGTACTACGCAGACGAGAGTAGGATTACAATCATACTCGCGCGAGCAACAGCGAAATCACAACGCGGCGGAGCTTCCATTCCACCGTACAAGTGGCAGCAGGAATTGTGGGATCAGACCGTCAACAGAGTTTTCCGTACTGTCGATGGCCTAACTTTCAACCATCGCATAGTTTTGGACGACCGTTGTCATCCTTGAAAGAGCAAAAAGAAAGCACCAAAAATCAACGGTCGAAATTCATAATCTGAAGATTTCTACAAAATACACGCTGTCATTGTCCGATAAACGCTAACGTTTTAGTTCAGAGACCATCCAATCTACGTCCAATCAAATGGATGGTTCCGATGCTCTATTCATCTGTCCACGTGTACGGTAGAGCAGGGGTTCTGTCATCACATGCTGGCGACGTCTATACTACAATATTCACCGCAGGTCATACTCATAAAAAACAAAAAAGAAAAAAAAAGAAAAAAGAAAAAAAAACAAAAAATCCTGTTTGTAGAGAGAGAGAGAGAGAGAGAGAGAGGAGAGAGAAAGAGAGGGAGAGGGAGAGAGAGAGAGAGATGGGTAAGAAGTTAGTGGAGACGAAGAAGAAGAAGAAAGGACGCCCTTCCCTTTTAGACCTTCAAAAGCGAAGCCTCCGACTCCAGCAGCAGCATCATCCCCAAAAATCGCAAAAACCAAACCCTAACACTAACCCTAACCCTAACCCTAACCCTAACCCTAACCCTTACCTCCGATTCCCAAACCCTAATCCTAGCCGTCGATCTACCCGCCGGAATCCTAGCGGACTCGACGGAGAAGAAGATGACGAAGAAGACGAAGACGACGACGACTCCAATGGTAAGAAGAGGAGGGAGAAGAAACTCAAGCTCGTCCTCCGCCTGCCGCCGCGCCCGTCTCCGTCCTTAAACTCTCGTGGCGGCGCCGGATCGGATGACGGATCGGATTCCGATGGTGATACGCCGCTCAAGAAGCGGAAGATCGACGATGTGGGTGGCTCAGAACCGGAGGATCGAGATCTCAATGACGGATCGGTTTGGGAAAAGGTAACATTTTTCTTCCAGAAATTTGGAGAATGGCGGATTCTGCATTGTGGGCATTCTGGAAATTTGGGATTTTCCAGCGAATTTTGGTTTCTGTTTGCAAAATTGGAATTTGTGGGGTTTATTAAAAAAAAAGAAATTCTTGCTGTTGACTCTTATTGTAATTATCCATTTTTGAATTTTTATATTTGATTTGCATTTGAAAATCTGAAAGGACATTGTCATTTTCTTAAAAAAATGCAGGCAGAAAGGAACAATTCTGTCCCGAAAGCGACGGATCAGTCTCCAGGTTTGATGTTGATTGGGCTTATTGTGCAAAACGCTGTCATTGATGAATTAATTAAGCAACTTAATTAATTACCTTTGTCTATTTTTTTAACAGGGGTGCTGCGTGATTCTGGCGCCACGATGCCACTACCAGACAAGAAGTTGCTGGTTTTTATCCTCGACAGGCTTCAAAAGTGCGTGTTGTACATCCTTCGACTTACTTTCTAAATTTTCTGGTTTTTATTTCACTGTGATTTTGGATTTAATTAGATTTTCTGGTGTATTGCAGGAAAGACACTTATGGTGTCTTCTCTGATCCCGTGGATCCAAATGAGGTGTGTTTTTGATGTTAGACCACTACTTCCAACAATAATATGCACTTCTTCATACCCGCCCTGTTGGATGGATACCTTCTGCCACTTTTGGTAGTGCAGTAGCATGTAATATGTACTATTATACGCAATAGTATGGAATTTGTGCTATTGTATTGGCAAAAAGTGGAGAAAAGGATGCATCTGTTGAACAGGGTGGGTGCAGATAGCACTTCCCATTTTATACTTGGTTTTGAAGGCTTCTCATACGATGGAGAATTCTGATGAAGATATGAGTAATTATTTGGCATGACTTTTGTGCAGCTGCCAGACTACCATGAAGTTATAGAGCATCCGATGGATTTCAGCACTGTGAGGAAGAAGCTGGCCAGTGGAGCTTATGCTAACTTGGAGCAATTTGAGGTTGGTTAATATGCTCATGGGATTGCTACCAATATTACATTTCATTGTGTAGCTTTCTGATTTGACCACCATTTGTAGTTCATTTTACGGTTTGAGAATGTTCCATACGATTTGTGAAGGTTCTTGCAATCATCTTGTCATTGCTGAAGTGATTGGTGGGGATGACATAAGAAACCCATTGGTGATTATGGAATTTGTTCTTTTAATTTTAATTTTTATTTTAAATCAGGGGATTTGTTCTTTATTGGTGGGGTTTTGGTCACTCAATCGAATTACTGATTTGACAGAAAGATGGTGTGGGAATTCCATGTTTTGTATTCTGCTCTGCAATTCGTCTTTAACCTTCTGAATCTTGAAAATTTTCCCCAGTGGAGGGATTGTGAAGTGCCATTTACCATATTGATTCTCTGTTGCTTCTCCCCTGTTGACAAAATTTAGTCACCTTTTAGAAAAAAAATATCAACATGCTATTCTATCCGTTGTTTCTTTTCATTAATTAGATTTAAGTCATCTTTCAGAAAAGCAAATCTTGACTTGCTGTTCTATCCATGACATATATAGGGTCCCCTGTTTCCCTTAATTCCTATTCTACCTTTTCAATTCCTGTTCTATCTATTGACTTATGTTAGTAGCTGCTTGGTGCAAACTTTGAGGCATTTTAAGTGGTTTATTTAAAATAATTTATAATGATTTATCTCCCTGTATAAATGATCCCGGAAGTTCACTTTTTTTGTGATTTTCATGTTGGGCATCATGTACTTCTACCATACTCTTTAAGTTGTATGTTGTATTTCACGCGCATGGGCAGTTGGATAAATCCAAACCTTGGATTTTGTGTTGCTTTAAGTGCATACTTGGTAGCTTGGCTAGAGAGAGAATTTTTAACAGTGTTAGAATTGACATAGTACTGTCTTTTTTTTTTTTGGAGAGATAACGGAGACTTTATTTAACGCAAAAGAAAAGAGTTACAGAAAACAGAGGGAGCTGGACAACTGAGTTAGCGACTCAGCTACGCTCCAATGAAGTGCAAATTACAACCCTTAAACTTTTCTACAGTAGCTGCTCACTCAACAATTAACTGCCTCACCCTATAAGCTATGGACTCCACCGAATTTGAAGTACCATTTAAACATCTCCCATTCCTTTCTTCCCAGACGGACCACCATACAGCCAGGAGAGACATTCTCCATAACACAGTTCTGTATTTTTCCAATATAACTCCATGCCAGGCCTTTAGGAGCCTCCTTGCTGAATCTGGAAAGGACCATGAAATATTAAAGTGATGTAAAATTTCTGGCCAGATCTGATTTATAAAAGCACAGTGAACAAAGAGATGGTCTACCGATTCTTCGCCTACCATACAACATTGGCAGACATTCGTGATAACCATACCCCTTTTTTCTCAGATCGTCGACTGTGAGGACCTTCTTCTTGCCTACCAGCCATCCAAATGCTGCTATCTTGGGCGGGACTTGGTATTTCCAGACGTGATTAGTCGTTGCCTCTTCTCTTGAAGAAAGATTACTGTTTTAGTTTCTTCTGAAAAGTTTTTTCTGATAGTTGTTTCTGCTAAACAATTGTAGAAACCAAAAGAAACTATAATTCTTCAGGGAAAACAGCAAATGGCAATTCTAAATCCATAGGCATGTCAAACTGGGTCTGTGCTATTGAATGTATGTGCGGGAATGAGGTTTGGAGGGTCACATCTTGCATTCAATTCAATTTAGCTGGAAAATCGTGAATGCAATGAGCTTGAGTTGACTAAAATACCTAATTGTTGGTATAAAAGCTAGCAATTGGATGCAATGAGCTTGAGTCGACTAAAGTAACTAATCGTTGGTATGAAGATGAAACCAATTCAATTCATTCAGCTGGAAAATAGTGAATGCAATGAGCTTGAGTAAACTAAAATACCCAATTGTTGGTATGAAGATGAAACCAATTCCACGTGCCTACCCTCAAAAATCTATTCTTTCGAGCCTACCCTTGTTTTTTTTGTTCCTTTTTTAGATGCCTGAAATCCGTCCTCAACAAGCTTGAGAAATTAAGAAAGGACTTCCTTTGTCAAGGATCGGATGATAGAAAAAAATACTCAAAAAAAGAAGAAGAAAGAAATAAAGAAAAAAATTCCACTTTCTGAAGTGGGATGAAGGTTGCAAATCTTTAAATGATGGGGGAGCCGGTATTAGGGATTTGGAGTTGATGAAAATGGTTCTTTTGGGAAAATGGATGTGGCGCTTTGGGGAGGAAGAAGGCTCGTGGTGAAAAGAGATCATATTCGGGAAGTATGGTTTCCAGAATGGAGGATGGTGGTGGGGTTAGTGACTCTTATCCATATAAAGAGCTTTTGGTATATGGAAGGGTATTTCTATGCTCAAGAAGGAAGTTAGAGATGGGGTAGGCTTCTCCTTAGGTAATGGTGGGAGAACTCGCTTTTGGGAAGATGTGTGGGCCAACGATCACCCTCTCTAAGTTACATTTCCAAGACCAGCAGGACTTTCATTGGTTAAAGACATGTACGTGTCTGGGTGCTTTTCTATTGTGGGAAATAATATTATTTGGTGCCCCCTTGTTGCGACGACTTAAATGAAGAAGGAAATGGAAGAGTTTGTAAGCCTTCCTAAGAAACTTCTCCCTTACATTCCGGTTCGCAACGAGCATGACAAGATGATTTGGCTCACCCACAAGCTGGGTTGTTTCTTGGTTTGATCTTTTTACAAATGTTTGCAATCCCAGTCTTCTATTGAGTGGTGCGATCATCCATTCCACGAGTGGCACTATGGGGCCTCCGAAGGTAGCGAGTGGCTTCCGCTTGGTTAGTCGGAAGATAGTTCTTGCCGTTGACAATCTTCAAAGAAGAGAGATGGTTCTTCCAAATGGGTGCATTATGTGCATGCAGGATGTGGAGTTAGTCAACCATCTTTTCATCCACTGCAAGATCACTATTGGGTTGTGGAGCCACTTCTTTTCAATCTTCGGTATGTCTTGGGTTATGCCCAAATCTATTGAGTTGTTTCTTCTAAGTAGGCATGGGGTGTTTGGAT
This sequence comes from Magnolia officinalis, assembly GCA_021015155.1. Taxonomy (NCBI): domain Eukaryota; kingdom Viridiplantae; phylum Streptophyta; class Magnoliopsida; order Magnoliales; family Magnoliaceae; genus Magnolia; species Magnolia officinalis. Next base: position 66,863,263 of record JAJHSJ010000006.1, on the reverse strand, counting down.
TGGAAAACAAAAGATGCCAGTTTGGAGGATGATGGCTTTGGCTATATGGTGGGCAATTTTGGGGGAAAGATATAGCAGATGTCTTGCTAATACTTCTTGCAATGAAGTGGAAATTTTCTCAAGGGCCAAATCTTTAATTTTGGCATGGGTGTCATGTAAATAGTTTGAAGATTGTAATTTAAATTTTCTGCTTTATTCGTTGCTAGCTTGTAGTTTGTGTCACCTTCTCAGTGTCTTTCAATAAAAGTGCTTGTTATTACCCTAAAAAAAAAACCAATTCCATGTGCCATCATCCCTTGAAGTTGTATTTTCATCTTATATTGTCCTTACATTGAATGTGTTTTCAGTAGCCCACATTTCCTCTCTTGTAGGTGGTGCTCTTGCCATCCTTGCTAAGACTTCATCTTCTTATTCATCTACAAGTCACTTGTTCGAAGAATAAAATGCTAGGGAAAATTTGGCTATTTTTTTAGTTGTAATGTTTTTACTTGTTAGCTGGTTCATCTCCCTTTTATCTTCTTTTGAGCAAACCCATCAACAACCAACCCATGGAGACAGTTTCTGCATGGTTAATGCGAGAAGTTAACCATGCTTGGCTTGATAACTGGATCTTGGGGTCTAGGCAGGGGGAAGCAGTCTTCAGCGTAGAATCTTGCACTGAAAGCATGGGCCTAAAAAGGAGATGGATAGCAACAATTAATGGCTAGGAGTGATGAGCTCAATGCATGGGAGGTAGTTATTTAGGCGATCCTTTCCAATCAGGTGGTTTGTCCAAGCACAAACAAATCAACCAGATCATATTCAGAGTTGTTTTTGCTGTCGGCCTAAGCCTGGTGGAGTTTCTTTTGAAGCTTCATTTTTTGGGACTGATCTGGCACAATAAGTTGAATGGAGATGAATATAAACAATAACATACTAGGAGTATAGAAGGCTGGCATCAATGCCATGGCTGAAGGATTAAGGTGATTGAGAAGAAGACTGTCCTCAAGTTCGATTTTCATGAAGAAGAAGAGTGACTTCAACAATGACACCCTGGCTAAAATCGATCCAGATACCCAATTTTGCATCAAAACATCATCGACACCAACCTAAGAGCAAGATGCTTCGCAATAGATAATGTCATTGTTTGCAAATTGGTGGGATATCAGTTTGCCAACTGAAAAGCAATTGAGGATGGAGACATTTAATGTGCCAACGATTAGTTTACTTAACCTAGAGAAGAGTAAGGGGAGAAGGATCTGGTTAATTATGAGATCTTTTGAACTCTTCAAGAACTAATTGGAGAGCCATGGAGAGCTGTTGTCATAGTAGAGAAATGGACCATTGTGATGCAACCTCTTCCTCCACTTGATAGTGAACCCCCTCCCCAAATGTGCTGTGAAATAGAGAGATGATGATGCTATTTCGAGCTATTTGAGCCTATTTGTAAGAGCCTTGGCAAAATCTTCTAAAGGCTTACCTCCAAGTGTATCGACTAAAAATTTGCCACTTTCATAGCACCCCCCTTAGGAATAAGCGACATGAAGCTAGTATTGATCCTTTATGATGCACACCTCTGTATGGATTTCAATGGGTAGGGTTTGGGTTTGGGTTGGGTCCAGATATACCTATACTTGGACATATTGGACTTGGCTTCCCCTATCAGGTCGGGTCCATTGGGCCCAAGTACCATATTAACCTGGATCCAGTTTGAGTTGGGTACCCATTGTCTATCTTATGAATGGTTAGATGTCAAATGCACATGGCATGTTGGCACGTGTGCTCGGTGTAAAGGTGCTTCATATGTGGTGGTAGCGAACATGCATGCAAACCACTTTATCTTTACTTTTCTTTAATGGTAAATAGTCCTGTATTACACTGCCAAAAGAAGAAAGTTTTATTAGTTTTTGGTCGAACATCCAACTGGCGTTCCATCTTCCAAAGAGGTTTGCTAATACAATATGATTTATCATTATGCCATTGAATGTCTTAATGTTTGAATTGTGGCATTGAAATTGAATGTCTTAATGTTTAAATTGTGGCATCGAATGGCATAATAAATTTCATACTGTTCCTAATGCTAGATCATTAATCGTAGTGCATGTGTAGTACTAATCAGGTGCCTGATACCCATTCTAACTGGACTTGGTTTAAAAATGGGTTTGTTGTCTCATTCATGATCTAGCCTCATTCTTAAGACTGAATCTAAATATAGACATGGGCCTGGTCGACACGGGTTGGATACTCGGGTACTCATGGATTTGGTGCTCATTGACAACCATACACCTTCGTCGTAGAATTCATTAAAGATGGATATGGGATAATCTTTTATACCTCCTAGCATTGTTGGTAGTACACCATGGTAAACCCATCATGTCCTCCCTCAATTGCTAATTCCACAACAAATGAAGGCTCTTTCCAGCCAATCACCTTAAAAAATAATGCCTTCAAGTTTGGCCCTCTTGAAATCTTCTTGAGAATAAGGAGATCAGAAAAAGGTTGATGTTATTCCTTAAAAAAAAAGGTTGATGTTCGAGTCTTTAATTTCATTCGCATCTTTGATAAAATTATTGCTATAAAGCTTAGTAATGTAGTTTATCCTTCTTCTCACATTGGCAACTCGATGGTGGTACGAGGTGTTTTTACTTTTTATCCTCATTTTTTTGCCAAGCGGTCTTTTAAGAATGTTGTGGAACTCCAATTTGAGTTGCTCCCTTAATTCCCACCAATGTGGGGCAAATGAGGGCTTACATTCACCCTCCAAGTCGTTGGAAGCAATCTCGGTAAGTCCCTTTTCTTTTCCTTGAGAAGGTGAAACAAATTTTCTTAAATGTTAGGGCTTCTTCATAAACTTGAAAGCAGCCCACTCTTCAAAACAAGTTTCATTCCACCATTCTTCAGAAGTTTGACAAAACTAGAACATTCAACCACATTCTCAAGCTTGAAAGGAGACAACCCAATGCAAATATCACCTGACTCCAATAGAATTAGATGATGGTTGGATGTGGGCATAGGGAGAATCATGCCCAATGTTTGCATTATCGATAATATTGGTCGATACAATTGGCATCGAGGCTGAGTGATACGAGGCAACTGGTATTTTTCAATATAGTGGTAAATATCACAATGTATCATGGAAATATCGATACATTGCGATATTTTTAATATAGTGCCATTATATAATAAAAAGTATCGACGATAAAGTCGATATGCATCGTTGATACATTCGAGCCAACACCCCCTTCAAAATTCTGAAAAAAATCGCAAAAAAGGCCCTCTAAATTCGCTATCTCTCAAATCTTTTGCTTCCAATCCCTTCCTAAGATTATTTCAACCAACACATTTTCGATTGATTTATTTTTTGTGAGAGAAGGGGATTTGGGTGCAAAAATTGACATCAGAGAGCAGGTGGGCAGGAAACGAAATTGTATATTATTTATTTTTTAATTTGATAATTTTTTTTTTTTTTCGTTGCTTCAAATCACGAATCAGTATAACAAAAGGATGAAAAATAATTGTTTTTTAAAATCGATCGACTATACCTTATTTAGCCTTAATATTTGTGTTTACGAGTGTTAGCTAAACTTTTTTATTATTATTTTTTAAAATAAAATTATTTAGCCTTAATATTTATGCGTTCATACATGTATTCTATGATTATTTATGTGTTCATACATATCTTCTATGATTTATAAATTATATGAATTGATTTTTAATATAATTATACACTTCTGTTTGACGACGCATAGTTTAGGATCTGTACAAAGAAAACTTATTATATGCACTTGTTTTTTTGTGATCTTTTGAGTTCTAAGTGTGTAATGATCTTTTTTTAACATCCCTTGAAGTTTCATTGAAAAATTTGACCAATTTCCAATATTTCCCCAAAACAACGATACATTACACGATACATATGATATTTCCCATGCGATACTTGATATGTTTTTGTATCCCAAGGTTGCTATACATGCGCCGATACCGATAATGAGAGCACCGATCATGCCCAAGGTATTCCGTATCGGTAACGGTGGCTGTAACGGTCACCACCATTACCGATACGAGTATCGTCTATAACGGCCGATATGGGAGCGTAACGACTGTTACAACCACCGTGACGGTTGGAAATTTTCTTTTGCCCAAAAATATTATGAAAATCAAGAATAGCGTAGATATTCCAAATTTGTATTCATTTTTTGTTTTGAACATGTTTATGGTAGTGTAACGGTCCACTCTTTGGTGAGAGTGTTGTATCGGGCTGTCTAGTGAATTTGTGAACATGATTATATGTATCTAATGTTTACACATCACAATTAAGCATCAAAACTAGAAATAAGAAAAATTGCATAAACACTACTTTTTTAATTTTTTGAAAAAAAAAAGGCCATCAGAGCTTCTATTTGCTCAAATCACTTCGATCTACGATTTTAATATTAAAAACTATAGTAAGAGTGGTCGAAATCTATTGTAAAATGATCTAGGAGAGTTTTTGAAAAAAAAAAGAAAAAAAAGAAAGAGGGGGGGATGAATTTAAATAGAAAAAAAAGTCGCTGTTTTTCGACCATTACGGGGGTAATGGTCGTTATGCCCCGTAACGGCCGATACGGTCCCAAAAAATCAACTGCCCCATTTCACTCTAGTGCCGTGTAACGGTCATGGCCATTACCTATACGTATCGTCCTTTACGGGCGTATCGTAATGGATACAGAACACCTTGATCATGCCCGACATATTTCTTTAATGCTCTCCCAAGTTATCAAGATAATTTGTCAAAAAAAAAGTTATAAAGGTAAGAAATGGATCAAACTTGCATTTAATTGACATTGTTTGCTTATTCGTTCAAGTAAAGAAACTTTCATTTAGTGGCACATCCTTCAACTTGTTCCCATTCATAAATTCAGAGAATCATCCCAAAATAGGCTTGAGAGGAATGGCATGCTTCGAGTTAGTCCAGAGTGCTTACTTGTTGCCACCTAGTGGCCCCTAACTTTCCATGAGAGAATTGGTTTGTGTCACCACCAAGGCACCATGGGCCCACAATGCATGAATATTGTTTGATTCAGCCTAGAAATCTCCCTTTTCTCTGGTTCAATCAGTTGGCAAACATTGGAGAGGGTCCATTGGAAGCTATTGTCTTTTGGGGTGTATTTATTAGAGATGGAAAATTCTTGATAAGGTCGTTTTCAATCTCAAGAAACATCATTAGTCAATACGATTATACAACTACTGAATTTACCTTGCCTGTCACAAAAAAGAAAGAAAGAAAGAAAGAAACTACTAAATCTACCTCTCAAAGTAACAATCGAATAAGTAAACCCCCCCTTTCAGGTTTCAAAGGCATTTTCGTAATATATCATGCATTGTAGGCATACCCGTCAAAGTAGACGCCGAGCTTGGGCAAAACTCAGGCCTGCGCGTATGTTTTACTGGGCTTGGACAGACCTCGGCCTGGCCTGTTGATAGCTCTAGCTCATCCATTAAGTTTCCGTTGATCAGATTGCCAGCCCCTTGACGAAGTGCCCTTTATGTTTTTGATGTTTCTTGTCATTGCTTGTGTATGCAATTCAATGTAGTCGAGGTAAGCTAGGCCCAAATATTGGGTGTTGGTCACTGTTAGGCCAAGGTGGGCAACAACTTTGGGCATTCACATGGGGGTAGCTATGCTTGCACTTAGCACCTACCTGCAAATCACATGGGCGTGCACCTGCATGAAACCTGGGAAAAGATGAAGAGTGCCTGCCTCTATTGGCACCTAAAAAAAGGTGTGTTTTGGATATTTTAACACTGATTAAGGATGGAAACGTTTAAGGGGAATCTAGGGGCAAATCTCAGGCATTGGGCCAAGGTGGGAACAACTTTAGAGTTCTCCTGGTAGCTAGACTTGCACCTAGCACCTAGGCACAAATCACATGACCATGTGCCCGCATGTAACCTAGGAAAAGATGAAGAGTTCCCCCATTGGCACCTCAAAAAAGGTGTATTTTGGACATTCTAACACTGATTATGGGTGGAAATATTTTAGGGGAAGCTAGGGGCAAATCTCGGGTGTTGGGCCAAGGTGGGCAACAACTTTAGGCATTCACCTAGGGGTAGCTAGTCTTGCACTTAGAGCCTAGGCACAAATCACACAGGTGTGTGCTTGCATGAAACTTGGGAAAAGATGAAGAGTGTCCTTATTGGCACAAACATTTAAACATTTTCCCCTTCATTTTGGATCAAAGATAGGGTTTATGACAAACACCTCGTCTAAAATTTCTTCATGGGATCTTTTCTTGTTGTGTTCTTTTTTGTTTATATCACTATATTGGACTTTCTTGAAAGCATTTGAGCATTCGTTTGTGCAGTACATCAATTCTAAGATGTTGGGCAACTTGAAGCAATTTTACTTCAGGTTTTCTACAATTTTTGATTGGTTTTGAAATTAGATGGTTATAGTAACGGTTTGATTCATATAAGATGATTTTGAATCATGATCCTATTTCTTCGAATGGTTTGGTTAAATTTGAATGGTTTAACTAGAATGGTTGACTCGTTGGAATGTTTTTTTGTGGAATTGATTTTCAAGGAAGAGTCCAACTGGCTAATTGAGTAATGTAGAATATATGGTACCAAGAAGAAGAGAGAAAAAAGAAGAGAATGGGGTAGTTAACATTTTATGCTCCTCTCTCACATGTCTTTATTAGTAAGAAGGGGATTAATAATTAGGGGTGCGCACTCCTTGTTAGTAGATATGGGAGGATGTGCACTCCTTTTACGTAAAAAGTGGTCTCACATATCGTGTGGCCTACATGTGGTTATGTCAATAGAGGCCCTGACACTCACAGTCATTAATTGCATGATCAAGTGGGCCATATAGCCGTACGTTAATAGATTCAAGCAGTACACATGCACGGCCAAAGTTTTGGTTCGTACAATTTATAGGTACAACCACACGTTAGAACTCCCCCTTAAGTTGGTGTGTAGATATCATCCATACCTAGCTGGGAATAAACTCACTCGGATTGTCCATATAGCCGTACTTTAATAGATCCAGGCACTACACATGCACGACTAAAGTTTTGGTCCGTACAATTGTATAGGTACAACCAGTGTTCGAAATATCGGTATCGCACAATGTATCGCACCCTTGGGATACAGATACGTATCGGTTATCGCATGGGATATATCGTTTGTATCGCATAGTTTATCGCACTTTTTGGGAAACATGGGGAAACATTAGCAAAATGGTTGAATTTTTTTTTTATGAAACTTCAGAGATTATTTAAAAAGACCTTAATGCACACTTTTAAATCATAAAATATTAAAAAAGAAGTGCACATAATAAATTTCCTTTGTATAAGGTACTAAGTTATGCATTATTTGATTAAACTAAGGTAAATATATTTAAATATGATGCATACCATTTATAAATGTATGAAAATGAGTCACATCCAAACATCAATTGGAATTCATTTTAACATGTCATTTAGGGCATGGGCCGAAAAATAAGGCAGATCCAAATAAGAGGTGGACCACACCACACAAAATAGTGTTCATTGAATGATCACCATTAAACTATTTTGGGGCTATAAATTTTTTGGATAAAGCTAATATTTATGTTTTCCCATCCAGGTTTGTCAAACCTCATAGATAGATTGGATGGCAAATAAACATTACGGTGGGCCCTAAAAAGCTTCAATGGTGGACATCATTGCCACCATATTTTCTTGTAGTATGGTACACTTGATCTTTCATCGTCTCCTTTTCGGGCTCATGCCTTAAAATTACTTATGAAAATGGATGGAGGGTGTGGATTGGCTGGTGTACCACACGAGGTATGGGCATGTGTCGTTGGAAGATGGGACGCAAATTTCCTACTAAATCCTTTCGTAGGAGTGGGGCACATCGTGATGTTTGTGAGAAATCTACTCCATCCATCAGTTTTGTGAGCTTATTTTAAGACTTGAGGCAAAAATTGAGTAGGATCCAAGACTCAAGTGGGCCGCACTAAAGAAAAAGGTGGGTAAGGAAATTCCTACCGTTGAAACCTTCCTGGGTCGACAATGATGTTCACATTCCATCCATACCGTTCATTACGTCATTAGTACTGGGATGAATTGAAAACCCAAATATTAGACTGATTCAAAACCTGTGGCCCCATGAATATTTCAACTGTGGACCTTCAATCCTCACGTTTTCGGCCTACTTGAGTCTTGGATCCGGCTCATTTTTGGCCCTATATCTTAAAATGTTCTAAAAAAACGGATGGACGGAGTGGATTTCTCACAAACATCACGGTGGACCCCACCTAAGTTTTCAGCGCATCAACTTCATGCGCCCAGACTAGCGCACCTCTGAGTTGTACAAACAGTTCAAAGAAGATCAGAGTTACATGGCCCCACCAATAATGTATTTATTATATCCACACCGTTCATCCATTTGGAGAGATCATTTTAGATCATGAACCCAAAAATGAGTGACATCCAAACCTCAATTGGACCACACCACAAATAGAAGTGAGGACAATGATTCTCACCGTTATAACATTCGTAGGGTCCACCATAACGTTAGTTTTCCATCCAATCTGTTCACGAGGTCACAAAGACCTTGATGAATAGGAAAAACAAATATCATACGATCCAAAACTTTTGCGATCCTAAAAGGGTTTCAACGGTGGACGTTCAATATCCCGTTGCTTTTTTCCAGTGTGGTCCACTTGATCTTTGGATCTGTCTTATTTTTCGGATATAGCCTTACGAGGAGCTCGCCAAATGGACGAACGGTTTGGATATAATATATACCTCATGGTGGGACCCACATAACTTGGTGACGTCATCACAGTCCGTCCGCCTCCTCTGAATAAGGTCTCGGGGCCCTTTTTTTTTGAAGCAAAGAGGGTTCCGGAATGCCAGAACCCTAAAATCTCTCCCAAATGCCAATTTTTTTGATGATTTCGACGGATTTCGCGGCCAAATCTCTCCAAATCAGAGGCTTCGATTCGAATGGCCCATCAAACACAGCTTTCGATCAGGCGATCTTCTTTACAGGTACCGAAATCTACCGTTGAAAGTTTTTCTTTTTTCTTTTCTTTGTTTTTTTCATTTTTTTTCGGATAATGATGCTCTCCCAGGTGCGATATCGACAATAATATCGGCCGATATCTGAAATTTTGGATTTTCGGTATCTTCCGGGGGTTATCGGAGGAGTTTCGTCTTGCTAGGGCCCGATACCGATAATATCGGCCGATAGTATCGATATTTCGAACACTGGGTACAACCACATGTTAGAACTCCCCCTTAAATTGGCATGTGGATATCATCCATGCCCAGCTTGGAATAAACTCACTCAGATTGGCTTCAATTGAGCACCTCGGTTAATGTATTAGCAAATTCTTGAGATTTGGCATATGGAGCAGATATTTTATGCTTTTACATGAGAAGTTGTTTCACATATAGTGTGGGCCATATGTGGTTATAGCAAATTAGCAATAGAGGTGCCACATGCATTAATATCACGATTAGGTGGGCCATATAGCTTTGCTTCAATAGATCTGGGCAATACACAGCCGCGGCCATAGATTTGGGCAGTACACATGCATGTCCATAGATATGATCCATACAATGGTACAAGGATGGCCAAACATCAACACTCCCCTCCTTCCAAGTTGGTGGCCTTGGTGAACGCATAAGCAAGTTGACTTTGAGATTTGACATATGGACTGGCTCGTGACTGAAGTAGTGTTCTATTTTAATGTGCTTGGTCTTCTCATGAAACACGTGATTATGATGATATGCAAAGCTGCTTGATTATCGCGATACAAATGCTTTGGCTGCTTCAGTAAGAATCCCATAGTAACATGGTTCTCATCGTGGTTTTAGTGATTTGCTAGGTTTTTTATGAGTGTCAAAATGTTAGACCTTTCATTTGCCAATGAATTTGATCCGCTCTAGTTCTCGATCAATAATTGGATTCATTGGCCATAGAAAGGTTTTGTGATATGGACATACAACCTTTATCGGCCTATGTTATTAGTAGTCAGTGGTTCATAAGTTGTATGTGCCATGGTTCTATTCTTTAGTTTTGCAATAGACCATGCCAAAACATTCTGCTTTCTAATCATCCGCATAACTAGATGGACACCTAGATGGAGAACTGGGTAGATTGTCTACCAGATGGAGAACTAGCCTAGTTGTGTCAAAGTGACCTTCAATTCGAAGATGTCTGTTATGCCTATGTAAGAGTCCTTGTTCATGGGCTTCTTGAAGGTATAACAAAAATGCATGCAACAACATCCCTATGTTGGACTCAAGGGACATGCATGAATTGGCTCACAACACCAGCAACATGTTATACCTGGCCTCATGATGGTTTGGTAAATAAGCTTACTAACCAATTTGCAATACAATCTTGAGTCTTTGATAGCCCCTCCTTGATCACTCGCCAATTTATGATTCAGCCCCATGGCAGTATCAATTAGGGTGCAAATGGGTTGGTTTAACCTGATGGGTTATTGGATCCAACTTGAAATTAGTGGGCTTGGATCCAAAATTCAGACCCATGGGGTGGGTCTAGGTCCAAGTTCGACCTGAATTACTAAATTGGCTGGGTCTATGTCCTCTCAAAATCAACTCGACCCGTCCCAATCAAGACCAAGTTTCCAAATGGGTCCGATTTGGGTCATAAAAATGGACCCAACTCAGACCGAGACCCAAACCCGATCTAGGCCCAAGAAGTAGTAAAGCGTGTAGGAGGTATTTTCCTCCTGTTTGGGCTAGACTGAAACAATTCTTTGCACCTTTCTCTAAAATGTGTTAGCCGTCTACTACTTGTGACAACATGGATTGTGTAAATCGTTGGCCCATTGTTGATGGATGATATGCCAAAATCACACTAATTTAATTATCATAACCATTTGATCTTATTGGTTGAATTTGGATTGTTCGTCATTTTATTCATCACCATCAAAATTGATAGCCGCCACCGATTGGATGGTTTTGAATATTATTTGTGTGAAAAATCAATTGTAATTTTTATAGTTGGCCCATACCAACCCAAACCCAACCCATTAAATTCATGGGTTGGCTATTTTTTGACTTGGACCCAGCCTAGACCTGAACTGAATTTTAATTGGATGAGCTTGGGTCCAAAATTCTAACCCAATTCTTAAATAGGTTGGGTTCGAGGGGTAGCCCCCTTCACTTCACTCGAGTCACCTGACCCATTTGCATCCATAGCATCAATGGGTTTAGTTCCAAGGAGTCCAATTTATAATAGAAGATCCTTAACATTTTTCCTTTAAGATATGTAATACTTTTGTTAGACCTAGCAATTTTTGTACCTAGAAATTTCTGAAGATGACCCAAATACTTTATATAGAAATGCTATTGCAGTATAGAAATGCTATTGCAGCTAGCTCTTTAGTACTTAAACTCCCATGTAGGGGTGCAAATGGGTTGGGTCAAGTCGAGGGGAGGCTTGAACTTGACCCATTTAAGGATCAAAATTTTGCATCTAGACCCAACTCATTAGAATTGGAGTGGGTCCAAGTCAAAATAGCCAACCCATTGATCGAGTATAAAAAGTACAATTTGGGTGCTTTCACACAAATAATCTTCCAAACCATTCAATTAGTGTTGGCTTTCAATTTTAATGGTAAAAGGAATAATGAAACAGCCGGCAGTCCAAATTTGATCAGTAAAACATGATGGTTATGGTAGCCCAATTAGTGTGATTTTCGTATCTTCTCCATCAATAATGGGGCCCATGATTTGCATAATCAAGATTGTCACATGTATTAAATAGGTAACCACGTTTTAGAAAAAAAAATGTGGTAACCATTGTTGTAGGCTAGGTATCCCAAAAGAAAAAACCCAACTGCTCAATTAATTGCTAGATCTTGGGTTTGGGTTGGTTCATTCTAGTATGATCCAAATTGAACACATTTAATATTAGGTTTGGGTTGGGTTGGGTTGGGTCGGGTCGGGTTGATTTTCAGAGGACCAAGATTGGTCCATTTAAAAGTTTGGGTCAAACTTTTGGATCCACACCCACACCATGGGTCTAAACTTTTTGGACCCAAACCAACTAATTTTCGGGTAAGTTCTGGTGACCTATTGGGTTGACCCAACCCATTTACACTCTCACTCCCTTGTTATCACTGCCTGTAAGCAAAATGTCATCAACATAGACAACCATTACCATCAAACTAGAAGAACTTCATCGAAAAAATGTTGAGTGATCATCCTGGTTTCTTTACAGCTCATAAGCCATCACCACCTTTCTAAATTATCAAACCATGCATGGGGAGATCGTTTCAAGCCATAAATTGATTTTTTAACATGCACACATTTTCTCCTCCCCTTGAGCAATAAACCCAGGAGGTTGCTCTTCACTAACATCCCCAATCCCCATGCAAGTAGGCATTCTTAACATCAAATTAGAAAAGAGACCAATATCGATTCACTGCCACTGTGATAATAGGAGCTGACGAAATTGATTTTGACAATAGGAGAGGATGTCTTTAAATAGTGTACCCCTTATCGACTAGGTGGGCTTTTAGTCCCTCGACTATTCCACTCAGTAAAAACTTCATAGTATATACCCATCTAACCCAATAACACACTTTCCTGCAGGTAAATCAATTAACTTGCAGGTTATCATTGTCGTATGGCGCAGCCATCTCCTCTTCCGTAACTTGCTTCCACCCACCATGAGATAAAGCCTCTTGATAAATCGCTTTTCTTTGGAAGGCAAGCAAAATTTATTTACCAATCAAAGAAGGGACTAAGCTCAAATTACAAGCTACAATAAAAAAAATAGAAGAGAAACAGTCCTAAAAGGGCCATGGCCAAGGCACGAACAAATGAAACAAGAGATACATGCAAAGACCTGCCCAAAGCAGGGAAGAAACTATGAAATATGGAGAATGTCACCTGAAGATAAGAAGTGAATCGGGCGGTGCACAATGGCCACACTTCTCAGCTTCATCAGGCACTCTTTGTTGTGCAAAGCTGGAAGAACATTTGAAGTATGAAATCTTTGGAGCAATGAATGAACTTTCTTCGCGGGAGTGTGGCACAAACATGGGCTTGACTGGGGATTTTTTTATGACAAGAGACAAGGAAATTTGTGGCAGGAGAAGATAGACAATAGAAACACAGAGTTGAGAGATGGGATGATTAGTGCATGAATGTTTGCCTTTTCTAAGAGCAAAGGAAGTTCCAATTACCAGATCTGCAGGCTTATGAGCATGTGGTGGATGACATTGGGTGGTGCTTTTTTTTATTACTTGTCATATTTCTGATTGTATCAACTTAAAGTTTAGGCTCAATGGAACCTCTACATTCATCTTTGACAATGGCTTTTGCAATCTGGATAGGGTCAGACTCGACAAGAAGCAGCACATGAATGAAAGTAGTTAGAAGAGGAGGTGAAGAAACTATATTTGGTTCTGAGTCAATAGAATGATTCTCAAGGAACATCCCGCTCATTAGAGTAGAAGGGTGTGAGTTGAAAAAAAGGTGACATCAGCACACATGGTTTTCAAAGTCTTTGGCTATAACATTTATGTCGAAAAACAAAGCGGTGAATTTAAAAAGAGAAAAAATAATGTTATTTAGTAATAAAATGATGAAAGAAGGAAAGTGGAATGGTGAGGAAAAAGTTAATGTTATGTGGAATGAGATGGCTGAGTGCATCAAGAAAGTGGCGAAAGAAGTTTTAGGAGTATCTAGAGGGAAAAGCTACTCATATTAGGAAACCTGGTTGTGGAATGATGGTGTATAAAAAGCTATTGGCGAGAAACGACCATGTTTCAAAGCTTGGCAAGGAACTAGAAGCAAGGATGTTGAGATCAGTGTTTTAAGTATCAACGATATCCAGTTGATATATCTCACGGTATATCTTGTATACCACACGTGCGATACGAAACATACAAGTAGTGGAATATATCCCACATGTTCGATCTGGTGAGCATTTTCAAGTTTCGATCCTTTTGTTTTTTTGTTTTTTTTATTTTTATAAATCATGTTAAATCAGTGTTAAATTGTTACAAATCCATGATTTTTCATGTTTCACATGCAAAATCATGGATTTGGAGCTTCGATTTCGAGATTTGGAGGAGATGGGTCGAGTTGCGGAAAATTGAAAAAAAAAAAATCAATTTCTCGCAAATCGGTTGCAATCTTTGTGTCCAAACATAAAATCAAACATGTAACCTGATCTAGTGATTCTTCTTTTGCTTTTGAATATATTGCTTGTGTTTCCACACATCTTCTTACATTTATAAATTGTATGAATAGTCTTTGAATATATTTGCATCAATTAAGTCAGACAACGCATAGATTAGGACCTCATACAAAGAAAACCTATTATGTGCACTTATTTTTTTATTATGTTTTGATTTATAAGTGTGTATTGATGTCTTTTTTAACAATCATTGAAGTTTCATTGAAAAATTCGACTAATTTCCCAATGTTTCCAACAACAACGATACAACCGATATATCCCATGCGATAACCGATACGTATCCATATCCCAAGGGTGGGATACGTAATGCGATACCAATTTCAAACATTGGTTGAGATGCATGACTGGCAAGATGAGGAAGGATATAAATTATTGCATTCGAAGGGAACTTAGGAGTAGCAACAATAGGTAATAAGATGAGGCAAACTAGACTTAGATGGTATGCCCATGTGCAACGGAGACCAAGAACTGGATCGTTAAGAGTGACTTGGTTCAAGTTGGAGGCTCAAAATAAGTAAGGGAAGACCCAGGAAGACGTGGATGGAGGTAATAAGAATAGACCTAAGGACCTATGGTTTCATCGAGGATAGCGATAGAGTGAAATGGTGGAACGAGTGACTTGGTTAAAGTTGGAAGCTCTAAATAAGCAAGGGGAAGACCCAAGAGGATGTGGATGGAGGTAATAAGAAAAGACCCAAGGACCTATGGTTTAATTGATGATAGTTATAGAGTGAAATGGTGGAACATGATTTGTGTAGCTAACCCCAATTAGTTGGGATAAGGGTTAGATGATGGTGATGATGGGTTATAACATCTATATTGAATACCCAAGGAATGCTTTAATGCACAAGGATCAAACTTTTCAGTAGTAGATTCTAAACAATGAACTAAACTTACACACCTGAAGAGTGAAGACCTTTGGTGGGAAAGAAAACAAAAGACTACCACGAAATTGAGCAAAATGAGTAGATTGATCATTCAAGATAGAGGAGAGCATTTGGTTGATCAAATAGGATGTAGTTAAAACTACATTACCCCAGTAATGCAGTGCAACTAGGGTTGTGAAGGGGTCAGGTTGGCTCAGGTCGAGGGGGGATCTGGACATGACCCGTTTAATAATTGGGTTAGAATTTTGCCCCCTGTCCAACCCATTAAAATTCGTGTTGGTTCCGAGCCAAAAGGCCAACCCATTTACTTAATGGGTTAGGTTTGGTGTGGGAGGACCTAGACCTGGCCCATAAGGCCAACCCATTTATCTAATGGGTCAGGTCTGGTGTGGGAGGACTTATACCCGGCCCATTTATCTCATGGGATGATTCTGGGTTGGGTCCAAAAATTACAAGTGCATTTTCACATAAATGATGTTCCAAATATGTTAGCTGTATCAAGGTTTAAATCAAATGGGTTTAACAGCATATGGTCTTATTCTATCTCTAAGAGGAAGTTTCAAATGTAATTTCCCCTGACACTGATAATGCCTACTTGAACATCCAACTTCAGATGGGTCATGGGTTTAATATTGACCATTGGATCTCATGCAAGATTTCCAAATCTTCTACTTGTCCTAGGTGATCTTAACCAATTAACCAAATGTTTAGACTTCCCTATATTTATATTAATTAACTTTTCCTGAGTTTTGGTTGGGTCCGGGCCTGGGTGTTCTCCTGGTTCAGGTCCATTTTAGGATGGCCCAAATTGTACCCATTTGAAAACTGGGTCCGTGTCGGGTTGAGTTGATTATGAGAAGTCCCAGACCTGACCCATTTAGTAATTTCAGGTTATACTTTTGGACCTGGACCCACTTATAGGTCCAAAAAATTGGATCAAGACCCACTTATTGGTGGGTTTGGTGTAATGACCATGCAGGTTGACCCGTCCGTTTTGCATCCCTACTTGCAACGTCAATGGAAAACTAGAAGCAGTCGAAGAAGGCCAACTCTTTGACAGCTTGAATATTCTTCACTGGCAAGTGTAACTAGATCGCCAATAGTGCCTTCCTGTTGCTAAAAGGAGATAGCTTCTTATTGGTGGGTTTGGTGTAATGACCCTGCAGGTTGACCCGTCCGTTTTGCATCCCTACTTGCAACGTCAATGGAAAACTAGAAGCAGTCGAAGAAGGCCAACTCTTTGACAGCTTGAATATTCTTCACTGGCAAGTGTAACTAGATCGCCAATAGTGCCTTCCTGTTGCTAAAAGGAGATAGCTTCAACTGCATGATTCTCATTGTTCACTTCAGAATAGTATGTACAGTTGTCCCATGCTGGCCTGCCATGCAAGTGCCGACATCTCTAAACCTTATGATTAGTGAGTCTACAATGGTTACACTTTCGCGGGCCTCCATTTGTCCATGCCCACCATGATTTCTATCCTTGGTTTCCACGGTCACTACCACCATGCCTAACAAAAAGGGCGAGCAGATCTATCACCTACTCCACAGATGGCCATACCCCCAATGGATAACTTGTTGGAGATGGAATAAACCAAAGATGGGACACCTCCGCCTCCCAATATTTGTGTGCGAACTGGTTCATGTTCTGTTTTAAGACCATACAGGAATTTAGCAACATGGAATTCCTCACATTGTTGCCTTGGTTTCTCTAGATCTTATCTCAAGGGCTGCTATCAATTCAATTTATCCCACATGCCTTTTAGATGGGAATAATACTCGCCAAGAGATTTATAATCCTGTTGGAAGGCAAATATTTCTTTGAACAATTTATAGAGACGAGAAATGTTCTTATGTGAAGAATAAATCTCTCATAATGCCTCCCAAACTTCTTTGGCTGTATCCAGGAACACAACACCTACACTCAAAGATGGTTCCATACCATTTCACAACCAAGTCATTATTTGGGCATTATCTTAAATCCATTCATCATATTTGCTATCATGTTCGTCAGGTTTGGCGGTCAAGTATTTCAATTTTCCTTCTATTGTTAGGAAAACTTGAACAGACTTTGACTAGTGATTGGTGAAGATAATACACTCCAACCAACTTGATTGAGGTCAATTGAATTCCAAGGAGAGATTAGATGGACTAAGAAGTTTGGCATTATTATCAATCTTTACTTTGTGAAAAGCACAATTCAATCCGATATACAAATCAAGGATAATCTAATTACAAATGGTGACCGGGACTGAGAAGCTTTAACTTCCACAAATGTATATACCGCACTGCAGCTAGGAGACCAAAAGCGAGCCATGGAGTCATGTGACCAGCCACGACCACGCATGCCAGCCTTCCATGCTCAACTCTTTGCACACTCCAACTGGAAGAGGAGGCAAACAAGCCCAATGCAAATAAACCTAATGGTTTCTGTGGAATCAAGCAAACATGAACCTTAAATTCCAAAAGGGAAAACCACTCCCAAGGGTTTGTCAACTCCAAATCAAGGAAATAAAGATTGGAAGAGAGAAGAAAACGAAGAGAAGAGGATCAGTGGTGGTCCGATACCATGTAGAATATATGGTCTACCAAGAGAGGGAGGAAGAGAGAATGGGGTAGTCAATGACCCAATGAGCTGAATGATGGAAGCAATACAGGCCATGTAAGTTCTCAATTGTGGCAATCAAAGAGGAAGTAGGAGCACTCAAAGAAGGCATACGCTTTAACAAATAACAACTTTGAATATTCTTCTTTAGTAAGTGTAACCAGATCAACAATTGTACCTTGCTGTTGTTGAAAGTAGATGCATTCAACTGTATGACTTTCATTGTTTAATACAGAATAAAACACCTGGTTCGCCCATGCTGGCCTCCACACAAGTCCCAACATCTCTAAACTGCCTGATTAGTAAGTCTATAATGAGTACAATTTACACGGCCTCCACTTGTTTTGACCACCATCTCCATGCCAACCATGATTTATCCGACCCTCCATGGTTTCCACGACCACCATCCCAATGCTCAACAAAAGAGACGAGCAGATCTGTCACCTACTACACTGGTCATAGCCCCACCGAGATTCTCGTTGGAGATGGGAATAAACCTCATTCAAAGAGGGGACATCTCTGCCTCCCAATATTTGTGGGTGAACTGGTTCATATTCTGGTTTCGGACCATATAAGTATTTAGCAACATGAAAGGCCTGACATTATTGCCTTGTTTCTCTAAGGTGCCGTTTGATAAACTGAAAAATAGGCTCTGAACATTAATTTAAGTGCTGAAAACTTGAAGTGCTGATTTGTAATTTTGAAAATAATTCTTGAGGTATTTTAGTTTTAGTCAAAAGTGAAAAGAAATTTTAATGCAACACTACTTTCGCAGCCGTACGGCCACACATATGCTCAATGTTATGAAAATATGATTTATGATTTGAATTGTACAATTCAAATTGTCTTGGATGCACAAATCTCAAACTCAAAATCATACATGAATAGTATGAATTGAATCGAATCATATTGAAATTTATGAATTTTTTTGGTGTCCCAAAACTTAAAAGAAAGGGATTTAATATATATATATATATATATATATATATATATATATATATATATATATTGTTTTTTAACCTTTTCCTTTTAAAGCATATAAAAGGCCCTCCATATTAAAATAAACCATAATTTGAGGTAGGAGAAGAGATTTAGGGATTTTAATATTCAAAATCCCAAAACAAAGAAATTAAGATAACTTTTCCTTAATTCAATGGAATCAATCTCTTGCCTTTTTTTTTTTTTTTTTTTTTTTTTTTTTTTTTTTTTTTTTTTTTTTTTTCGAATGTAAATTTCATGAAAAACACAAGAATATTTGCTTTTGTTTTTTCTTCTCTCCAGGCATTCTTTTGATTATCGAAGATGTGAAGGAGATTTTCACTTGAGTGATTTGAACTTTATTATTTCACATTTATGCATGCAGATTTACTGTACACCAGCTGTCAATTAATAATATCATGATGTGTATTACTTTTCTTGATGCATATTGATAGGAAATTTCATGAAAAACACAAGAATATTTGCTTTTTTTTTTTTTTTTTTAAAATAATTCTTTTCTGATTTATTTATAATTTTCATATTTTTTCCTCTTTTATAAAATTAGAAAAAATCTCATGATCTAGAATTGGATCAGCAATTTGATATGATGATGTCACTCCTATTATGATTAACAATACAATTACGATTTTGGCAACATTGAAATATGCTTGGTAACTGTAGATTATTTCTATTTCATTTGTTAAAGTGGGTTCAGAGCGAAAACTATAAGAATTCAATGTGCATATGCTTGATATAAAAATAATTAAAATAAAAATTTGCACATGGAGTCTCCTGGTGTCGCGAAGCACATCAGTTGTTTCGAGAGGCCTTGCACCTTTGCGGCTAGTACCTTTAACTACATTGATAAGCTCTTATCGCTTATACATGACTATAGAACTTGGTACGTTGCATATATAATGGCAAGTGACCTCTGTGAACTATGGTAATCTCACAAGGCTCTTGTTACCCATTGGATTAGGTCATCTTTTCAACACTTGTCTTGTTCATTTCTACGGATTTAAAGTTTCAATAGGCGCCTTTGTTTTTTAACAATACCACACATAGTAAGAAGACCAAGTGGGTGCCTGGGTTATGATAAAAGCACATCTGGTTTAGTTGCTGGTCATGTGTTCTGCTAGGTTCAGTCTTTTCACGCATGATTGCCTATCTGACTTTCTTGACTGATGCAACATTCGGAAATTGGATAAGCATGAATCATTGCATGCCTTTTCTTTCGCTTTGTAATTAAATACAATAGCAACCATTTCTTCTTTGAAATGACATAAAAAGTTTGGCGACAATGTATTTCCTCTGCTATTGCTTGCACACAGACTGGTTTTTTGCAGGTTTGTGAATTTGACTTTATTGTTTAATATGCAGAAAGATGTCTTGTTAATCTGTTCAAATGCAATGCGGTACAATGCACCAGATACCATTTACTTTCGACAGGTACCATCAAGTGACTTGACTTTTACCATTTACAGTGTCTTCATCCACTATGAAGCATATGGCCGAGAAGGTCTGACCACTTAAAAAAACTGGGCTACTTTTTTCCAGGCACGATCAATGCAAGAGCTGGCGAAAAAGGATTTTGAGAATTTAAGGCAAGAAAGCGATGATAATGAGCCTGAAATAAAATCTGTACGGAGAGGCAGACCACCGGGAAAGAACTCCATCAAGCGAATGATGGGCAGATTTCCCATTGATCGTGCTGGTTCTGATTTTTCCTCCGATGCTACTCTTGCTACTGCTGGAGATAATGCTGTATGGCCAAACTCAGTCACAAGAAAATCAACTCTTTCAGATAAGCTCGGGATTGCAGAAGTATCAGCAAGGACTTCCCATGGGTCCCGTAATGGTGACACTTATGGTTGGTCGGCTGATCATAAATCTGAGAGAAATGATGATTTTCCAGGTTTGTGACTTGGATGCTGTTTGCTTGTTTACTGCAATCTTCTTTCACCCTGCTCTTGTTTTTTCCTTCTTACCTGCTTCCTTTTTCTATGTTCAAAATAGAGGAATGCTATTATGCTACATGCACTTTATTGATTTCAATGAAGTGCATTAGAAGCATCTCTACTGTACGTGGCATGTGCACAGTGTGATTAAGAGTGTTGCTTTGTTGGGCCACCATGTGGATGGCAAGGTGATTGGGCTGAAGTTGCTATTGAATCAGTGGCATGATAAAGGGACGGTTAACACAAGCTATGGTCCATGTTCAATGGGAAAACTCACAGAAATCTCTTGGTCATTATCGTTGAAGCACTGGTTTTTGCTTATAGCCTGTTCACATGGTGATCCAACAAGTCTAATAGATTGCATCAAAGTTCAGCAGTCCAATTATTGCTAAAGAAAACTCCTTGAATGTCATCACATGAGTCCAAAAAGGCCAGGACAATCTGTGGAATCTCTCCTTTGCATTTTATGAGATCCCTTATCTTGCATTGCGGCTAAATATTTCATTTGCTCTTGTTGGAAGAGAGGCAAATGCTATGACAGATATTTTAGTCAAAGGATGGTGGGGTCATTTGTTCTTTTATATATTTTGCTTTTGTTTTAATGAAATTTATTCTTAAGAAAAATGAAAGAGAAAAAAAGAAGTTTGAATCAGCATTCTTGTTTGCCATGTGTGGGTGGCTGCTGGTTCATTACAACTATAAACACCTCACATCATAATTGTATTTTGAATTCAACTTGGTGTCAAATTTGAATGTCTTTTGAGTTATTTGATTGGATTTTCAGGTTCTGTATTGAAGGGCATGTCCAAATTTGCAAAGAATAAGTTTGTATTTGATGAAGACCGCCGTAACACTTACAAGCAATCCCATCAGTTGGTCTCTCGGAGAGAGTCATCGGTGTTGACGACCTTTGATGGAGAAAAGAAGCAGCTGATGGCTGTAAGTATCAAGAGGAAATTACAATGCACATGACAAACTCTCATCCTAATTTGTGTTCTTTCTGATGGTTCCATGGATCCAGCTCATGAACTTGCTATTATCTGACTCAGGTTGGGGTTCATATGGAGCATGCATATGCAAGGAGCCTGGCTCGATTTGCTGCAAACCTTGGCCCTGTTGCTTGGAAGGTCGCCTCAAGGAAGATTGAGAAGGTGTTACCAGCAGGAGTGAAGTTTGGCCCCGGATGGGTGGGAGAAAATGACGTGCCGCAACCGCGGGAGCTGCTGATATCAGCCTGTCCACCACACTTGCCACCGCCTCCACCGCCACCTCCACTGCCGGCATTTCAACCCCCTTCTCAATCCAGAACTGCAACGGGTAACGTTCTACCTCGCAAGCTCGAGTCGAGAGGGGATAAATCATCAGAAAAGCAGGAACCCTTGAATAACTCGGCCTTGGAAGGCCATTCAAACAGAATAATCCCTCCATCTACTGCAGCCACTCCTGCACTTCCAAACCGGTCTTCTAGCCCCATGGATAACTCTCAAGCCATCAGAGGAATGAATTATGAAGGTGGGTTCGGCCTACTTAGCAACAGTGGGATGATCAGGCCCAATCCCCCCTTCCAGATTCATCAGAACCCTGCAATTCAATCTACCGTCAATGGTTTTAACAGTGGGTTTGGATTTAATCTGCAAACCCAAGTAGGGAAGATGGTCAGACCAGCTAGGCCTGCTGGGAACTTTGGTCCGGAGGTGCCAGCACCTTCTCGAATGATTGACACGGTTTCAAGAACCAACAACAGCTTCAATCATCAGATGCCCATGATGCCCCCAAATCGCCAGAAGTTGAAAACCTGAAAGTATCGGGCAGTTCGACTTCGATAAATTCACGCGCTCCCCTGCCTAATTCCTGTCATGAGGACCAAATGGGGGTGGGATCTAGGCGGGGATTGTCACTTCAATCAAAGCCGGACTCCGTCCCGCCCGACCTGAATGTTAGATTCCAGTCCCCGGGGTCACCTGCATCCAGTGTGCTGGTCGACTCGCAGCAGCCTGACTTAGCATTGCAGCTTTGAGATTGGGTAATTATTCTTCTTTGATTTGGTGGAGAGAGAGAGAGAGATTGGTGGGGGTTATTAAAAGGCAGGGGCATGATGAGTAGTAGGAAGCTGAGGGGTTGTTTCTTTCATAAGGGGGAGCCACACCCATTTACATGTTGTAAAAGAGTAGAGGGGAGTTTGTACAGATTAATGTATCCAAATTCTTAGGCGAAAAAGAAGGGCAAAATCCCATTTGTATCAATCAATCCATCCATGAGTTTAGTTACAAGGGAGGTGTTGGTACCATTGTCTTCATCATCATCCATTAGCTTTGCCTTTTCTTTGGGTCTGTCTTCCAAAACCAAGTGACTTGAAATTCGCCGTTGCCTCTGAAGAAGTTGGTCACTAGCTTGTCTCATCCGAACTTGACAAGACGAGTCGGCTTGACAACTTGGTTCCTCCGGTGAATGATTTGTAGTGCAAAAATCAGGGCGGCACAGCCTATCATTTTGCTAATCATGTCTTGGTGATGTACGTGGCCCATTTGATGAGTGGACTAACTGGCACGGCCCATTTGATGAGTGGACTAACTGGCACACATGATGGGGTTGATAACATCGGCACGTGTCTGGCATCTGTATATTAGTCTCTGTTGAAGGGATGGCCTGAATATTTTATGGGCCTCTTGGAGATAATAAATGCCTCAAAGGTGCAACAAAGCTCCTGCATACTGTTTTTGTTTTTGGGATTCAACCAAGCACAAGACTCTCAAAGAGTCTGTATGTGATCTCAGTGGTGCAGTAGTGTCTTTTACTAATTTGCACTATTAGGATGATGGACAATTGCCTCTAAACCTCATTTGAGATGCAAGAAAATTCATTTCTCTCAAAACTAGCAGAATGAGCATAAAAGAGTCTCAAATGATGAAGCTAATGTTTGACAGGGGCTCTGTGGAGCCCACCGTAATTATGGGTTTTATCCATGCTGATCATCCATTTTTCTAGATCATTATAGGGCACGATCCCAAAAATTAGTCAGATCCAGGGCTCAAGTGGACCACAAAGTAGTTAGATGCCCACCATTAAAAAATTCTTGCGAGCCACATAAGTTTTGGATCAAGCTGACATTTGTGCTTTCCCTGCATTCAGATCTATATGACCTTTTGAACAGGTTGGATGACAAAATAAATATAATGCGGGGCCCTAGTAAGGTTTCAACTGTGGCCATTACTATCACTGCTTCCCGGGGTGTGGTTCACTTGAATCTTAGGTCTGCCTCATTTTTGGGTTTATCCCCCAAAAAGATCCTAACGGACGGGATAAAACCCATACATCACGTTGGGACCCACAGCCCTTGCCCAGACCGATTTCTGTCAGGCAGGGAAACGACCCTTAACTTACTTTTGATGAAAGGTCACATTAAATAATCATGACACATATGAATCGGATTAATATGTTTCGTACATCTATTCATTTTTAACGATGAATGCATGTAGGTGCTCTCTCTCTCTCTCCTCTCTCTCTCTCTCTCTCTATTATCTCTATATCTCTCTATATATATATATATATATATATATATATATATATATATACACACTATTTTATTGTAAACATATGTATATTCACGATCCATGCATGACCCATAAATTAAAATGGACGCATTTATGTACTTTATAGAGGATACGTGTATATTACTTTATTACAAATATATGCATATTCACAATACATGCATGACTCATTAATTAGAACATACAGGTACATGTACGGTCTTTATTGTATATTTGAAATACATTTCAAATACCCCGTGGTGCACGTGTGGGACTTTTTACATGTGGGGAGCGTGTATTGGTTCCTCTAGCTGGAATTTTTTAGTGAATGAGTCCAGCCTGTTGCTTCATTTAATGCTGAGATCTGTAGGAATCATATTGTGATATTTTCAAATATCAGTAGTTTTAATTTCTTATGATTTTATCATGAAAATATCCGGACATTAATTTTTTAATATAACTAATTCATTATATAATTATATATTTAAAAATTTAAAATGTTTATTATAATTTATTATCTTATAATAAAAAAATTTATATATAGAAAAAGTTCAAATTTTGAAAATTTACCAGGAAATTAAGCTATTCGAGGAAAGGTTATTCTTGGAAGAAAATACAAGGGTTCAAATTCAACCAACAAAAGCCAAATATTTTATAGGCGGGATCCTTCTGGCAAATGGGATTTGTGGGGCATGGACCATTCACGCTGAAGACTTTCACACCAACGGTTTGGATCATTGATCTGTGGGCCCCACTTGTATAAACTGACATCCGAATGGTTGTATGGTACCACCCACGAGCAAACCCCTTGATGGGACGGCAGGTTCATTTGATCTGGGTAATTATTGTCTATGGCACGTGGTAATGCGGGACCACAGAATAGTATGGTACGGATGATTTATACATGAAATCGAGAGCTCTATCGAGTTCGCAACCATGTACAACCAGGTTATGTACACGTCACCACAGGAGCTAGGGGGTTGTACAAGCACAATATCCAAACCGTCCATCAGGTAGGCCTGACCCTATAGATGCTTTTTCCCAAAAATAAATATAGTCCATTAAGTAGATGGGCCAGGACGTTAGAAGCAGTTTGAACGGTTCAGAAAAATTCCGCCAGGTTTATTTTTCTGCCACACATTTGTTTCGTGAACTGTGGCAGTGCATTTATATTATATTATTATTACGACCTATTATCCGATGCTCAAGCTCAACGAGAGAAGAATATCCATCTACTCCCCAGTTTGTACAAGTGGGTCCATGGTGCAATGATCCAAACCGTTGATATGATGGGCCCCACCTTGGATCCCTATGAAACAAATATTTTCTAGATTGGGAGTTTATAGGTATTTAATTCTGATATGCCCATTTCGGGTGTAACATGGGAACATTACCGTAGATACTTTTCGAGGAATTAGAGAATCTTTTTCATGAGAAAAACGTCAGAGGCAGGATCCCGTACACGCAGGGACAAGTTTCAGTGATCCAGGCCGTTGATTTGATGCACCCCAAACGGTAATGGGAAATTTTGATGAAAATCTACTGATAAAATGATATTAACCGTTAGATTGGTTGTAAGAGATTTAAGAGCCTCGTATCCATTGAAACTAACTCCTTTTAAGGAAGCTCATGCCTACCCACTCTAATGTAATGAAATATAAATTATTTGAAGTTTTAAAAATTAATTATAATTTTTTTTATTTAATATAAATATAATGTGCACATGTAAGTTATGAAACCATTTATATAAATCCAACATGTAAAAAAATATTATTATCATTTTCGTATGGAGAATCTTCACTTTTAACTCAATGCCCTAGATTTACTGCATGTTCTTCATGATGCAAAGTTAGGAGTTGAAAGGCCATACGAGTTGAATGCAATGCATGTGCACCACAAAACAAGGGCTCTTTATTCATCCATTATCAACCATAGAGTTTCATAGTACAATTGTGGACCACCTAATGAGTTGTCCACGCATTCAAAAACTCGAAAACTTGACCCGACATCTAAGCTGGGCCGGGTCAACTCAATGACTTGACTCAGTCTTTAATTGACTGGACATGATATTTTAAAAGTTAGGTAAAAAGCTTGCAAGTATATAATTCCTTCAAATGAGTAATGATTATTTACCCCATGTAATTAAAGCAGCCATTCCCAAGTTAACATTGTTAAGGAGCTTATTTGCATGCATTATTACAATTTTCACATATAAATATTGTGGGGCCCATTATAATGTATGTATCTTATCCACACCATCAACTCATTTTAGGACATGAGTCCAAAAATGAGGCTGGTCTGAATCTCAAGTAGACCACATTGTAAGAAATGGTGGGATTAGAACACCTAATGTTGAAAACTTCTTAGGGCCACGGAAGTTTTGGAACGAGTTGATATTTGTTGAAAACTTCTTGGGGACTATAAAATTTTTAGATCAAGCTGTATACTTTTCATACATATCAATGCAATCTTATCAATGGGTTGGATGATAGATGCACATCCCTATAGGCCCGGGAAAGTTTCAATTTTGAAGGCCGGATATCATCGACCCCTACTTCTTGTGGTGCAGTCCACTTAAGCTTCCAATCTGTCTTTCTTTTCTTTTTTTTTTTTTTTTTTTTTTTTTTTAGCTCATGCCCTAAAATGAGATGGTAAAATAGATGGACAGTAAAGATCACACAATACATCACTGTGTGATCTGCAAACTTTAACAGTACCCAATCCCCTCTAATTTCATGCTTTTTGGACACTATTTTGCAGACATAATTATATAGTTACTTTTATCTCAACAAACACCCTTCAAAAGCAATTATTAGTTATTCACCCCATTTACACATGTAATTGAAAAAACAAATACCCTTTAAAAATTTCATTACATGGTGAATTAAAAATTATAAAAAATGGTAAAATAAATAAAATACTTGGTAAAATAAAATTTAAAGCAATCACTATGTAACTTGGCATGTTTTCCCTGCTTTTTGAGGTCACCCATTAGACTAAAATTGGTCAAGTCGGGCTAATTCGGTTGAGTCTTTGATCCGACTCGATGAATTGTGTCGAGTCATGACCAAGTCTATATTTCTCGGGAGCGAGTTTCCAAGGAACTCAACTCAAAACCTTGTCCAATCAAGTTGACTCGGTCTAGTTTCAATTCGAGTCATGAGTTCTAGAACTACAGCCTGCCAATCTTACACTCACTCGTTTCATCACTCTTAGGGCATTTTACCAGTCGTTATGCCCATTCCATCACATCATATCTAACCAATATCTCAAACCCAACCCAAACTATCTTAATCCGCTAGCAATCACTAGTGCACTAGTGGATTATATAGACTCAACCATCTGAATATACCAATAGCCAAATCCATATGTTGGACCTATTGGTAATAAGAGAAGAAATTAACTTTAAGTTGCATTACAGAGTCGCTTTCTCTAAGATGTTATTTGCCCTGAGCCAAGCCTGTAATCCAGGCTATCTATGGTCTAGTCCCATATACAAAGAAGCCCACATCTCAATCATCAGTCTATTGCAAGCAATGTTGGTTGTTCAACCCTAAATACCCTTGGCAAGAAATTAGACTAAAAATTACTAACTATTATGTGTTTTTTTAAGGAATTGAATAATAGCCCTAAACAATATTAATTAAACCGTTTTGGGAAATGGAGCAAAATGGGAATTTTGAAAATGGAATTTGTAGTGAGAGAATAGTTACTAGGACAAGTAAAATCCTTGTTTGGTTGGGTTGTGTGTGTGTGTGTTTTTATTTTAAAGGAGTATATACTTATTGAAGACACCCTGTCAATCTTATCACTTGCCTTTACTGTTTAACCAATGGTCAAGTCTCCCTATCACATCGTCCGGTCCATCCGTTCTCATAAACACCATTCAAGAATCACTTTGAGGTCACTTGTTCATTAAAATAGGACCATCCGATAATTTCGGTTTTAATTGTCCAACAAATGTCCACCAACTTATACCCATAATTTAGACCATTTAATTTTAATTAGTCGTATGCCACACGCAACTTTAAAGTCCCGAATATCATCCATTAAATTATCAGAGCATTAAAGCTTTTCTTATATGATCTTTCTAGATCCAATCCCAATACAATACACGAAAGATCTCCCGTATCCCGGAGTTTGTGAAGCCCGCGCATGCACACGGCATGACATATAACACGGCATCACACATGACATCTTAGTAGACAAATGCGATGTCAAAGCCGTCCACTGTGTGGATTCAATTGCAAGATGTTCTCACCAAAAAATCAGGGTGGGGCAGTCATCAAGTAGTCCATGATGTTAGAAAACTTCAAGCAATTTCTTCAAGTTACATGTTTCTTTCATAAACATTAGCCCACCTAATTAATTTATTGACCTAATTCTTAGGCCACTGCATTAATATAGTGGACCACCTCTTTTAAATGCATTCTTGTCAAATATATTTATTTTTGCATAAGCAATTCTCAATAAACAATTTCAAAAAAATCATATATTATTAATTAATTTTGTACTTAGAGAAAAAATGAGCTAAACAGTAAGTTTTAGAGAAAAATGAAAATTCCAATTATAAAAGGAAGGATTTTTCAAATTATACGCGTTTTGCAATAAATAACCTTGGAAATATTTTGATTTTGAAAACACCCGCTACCTTATAATGGGACCTACACGAACATATGCGACGAGAACAACATCCATGCAAAGGCCATTGTTGAATGAAACACCCTAAATGTCTTGTTGACAGCTAGAGAAAACACCACACATGATGCCATTAGATGGCCCACTTTCATTCTCAACTCATGACCACATGATGAGTCTCCCCCCTAAAGACACTACTAATGCCAGCTTTCACAAGCATGGTTGCTTGTTGGGTCTCCATCAATAAAACACCAACCTCTAGCTTGGCCAACCTTGGGTCCAGGGCAGCCAGGGGTGCTAAAGGTTCCTGAAAATTATTTTTTTCTATACCTTTTCATCCTCTAGTAATTGGACGCGGATTGCCTGCAACACGAGGTTGCAGGTTAGAAGCTAGGTGGGACCCACCTAGCTTCTAACCGTGACAATCCGCATCCTCAATAATCAGGCCCATTGTAAGAGACTTGATTCACCTCGAGTAATGAGCGAGCCGGATTTATATTAGTCGATCTTTCACCTTTATGTGAAATGGGGAGTTACACAATGCACACTTCAAAATTATACATATGGCATACATTATATTGCAATGGGTACACTTCAAAATTATACATATGGCATGCATTAAATTGCAGGACCCATTGTTGCTAAATCATAGTCCTAACAATGAATTAGTTGAACAATCCTAAGCTTTGATTCGTGGACCCTTGTTTGTCCAAAGAGGACCATTGGATATTTTTCATTCTTCATCATCTACTAAATTTTCACCAATTCATCAGTTCGATAATCGAAGATGATAGAGAATTATAATTTGAGCTTTGCGAAGCAGGCACACGGTGTACTCGTCACACATGTCAGCATGGCACATAGGTGCGACATTCAATCCATCCATCAGGTTGGTCCGATCTTCTACATGTTTCCCTAAGATTTGGTCCACTCAACATGTGGACCAATATCAGAAATAGGTGGATTGGTTATAAATCTTCATTCAAAATTTTCAGAGCCATATGTTTTTGTGGCCCACCTGACTCGTGGGTCATCCTTGTTCTTGGGCTAGGGTGTTAATATAGTCATTCCTCTCTGACGATGGATTTTGTGCCGTGCCGGCCCATGTGTGGCTTGTATGTGAGCTTTATTCACATGGGTGACCTCCCATTTCAGGCAGGTTGTTTGTCTTACTTATTAGTCATGTATGTAATTTTTAAGTGCTAGCTTGTCATCCATCACTCTCTACTAGAGTAAAGATTTTCTCGTACATCCATCGGGCTGAACGTCTATGATACTCCGCCCAACTTAATACATGATACTCTGCCGCGAGGGTTTTAATTCAATATTGGCATTAAGCCTTGGGATGAAAGCAAATTATTGGTATAGAATCATTTTACGTTTAAATTTGGTCTATGAGGTTTTCATTTTCCATATAATTGGAGCAGGCCAAATGGGTGGGCCACACCGTAAAGACCACCAAGAGCCAAATTTGGTACAATCCACTCATTAAGTAGGCCACACACGTACATCATGTTTGACCATTTCCGATAAATTGATTTCTAGGGCATAAGTTACCCAAATAATTAACATTTTTTTCGTTACGTACATTGTGTTTGATCATTTTCAGTAAATTGATTTCTAGGGCATAAGTCACCCGATTAATTAACCTTTTTTCGTTAGGTACATTGTGTTTGACCATTTTTGGTAAATTGATTTCTAGGGCACAAGTCACCCAATTAATTAACATTTTTTTGTTACGTACATTGTGTTTGACCATTTTCAGTAAATTGATTTCTAGGGCATAAGTCACCCGATTAATTAACATTTTTTTCGTTACGCACATTGTGTTTGATCATTTTCTATAAATTGATTTCTAGGACATTAGTCACCTGATTAATTAACATGTTTTCAATACGAACATTGTGTTCGACCATTTTTGGTAAATTGATTTCTAGGGTGTAGGTCACCCGATTAATGAAAATTTTTTGGTTACCTAATTTTAGGATGCGGCCAAACCATTTCATGACTCATGTAAAAGTTGACTTTTTCTTAAGAAATTTTCAGCACAAATTTCTTAAGCTGTGTATGAAATTATGAATTCCATGCCAAATAATGAAAAAAGGAAAATGATTTTCCTTTGATTCCACGACTTAGATGATAAAGAAAAGAAGGGATTCCACCTAATAAGCCTTAGGGTGTGTCTGGCCGAATCGATCTCATGGGATTAGGTGGGATGGAATGGTTTTTAAGGTAATGATGGTGGTGTTAGTGTTTGTCTGTTGATCTCATAGGTTTGGGATAGCCCATGAGATATCCAGCAGGGTGTTTGGATGGTCGCAAATGGATAGGTTTGCATCTCTACTGCTTCTTATGGTGTGCCCCACTCACTACTTTATAGCTGCCTCAAAACAACTTCATGGCTGAATGTAGGCAGGTGAAAATGATGGAGGGAGTAGATATGTCATTGATATCTTGGTGGGCTCTACACAACGTTAAAAACCTATATCTCGGAATTGGCGGAATCCAGGTGCTGTTTACGAGGGTGTAGTGGAATAGTTTTTATCCCGCCGTCCCAAACAGAAAAGGGGATGGGATGTAAACAGTATAACCCTCTCAAAACGTCTTAATCCCATATCCAGCGCCCGGCCAAACACGCCCTTACATTGGATGGATTTGGTGGTTGGGAGCTCACCAACTCCCTTAATAGTGAAAAAATGTTGAGATTTAATTGATATAGGCCGAGCATGTACTTGGCCGAAGACTTTAAAAAAGGTCTAATCCATCTCTGACAGTGTACGCCCCATCAATCAAATTTCATCGTGTCATTTCAAAAGTAGATTGTACAAGTTGTATGGTATGCCAAGTAAACTCTCTGGCCCAACTATAATGTATATGTCTTATCCATGCTATCCATCCGTTTTACCAATTAATTTTAGGGCATGAGTTCAAAATTAAATCATATCCAAAGCTTAAGTAGACCACACCATAGAAGGTGGTGTTAATTGAACGCTTACCCTTCAGAACTTCTCGTGGGCCACTAAAGTTTTAGATCAATCTTATATTTGTATTTTCCCTTCAATGTATATACTTTAGTGTGGTCCACTTGACTTGGGATATGCTTCAATTTTGCCTAATGCTCTAAAATAAGCTTGCAAAATGGATGGACATGATGGATAAAACACATACATACACGGGGTGGCTCCACATACTCCACTCCAGACACCAACCAACGTTCACCATGGAATCCACGTCTATCACACACGCAGCACGTGGCCCCTCCACGTTGGACTCCACTCTTTCGAAAGAAAAAGATTAGATTTCGGGTCATTTCAAGAGCTGATTTTAATAGGTGATTTGCATCACACGTGCTAATTTGGTACACTCGTGTGGGATCCGGACCGTAAAACATTTAGGATTATGTATAATCAAGCTGTCTCATAAGGTGGTCCACTCATCATGTAGCCGCAAATGTTTAATTGAAAGTAGACCACCGGTGAAATCTTCTATATGATCGTCCATTTCCATCAAACCGATCTGTCCCACCTGATGAATGGCTTTCCCTGATTCGAGGGACGGATCCTCTTCACGGTTGAACGGCCTCGATCTCACATGCGTATTTAAAGTTGGCACGTGCGATACAATATCTCTTCGCGCGAATGGCCCATGCCAATCCTATACTTCTGGGAGAGGTTTACTAATTCCACGTGCACGTGGGAATCTTGCACTTACACACGCGTGGGTCTGTGTCACAGTGTGACATGTACATTGAATCTGAGCTTTCCATCAGGTGCGAGACACGGTCAAGATCTTTTGGCGTAAAAATCAGGGTACCTCACACCGCATATGGGCCACAGAACATCAATGCAAATGAATGGCTAGAAATTATTATTTTTACCGTCCATTTATTTTGTACATCACGGTCCACATAAAGAGTTCTTTTTAGCAGAATCCCATGCATCATTTCGACCTTAAAAAAAAAACTAAGATCTGACACACGTATTTCGTATTTGCACGTGTGCCCGCACGTAGACTTGTAAGGTTCTACAGGCGCGTGGAAATTGCAGACCTCCTTCTAGAATCTATCCGCGTCGAGATCACCGATCACGCGGTTTTACAGCCTTGGGGTGGGTTCCACTACAACTGTAGTAGGCTATAATTTCGTACAACTAGACTCGTGTGGGATCCAATAAATATTTTTTTTTGCTTAATCTAATCTGTCAATAATCTTCTTCTAATTATGATAAATAAAATATAGAAAAATAAGTCCGATCCAACCATTCACTGGGCCACCATAGAATAAATAGCATTTTAGATGGTTATTAACCGTTATCTTTATGTGGTCCACCTGATGATGTCATTAACCTGATTTATGGAGTATCTCATTTTTACACGGTAGACTGACCATGATAGACGAGCCAGACGCCACAAGTACTCAACGGTGGGCCCCACGCGTAGCTTGTTGGAACGAAATTATCACCACAACAGTTGCAGAGGAACCGCCCTCCTTAAATGGAGTGAAAAAAGACTGACGTGAGAAACTTCGATACTCTGGTAGAGTGTGGTGGATGATACGCTGCATTAATAACTTGCCTAAAAACTGTACACATCATTTGGTAATTCAAATTAAACCGCCCAAATTGGTTTTACCAATTTCAGATGTATCTGAACTCAAATTTGTACTCTTTTAATAATCTGACTATCAGATTGGTGGACATATATTGGACGGTTAAAAATGAAACATATCCAATGATCTTATTTCACCAAACAGGCGTCCACGAATCAGAAGTTAGTATTATTTAATAAATCTGATTTTTGTACCGTAACTTAGTTACAGTGAATTTAGTCGGTTTAATTTGAGTTAATTATACCAAGTATAGCATTTGTAGGTGCCTGCGTATAAAGAGTCATACGCAGCCAGAGTATCAAATAACGCCCCATCTGAAAATACGAAAAGTGTTCCGATCCTCTTGGAGCACTAAGGTACAGTGCTCTTTGTTGCATCGGAGCACTTCGACGGTCCAATCGATCAATCTGTACCGTCCATTAGGTGCATCAAACCATTTATGTTCTACAATACCAAAGTCACTCTGATTGAATGATCCAAGCCATCTGTAGATTTTGTATTTTGTCACAACCATCAGTTTTCCAAGTCCATAAATAGGATTGATTCTTTAGAATTACAATCAATCCATAATAAACCCACCAAACTGACGGTTCAGATGATTGATTGAACATAATGTCTGATAAATGATCTTGACCGTCCTTTTGGTGGTCCACTAATAAGAAAAGTAAAATCGTCTGATTGGTGAAATATTTAAATGGTCTCCCATAAAATGCATGCTTCAAATGATGAACAGTTCAGATCAATCGATTGGACTGTCCAAGTGCTATAATTCAACCGGAATCACTACGACTTACAGTGCTGTGGAAACACTGGATCATTTGTGGGAATTGGATAGAGACACGCAACAATCATACATAGTGATTGCAGTGGGGCCCACACGTAGACAATGGGGCTGCAAGTGCCACGCATCTCCGTCTTTCTTCTTTTTTCCGGCCCACCGGAAATGGAGAGTCATGATCTCTCACCCTCTCTCTCTCTCTCTCTCTCTCTCTCTGTCTCTGTCTCTCCTTTCCATGTATGAAAGCGTGACAAAGAGAGGATATACAGAGAGAGGAGAGCAGCTGCTGTTCGAGTGTGTAGACATAAACTGCCGCTAAAATCGCCGCTAAAACCGCTGGTAAAAGAAAAACCCAAATCTATATACAAACATAAAAATTATAAGAATATAAAAACCAGTTTTTTCTTTGTTTTCTTTCTAAAACATGTAATTTCTCACCAGATTTTGTTTTTTATTCCCTTTTATTAATTTTCTATTGGAATTATTATTTTATTTCTTGTCGGTGTAATCTATAGATCACACAAAAAAAAATGCGGTGAAGGTTTACAAAAGAATGTCAGTGAAAATCTGCAAATTTCCTTTTATTTTATTTCAGAAGCGAAAAAATTCAGCTGCAAATCTTGTTAGTGTTAGGGTTTTACGGAGAAAATAAGAAGAAGAAGAAAGGTTTTAGGGTTAGGAAATTCTTTTTTTGCATTTTCTTATCACAGGCTTTGCAAATGAGCTGTTTTCCTTGCCTGAAATCTCGCCGCAAGGAAGCGAATAAGATTGAAGACAGTGCTCGGATTCACTCCAATTCTGGTAGCTTTCTCTCTCTCTCTCTCAATCTGTCTTTTTTTTTTTTTTTTTTTTTTTTCTGAATTTTTTCCCCTATGTTATGGACCGTTGAGAATGTGTTGTTGCTGTTGTGATGATGGGTTTTGTGGCTGTGATGATTTGGAATTGTGGTTGGATTTGCAGACAATGGGAAGGGAAAGACGGAGTCCTTGGACAGCAGTGGGAGGAGGAAGAGGAAGGATGGTCGGAGTGCGGCGCGTAGTTTTACTTTCCGGGAGCTTGCGACTGCAACAAAGAATTTCAGGGCTGTGGATTTGATTGGAGAGGGAGGGTTCGGACGGGTTTACAAGGGGCGGTTGGAATCTGGCCAGGCCAGTTCTTGTTCCTGATTCATTTTTCTTCTTCTGGTTCTTCTCTCTGTTTCAGTGTGTTTTGGATTATGGGTCTTGGGAAATCTGCATGGAAATGTACTTCCCATATCTGAATTGCTAGAACTGTTTGGTTGGATTACGGAAGTACGGAACGCATTGTTTTGATTTATGAATTTAGAAATCATTCAAGGAAAAAAGAAAAGATTGATGAATTTAAAAGACAAAAGAAAGACATCCACTTATCGAAGACCTTAGATCAGTGAATTTTTCAAGTTGGATGTAGACCACTGGCCAAGGTGTGCATTTGGTCACCGCTCGGCTAGTTATGATCATAAAAAATGGAGGAAATTTTGTGAAAGTTCCATCCACAACGGGGCCCATCAGATGAACAGTTCCAATCACTGAAAGGTGGGCCTGAATCTACTGTTGCTTGGACGAACAAAGAATTCCATTTTGTTCTACCAAGCCTAGTGTAATACCTCCTCCCTAGATTGCCAGAATGCCATCTTGTTTAGTTTTATGGCTGTGGTATTTGAATATTTGGTGTGGTTATGTTGGAATTAGCAGTCACATTGGTTGTATTGTAGGAATTTTGGAAGTTTATGGGTTTTATTGTTGGATTGATTTTCTTGTGACCAGGTTGTTGCAATCAAACAGTTGAACCGGGACGGGCTTCAGGGGAATCATGAATTTCTTGTGGAGGTTCTCATGTTAAGCCTTCTGCACCATTCTAATCTTGTCAACTTAATTGGGTACTGTGCTGATGGAGACCAGAGGCTCTTGGTTTACGAGTACATGCCAATGGGTAGCTTGGAAGATCACCTGTTTGGTAACTCTCCTTGGCCATTTTCATTTTCATAATCCTTGGGTTGTCTGTTTTTTGCCCAGTTTTGAGTCCTATATTCACTGGGATAGAAATTTTCCTGGTAAAGTTTCTCTTGTTTGCATGAATTTGCAGCTTTTTGCTGTTAGAAGTCTTAGTTTGGAAGTTTGAACAATACCTGTGTAGTTAATGACGATAGAAGATGTTAATATTAGCTTTTGGATACGAACTATTTGATGATTCCTTATTTTATTTCTCAACTATAAGTGGTACCTGACTTGCCAGTTGTTGAGAACCAGTGTTTCTTTCTTCCTATTCTCTTGGAGACACATCCATTGACTGTCTACCAGTTTTTGGACCTATCGGCATGAAACCTC
Source organism: Magnolia officinalis (assembly GCA_021015155.1). Taxonomy (NCBI): domain Eukaryota; kingdom Viridiplantae; phylum Streptophyta; class Magnoliopsida; order Magnoliales; family Magnoliaceae; genus Magnolia; species Magnolia officinalis. The sequence goes on along the minus strand of JAJHSJ010000006.1, from coordinate 66,826,736 downwards.
CAAAATTTTCTAACATGACTCTAATGAAGTAGCGTTCCCTTATAAGGATAGAAGCAGTCTGATGTAGGATGATGAAGTTCTGGCTATTCAACATTAGAAATGTTCCTTGATAAGGCTAGCATCACACCAACTAGCTTTGAATATCACACCAAAGAGTAGAGGCTTCACTCCCAAAGAAAGATCTCTCTCTCTCTCTCTCTCCCCCCCCCCCCCCCCCCCCCCCCCCCCCCCCCCTCTCTCTCTCTCTCTCTCCTCTCTCTCTCTCTCTGATAACGCATTCCAATCTCTCAAAATTCCAGCCATAGAGCACCCACGGAACCCCTGTCTCTGCAAAGCTCAGGTATCAATCTTTAAATCCTTTCCCGACATAAATGGGTCCTAATTCAATTGGTGTCAGAAATGCGTGATCTTGGGCCCTTCTGGAAAACAACTTAGTCACCATCAAAGCCTTATACCAACTAATTGGCTTTGACTACACGTATTGTGTTCCACCATTCCACTCTAAGGGTTGAAAGCTAATTCAATAGACTAAAAAAAGGACTGATTTTATGTCACTTCAGCATCATTTGGTACCCGAAAAGTGGCCCACAATAAGTGATGAAAACAACTCAAGCATCAAGTAACTAAATGGGTAGAACTATGACTATTACTAATTAAGAGTACTAACTTATGAACTTCTCACCAAGGGATCCAAAAATATGTGGGATGCATTGAAATAATAAATGATTGGTCAGACCAATTGAAAAAAATGATTGGTCAGATTGTGGGCCCCCAAATGGTCGAACAATTTGATCATGGATCCCCTGTCGAATGGACAGATTATGGAATGATCTGATCCATTTAACTGACATGTAATGTGACCTTCTGATTGAGTGTATGGATTCATTCCATCCTGATTGGAAGAAGTCTACCTTGAGTTTGGACCTTCTTATTCATCCATCTGCTCAACCCACCTTTTATATGATGTCACCATTGGCATGTTGATGATGGAAGTCCAATCACCGGATCAGCAAAAATCTCATTAGATCCCAAGTCCAAGTCCACTGTCCATTGTTGCTTTGTGAACCAAGATCTTTGTAGTGCCTTCTGTTTTACCGTTGATCTTTTAACTGTCGTGCCTATTAGGCGTACATATTTATTATGTAATATGAGTTGGATATTCTTCACACTTTGGAACATCTATAGACTTGACAAGTTTGTTATCACTTACTCGGAGATGAAGTTCTTGCAACTGTTTCCACCATCTACCATCAACAATACTTCCATGTACCGTACATCTAGTTCTAAATAGAGCACCCCATGAATCCATACTGTTTGTCAACATCAAATCTATCCCAAGGAATTGAACCTGCTCCTAATCAAAACTGATGCAGGACAATAAACTTCAACAAATAAAAGACGACCATTGAGTGTTAGTTCATGCCTTGATATGATTAGCATCATACCAACCGGCTTTGAGCATCACACCCAAAATGTTGAGTGCTTACTCTTCATAGCAAGCAGATCTCTCTATGCATTAAAAAAAAATTCATTTAACTATTCACGAAAGAGTCTTTTACATGTGTACATACCTTCACAAAGCAAAAGAAACCCTTATATAATCCCCAAAATTCATTAATCCTAACCTAATAGTGTATTTTAATAAAATATTTAAAAACGACTAAAATATTCTTAGTACAACCATATTGGCCTTCCATAAATGGTTCTTGACGTGATTCATGTTAGAGCTGCATGACATTATTCTATGGTTTGGTACCTGTAAAGTGGCCCACGAAATAAGCGATATAAAATTATACCAAAAAGTGATGAAAATAACTAACGTAAGCCCCAAGTAATTAAATTAGGTAGAACTAGGAATGCAACTTTCTAGTATTAACTAAGACTACTAACTAATAAGCTGCTAAGAAAGCCATAACATGTGGGCGGTATGGGCCAATGAAAAGATTGATCAGATTGACATTTGACAGTTCACAAGCTATCTAACATTCTGATCATGTGGTTAAATTATGGAACAATCTAACCTATTGACTGGTCAGATGATGGGACCCTCTCAACGATTTATGGATCACGGGGTCCACACTCTCGGATTTCCAATCTTATTTTCTAGGAAGATGATTAGTATTTGAATTTTTTGGTTATGACTATGCATGATGGGTCTTGTATGGGCCAACAAGCAATCTTTAGTCCCAACATCCTCTTCTTCTTCTTCTTTTTTTTTTTTTTTTTTTTTTCCCTCTTTAGAGAGACAACTAGACATTTTATTAAAAAAATGAAAACAGATCAAACGGAGAGGTTGATGATGAGAGATCATCAATCTTGATACAAGAGGGATGAATGATCCCAGTAACATATTGATGCAGGACAATTAACCACTTGCTTTAAAAGCTCGAACTGATACAGTATGACGAATTAATCTCTTTATCTCATAGCCTAGGCCTCACATCGCATGGGTTAGGACCTTCGAACCCCCCCCGGTGGGCTCCAAATCACATGGGTATCGCCTTACATGAGCCACCCACCCCGAGTGTACCCCTGCATCCCACAAGCAACCTCACTCGAGCCCGGTGTCAAAATGCCCCTGCATTAATCACCCCTGCTGAGGAGTCTCGAACATGAGACCTCCCGCTCTGATACCAATTTAATGCAGGACAATTAACCATTTGCTCTAAAAGCTTGAATTGATAGAGCATGACGAATTAATCCCTTTATCTCATAACCCAGGCCCTACATCGCATGGGTTAGGACCTTGGCCGAACCCCCCTCGTGGCCCCAAATCACATGGGTACCGCCTCACACGAGCCACCCGCCTTACATGGGCTGCCCACCCCGAGTGTGCACCTGCATCCCACAAGCAACCTCACTCGAGCCTGGTGTGAAAATGCCCCTGCATTACATATCCATGGAATGAATTAAGAAGTTTGCCCTATCCCAACACTCCTGAACACTTTAACATGTAGGCTTGCAAGATTACAAAACATTCTGTTATTGTGTTCTGCCCAAATTGAATAGAGGCTAGCATGCAAAGAAAGATGCCGAAAAATCTTCCCTTTTGGATTATGGCAGCCCTTGTGCCACTTTTTGAATAATGACATTATTGCATGAGGCAGTACCCAAGAACGTTCTTTAATACATCCCCTTTTGATGTTAGAAGCATGGTTTTTCATACCTTGCAATATAAATGTTGCACTGGGTCAACATCAGATCCTAGGTACCCCTGGTATGAGATGGGGATGATGTGTTTGCTTGCAAGATATTGGTTGTTCTGGTTGATATTGATAACAGTTGAGATCTAACCAAAATATTAGTCCATAATGGGCAATACATTTTTTTAAATATTAAGCTATTAAGTTATTAAAAAAGCTATGTTTAATCTAAGTAATAATTGAATTTAATAATACTACATACTAAAATTTCCCTGATTAGCAGTCGATAATGACCAAGTATCTTGGTTCCTAACACCTAATATGTAACCGTCATCAGCATCATCATCGTCATAGCTTTGTACTAAGACAACTGATATCTTGGACCATCTCGTAATCTTCCCCTAGCAGTTCTCACTCAAAATATTTGTACATGAAACCTTTTGGTTAAAAGTGGAACTATGAGATGTAATTTGAAAAATATTATATATAGAAATGATGACCTTTATATTTCCACTTGATTGCTAGAATTTTACAAGGTGGTGGGCCCATTCACAGGTCCATATTTTTAGTAGTTTATACTTTTCTATCATTTTGTCTTTCTATATGGGGCAGAGTGTTGGGCAGTTAAGTGGCAACATGGGGATGCGAGGATGATAGTTGTAGACATGAGGATGTTGAGATAGATATGCATGGAGGCTAAGAAGGATTAGAATCAAGAAGAGACCATTTGAAGCAACTCGAGTAGCCTCAACAGGAGGTAAAATGATGGAGAGCTGGTTGAGATGGTTCAGCCATGAGAAAACCAAAGATCATTCCCATGTTAACTAGTTGCCAACACCGATACGTTTTCCATTCTGAATGGTGTGATCTGGACTGTGGATCAATTGCAATCTGGATTGCTATTTTTATTGACCAAATATTTTGGATCTATGCACTAATTGTTAATTAAATTGTAATTTAAATTTATATCCCGAATGCAAAAATTTAAACTTTGATTACGCAATATCAAGCATATGATATAATACCATCCATACGTATAATTATAAAGTTATTGATTCATATAAATATTTTTTTTTTGACAAATAACAGAGAACGTTTTCATTAAAGATAAAAGAGGGGGAAGAGGCACACTGAGATAGCGACCCCCTTACCCACCCAAAGGAGGCAGATTACAATGCTCTAAGTTGACTATAAAACAGGCTCATTCTGTAATGAACTGATAAACTCTTTTGACAATGTAATCTACTGCCTTAGAAATATCCTTAAAACATCTCCCGTTTCTTTCTTCCCAGACTGCCCACCAAACTGCTAACAGGCCATTCTCCAAACCATGGATCTGTTTTTGCCTAGGGAAACACCATGCCAGGCTGAAATCAGTCGATCTGTAGAACTTGGGAAGGCCCAATGAACGTGGAAAGAGGATAAAATTTCTGACCAAACCTTGTGGAAGAAAGTGCAGTGAATAAACAAATATTATAAAGCCCATTCATCTTTACTATATAAAGCGAGTAGCTATGGACAATTTTACCCATGCAATTAGTTTTTGGATGAGTTAAATCTTTGGACTACTTAAGGACATGGTAGGGATTTTTGCAAAAAGAAGTGTATTTAGGGAATTTAGAAAGGTACGATTATGGTATTCCAAATTGGTTACATAATGGCCGTAACGTAATGGTAATGGTCATAACCGTTATGCATTAAGGGGCCAAAATGGCCATAATGGCTGTTACAAAAAAAAAAGCGCCAAACTGTCCTGAAACAGTTTTTTTATTTTATTTTAGAGGGTTGTAACGGCTGTTACGGAGGCCATAACGGCCATTGTAGCCCATATCGTAAAGGTAACAACGGTGGTTATTAGGGCCATTGTTATCGTTATCAGTGTTTAAATTATCGGCGACAATATCGAATTGTCGCCGATAATATCGGTATCGCTGGCTCAGCGATACCGAAAACCCATTTATTCGAATCGCTGCCAGATATCGCCGATAATGTCGCCGATATTTTTGAAATATTGCTGATATTTTCGAAGGGTGGGAACTGTAGCCAACAAGAGATGTTTTCGGCGATAAAATCGTCAAAATCAAAAACGAAAAACGCAAGAAAATACCTGTTTTTCGCCCGGATCTGGTTGAAAACACGAAATTCAAGAGCTTCACGGCTGTTGAGTGCGGATCGACAACTTTCCGGTAAGATTCAACCCAAAAAAATCAGCTTTTCCGTCGAAAAATCCTTCGGCAGCTTCTCAAGAAAAAATCGGCTTGCGGGCTATGAAAATCTCGAGATTTAATTGAAAAATAAAGGTTTTTTTTTTTAAATTTTGGGTGAGGGAGAGGGATTTTCGGGTTGAAAATCCAGAGAATTTGGTGGGAAGGAGAGGATTTTCGGGTTTTTTTACGGAAATTGGGGACGGGATTTCGTTTTAAATGGGGGTTTGGGTTTTGACGGTGCAGGTCTGTGCTCTGTGGGCCCCACCATGATGCATTTGTTGTATCCATTCTGTCCATTAATTTTAAAATATAATTTTAGAGCTTGATACAAAAAAAATAGGTAGATCTAAAACTCAGGTGGACCACACCACGGGAAAATAGTAGTCATTAAATGTCCACCATTTAAAACCACCTATGGCCCACTGTAATGTTTATTTGATATCCAAGCTGTTGATTAGGTCTTAAATACCTGGGAGAAGGGAAAAAAGAAATATCAGCTTGATCCAAAACTTTCGTAGCCCGCAAGAAGTTTTTAATGGTAGACCGTATTCGTTCAATCAACATTGTGCGGTCCACTTGAGATTTCGATCCATCTCATTTTTGGACTGTTATCATAAAATGATCTATAAAAATGGACCCATGGAATGGATTAAACATATGCATCATGGTGGGACCACAAAGCATGGACCAGTGGCGAGCCTTTAAATCGGACTGCGTACCGAGCTACCCAGTACGCTTTTATGGTAGTGAGTCAACTCATTTGGGCCCACTGTTAATGTGTGTGATTTATCCACACCTTCTATCCATTTTTTTTGCTAATTTTAGTGGTTGATCCCAAAATTTAAGTAAATCCAAAGCTCAAATGGACCATACCATGGGAAACAGTGTGGAATAATGATTTCCACCATTGAAACCTTGTTAGGGCCCACGATTATGTTTATTTGTCATCCAACCTGTTCATAAGGTTGAACGGACCTTGATGAAGCGAAAACACGAATATCAGTTTGAGGAAAAGCTTTCGTGGCCTCCACGAATTTTTCAATGGTAGAAGTTCAATCACATTGTTTCCTGTGATGTGATCCACTTGAGCGTTTTATATTCTTTCATTTTGTGGTAAAACCATAAAATTATGTATTAAAAGGGTTGAACAGAGTGGATAAAATAAATAAATAATGGTGGACCCCACAGTGTTTACTCAGTACACTAAGGGCACTGAATAACTCAGTAAGCAATCCGCTTCCTACCGGAACCGGATTGGCTGGTGTACCTCACACCAGCTATATATCTATATATCTGGTGTACTGACGTCAACAAGTTCTGTGGATCTGATCATGAGATATGTGTTATATCCAAACCGTCCATCCATTTGGCGTGATTGTCTTAAGGCTTGAGACGAAAAGTAAGATAGATCTAACTATCGAGTAGACCACATTGAAAAAGAAAAAAAAAAAGCGGTGAGAGATTAAATGTCTACCATTGAAACCCTTTTTGGGGTCACAGCAGTTTTGGATCAATATGAAATTTGTTTTTCCTCTTCATTCTGGCCTTTGTGATCTTATGGACAGATTGGATGGAAAATAAACATTATGGCAGGCCCTATGAATTATTTAACAGTGAAAATCAATATCTCTGCTGTTATTTGTGGTGTGGTCCAGATGATCTTTGGATATGATTCATTTTTTGGATAATGCTCTAAAATGATCTATAAAAATAGATGAACGGTATAGATATAATAAATACATCACTGTAGGCCCATGTAACTTTGATCTACTTTGAACCGTCTGTACAAGAGGAGCGTCAGTGCTCGTCTTCGCACGACACGTACCTACAACAGTTATATAGCTGGTGTGGTACACCAGCCAATCCGCTTCCGCTTTGTGCACCTCCGTACAACCATGATGCATGTGTTGTATCCATACCGTCCATCCATTTGGAGAGATCGTTTTATGACATGAGAAAAATAATGAGACAGATATAAAGCTTAAGTGGACCCCACCGTAGAAAATAGTGGAGACAGTGACATCCACTGTTCAAAACTTCTTAGGGCCTTCCAATCAAGCTTATATTTTTGTTTTCACTTCATCTATCTCTATGTTAACTTGTGAATAGGCTGGATCTAAAAAATACATCATGGTGAGCCCTATAAATGTTTCAACTGAATAGGCTAATGTAAAAAATACATCATGGTGGGCCCTATAACTGTTTCAACGATGGGTTGATTGATCCCACGGTTTTCTGTGGTGGGTCCACTTTAACTTTAGATTTATCTCATTATTCTTGTAAGTTTGCATTTGTATTAGATAAACTCATTTTATTACTATTTGAGTGATTTCTTACGACAACGCATGCTTTTTGGTCCCCACTAAATGGAAACTTATTATTTAATACATTTTTTTTGCAATTTTTTCATTTATGAATATGTAAATATGTGTATTTAGGCATGTCCTGAAGTTTCACTGAAAAATTCCACCATTTTCTCCATGTTTCCCCCTTTTTCCCTGCATTTCCGGTTATCGGCGATAACGATATTATATCTTTATCTCCGGCCAGCGAAACTTGTAGCGATACCGACAACTCGAACACTGATCGTTATGGAACACCTTGGATACGATTGACCGACCGTCTCTTCGACCATGCTCTCCCCTTCTTACAGGGAAAAAACTTTCATACTATGGTAGAGTAAACTGGTTGATACATGGGCACTAGGAAATTGTACATATGGCTAATGAATTGAAATTACACTGTGCAGTCCATTGATTTAGATTAAGATGGATTAATTTTAAAAATATATAAATTTGATTTTCTAATTGGCTTATTGGCAGATATTTAATGGATGGCCAAATGAAATCAATCAACGATCCAAATTCAACAAATAAATGCTTATTAAGCAAAGTTTAGAAACATTAAATCAATCAAAATTTGGAAACTAATTAGAAACATTAAATCAATCAAAATTTGGAAACTAACTCATCCAATGTGATTCCCACAACTTGAACGGTTTGATTGAGATAATGCATGCCATGTGCACAATTTCAAAGTGTCCAAGTATAATCCTTCACACTTCACCAAAGTATCCAATAAGTCCCTTTTACAACTGCTTTCTACCACATCTTGCAAAACACTACCTCTCTCCCTACATGCATTGCCCGTGCCATATCTAATAGTATATATAACTATGTTGTTACACTTGTTGCAAATGTACCACGTACCCAGGTGACATGTGATCCACTTAATCTCGGATTACCCCACCAAGGGAGGAATCTTTGATTAGGGTTAAGGTCTTGTATGAGGACAAGGGGGAAAACTAAAATTGAATTGGATCAAGATAGTGGGAAGGAGTGTGGAGAATTGTTCACTTATTATGGATAATGTCGTAGATAAGAATGATTGGTGAAATGGGAAAGCTATCCCCACATACCTCAGACGAGGATATGATGATCAAGGTGTTCCATAATGGTAACGTTGGCCGTAGCAGCCACCACCATTATAATACAAGTCGTTATGGTCATTAAAAAAAACTGTTTCAGGATCGTTACGGGGCTGTTACAGGTCATTTTTTCTGTAACGGCCGATATGGCCATTTCAGCCCTGTAACCTATAACGGTTATGTTTTCTACTGTTATGTAACGGCCGCTTACGTAACCGTTTTGCCATACCATGATGATAATGATAATGATTAAAAGAAGAGGTAACCGTTTTGCCATACCATGATGATGATGATAATGATTAAAAGAAGAGGTCTTTTGAGATCTAGAGAAGTTATGGGTAGCACAAGGGGGTATTACCATTTGTTTTCTTCGTTAGACTGTTGGTGTGAATGGAGTGGAGGCTCCCATTGGTTTGATAAACTGATGCTTATGGGTGTGAAATGCATTCGTTGGGATGGAAAAGAACGTCATCAATTTATTTATGAAATTGTTCTATTTTGATCAGAGGTAGGTTGTTAATGGTTTGCAAAGTCGGACCGGGCTTGTGACTCGGTCGGCCACTAGGTCAGTTCGACCAAATGGGTCAAGAATATCATTATTCTTCGACTAGTGGGTATGGCACATGCAACACATGAGGGGAGTTGGTTTGCAAGACTTGGGAGAGAGCTAAAGTAGGTGGAGAAGCAGTTGTAAAAAGGGTGTTATTCGACACTTTCATTGTGATGGTTGAGTTGATACTTAGACACTTTCCATCTGTACACATGGCATACGTTAGCTCAATCAAACCATTCAAGTTATGAAAATAAGATTAGATACTTCAGACTCCAAATTTCAGATTGATTTAATGTTTTTACTCTCTGATTAATAGGCATTTATTTGTTGAATTTGGACCATTGACTATTTTCATTTGGCCATCTATTAAATATCCACCAATCAGCCAATTAGAAAATTAAATTAATCTATATAATATTAGGATCACCTCTCAAAAAGAAAAAAAGAAAAGAAAATATTATTAAGATCCATCTGAATTGAAAGCCACAATTTACACAGTTTAGATTCAATTCATTGTCTTCCATGAGTCTAATTTCGTAGTGCTCGTGTGTCAACCATCTTACTTTGGCGAAGCATCAAGGTTTTTCTTCTTTGTAAAGAGGGGAGAGTTGCATGGATAGTCAGTTGGTCGTATGTTTCGAAATTTCGTGAATACCCTTTCTTTTTATTAAAAACCCTCCCCATGTCCTTCAATAAGGCAAAGTTTAAACTTTTACCTAATCCGAAAACTAATTGCTGGTAAATTTCATCCTTGGCTACTCATGTTATGTATAGTAGAGATTATTATTATTTACAAATAGAATTAGGCTATACTTGAAAAACTCAAACTGAAAATTCCATGAACCCAAAAAGTTTGAGTTGAAAATTCCTCCAAAAAGGGAGGAAATTGAACTAAAAAATAAAGTAGGCCATTCTACCTGCGGAGAGAGGAAAATTGAACCCAAAAGTACCTTTCCAAAAAAAGAAAAAAAAAAGAAAAAAAGGAAAAGAATTGAACCCAAAAGTAGAATTAGGCTATACGTACCACTTTTGAGTTGAAAAGTCCACCTTGAAGTTATAAGAATCTCCATGAAGTGACAAGGGACTGTTAAGTAGTTAGTCGCATGACCTTTCTAACCAGCTCATGCTTCAGATCACTCTTCAGACTCACACACCTGCTCCTGCATCTGAGCTGTTTATGTTACTAGCATTTTAAAGCAAATGCTTACCAGCTTCCACACCCAAATCTGTTGCTGGTTCGCTTTATGCTTCTTTCAACTTTAAGTATCTTAGCAACGTTCTAGTAGTAACTGCTAGAAAGGATCAGTATAAGAATCACTCTTCCACATTGAAGATAACCTGAAACAATTATTGTATTCACTTAACCAATCAATAATGTTGATAGTTCTGTACATATGGTATGTCTTTATTGGCCATTGCATATAGAGTCTTCAGCAATCGAATTGGTCCTGTGGGTTTTACAGACTAATGGACCATTAAATGGGCCACTCAATTGGTTCGATAGGTCCCATGGACCAATTGGGTTTCCTACTTGGATGATCTAGTGTTCAGCCAGTGTGCGGGGTCCACACTTGGACCACCTACGATATGAGTTGGGTACCTGAACATAATCCTCATGTCAGACATTATTAACTCCAAAGATCCTAGAGTTCTCCAAATTCCACTTCTAATAAAGATAGCACCAATTAGGGTCATAAGCAGTCTGGAAACAATCCAACTAAACCTACTAAAGATAGATAGCAGCTGCCCAAAAGAGTATCCCACAAATTGTGTCAAATTGGTCTTTTGAACCCCACCAAACTCCTAAAAATTACAAAAACACCCTAAATGGATTTCGGCAATCCCTCTTGAATTTCTTGTCAAGTGGAATCCTGTCAGTGGATCCACTACTGGAGTGACCAGTAAGACCCCAAATTTTGTTGTTTCCCCCTTCTCTATATCATTCGCCCATATCTGGATCTTTTGAGGACTATTACCCAATCTCATGAGTGTCACAAATCCTTTGGATATAGGAGCTTGATTCTGGCAACTTCATTGATCCATAAAGTTGCAAGATCAAACATTTTCCATATTGGCAAGAGCATCTTGAGAGAAATATTTGCTTTTGGAGGTTTGGAACTCGAGAAAAAAAATATTAAAGTATCAATATCCCAAGGAGAAGGCCTAGGGCTAGTTCTCCTGAATCAAATACTGTAGTAAAATGCACTTTTTAATGAATAAAGCAATATGTATTTCATTATTTACCATTTTTGTTATTGCATTCATGGTTGTTTGTGGCCCTTTGCCAATTCAATGAATGCGATTTGAAACCCAAATTTGAAGCACGTTTTACCTTGGCATTCCATTGAAAACTTGATGCATGCATATTAGCTAGTGCCGTATTGTCTTTCTCAACAATCATAAGAGTTTCGTTCATTCATGAGGCTTCCATTCTCTTTGGTTGCAAGATTGCGCTCGACTCCTTCCATGGAGTAGTGGTACAACTCAATTGTCAGGGCAGGTCCTGTCAAGGGGGTCTCAGACCTGACCCATTTAATAATCAGGTCTGTAATTCTGCCCAATTCCCAACCTGTGAAAATCTACGTCAGGCCCGGGTTGGGCCCGAGCAATGTTATGAATATCGACGATATTATTGATAATATTGAGCTAGCGATACCGATCACATAAAAACTCTTAAAAATTCCAGGTATTGGCAAAGTATTTCAAGAACTATTTCATGTGTGTGTGTGTGTGTGTGTGTGTGTGTGAGAGAGAGAGAGAGAGAGAGAGAGAGAGAGAGAGAGAGAGAGAGAGAGAGAGAGAGAGAGATTGCAAACCCTAACGGGTTGGGCCGAGCTGATAGGCTTTTGGGAATCCAAGTCCAAGCTCGGCCTGATTTAGAAACGGGCTTAATGTTTGAGCTTGAGCTCGACCCTTGGGCCTGATACTCTAGCCCAAACCCGACCCGAAGCGGGCTAGGTCCGGAAGCCTAATGGGCCAACCTGACCCATTGAGAACTCTAATTTCGATCACTCTTCATTTTTTTGGGTTCTTTAATTATTTAAAATTTAACAAATGTAAAAAAAAAATAAAATGATGTTTTATTTTCAAAAAATAATGACATTGTTTCGTGAAAAACTTATTAATGGATGGATGTTGACGAGTAATTTGTTTCGTGAAAAAATGTTGACGAGTAATTTGTTTCGTGAAAAACTTATTTTCATTTTTTTTTTTTCTTTTTCTTTTAATAGATGGATGTTGACGAGTAATTTGTTGCATTTTTCAATAAAAAATTTTTTTGGAGTTTTAAAAATAATGAAAAAATAAAAAATCTATGTACTTTTAAAAAATAATTATTTTATTTCATAATTGTGTATGCATGTATGGATGGATGCATGATATATCATATATGTATGTGTGGATGTATGCATTGATGGATGGATGAATAGATGTGCTTTGCATGTATGGATGGATCATGGATGTATGTTTGTGTGCATTAGTGTATGCATAGGGGTGTCAATGGGTTGGGTTGGCCCATTGGGTTCTGGGCCTGGCTCGCCTTGGGTAAGGTTTGGGATGGAGAATGAGGCCCAAGGGCCGGTCTTGGGCTTAAAAATCAAGCCCGTTTCAAATTCGGGCTGGGCTTGGACATAGATGTCTGAAAGCTTGTAAGCCTGGCTCGGTCTGGCCTGTTAAGGTTTGCTTTTTTATTTTTATTTTTAATGTAAAACTCCATCTCCATCTCTCTCTCTCCCCCTCCCCCCCCCCCCCCCCCCCCCCAACTGTTGCCATGAGAAAACTTAAGAGAGGATCATCATCCTTATCGAAGAGGAAGAAAAAAGAGAGCAATAACACATCTCAAAAGCAGCCCACCAAAGGGTCCACCAACAAGGGAAAACGAGTCAAAGCCCCATCATTTCAGGAACCCGATATACTTCCCCCAAAGAGGAATTTGGTGAGATTCTCCCTTCTCAGATTTGTTAATATCCACACGTGATTTCATTCTAGGGCTTTGAATCCCGCCTAATCTTGTCTCCCGATTTTTCATTCTCCTTAAATTGCATCCGATTTCTTTTCCATTTCTTTTACAAGTCAGGGTTGAAATCTGAACGTCTCTCTCTCTCTCTCTCTCTCTCTCTCTCTCTCTCTCCCGCATCAATCCAAGCCCTCCTGCTTCAATCTACCAAGTACCAACCCACGCCTCTCTCTTATTCGGGCTAGGGCTCGGGCCCAACATAAACATGCGGGTTGGATTCAGGTTGTACTATTAATGCCGGTCACGGGCCTGGGCCTACGTCAGAAAATGCAGGCCATGCTCGGACAAAGTTCGGCCCGACCCAATGGATGGATGGATGTATTAGTGTATGCATGCATGCATGGATGGATGTATTATTGTATGCATGCATGCATGGATGGATGGATCCCACCATTTTCCCCATGTTTCCTTCAGTCAACAATACATTTGCAGGTATCAACAATAATATCGGCGATATCGATACATGTTTCGGTATCCCCAACTAGTGATACTTGTAACTATATGATACGACACTGGGTCCAAGTCAAAATAAGTTGAACCAACTAAGTAATGGGTCGAATCTGGTTATAGGAGGATCTGTACTTGACCCATGAGATTCACAATTAGGTTTGGGTCAGGCCAAGGTATTCCCACAGTGATCCCTACGTGATAGATGGCCCAGATCTTGTACAAGTATATGCATTAGTGGCATGTGTGTCATGACTCATGAAGTCCCTGGGGTTCGCATCAACTCCAGAAGGAAAGCCTGGAGTTATCTCTTCTTATTGCTCTTTGTTCAATTTGGGCTTAAAGGATTATAGGTGCTTTTAAAATAAGGAATTGTGACAGAAGGCTGGAGGAGGTGTTTGGGAAGGAAAATTGGATTTGATCAAGTAGGCTTGGTGTCACAGACATATCATCCTCATGGGCCTAAGTCATGGACTTGGCCAAATTTATGCCCATCTTGTGCACAAAGGAGGTTTTGTATAGGAGTGTAAATAATTCATAAATAGAGTAGAAGTGTGTGGAAAGTTGTAGAGAATGGTTGAAGGGTGTAGAGGATTGTAGAAAGTTCTAGAGTTGAGTAAAAACTAAAAAGGTGTAGAGTTGTTTAGAGATCTTTGGAGGGCTCTAGAGAAGTCTAGTCTTTTACAGAAGTGTGGAATATTCTAGAAAAGTTCTAGAGATTTCTTGGCCGTTGGATGAGTGCCATGTGGCTCAATCCTAGCCATACATGTAGGAGTTCTAGTAGCTTCTTAGGTCTATATAAGGGGGAGAGACTTTCATTTGTAATGAAATCGATAGTAGTATTCTTGAGAGCTCTACTGAAATACAAGGTCTTCTTCCATACACATGTGTCTCTCTTGCTGCTTAGTCAGCTTTGGTCCTTAGCACATGGGGTGTGCACTTGGGGAGGTTGACTTGTTCATGATGGGCTTGTGAGACGAGTGTTGCATGGTCTATGCTTGGGGAAGCACTTGGGCCTCGACATTGGGCTCTTAATCCTTTTGCCTAGTCCTTCTTTGAGGCTTTTGTTTTCCTTAGTTGTTGTTCCTTTCAGGCCTTCATTTCTCTTCTTTGCCTGTTTTATTTTAATAAAATGAAGTTATCTTTATGGTAAAAAAGAAAAGAAAAAAAGAGAGGAAAAGGAAGAAGTCCTGCTCCGCTGTTCATGCTAGTAGCTAAACCTAGCAATAACATTCCTTGAGACGGTCTTCTTTCCTTTTTCTTTTTGCCCATCCAGTAGATGGATGAGAAATGATCACGTGCAGCAACTGTTATGTGAACTTTCTTGCCCGTCCACCTCTTTCCCGTCAATGTGTCACATACAAGTACATATGATCCCTCCAACTTTCACATCCATCTAAACTAATTATGATTTTCAAAATTGCGCTTTCCGTACTCTAACCTAGTATTTATAGACTGTTTCCTAACTCCTGAGGCTCTAAGTAATTAACTACCTTCCTGTGTTGGTGTCGGGTCTAGTTTGGGGTTGTTTTAGGATGGCCCTAATTGGACTCCTTTAAAAATGGGGTCTGGGTCAGGTTGATTTTGGGAGATCCCACTCCACAGACCTGGGTCCAAGTTTTAGACCCATAGCTGTTTATTTCTCATTGCATGACCCTTCTATCTAGGTGCTGCTCCTATTTAGCACTGTTTATACCTGATGACATTTTGAAACAGATGCTTCCCCACCCTTGTTGCTGCTTCATTCCATGCTTTGTGTTCGGGTGACTCGGGTCCAATGACCCACGGGTTGACCCGACCCATTAACAGTTAGCATCACTATGCTAATTGTAGTAGATGGAAATTCCATTCAGTTTATCAATATTCTACTCTTTATTTTCGCAACTAGATACAGTTGCTAAGAGCAAGTTACCATTCAGAAAAAAAAAAAAAAAAAAACAGTTGCTAAGAGATTTCTTTAAATTTTGAATTAAACAGATTGCCATTTTCCTGACAGTATCTTTAAATTATGTAATTTGGACATGGAGACAGGTCTGTGTCAGATACAGGTACTGGCTGTCATGGTGGTTTTCAAAAGTTAAATTTGCTGACACTTCTGTACAAATCTTTAATACGACAAAATGTTATATTCTGTAATATGTCTGTATTGTACTATCATATTATGATGATTTATATGAGGGAACTCCATGTGTATGTGCATTACTTGTGCCCGACAGTATGTCTGGCAAACTGTTCCTCCATGCAGTGTTTGAAATATCGGTATCGCATTACATATCGCATCCTTCGGATACAGATATGTATCGGTTATCGCACGGGATATATCGTTTGTATCGGGTAATTTATCACACCTTTTGGAAAACATGAGGAAACATTGGGAAAATGGTTGAATTTTTCAATGAAACTTCAAGGATTGTTAGAAAGGACATTAATACACACTTTAAATCATAACATCTCAAAAAAGAAGTGCACATATTAGGTTTCCTTTGTATAGGGTCCTAAGCTATGCGCTGTCTAACTGAACTAATGCAACTATATTCAAATTGAATGCATAACATTTAGAGTGTATGTGATGACCATTTCATCAAACACTCCTAAATACTTCAAAATTAGTCTAAATTGATAGTTGGTTGAAGAAAATTTTTGAAAAAAATAATAATTTTATTATTATTAATTTTTAATTAAAAAATGAATTTTATTTTCTGAAAATTGACAAGGACTTAACAAATTAGTAGATCAGCCCTCATACATGCTTGATTTAATGTTTAAAGTGCAACATTGCAAGCAATTTGGGAGAAATTTGAAAATTTTGAATTTTCCTCAATTTTCCCCAAATCGGACCTCCAACACTCGAATTTCGAAATTAGAATGTATGTGATGATCATTTCATCGAAAACTCCTAATTACTTTGAAATTAGTCTCAACCGACAGTTGGTTGAAGGAAATTTTCAACAACAAAAAAATGGAGAACTTGAAGAACCAATGGATATCGAAATCAAAGCTCAAACTCCATGATTTTCAAGCAAAACATGAAGAACCAATAAATTTATAACCATTTGACACCGATTTAACATAATTTCAACCAAAAAAAAGATCAGAAATTGAAAATGCTCACTAGATTGAACATGTGGGATATATCGGCATTACCTGTGCGTTTTGTATTGCACAGGTGGGATACAAGATATATCGTGGGATATATCGGCCGATATCCTTGATATTTAAAACATTGCCTCCATGAGGCAACTCCTATCTTTTTTGCCCTTTTGGGTGTGTGCGCGTTAGTCTGCGCGGGGTTTAGTATTGTATGGACTGTGTTGGCATGCAAGTTTTATCATTGTGTGCCTCTGCGATGTTTGGTTCCATAATCCGGATAAAAGAGGAGGGTTGATGTCAGGTGGATATCCAATTACGAAATATTCACCAATCAATCATTTAAAAGCTGACCCTAAATGTTTAGGAGAAAGGGCTTAGATGATGATTTATATGTATAAATATCCCAAAAGTAAACAATATTACTAATTAAACAAAAATATGTATGATAGTGTTCAGTGTTGAACACTAAGTGTCCTGTCCTTGTTTACATAGCCTTTAGTACTTTGGTGTAGTTTTCAGATTTGGAGCTCATTTGTTAATCAGGCTCTATCTTGCGAGGACTTCTCTGGATTTCCTATTTGGGACTTGCTTAGATATTGGATATTGGTGACTTCAAATGTCTCTAATTTGGTGGTTGTGTCTTTTAGTTGGAACCACCTTGCTGTTGGGATGTGGAACTTAGGTGGGTTCATTGTTCCAGTAAGTTCCGGGAGCAAGGAATTGGTAGTATATTGACTCATTGAGGGGGTGGGATGGGACTTATGTTGTGTCTTTGTTCAGTTATATGGGGTGGAAGATATCTTCAACATTGAAATTGTCACCATCTTTCCACAATTATTGCAAGTGGTGATATATTTATTGCAGTGGGCATATCATCACAGAAGTAGGCACCTGTATCTTTGCATTTGCAAAGGGGGGATATATGAACTTGGAATCTTATTTTTTCTGAGATGAGATTAAGGACCTTGGTCACAAGGTTCAATATTTCATTTTCTTTGTGCCTAAAGCCTTAAATACTTCTTTCTTTTGATTGAGAATGAGAACTTCTATTTGTGTCAGGACTGGCTTCTGTTCCATGTGATCTTCTTTTCTTTGCAAGAGAATCTACTATTACCCACAAAAGAGAGACACATCCACACATCTTTCTTAAAAAAGAAAATTTTACCTTATGCATCTTTTTTTTTTTTTTTTTTTGCTATTCTTTGTGATATTCCTTTCTAATGGAAGGGTTGTTTCAGTATTTTCCATGTTAAAATGTATAGATTGAAGAAAAATTAGTGTTACTTAAACCTCTGATAAGTGAGTCTTTTTTTTTTTTTTTTTTAAATGAATGCAAGTCCTGTTTATGATGAGAACCCCTAATTATAGATAGAGAACAATTCAGTTTTTCATTAATAATACAGAGGAAGCTTTATTAAGAAAAAGAAAGAGCTACTGAAGCATGTATGTCCCTTAAAAAACATGGAATCCAAACAACTTGAGTCCTGGCACAACTGAAGCACCAATTCATTGTAGCTTTTTTTTCTTGAACAATCCCATACAAATTTTCAAATACACACATAGGGGGTGATCATTGCACCAAATGTCTTCCCAAAATCGGATTCTTGATACACAGCCAACTCCATATCTAAACCCTGTGCTGAACCTACTTTGGACTTTTTCTTTAATCAATTTCCATGCACCTGAAACTTTCGAATCAGGGAAGGAAGGGATAGGATAATTTGGATTTATGGAAGTTCCACAGAGTTTTCTGTGAAGTCTTTCTACAGTTAAATTGTGGGTGGCTGTGGCATTGCGGCTTTGTCAGCAGGCTAGTGGCATTATAAGGTCCCCCATAGAGTCAATGGTTTTTGTTAGGTGGTTGGTCTCAATAAGATGCTCATTATTGGTCAGTTATTCTTTGGTTTTGCATCCTTTGCTTTCATGATGCAGAATCGGTAGATAATTTGTTTGTACACTTTCTTCCATGAACTTTCGAATTTGTTTGTGGTGGCCTGATCGATGTCTAACACCGTAGCCACTCTAATAAAGCCTTGGAGGTTAATTTTATGGAACCTCATATTGCTTGTAGTTCTTTTATTCATTTGGAAAGGACTAATTGATTCAAGAACCAATTGGAAGTTGTGCAAGAAGTCATTGAAGGAATTAGATGGAGAATAATTTCTTGCGTGTTGGTTTCCAAGGAATTCGCAGGAGTCCGTTGGTCAGATCTCGAAGGGTTGGTTGGGAGGAATGCCTCATTGGGGGCATTGTGACAGTTGGAATGGGACTTGGAAACTTCACTTTACACTTGAGTCTCATGCTCAAACTGAACTTGGACAGTCGCTCACTGGAAATCGGGGTCTGTGGGGGTGATAGAATCATAGGGGGGGGGGGGGGGGGGGGGGGGGGGGGGGTGGCGTGTTTGAGATGATGGGGACCTGTGTTGGGTGGGGAACTCCCCCCCTGCGGACCATTACAGGGCCGTTACGGCTTGTTTTTTCTGTAATGGCCATTTCGTCCCTGTAAAGCATAACAGTTATCTTCCAGATTGGAAGTTCCTAGGGCTTCAATCGATAGCCTACAAGCAGACACTTGAAAGAAAAAAATACAAGATAATTGGGGCTGGGATGGGGTGGTTATGGGTTGGTGTTAAAATTCAGAATGCCTTAAAGTCTTCCTGATTGCAAGTTCCCTTTATTGTTTTCCAACTGGGCAGAATAAACTAGGAAAACATCAATCCACCTTTTCATATAATCCAAAATAAGATTTTTGAGGCTCCTTCCTTGGCCATGCTTTATACTCATAGACCATTCATCGTGGGGAACATGTACCTATAGGTGTAATTACTTCCTTAATAAAAGTCATATTACTGATCCAAAAAAGGAAAAAAAGAAAAAGAAAAGGAGAAGAAATTGCTGCCAGCCACCTAGGAATTGACCAAGCAACAAGGGAACTCGACATTAGGAAAACATCTATCACCTTTTCATATATCCATAATAAGATTTTTGACGCTTCTTGGCCAGGCTTTATACTTGTAGACCATTCATCTTTGGGAACATGTACCTATAGGTGTAATTACTTCCTTAATAAAGGTCATATTACTGATCCAAAGAGAAAAGAAAAAGAAAAAAAGAAAAAAGAAACAGAAAAAGAAAAGTAGAAGAAATTGCTGCCAGCCACCTAGGAATTGACCAAGCAACAAGGGAACTCACCCAAATTGACAGAAGCAGTACAGACTATACAAATCGATGGGCCACTGATGCTGTTGCTTGCTCCGAATAACATACCCATTTTGAATCATTTTTTTCCTTCTCTGGAGACATCAACCACAGCACTTTCTCAAGACCTACAATCTGACAAAAAGAAAAGACTCTAGATTGACCTGGATTGTTTCTTGTACATTTTGTGAACAAACTGCTCTTAAACAAGATAATAGTGACCATGGAATGACATTCTAATTTTTATATGACAGACTTATGTTGCAAGCCATAATTTGTTAGGAAATTTAGTTGTCTTCTACCCTTATTTGAGTACCTTGAAAAATGTTTGGAACTCATTGTACTTCTTGTACAAGGTTTTGCAACTCTTGTAGTTCTTATCCAGAAATTTTGCCCTTTCTTCTGCCTATGCAATTGAATCATAACATGATGTAATTGAAATTTCACTGGTGCTTTTGTTTTACAGATCTGCATCCAGACAAAGAGCCACTTGAATGGAATACACGGATAAAGATCGCTGTTGGTGCCGCTCGAGGGCTTGAGTATTTGCATGTCAAAGCAGATCCACCTGTTATTTATCGGGACTTGAAGTCTGCAAATATATTGTTAGACGGGGACTTCAATCCCAAGCTTTCTGATTTTGGACTTGCTAAACTTGGTCCTGTCGGCGGTAATACACATGTTTCGACGAGGGTGATGGGAACATATGGTTACTGTGCCCCAGAATATGCCATGTCTGGTAAGTTGACTCTCAAGTCTGATGTATACAGCTTTGGTGTGGTTCTGTTGGAGCTTATCACAGGACGGAAGGCAATTGATAATTCCAGGAATGCTGGAGAACAGAATCTAATCACTTGGGTAGGTTACATTGCTATTGATAGTCATATGATTTTTAATTTACATTTGAACATTACACGCATGATTCAAATCTCTGTATGTACTAGAAATGAACTGGGGTTCTCGTGGTTAAAACTAACCCACCAATAACAGCATCTGGTGTGAGTTCATGACCTCAATGTTCTGAGCCTTGCATAGGGTGCAAGTCTTGGTCAATAGTCATTTGTGATAACCAGAGTGCGTGAAATAGGTCACTTACATCATATATTTGAGCTTTTGATTAAGCACATAGATTTAGAACTCCCCTATGTGGCTTGAAACTCAGCCAATTTATCTCTACTCAGTGAGATTTCGAGCAGAATTGCTTGGAAACTCGGTCCTGGGTCTGATTCGAGCACAAATCGGGAAGGCTCATTGAGTTGACTCGACCACTGAGTCAATGCTACTCGGGGTGACTTGAACCAAGTCATGCATCATGTAAAGCTTTATCCCAATTAATTGGGTCAGCTAAGAGTATTATATATTAATAAAGAAATCACAGGGGAGGGAGAGAATTGGACCCTTGACCTTCTACTGGGGAGAGACACACTTAACCAGTCCATCAACTAGTTGTTTGGTGACATTTTTTCTATTTTCTATTACTGATCGTAATTCTAATTATTTTAGGCATTTCTTAGTATTTGTAATATTTTTAATTTATAATTATTAAACATCGAGTCGAGTTCGGGTCTAGTCTTCGAGTCGACCAAACCCGGATGAACATCAAGTTGAGTTTTCGGTTTTTTGAACTATGCTTAAGCCTACACACGATTACAAGGCAACTCATGTACACCACACCTGCGAGCATGGCACAATGGTACAAAACCCAATCCATTTATTCGATTTAGATGTTTTATTTTGGGCAAGAACATCTACGTGGTCAGACCCACCTGATGGGACAGGTTGGATGTTGCACCTGTTGGACTTTGGTGGCACGTGGCATGTAAATGGTATTCCTTGTACATGCAAGTGGGCTTAGCTTCATTAATATGATTGTTAAAAATGCTTGGTGAATCTCTGTTTTATGTACTAATACTTGCAGTCTTACAGAGCCTTTGTTGGGATTTTTTTTTTTTTTTTTTAAATATCGTTAAGAAAAAGATTTAACGAAAATAAAAGAAAATTAAAATGAAAGCTACTCCTGAAAGTCGCAATTAGGACTGCCCTGCTTTTGGAAAATTTGACCACACTGTCTGGGTTGGTCCTCCAATAAATTCTCAGAAGGACCTAATATCTTCTGAAGAATCCTGTGCACTTAAAATTTCTAATTGATTTGTGTTGTTCTGTTTTTTCCATGCAATTGTGTCTTTTGAGGGGTTCCAAAAATTTTATACTCAGCTTTGACTCAACCAGGAAAGCTGTCTGGGATGGCCCATGACTGTGGCTGACCGAGTTGACAGGAAGAGTTCAAGTCCTTCCATCTCGGTGAAGAGAGTGTGAATTACTATCATTCATCTTTCAGTAGGATGGTTCGTGACCTCACTGGGCCACTTGGATGTGGACAGATAAAGGCAGAAATGCAATGGGTAATTGCTTCATCATGCCTCAACTCAGGCACCTACTCGTGGATATACATGCTAGTGTAGGATGTTTTTGAAATAGGGGCCGTTCATCAGGTGACCTCACTTTATGCGCTGTGGCACAAAATTAGGATGGTCTGCTCATCAGGTGAGCTACATTTACACTGAATCTGAATTGTTAGTCAACATTTTAACCATACAGTTGTTCCTACATGTGTGGCCCATCTGATGGATGAGCGGGTACTATTTTCTTTCCAGGGCACATAGACAGTGGGTTCTGCTTGATGAACGGCTTGGATCTTGCATGTCTGCCACATTAGCACTGGTTGCCATGAGTAGGTCATGTGAGTGCCCCTAAGCAGGGTCAGTCATTAAGGAAAATAATTATCTTCATTTCTTGAAAAAAGGGATGCTCGTCTCCCTGTCCGATGCGCTAGTGACAGTCGCTAGCATTCTTTTCCTCTTTGGCAAATGATACAATCAAGTTTCAGATAATAATAATAACTGCTCTTGAAAAGAAAAATGTATTACTGATTTACTTGAATTTCATTATATAGTTTATTCAGTCCATCTCAGATATCCTATATCTGTATCGTTCGCTAATGGCTGGTCTATTTCTTTGTTTCAGTCACGTCCTTTTTTCAGGGATCGGAGGAAATTTCTTCAAATAGCTGATCCTTTATTGCAAGGCCATTATCCCATCCGATCTTTTCATCATGCAATTGCCATTGCTGCAATGTGTCTACAAGAGCAGCCCAAATTCCGCCCTCTTATTGGTGATGTAGTTGTTGCGCTCGAGTACTTGGCTTCTCAACCGTATACCTCAGACACTGATGGTGGGAGACGCAGCCCTCCGCCATCATCACCTTCCCAACAGGCCACTGGCACGTCTTCTAGAGAACGCAGCATTAGAAAGGGTTCCACATCTGTCTGAAGGCATCACTGGAGGAGATTTTGGTAAATCATACAAGGGGATCTCAGCATGCTTTCAGTGTCATGGTTCATTGGTGTTGGCAGCAAATAAAAGGGCAGGAGTTTCTCTGGTGGTTTCATGTACAGGTGTGCTTGCATGCATTTCTGTTCATGTGTTCATGCATGCTCCTGCATGGGCATATACCCGTCTCCCCACGTCATTGGGTGTCTATAAATGCAAACTTGTAACCACTTGCCTGTTTACCCATGTATGAAAACATAAATGTGTGCATATGTCTGCAGTACATGTGAACTTGTGTATGAAAACATGCATGTCCATGTGGGCTTTGATCACCATGTTGCAGTTACTATATAGCAATACTGTGTCTTTATGTAAGTAAAAATATACATGTATGTATGTAGAAGTGTATGTACACGGGAATTGTCCATGAACGGCTTTGTTTGTTGAAATCAGGAGATTGGTTTTGAGCACTGCTGCTATTTTGAGGAACACAACTTTGGCCGTGAACATTGCTGCAGAACGAACAAGAGGCCTTGTCGCCCTTTTACAGGTGTTGGGAGAGGATTGAATGCTGGATGTTTTGGGTGTTTTAAGGAATGGTTGATGGAAGCAAGTGTTGGAAAATAGGAGAAATGAGAGAGCCTTGCCTTTTTTTTTTTTTTTCTTTTTCTTTTTTCTCGAACCTCTTCATGATGTCATGTATATATATGCTTCTTTGTAAGAAGACTTTGATTTGGTTTTTTGAAAGGATTCAAAGACCAGTCTTCATATTCTTTTGTACTTGTAATATGCATGTGTGTGTGTCCTATATATATATATATATATATATATATATATATATATATATATATATATATATATATATTATATATATATAATTGGGTAGGGAATGATGTAAAATCTCACCACGTCATCGGATTCATTGTGTTTTGATTTCCTATTGTGAAATTTCAGGCATCAACACAAAAACTTGTTGGTAACAAGGTCCTGTTTGTCAAGAGGTCTGATGAATAGTTGGCTCCATCAAGACACCCATCTGGCCATACATTCCATGGTTGAATCAGTTCTGCATCTATACGGTGGGTGGCGGTAGGCATTTTGTGGTGGAAGAATGTTAATATGTAAGTGTAATGAGTATGGTGATTGGGACTGCTTAGCTGGTGGATGACGACGTGGATAGGCTATTATTGGCTAGAAGTTGCTATCATTGGACAGCTCTCGACTCATGGACCATTGCTCTTTAACTGTTCCTTTTGCAGGTCACTGATTGGATCGCGTCACATTACTGTTGGGGTCCACCAGATTAGATGGTCAGCATCACTCCTTGCATTTGACAGCATCAACGTACTATAAGGGGGTGGCATAAACCATGTTGACTGCTGCATATTTGCATTTTCATTCTTGCAGCCACTTAGGTTGTTTATGTTCTATGGGGTCCTTGGAGGGGCTACGTTTTGCAGTGCAGTTAAGATGACAAGCTGTGCGTGAATGCGTGCGCAAGTGTGTGTGACTAACAAGGTCTCACAAACATATGTGTGGATGCATCCCTATTTAGATAGTTCAAAAGAAATGAGGGAAAAAGAACCAAACAACATTACCTTGGAGAGTTTGTGGGAGGATAGGATCTAATCCAGTGTGGGATATGGGAGATACAATTGGGATAAGTTATACTTCATCCAAACTCCTCCCACATTCTCTCTACCCATATTCTCTTGTTAACAACATTTCAACTGAGAGAGTTTACTAAAGAGAAAGTAAAGAGGAATAATACTCGTTGTTCATTAAAGCTCACCTCTAAACAATTCAAAGCATTAATCGTAATACAATGGCTATTTTAACCTTAGAATCAGAGGGGTGATTAGATCCTATCCTCTCCATGATAGTTAGGTGGACTGTTAGATGTAGACTATTCATCTTTGGCTTTGTGTGAAGGTTCCTAGGATTGTGTAGATATCGTTAGATCCTACGCACCCAACCATTCTAACTGATCTCCAATTTGTGTGGACGGCAATTGTTGTTAGCAATTCATTTGCCCATTTTCTTATTAAACCCAATTACATCTTACTAAAACCCAATCACATTGGCAAACATAGCCTAAGATTATGAGAAAAGTGAAAAGAAAAATAAATTAGAAAAGGGTGGTGAATTTCGTGAAACCCTGTAAAAAACAGATGAGAGGTTAACTTGAGCTTATGAAATGGGCATGGTTATAAGGCTAGTAGGTTTGCTCATATTTGGGCCCATTTTGAAGGATATAGTAATCCTTTTGATCCAATTTTAAAGTAAATTATGACCCTACTTAGTGAAGCCTGTGGAAATTAATCATCGTTATCCAACTATTGTCCACCGCTTGCTTTATCAAGTGGACTTAAATATGGCCTTGAGCCCATTAACCCCTTAATGTGGCATTTTGATAGTTTATATGATACCACCTAATTTGTGTTGAAATGTAGGGACCAAAGTATATTGTCCACAGGCATTTAGTCAACACAAATGGGCCTAAGATTTATGCATAAATCGAAATGGGTCTGAATGAAAGCACAAGTTACATTTTAAATAGGATTAAGTGTATTTTGTTAAGAGCCTTTAATTTGTTATTTCTGAGCTGATTTAAGCCAAGTGCTGAGAAATATATAATTAAGAGTTTTTGGCCTAGATCTACTAATAACGTGATCTTTTTATGATTAATAGTCTAGATCTCCTATTATGAGGATGATCAATGTATAAATTAAGAATAAAATATATTAAATAATAAAAATTTAAATTTTGTAAACATGTTAATGGATCTTGATATTGTGATTGTGTCTTATTATTTAGTGATATGAGGTAGGCTACACATTTTATGAGAGAATACTCAAAATAAGCATCCCAACAAGATTTAATGCTTTACCATTAGTAACTGCACATGTGCATGCATTACTGCACATGTGTGTGTACACGAGTATAAATCCTTATACAAATAGACTGTCCTTAAAGTATTTTCTTCATTTTATTTTTGAGAATTTCATTACTCTGCACAACCCACTTCAGCTATATTATGTACTTTTAGATATCATTTAAGAAGGATTAGTCACTTGTGTAACTAAAAATAATTGCATAACAAATACAAATGTTGATGATTAATGCCGATACCCTATGGCCTTAATCATTAAACAACACATTAAGGTCCACGCCTTAATGTGTTTTCTAGATAAGGATGATATTGTATATATTTAGGATGAAGTTCAAGGAAAAGCTATGTTAGTTGAAAATGACTACTTAGCAAAACATAAGAGTTGATGAAGTGCTAGCTATGTCAAGCAGTGTAAGTATAATGTCGCAGCCCATAACATCCCATGCATAAGGAGCTCATACTTCATATGGGGTGCATGAAGCTGCTAAGATAATATGAGTTGCACTAGTTATGCTTATGCACAAAAGTCAGATGCACACATTAAGGCTAGAGTTCTAAGAGTATAAGATGTTAGTTCATTACTCTATCAAGAATCATATGAAAAATAAGAAAATAATGGTTGACCTTAGTAATGTTAGGTACAAAACATATAAATATGGAGCAAATGATGTATTACCTTAGGAACGTTAGGTGTAAATTAATGGATAATAGGAAGATAATCACCATGCATCATTTCTTGCTCGAGTCATGGGACATAATCAAAAGGATTCCGAATTACAATGACTATATCACAACATTTAGAGACTATTGTAGCCACTTGCTATGTGAGGTTAAAATGATTGTTATTTAACTAAGTGAAGTTGAGACCCTCCCAGCAGTCCCGTAAGCAGAAGACTCAGAAAATGTCGAAAGGCTATAAAAAAGTTGAAACGCCCCACCCAAGGACATAATATTGTCCGCTTTGCCCAGAGAGCTCACGGCTTTGTTCTCAGGGCTGGCCCCAAAACGCGTTGTATCCTTCACCACAATTTCCTACGACTCTTCCGATGTGCGACAAGTTCAACCCCCATTGCGTACACAGTAACCTGCCAACCACTGGTAGCTCGCCCAGGCCCTTAAGCCCCGCTCACATCAGCGTTTGCCCACGTGTGCCCGCCCACATGTGCAACAGTGACGGGGCGTCACAATATCCCCCACCGAGGGCAGAGCCGTCCTCGGCTCTAATACTATATGAAACGCCCCACCCAAGGACACAATATTGTCCGCTTTGCCTAGAGGGCTCACGGATTTGTTTTCAAGGTTGCTCCCAAAACGCGTTGTATCCTTAAGGTGCGAACCCCACATATAACCACCACAACTTCCTACGACTCTTCCGATGTGGGACAAGTTCAACTCCCACGCGTACACAATAGCCTGCCAACCATTGGTAGCTCACCCAGGTCCTTAAGCTCCGCTCACATTAGCGTTCGCCCACATGTGCCCGCCCACATGTGCAACAGTGACGGGGCGTCACAAAAGTGAAGAAGAACAACCAGGAACATAAGCCTACGACACCTTCTCATAATCCAAAAAAAAAGGGAGATAGGACGGGAGAGTTTGGTGAGTTTAGATGGTATAGGTAATAGCACAAGATTTTGCCCGAGGTTCTACATATTTGAAAATTTTCCAACAACATTGAGGTGCTGCTCAATCTAGGAGGCAAAATAATTCATTAAAGAAGTCACTGAAGCAAGAGTAGAGTTGGCATTAGGAATATCCGACTATCCTTTTTTAAAATTAAAAAAAAAAGTGTCTGGTCTCCCCATTTTCCACCCACATTTCAATGCAAATTACATTTTACTGCACTTATCCCTAGCACACCTGCAACAATAACTTGTGTCTTATTTTACTTAATTTTGCAACATTTTCTCTTGTTTATTTATATATTTTTTAAAAAAATAAAAAAATAAAAAAATTTGCCTACCCATGGTGCTAAACCCCATGAAGTAAGGCTAGGTGTTGTTTATATGCTTTTTTACCAATCTATAGCCTTAAACTCTATAAGTGAAACTAAGTACAATTTATTTTCTTTTGCTCGGCTAGAATTTTAAACTTTTCTACGAAGTACGACTAGATGTAATAATGCCGAAACTCTATTGAATTTCTCAAAAAAAAAAAAAAAAAAAAAAAAAACGAGCAAAAAATGGTGCGTAACCATTTCTTTTTCTGTCTCTATGGTCCTTACTTGGAATCTACAGTCGCAGACTAAACTATAAGAGTTACTCGAGTTGAAATTTTCCACAATTTTCCCCAAAAAATGATTATACGGTTTCTAGCTGGTTATAGATTTTGAACTTCATTTAACTAGTGGCGAGTCCAGTCCAACATATCACATCCGAGTCAACACTACACCCAATTTGTATGATGATAACAAGGAAATGAGAGTGACCGCTTGTGGCAGAAACGTTCATAGAAAATAATTTATTGGAACATCCATTTTCTTTGCCATTGATAGGATGGCTAGGATCATTAACTCAAGGTGATTCTTTAGAAGTATAAAGAATTAGAGGGGAATCCACTCAATAGAGAGTCTAGATCCATGATTGTTCTTGTTGTATTTGAAGTTCATTGTCCATTCTATTGAACATTAATCAAATAGTTAGAATCATCCCATCAAAATGATTGTTAAAGTTATAAGTGATACATGAAATGTCCCTTGAAGTGCATGGTTTAAAAATTAAAAATTTGAAAGCAACCTTCGAATATATTTTTCTACCTTTTAAAGAAGATGACAATAACAAAACATTTAAAGGGGCATTTAGATCGTAAATTAATTTAGATAAGCTACTTATGCCATAAGTAGATTATCTAGGTTTCTACTTAATCACTAAATAAGTATGTTTGGTAAACAACACACTTATCATCCAAAAAGTAGAAAAGCATATTTAGTTTTCAATATCATAAGTAATTATGCCAAAAGTCTGTTTGGTCCCACAACCAAGGTGGCCCAACCTTTTATGTGGGTCATCCATCATACAGGGTCCACCTTGGTTGTGGGCCATTCATCATTAGGGGTTGACCTTTAATATGCATGGTTCATTAAGTAGGGCCCACCTTTGATGTTAGTCATCCATCATGTAGGGCTTTGGATGATGGACATTTAAGGGGCTTTGGATCCTAAGTTACTTAAGCTACTTATCGCATAAATAGCTTATCTTAGTTTCTACTTATTCAATTAATAAATATGTTTGGTAACGAAAGTACTTAACAATAAATAATGTAGAAAAACATGCTTGGTTTCTAACATCATAATCAATTATTTCTCAAGTTTGTTTGGTCCCCCTCACATCCACAATCTATCATATGAGGCCAACATTTGATGTAGACCATTCATTGCATAGGCCCCACCTTTGATACGGTCCATCCATCATATGGGGCCCACCTTGGATTAGGCCATTCATTACTATGGTTCAACTTTTAATGTGCACTATTCATTACATAGGGCCCGCCTTTGATGTGGGTCATCCATCAAGTGAGGCACACAATCAATGTTCTTGTCCTTAATGTGGGGCCCACCTTCAATATCCACTGCCCATTATGTGGAGCCCACCTTTAATGTGTACTGTCCATCATGCATGGCCTGCCTTGGATATGGGCCACTCATCATTAGGGCCAACCTTTGATGTGGGTTGTCCATCATGTGAGGCCCACCTTGATGTGGGCCATCCATCATGCAAAGCCCGCCTTGGATGTGGGCCACTCGTCATTGAGGCCAACCTCTGATGCAGACTGTCCATCATGTGGGGCCCACCATTCTTAATTGCCCATCATGTGGAGTCTACCTTCAATGTGGGTTGCCCATTATGTAGGGCTTGCCTTGGATATGGGGTCATTCATTATTAGGGCCATCATGTGAGGCCACCTCAATGCGGGTCATCATCATGTGGGGCCAGCTTCAATGTCCACTGTTAGAGTTGGGCACGAACCAACTCAACTCGCCTAACTCGACTCATCTGACTCATTCAGACCCGACTCGACCCGAACCAAATAGGTGAGTCGGTCTAAACCGAGTAGGATTCACCCAATCTGAACTCAAACCGAGTCGAGTTCGAGTTATCCAATAATTTGACCCGACTGGACTTGAAACTCGATCCGGTCAAACTCAACTTGATACGAAACCGATTCGACTCGGATTCGGGTATATATAAAATAAAAAATCCTAATTTTTAAATATCTCTAACCCTATATGCCACACCCGACACCACCTCAACCTGATCCCGACACCACCACCACCACCACCCTCCTCCTCTCTCTTTCCTCTCAACTCCCTCCCACCCTCCTCCTCTCTCTTTCCTCTCCACTCCCTCCCACCCTCCTCTTCCAAGCCTGACAACCGCCCAACAGCCACCCACCACCCCATCACCGGATTCACTACTGTCCTCCTCTCTCTACTTATTGAGTGTCAAATATTGCATATTTTTCCTTATTTATATCTTGATTTTATGAATACGATAATGCTTAATGGTATATGTTATACATGTTTGTGTTGCAAGGTGAATCTGAGAGCTTAGATTTAAAATAATGTTGAAAACATGGATTTGATGCTCAAGAATCACCAAAGCAAGGGATGGATCTTAGGAGACCAAGATTGAAGAATTCACATGCCAAAGATCCAAGGAAACCAAGTGATGAAGGAAGATAATCTAAGATTTGAAGTGAAGAAAAGGAATTCTGAAAATTGTCCTAAAAACAGATTCCGGGACGAAAAAAAGTATAGTTTTGGAAAATTGCCAAAATAGACTTTGATTATATCGAAGGTACTTAGATTAATCGAAGATTATATCGAAGGTACTTAGATGAATCCAAAGTGCAATCGAGAATTGCAGGATTTTAAAGCCAAACTCGCTAGACATTTCTGGACCAGTTTCGATTATATCGAAGGTACTTAGATGAATCGAAGGTTCCATCGAAGCTTATATCGAAAGACCTTTGATGCATCGAAGCTGTTACACGGAGCCTACATGGACTGTGTAAAGTTGAGGCGGTTTTTAGATTCTTTCAACTCGGTGCAAAGTTGGAGTTCCCCAATTATAAATAGGACCTCCTAGGATGCTCTAAAGCATCTTCTTGGGTATGAGGAATGGATCAAAAGGGTGGAGCCACCGTTCGAGAGTTTTTCTTTTTCTTCTTTAGTTGGTTTTTATGCTTTTCTTAAGAATTCTTAATTCAATCATGTCTATGGTTGGCTAAACCTCTTAGCTAGGGCTAAGAGATGAAGCTTGTAACGTGATTGTGATGTTTATTTTACTTTGATTCATAGTTTTTATGTTGAACTTCATTGACTTCTAGTTGATTTTAAGAAATACTTTCAATTTTTAATGGTTTATTATGGCTTAAATTACAGTAAATCTGCAATAGCTTTGAGTATCTTCTTTTCTTATTATGAGATTGTGAATTAGTAAATCCTGTTATTTGCCATAGTCTCCTGGGCATAGTTGGGTGACGGAATCCCTTCCAAATCTTCACAATCTTCTTCCATTGAGGCTAGATCAAAGAGAAGTTCAGAGATTTGATCATCTCTCTTTCTTCAACTGGATAAGATAGGACTTCGATTCTAGTTGGATTTCTTGAATCAAGTAAAGTAGCATCCCAAAAGCTACAAGTGGATCCTTGGTGCCCTAGTTCATACCTTTAAATTTACAAGTTTAAATTACCTTATTCAAAATTACTCTCTCAATTACTTCAGATTTATATTCATATCTTCTTCTAGTTCTACTTCTAGTTACATTCGGAATACACACAAGTTTAATTCCTGTGGATTCGACCTCGGTCTTACTGAAATTATTACTACATCGCGACCCTACACTTGGGGTTGTGAACGCTCCTCTCCACTCCCTTCCTCCCTCATCTCTCAATCCGAATCAGTGCCAACTCGGTACTTTTTACCGGGTCGGATTTGGTCCGGATTAGTCCTGGTCAAATTCGGGTTTGGATCGGTTCAAGCATGCTGGACTCAGTACCGAGTCAAGTCGAGTTCGGGTCAAGCCTATTTCAAAACCGGATCGAGTCGGGTCAACCCTAACTCGGTCCAACTTGACTTGGGCACTGTCCATCATGTAGGGCCCACCTTTGATGTGGACCATCTATATATGCGCCCAAATTAATATGGGGTCATCCATCATGTAGGGCCCACCTTTTGTGTGGAGGGTCCACCATGTGAGCCCCACCTTCAATGTGGACGGTGCACCACGTGGGGCCTCCTTTGATATGCACTGTGAGACAACTTCCTTTAACATGTACAATAAGAGAGAAGTATAAAAGTTATAAGTTGAAAAGCTAAAAAAAAATAACTTATTAAGATAAGTAGCTTTTAGCTAATAAATTACTTTCACTACTATAGTTACCAAACTAACTTAAGTAAAAAAAAAAAAGTAACTTAATTATTTAACATAAGTTAAAAAGTCATTTATTTAATAGTATCCGAATGAGCCCTAAATTTTCATGTGTAAATAATAGCCCTTGTCATATTATAATAGCAAAATTGGCATGTGCAATGCACCATTTTTACAAGTCATGGAAGAGGCAAGAGAAGTGACTGTGAAAAAGAAAACTTTGAAACTCTAAGGAACATTACGGTTACTGCACTGGCACTAAAAACTCATACATGCAGCAAATTACGCAAATTAAATCATGTAAATTGTAAGCAATAATGGTTGATTGATAGGCATTTAATGGACAGTTTAAATGACAATAGTCAATGATCCCAATTCAACATACAAATTCCCAATAATCAAATATTAGGATTGTCCAACATATCGAATTTTGGATAGTAACCTCTAATTTTATTTTATTTTTATAAGCAAGATTGAACCCAATATAGGATAGTCTACATTAGGTCCACCAATTTAAACCATTTAATTTGAATTGATGTATATCACATGTTACCTAAGTATCAACCATAACATTCTCTCTAAATTACTTAAATGCCCTTTTAATCACTTAAAAATTTATTTCATATCCTTTTATATAACATGATTTAAGGGGCGGTTTGTTAACACTTATTTTTTCACTTAATGGGGAATTTGGAAAAGCGTTCGAAGTTTAGTAGTGTTTGTTAACATGGACCAAGGAAAGCGCTCCCCCATTTTTAGCTGAAATTTTTTGGTGAAAGGGGTCTAGCTTAACGGTGAATCAAGAATACGATCCGTGATTATTATTATTTAATCCAAAATTGCCCTTTGCGATTTAGATTTTCTCCCAAATGTAATACGCAATCCAACTTTTAATGTGTGACACTTCTTTGGGCCTACTATGATTTATGTGTTAGAACCACACTGTCCATCAACTTTTACATATCATTATAAAATATCATACGAAAAAAGAAGCACATCCAAAGCTCAAGTGGGTCATACAAGATGAAACAGTGGGTAAAGGAATGCCCACCGTTAAAAGCTTCCGAGGTTCCACCTTGATGTTTATATTCCATCCAAACCCTTTATAAGGTCATTTTGATTGAGATAAAATGAAAACACGGAACTTAAAACCAATACAAAACTTTTATAGCCATATAAATATTTCAACTGTGGTCGCTAAATCCACACTGTTTCCTTTCATGTGGCCCATTTAAGTTTTGGATACACCTTATTTTTGGTCGCACGGCCTAAAATGATCTCAAAAACCGGTTGGACATAGCTCACAAACATTGCAGTTGGGCCTACACAGAATCTTTGATCAAGAACTTCCCTCGAAAGGCTTTCACAGGAAATCTGCGTCCGTCTCTAAGCTAATTGGACGCGGATTAGATACTGACAGGTTGAGTAGCGAGACTCGCTACTGAAGTGACGTCACCAACTTTTGTGCCCCCGCCATGATTATGTTTTGTATCCACACCATCCATCCATTTGGAGAGATTATATTAGGGTATAATTCAAAGAATGAGTCAGATCCAAAGCTCGAGTGGACCCTACTAAAGAAAACATTGGCGAGAGTGACGCCCACCATTAAAAAGTTCTAAGCCCATAAAAGTTTTTGATCAAGCTGATATTTGCATTTTCCCTTCTTTCATGTCTGTTTTAACACATGAACAGGTTGGATCTTAAAAAAAATCATGGTGGACCTTCGGAAGGTTTCAACGGTGGGCGTCACTCTTTCCATTGTTTTCTGTGGTGGGGTCCACTCGAGCCTTGGATCTGCCTCATTCTTTGTATCATGACCTAAAATTATATCTCAAAATGTATGGACAGTGTGGATACACAACATACATCATGGTGGGACCACAAAAGTTGGTGACGTCACTTCAGTAGCCCTATCGGTTTCTAGTATGCGTCCCATCCTGATATATGTGTTTCATCCATTAAATTCATCCATTTCTACGAATCATTTTAGGGCTTTATCCAAAAAACGAAAGGGATATATATTAGGTGGATCACAACACAGGGAAATAATACAGATTGGATATCCACCATTAAAATCATCCTAACGCCCATTGTAGTGTTTATTTGACATCCAATCTATTGATTAGGTCATACAGTCAAAGATGAAGGGGAATAGCAAAGATCAGCTTGATTCAAAACTTTTATGGCCACAAAATGTTTTTAATGGTCAACGCTATTCAACACTATTTCCTGTAATGTGATCCACGTAAGATTGGGATACACCTCATTTTTTATCTCATATCTTAAAATGATCTGAAAAACTAGATGGACAGCATGGCTGAAACATATACATCATGGTGGGGCCACAGAGCACCAACCACCAGCCATTGGCTGGTGGCAGGGGGAGTAGCCAATCCGTTTCCTAGCCAATCTGCCTCCCTCCCGATTGCGGGAAACGGATTGGCTACTCCCCAGACACCATCCCCGTGACCAGTGGACAGTGCTTTGCGGGCCCCACCATGATGTATGTGTTTCATCCATTCCGTTCATCCATTTGTTTAGATTATTTTAGGGCTTGATCCCAAAAATGAGAGGGACATAAATCTCAGGTGGACCGCACCACAGGAAAACAATAATAATTAGATATCCATAATTAAAATCCTCCTAATGCCCACTGTACTGTTTATTTGGCATCCAATTCCGTTGATACAGACTGTGGGGCCCACCGTAATGTTGTGACTACATCCATGCTGTCCATTCGTATAGAAAGTTCATTCTTAGGCATGATCCAAATCTTAGGTGGACCATAGTATACAAAAATGTCGTAAAAGACAATTAAAAATTTCTTGTGGGCCACGAAAGCTTTGGATTAAAATGATATTTGTGTGGTCTCTCATTTAGGTCTTTTTGACCTTACCAATAGTTTGGATGGCAAATAAAATTTTGGTGGAATCTATGAAAATTTTAATGGTAGGAATTCAAACACGACTGTTTCATGTGGAGATGGGCAAATGTGTCAAATTAACATATTCCAGATATTTTGGATGTTAGTTAACAAACAAGTTATTCTAGACCCAATGCTTAGTTTTCTGACTTCAGATTCAGATTTTAGATTAGGCTTCAAACTTTAGATTTAACAAACGATGCCTTTTTAATCACTAAAAAAATTATCTCTATCCTTTCATATCGCATGATTTAATTGTTTTGAATAACCGCTTTCGAAAATACATTCAACATGACTGTTATATTAGCAGTAGAAAGATCGCCTTCAACCATGGATTTAAGATAGCGACTCGAACCTCTTATATAGTCTCCAGTCGAGTTACAACTCAGTTGAGTCAGGATCTAATCAGTATCGAACAGGATTGGGTCCAACCGAGTCAACTCAGAAAAGTTGGACCGGCCTCTGACTGCTTGTAGGTTAGCATACAATCCATGTTCCAATCAATTGCATTTGAAAATAAATGAAAATTTTCAAGGGCAAAACTGGAAAGGAGGATTATTCAGGCTATTAATGGGCCAAACTTGATTGGGCCTTCTTATTACTAGGCCCATTTCAAGTGAGAAATGGACGATTACTATTTAGTCATAGATTATATTAAATAAAGGATCACCATCTTAGGCCCACCTTGGACACTTCTGGGCCACCTATAACAATAAATGCAGAGCATGATGGGTCTCAATCACCTGGCTTGATTAGTAATCAGACATGTATTTTCTTGCATGGGCCTAGACTAGGGCTGCTCATGGTTCGGTTTGATCAGTTCCGGGGTGAAACCGGAACTGAACCGTTCCCAACCGGAACCGGACCGTTTGCACCCTAAAATCGAATTGGAACCGGACCGTAAAAAACCGGTTCGATTCGGTTCAGTTCTACTGTTATGGGATCTTTTATTTTTTAGTATAATCCAGCTTAAGCTACACCACTGAAAATTTTCACAAAAGAGTAATCTTGTCATGGTTTGTTTTTATGACCATTTCGTGTTCCCAAAATAATTTTATTACTAATGTCTATTCGTGTTGTGATTTATTTGATGAATGGTCTAATTTTTTATGTTTTAAAGAATTAAATATTTATTGACCAAGGGTTCCAAGTTCAATCATACGGTCTGGTGGTTTATGGTCCTGTTCGGTTTTATAGAATCCCAAGGGCTCCAGGTTCAGCTCTACAGTCTGGTTTGGTTCTATAGAACTTCAAACTGAGAACTGAACTGAACTAATTAGTTTGTTTATTTTCATAACCAAAACCGGAATGGTGCACTTTAGAACTAGACCAAACCATGCGGTCCGGTAGATTCTAATCCGGTTTACCGGTTGTATCAGTTTCATGTGCACCCCTAGCCTAGACTATAGGTGCTGTTGGGATTTGCCCAAAAACTAAATGGGCCGGGCCGGGCCGGGCCGGGCATTTTAGAAACCTGGTTTAGACATTTCTTGTGAACCGTAGATTGGGGTGCAGTGGTAGGTCCGACTCACATTCATTTCAGCTCATGAGATCATAATATCACGATGACATCCACGCGTTGTCGTTGCTATGGTGTGGGTGGATATAATTTCAGGACCGATCAATGTCAAAGGTCCAGATGGGCCCCAGCCATTATCAACCCTCAATTACATCCAATTGCCCATTTATTAATAACCCTTGACATGTTCGTTGTAATCAATTCCTCCATCTCAGCCCCCTTAGTCAACCGTAACATTTGTAACGTAGCATGTAAGAAGTATGGTGCAGTTGCTAGTGTACTTTCCATAGCATGCGCCAATGTGAAAGATGGACTTCCATCCATCTGATGGGACCCACCATTTAGATTCCATAGGCAAGAAATAAGGCTGATCTGATCAGCTGAGGAGAACGGTTGATTATGTAGACCGTTGGTCTATTTTTTTTAACCATCCATATCTTCTTTACAAGAGTGGCCCACCACGCCATCAGATTAGCCTGATTTTGTACAATCGAACCTAAAACCGTGGATCTCACCTGATGAGTGGCTTGGATCTCACACCTCGCTATTTAGATGCTGAGAGCAGTAGCGAGGGTGTACGGATTGCCTCATCCCCAAGACTTGAGTTTGTAGAGTTAGAACGTCATGGATCAGTGATCCAGACTGTTGATCTGATTGGTCCCACCGTGGATAGGGGATGACTCACATGATGAGACGATCCTAACCGTTCAATCCATGGCTTGAAAATAGATTTCAGCCACTATCAGCCAAACAAAGCTGTAAATTGTCCGTACGCCATGGACGACGGATTCTCACCAATCAGATGGCTTTTCTGGTCTTCTTTCATACGAAGACCAAGACTTTCAGCAAGTCATTCCATCTTTTGAATATTTCTCCAGAGAAAATTACTAAAATACCCTCATACCGACGCAGCAAACTGAGGGCATTTTGGGCATTGAGAACAAGTACGACGCCTGGTCGGTACTGGAAAAGCTTGTGTACTGTTCGGTACTGGAAAATCTCTGTGGGACCCACCATGATGTATGTGTTTTATCCACACCGTCCGTTCATGTTGCGAGATCATTTTACGATATAAACCCAAAAATTAGGGAGATTAAAGCTCAAGTGGAACACACCACATGAAGCAGTGGGGATTGAACGCTCACCGTTGAAACATTCCCAGGGCCCAACGAAAATTTTATTTTCCATCCAACCTGTTCATAAGGTCACAAAGATCTGGATGAGTGGAAAACAGAAAAATTGGCTTGATCCAAAAACTTCTGTGGCCTGCAATAAGTTTTCAACGGTAGGTATTCAATCTCCACTGTTTCCTGTGGTACGGTCCACTTGAGATTTGGATCTATTTATTTTTGGGAATATGCCCTAAAATGATCTTTAAAAATGGATGGACGGCGTGGATAAATCACATACACCATGATGGGCCCACAGAGCTTCGATCAGTACGGACCAGTACTGAACTCGGTGCTGTAGGGGTCACTACGGAATCCCAGTCCCAACAGCTGCTTACCCTCTATAAATGTGTCTTGTCCGTCGACTTTTCGCGAAGAGAAATTATTATTTATACTCGGTTGCGTATGACGCTTGATACACAGACATTCATAAACTTTATACTTTGCATCATTAAGTCAATGAAGCTGACGGAATTGTGGAACTCAGTATCGATTAATCGAAGCCCCAAAATCAGATTGGATGTACAATTCTAGCCTCTGATTAACGGACACGTGTTTGGCTGATACAGGAACGTTGGATATTTTTCATTTTTAACCGTCCGATCTACCAATCCCATAGCCCAGTAATCAAATCAGCGTAATTTTTAGGTAATGATACATCTATGCATGCACAGCTTAATTTGACTTTTGTGTGAGGTATGCAATTTCAAAGTGGCTTCCAAGTGCCTGCGTATCATCTATCACGCTCTAACAGAGTATCAAAGTTATTCTCTAGGACCTTTGCAGGGTATAATCATGTTTTCCAGGGAGCGATATATATATATATATATATATATCTGCGAACCAGTTCGTACGTACTACGTACGAACTTTTTTGAGAACCCATCATACGTGATGTGGATCCAAAATCTGAACCGTTTATGTGAAGCAACACCTAGTGAAACCTCCCAGACCAAGTTTTACTTTTATCTAAAACTTTTATCCATACCGTCCATAGCAAAGAGAAATTCAAATCAAGGAAAGAAACTGTTTACATTTTTCACGGTCCACCAAAGTTTCAGATCAAAGTAAAAATTCATGTTATGAGGTTTCATGAGGTTCTGCTTCATGTGGACGGTTCAGATTTGCGAGATTCATCACGTATGATGGGTTCTCAAAAAAATTCGTACCACTACGTACGAACTGTTCGCAGGTAAGCGTTTTCCTCTCTATATATATATATTCTAATCCACGCCGTCCATCTATTTTTCCAGTAAATTTTAGGATATGAGATCATAGATGAAGCAGATCAAAATTTCAGGTGGACCACACTATAGGAAACAGTGGTAATTGAACTCCCACCATTAAAAACTTCCTTGGGCCCACCTTAATGCCTAAGGTAATGTTTATTTTCCGTCCAACCTGTTGATAAGGTCACATTCTTGGATGAAGGGATAAAACAAATATCAGCTTGATCCGAAACTTTTTGTGGCCAACAAGGAAATTTTAATAGTAAATCACCACTGTTTCATGCGGTGTGGTCCATATGAGATTTGAATCTGCTTCATTTATGGAATAATATTCTAAAATGATCAAGAAAAACGGATGGACGGCGTGGATACACAATACATACATCAAGGTGGGCCCTACGGTCAGGTCGCACCGTGGTGGGTGAGGTCAAGCCGCACCTAATCCGTTTCCTGTTTTCAAATCGAAGTTCTGACAAGTGGAGCCCATGTTTTGATAACGTGGACAAGTATTATGTTGCTTCCTACCCTGGATGGACCATTCCCCAGGGATTTTCAAAGTAGGAGGATACCAACTACCAATATTACAGGACTTTTCTTTTTCATTTGAATGTGGACCGTTGATGAATTTCTTATATTGACCGTCTATGTATGCCACAAAATCATATCATTTTATGAATTTCCTGTTAAGGATTTATCTGGAGATGGTAGATCGATGGTGGTACAAAATAGAACAATGGTCTGGATTGCCAAACCGTGGGCCCCACTTGAAGGCTTAAAATGAAACCAGTAACTTCAGTGACTCGATTTTCAAACACGTGGCAAACATGTACAAGATCAGAACTGATTAACTGGTGGGGTCTAGCTTGGATGGTCTATATCCGAAAAATCAGACTGATCGGATAATCCTAACCATTCAACTGGAGGACTTCCGGCAAAGAAAATGGATGGCTATAAAACAGTCAACAAAAGTTTATTGGACTTTCCATATTGGATGATCATCCAATCAGCGTGAAATTTCTAGGGTACAGCCGTTGAAGGTAAGGCCACCTAATGAACGGTCTGGATCTCCTGCACGTCTCTGATGGAGACGAAAATCAGAGTCCCATATATTAGTCAAGCTTAAAAACGTGTCAAAGGATTCTACGTTTTCTCTGTTTAAATATTCATTTTGACCGAATGATGATGCGACACTTAATCCAATGAAATTTGGCCACTCGTAAGTCAAACCAGATGGTGAGCCACACTCATCACGTCCGTTTGATCGTGATGAGAACAAGAAGACGGTTGGTTCCACTACAAGTCCTTGTAGAATAAGCTATTTCTGCTGCCTACTCATATGAACTGGCACCTGCTATGTACTGGAAGCTGATTACCAAGCGAGTAAACTCTGTGGGGCCCACTGTGATTTATTTATTTTTATCCCTTACATCCATCCATTTTAAAAGATAATTTTAGATCTTGAGACAAAAAATGAAGAATATAAAAACCTAAAGTAGACCACACCACAGGAAAAGGTGTGAATTGACTGTTTACCGTTGAAAAATTCATAGGGGCCACATAGGTTTGGGATAAGATTATATTTGTTTTTTCCCTTCGTCCACGTCTGTATGATCTCATGAACATGTAAGATGACAAATAAACATCACATGTAGCCCTAGAAAGGTTTCAACAGTGGAGATCATTACTGCCACTGTTTCATGTGGTGTGGTCCACTCGAGCTTTGGACATGTTTCAATCTTGGTTTCAACCCCTAAAAGGGGAAACGGATTGGCTACTCCCCCTGTCACTAGCCCGGTGGCTGATGGTCGGTGCTCTGTGGGCCTCACCATGATGTATGTGTTTCATCCATTCCGTTCATCCATCTTTAGAGATCATTTTAGTATTTAATACCAAAAATGAGAGGAATATAAATTTCAGGTGGACCACAACACAGAAAAACAATAATGATTAGATATCAACCATTAAAAATCCTTTAAAGGCCTACTGTACTGTTTATTTGACATCAAATGGCCCAGATGAAGGGAAAAAACAAAGATCAGCTTGACCCAAAAATTTTATGCCCCCAAAAGGTTTTTAATGGTATGCGCCCATTAAACACTATCTCATGTAATGTGGTCCACTTGAGATTAGGTTATATCTTATTTTTGGTCTCAGACCATAAAATGATTGGAAAAATAAATGGAGGGAATGGATGAAACAAATACATCATGGTAGGGCCTATAGAGAACCGACCACAGCCATTGGCTGGTGTCAGGGGAGTAGCCAATCCATTTCCCCTTGAAGGAGCTGGAAAAATGGATGGATGGCGTGAATAAATCATAAACATTGGTGGTGGGCCAAACTGAGTTTACTCAGTAAAGATAAAAGTATATACTGAGTAACTCAGTACGCAGTCCAATTTCCTATATACTATAATTGCCTGTGTGGACCCCACCGTGCTGTGTGTATGCCGTACAACTTGCAAATTTAAGTGAGCCCCCACCATGATTATAATAGGATGCCCCAAAATCAGGCATTAGGTGGGACCCACATATAAACCAATTGACAACCAATCAGAAACCTTCAAAGTCACGTGGTGGCCACGGTGGTTGGATAGGACTGATTTTCAGGGAGTCCAAAATTTCATGGTGGAAAGAAAAGATGGACGGTCTGGATGCCATAAAAAAAAAAAAAAAAAAAACACACCACCATGGTGGGCCCACACGTGAGTCTTATTCTACAAGCACTTGCGAAAGGATAGCCGTCAACGAGATCATGTGGAATAGGAATAGCTCATACACCAAATGTTTGTGTACGCTGCCCCAATTTTCCTATTTTTCGTCGATAAGCATTTTCCTCCTTTACTTCCTATTATTTTAACACGTGCCACTACTTCCATTTACCATGCGTCAGTCTTTTTTTGGGTACTCTGACTACCTTCACACATGCCACTTGTCGCTTTTTCATACCATTGGACACAACAATGCAATGTACCAGGAGCAGATACTCAACGCGGTACGGTCCTGTGCGTGGGGCCCATATTAATTTATTTATTGTATATCCACGCCGTCCATTGGTTTCGCTAGATCATTTTAAGGCATAAAACTAACAATGAAGCAGACCTATATTATCAGGTGGACCATAACCCAGGAAATAGTTTGAACGCCTACCGTTCAAAACTTCCTATGGCCTTCCTTAATGCCCACCATGATGTTTAATTTTCATCCAACCTGTTGATAAGGTTATAATGACATTTATAAAGTGAAAAAACAAATATCAGCTTCATCCAAAACTTATGTAGCCTACAATAAGTTTGTAATGATCAATGACTACCTTTTTATATTGTGTGGTCCACATGAAATTTTTGGATAAATATTTAAAATAATATTAAAAAAAAGGTATGTACGGCGTGGATATGCAATAAATATATCAATGTACGCCACAAGCTCAGGTTCGCACCGTGTTGGGTGAGATGGGGCCGCACCTAATCCACTCCCCTACTTGGAAACTTCATCATTGCCCGCCGCGTATTGTGTTTGCTTAGACTAGCCTATGGACATACTATACACGGAAACCGTGTGTAAATCCATCTCAACTGCTCAATCCGTGCCGTCCATCTTCAATCCAACCCATGGTGTATATGTCCGATAGGCCCTGATCAATGGCCACGTGCAACTGATTGCACCGTTAAGTGGGTGAATACATTGACTTGGTGTGTATAGTTAATACAACAAGTTTCAGTGTATAGTATATAGGACACGCAAGGAAGCGAGAAATTGCGTTGAAGGAGAGGACATACCATCATTCAATGAACAACTGCCGACCCTTGATAGATAGAGAGTGACCTTCTTTTACGCGCCGTGAACGTCAAGGTCTTCCTTTCTCTGACTTCTCCCATCTCACTGGGCCATCCTAGTGGGCCCCACCACCCCTTCCATTGGATTATTTCCTTCTCTTTCTGGCTTTTTTAATTAGTGGATATGACTTTCCTGGTCTAGACAAATTGGGCCAGACTTCTGTGTTTTTGAACGTCTGGGTTCGATCTGGACCGTTCATCGAGTGGGAACTATTACACCAGCTAAGATTTCAATGATAGGACGACCCCAAAATGTCAATTTTAGGGGCTTTCGGGGTCCATTTGCACGATGGTTAGGAATATCCAAGGACTGGTTTTTTCTGAGATATAGACCCCCGTGTGGCAGGCTCCACTAGATGAATGGCTTGTATATGATCAGTACAGATTTCTATATGCGGACTATGTGAACGTGATCTGGACCGTTCATCAAGTGGGTCCTATTACGGAGGTAAAAATTTATAATGATTGGCCGATCCTAAACGTTCTATTAGA
This sequence comes from Magnolia officinalis, assembly GCA_021015155.1. NCBI lineage: Eukaryota > Viridiplantae > Streptophyta > Magnoliopsida > Magnoliales > Magnoliaceae > Magnolia > Magnolia officinalis. The sequence continues at coordinate 66,782,891 of JAJHSJ010000006.1, read as the reverse complement.
GGATTTTCGGTGTGCCACCTATATGCTTAGTATTATCCAAACAATGGGGTTATATATATATATATATATATATATATATATATATATATATATATATCTATATATATATATATATATATATATATATAACCTGTGGAACTTTTGTGGAAGGGTCCACTGGATGAATGGTCCGGATCTCATCCATCTGTTCTGATCAAAGGAAATATAAGTTCAACGTTATAAAATGCTTGAGTACAATACTCAAGGCGCTTGTATGCTGACATCTCATGCAAGCCCATCTTTCCTGCCAAAATGACATTTGCGTAGGACATCTGTACCGTGCAAACGTTAGGCCCCACAACGAAGATCACATGGACAGAAATCTATCCCGGTCTGCTCATCAAATGAGCTACGCTATAGGAACTATGGTAACGGACGGTCTGATTTGATATATAGGTGTGGCCTGCCTAATGAGTAGATCAGCTTGATTTTTGGGAAGGGTAATCATAATGATGGGGCCTACCGTTTTAATTGTAAGGATTGTTCCATACAAGTGGGATGCTGGCAGGAAAGGTAGGCCCGCATGACTATTCAGCATACATGCGCATGTTCTTGTTTAATTCCTTTTTATTACGCGTATATGTTTAGGGGTCATTTGGAGACAACCAAATAAGTCACTTTTTCTACTTCCAGCAGTAGATAAGTAGCTTATTTCAAATAACTTTGGTTTATGTTCAGTTATAAGTAACTTTTTAATTAAAAGTACTTAATTACTTGAGTTATTTTATTTATTTTTTTACTTTTCTACTTTTTCCGAAGAAAGGTATGGAGAGACTAGAGAGAGAGGAGAAGCTTATAAGTATGTTATTTACCAAAAATATATTTATCTACTTAATAACTAAAAGATTAAGATAAGTTACTTATGGCATCAATAACTTATCCTAAGTAACTTGTGATCCAAACGGGGAGAGGCCTGTTCCTTTAGAACATGTGGAATAAATTTATTCAACAAGGCTGTGTGGGGCTCACTGTGATGTATGAATAACATCTAATCCGTCCATCATGTGAGCCTCTCCATTTTCTCCTTTGAACCCAAACATCTGGCGGATCCAAAAGTAATGTAGCCCACAGCATGTAAAATCATGCTTAAAACCAGGAAAATAACCTGCGTGGCCCACCTGAGTTTTAGAAAGATCTGATTTTTGGTGTATCCATTCATCCTAATGGGAAGCATCTTCAGAATGGACTGGATAGCATATATAAAATACTTTGGGCCCCAAACATAACCATGAAGGTTTAGTGGTCCCAGGTGGGTACCAACGTGTGGTATAGATCGGCCTGATTTCTGGGATACAGGGTAAACTTGAGGGGTCCACCTTATGTACGGATTAGGTGTAGGCCGTACGTCAGGGTGGGCCCCACACACGGCATTGTAGAATAAGCTTTTTCTACAAATATTGAAAGAAATCTAATTTAAATTAGATAATATATACTTAAGTGGAGGTTAACCTAACTGTAAACATATTTTAGTTATTTGTTAGATTCTGGGAAATCCAAATCCACCGTTAAATCTGTGATAAAGATTTGCGGGCCACTTGGGACCTAATGGGGTTTGACCCCATGCGATTTGGATGAATCACATGGTGTGAGCATGATGTCGTGATGCATGCATATAGTCTATACACAAATGGAGCTCATGATTTGGTAATCTAGACCGTTGATTTGATGGGCCTGCTCATCATGAATGTGGTTTACCACAGAAATCTTATTGATTAGAGTATCTTGGCTGTCCAATTTACAGTTGTGTATTGGTAGGTTACTAGTCCACTCATCCGGTGATTAAAACAAATGGACGGATATAGAGACATAACAGAGGTGTAGCTCACCTGAGGGGAATAGCATAGAGCATTTGCATAGTGGGCCTGACATGATTAATGGACCAGATCTCATGCATGTGTGACACTTTGGTGGTGCGTAACATGTCTCAAATTCTACCAGGCAAAACGCGTATAAATAGAGACTTTATTGTCATTGAGATGGACGGCTGTCCCAAACCCAAGCCAGTCGCCTAACAGGACACTTCTTCGATGGACTAGACCTTCAAAATCACGTGTGGGATGATTCTAACAATTTCGGGAGAGAAATGGGAGGAATATAAATCTCAGAAACTATGTGGGGGCCACCGTGGATTTATGTCTTGTCCATGCCATGCTGTCCGTCCGTTTTTTCAGCTCATTTTAGAGCTTGAGTTCAAAATTGAAGCATATACAAAAATCTCAAGTGGACCACACCACACCACAGCAAACAGTGGATATAATGATGTGACCTGTTTCATTAGGTCATACAGCCATGTATGAAGGAAAAACACAGATATTAACTTGATTCAAAACTTTTATGGCACCACCAATTTTTCATTGGTAAGTAGGCAGGCATTCAATTCACACGGTTACCTTTGTCATTTGTTAAGCCATGGGCTCAAAAATAAGGTTGATTTATGATTTAGGTAGACTACATTAAGAAAAGCAATTGAAAGATAGCCAGAAGGAAGGCATATATACTTAGAGGTGTATACGAGTCGAAGCACAGCTCGACTTGGCTTGGCCTCTTGCTGACCGCAGTTTGAACTCGGCACAGCTCGGTCTTTGGGCTTGATTGGCCGGCTCGGTTCAGTTCAGTCAGTAGCTCGGGCCAATTTGAATTGAGTTCGAGCTAAGATTGAGCCGAGTTCATCTTTACGTCATTTTCACAAACACATGAATTGCACTTTTAAAATTTTATTGTAGGTAAAACAACAACAATGGTTTTATAAGTATTTTATCAAACACTTTTTAAGTAACATAAAAATCAAGAAAAAAAAAAAAAATTTATTTCATATACATACCTTTCTTGCCACCAGCCACACTTCGCTGAGTCATTTCATCAAACACTTGGCGAGCAACATCAATATTGAAGTAACCGAGTCAACGAATTAGTTCGATCCAAGTTCGATTCGAGTTGGGTTCGATCCAAGTCGAGTCGAGCTCGGGCAAGCTCAAACTCAGTTCAAAATTTTTCGAGCTAAAAAATCAACTCAACTCAACTCGAACTCAATTTCAAACCGAGTTGAATTGAGCTTTTTCGAGCTGAGCTGAGTCGAGCAAGCTAACTGAGCCAACTCGATTTGTGTACAACCCTACATATACCTCTACTTTTTTTTTTTTTTTAGCCCACTCAATTAACGGAACAATTTGATGGCCGGAATGAATTTTACGTATGCATATACATCACGGTGGGCCCCACTCAAGATCCTTTCGGCTTTGCTGGGCTTCGCTCAGCACAGCTGGCAAAGGGCAGGCTATTCAGCATTGCTCAGGCACAATGGGAAACGGGCAGCCTATAATACATATTTATAGAGCAGATTTAGTGAGAATGGAATACCACCGAGTTTCTTCGTTTCTTCCTGCTGTGTTATTTCATTGGCCCCCATTAGATGCTTTTGAGATAGGGCCCACCAAGTTTCAAAAGGCTGTCGGGTTGAGTAACCGTATTCGGCGGTCTGATAAAATGACACCACGTTATATCTGATGGAACTTTTGTTACACCACTGAGAAGATATTAGCATGCATTTCTCTTTTAAAAACTAGATTATGATGAGTCAGCCATATTATAATTAAGTGGGCCCCGGTTTGGTACCATGAATTTTAGGTGGATCGGATCGGATCACAATGTAATGGATCGCATATCGGGTTCGGGTCAGAAATTTCGGCTCCTTTAGTAAAGTAATTACGTTGGGTTGATGTTGACCGGTAAAATATTGTTACCCTTGATCCAACGGTCTACCACGTCGTAAGTGCTACTCTAGTAGATAAAGTTCAACTCTTGGTTGACCGGCCAGCTCATGTCAATGATATCTTAAATCAAACCGTCCAATTCATGGAACCTACGGATCTCATTACTCCAAAATCAGATTGATTGGTGGACATTTGTTTGTGAGTCTCAACCGTTGATAGTTTCTCATTTCAAGCGTTCATCAGATGTCCACAAATCATTTGGTTTGTCACAATTTTTGGGTCATTAATCATCTAAAACGAGGTATTCGAAATGGACGATGACTGATTTTCTGAGCGCACGAGTATGAACCGTCATACGTTACCAGAGTATCTTACTTTTTCATTTTCTTATGACGTAGATATGAGTCGTCGTGACTGTCTAAAATACGCTTTTGTCGTGATGCAGATGCAATTCGTGAAATTCTCTACGGTTGCCTGGTATCAACGGGCCGGGTCTGGGGTATTCAAAATTCTGCTTAAGGCCCGAGCCCGGCCCATTGACACCTTAGTTGATGGAATTTTAAAATTCACCGAGGGTCTAAAATACCCTCGGCTTTTCAAATGACGAAAATATCCTCGTCTTAAGTGTGCTCTTTTTCTTCGGGCCTACTTAAGTTGGATTCGCAGGGACCCCTCCAAGGTCGGTTATGTGGGCCCCACAATGATGTACGTGCTTTATCCATGCCGTCCATCCATTTATTTATCTCATGATGTCATGGTATTATCCAAACAATGAGGCAGATTTAACTCTCAGGTGGACCACACTACCAGAAACAGTGGTGATTGAACTCCCACCATTAAAAACTTCTCAGGGCCACAAAAGTTACGGTTCAAGCTGATATTTGTGTTTTCACACCATCCATGTCTGTGTGACCTAATCAACAGGTTGGATGGCAAATAAACATTACAGTGGGCCCTAGTAACTTTTCAATAGTGGGAGTTCAATCACCACAATTTCCTATGGTGTGGATCACCTGAGATTTGGATCTACCTCAATGAGCTGAAAATTTGATGGACAACCTGGATAAAACACATAGATCATGATGGGCCCACAAAGCTTTTCCAATAACTGACCAGTACCGAGATCTCGATGCCTGAGGGGTCACTACCGAATCCGAATCCAATTAAGTTTCACCACGAGTATGGCTAGGTTTCATCGGTAAGGTCCAGCCCTATACGGCTACCATGATGTGTGTCCAAAATCCACTCCGTCCATCAGATGCATTCCCCCGTTTTAGGTCTAGAGTCCAAAATCCAGCCAGATCTATAAATTATGTGGGCTACATGATAGGAAACTGTTGAGAGTGGATGCCTACTCATTAAAACTTTTCTGATTGTTTGTGGGGTCCACTGAGATGTGGTTCAGATATCTAACCTAAGTGTGTGTCCTTCTTGGATGTGCGGCCCACAATTTCTGGACGCGGATTTCCTGCGAAAGCCTTTCGCAGGAAGTTCCTGCGCTGGGAACCAGGCGGGGCCCACTGGGATGTTTGTGAGAAATCCTCACCGTCCATTCACTTTGTAGGTTCATTTTAAGACATGAGGCCAAAAATGAACCGTATACAATGCTCAAGTGGGCCAAAAACGTGATATTTGAACTTCCACAGTTGAAATATTCGAGGGGCCACAGAAGTTTTTAATCATGCTTATATCTGTGTTTTCAGTTCATCCCAGTCGGAATGACGTTATTAACGGTATGGATGGCATGTAAGCATCATCGTGGAACCCAAGGAAGTTTCAACCATAGGAATTTCCCTAACTACTTTTTCTTTTAGTACGGACCACTTGAGTCTTGGATTCTGTTCAATTTTGGTCTACCCTACTAAAATTAGTTCACAAAACGGATGGACGGTAAGGATTTCTCACAAACATCACCGTGGCCCCACCTAAGTTCCAAGCGCAGGAACTTCCTGCGAAAGGCTTTCGCAGGAAATCCGCGTCCCAATTTCTTGCTATTTTAAAACTTCGATAGGCCTGCAAAATGATTTTATATGTTCTAGGCGGACGCGGGTGGCTAGTGACGCTGCCACCAGTCAGGTGGCTAGTAGTCGGTGCTATGTGGACCCCAACATGATGTATGTGTTTTAACCATACCAGCCATACATTTTGAAATATAATTTTAGGACTTGATCTTAAAAAAGAGGTAGATTTAAATTTCAGGTGGATCACACACTGGGAAAACAGTAGTGATTGAATTTGCACATTAAAAACCTTGGTTATTTGACATATAACCTATTGATTATTGATAAAGACTTGGATGAAAGGAAAAAATGTATATATATCAGCTTTATTTAAAACTTTTGTGGCCTAAGAATTTTTTAACGGTGGGCACAGTGCGGTTCATTTGAGATTTGAATCAACCTCATTTTTGGGCTCGTAACATAAAATGATCTGGTGGGGCCACATATCACCTACCACTAGCCACCGAGTAGTGGAAGGGTCTGTAGCCAATCCGTTTCCCTTAAAAACTTCTAATGTAAGCTGATATTTGTGCTTTCCCTTCTTTCATGTCTGTGTTAAGTTATTAGCAGGTTGGTTGTCATATAAACTTTATGGTGGACCTTAGGAAGGTTTCAACGGTGGGCATCATTCTTTTCACTGTTTTCTCTGTGGTGGGGTCTATTCCAGCTTTGGATCTACCTTATTCTTTGGCTCATGCTCTAAAATGATTTCTCGAGATAGATGGACGGTGTGGATACAGCGCATACATCACGGTAGGGCTACCGAACTTGCTGACGTCACTTCAGTAGCTAGTCACGCAGATCAACCTGTCAGTAGCGAACCCTCGTCTGCTCTTTTCTGAAAGGTGAGACTACTAGATATTACCTTGGATCACGGTCACACGCCACAGTCTCTGCCACCTCATGTAACCAAACATTACTTTAGAAGATATTCTTTAACAAATGAACGTTTCATTGTCCACCAAATTTTAGTTTATTAATAAAGTAGACCCAAGGTCTGCTTTAAGTATGAAATTAAGTAAGCTTTTACATTAACAAAAAAAAAAAAAAAAACCTCTGATAGATTTTTATGGTATTTGAGCAAAGATATAAGTTTTTGTGGTATTTTCGGTCCATTGCAGTCACCATCTAGGCCGTTCACAAAGTGCCACGTGTCTAGATTAGGGGAAAGAATAAATTTCGCCCAGATCCAAAAGGCAGATTGATGTGAACAGGTGAACGGTGGCTATTTAAATACCCAATGTTTCATGAGGTGTGGTTCACGTATGATATAGATGAAGCTCAATCTTCGGCCCCATGCCCTAACATTACAAGAGGAAAGAGATGGATGGCATGGATGGCTCTCGAACTCCATTGTGGGTTCTGCGGACGGTGACCCAATGGTGTCTTTCAGGCACGACCATAAGAAACGACCAGGAAAAGAGCTGTATTGGAGACTTTGGAGTGGAAAGGGGGAGAGCTCTCCTAACTAGCCATTAGGTCAGAGGATACGTTGGCATTCTCACATCGGTGACCTGACGTACCTATATCGACGTATCTTCTCCTCCATTATTTTGTATCATTATCGTTATGCAAAAATCTGGCAAGTCCTATTCTGTTCCTATACCTGTATAAGAAGGAGACAAAGGAGACTCTGGCCGGAGCCGAAGACCCTCTGATGCTAATGTCAGGAACAGGATCATGTAAGAGGGTTTCTGGAAGAGTTTTTGCGTACCTTTTACCTTGGAGATCTCCTGTATTTATAGGAAGGGGAGGATCCCATTGTGCCAAAATTCTTCTCCTGATATCTTGGAGATTTTGTGTCAATCTGTTTTTGGATTCCAGCCGATTCCGAGATCTTTGGGATCGGAGATCCTTTTATTAGATTTTCGGGAAGATATTCTGGGAAGGTATTCCACTTTGCACCGTTTCTACCTTGCTCGGATCGGGCCGGGCCGACTCTACTAATGAGTGAGTCTCGATCGGCTATAAAGGGTAGAGCTACTTGCCTTCTGTCGGATGAGATGAAACTGATTCGTAATCAGCGTACTCTCTTAATCCGATAGCCGACTCTATAACTGACTTAAAGATGAGTCGGTTTTATGGTCGATCGGATGACTTCTGAGCTTCGGGCCTTAATTGGCTTCTTTGGATGTCGCTGCCTCGTTTATCGAGTCAACTTTATGCATCTCGTATATTTTGCCTTATGGCTTTGGACTTTGTAAGTTTTGGTCGGGATTCATTTCCTACAATCCAAGCTAAGTCTCTCCTTTAGGCATTTGACATACTTGTCTCGGCTGGCTTGTTGCCTCGGGATCCCGGGCGATGTCAGTAGAGTTGGTCCATTCCATAGCTGAGTCCTTGAACTTGACCAATTTTTTCCCCAACAGTAAGCCCCCATACTCCTTGCATCAACTCTGTTGATGCTAAGGAGTAGAGAGTCGTTGAGTCGGCTTGAGCTTGGGACCGACTTCATGATGGATCATTTAATGCTCGCAGGAGTCCTGCATCATCCAGAACACACGCCGGTTCGTTGATCGAGGCCACATGAGTGGGCAGCCGTCAGAACGCTTTTCCCGCTTATGAGCGCTAGACACGTGGCGAGGGCGGAGCTCGCATCATCCGAAGTGCGCCGCGTGTCGGGCGGGGGAGGCGAAGTGGCCGTTGACTTGACTCCTTAAATGCCCTTGCCACATGGCAGGGCTATAAAAGGGGAAGCGGGATGCCCTTCTCCCATTTTCGCGTGCACATTTTCCTTTTCCCCAATTTTCATTTTCACTGTTTTCGCATTCTACGCCATTTTCACCTTCCGTTTCCAATTTTTGCTTCCACATTAGCCTCTTTCTCGCTATCTCCAGTGAATTTTTAACTCTCTCTCTCCCTTTTCGCTTTCAATTACAGCAGCAATGCAAGGTTCCCAAAGCCCCCGGGAGGGAGCTTCCGGTGACGAAGGTGAAGCGAGGCGTCTTTGGGAGGTTTCAGAATCACCTTCGTTGCTGACGGAGATGACTGCATGAGCCAATGTAGCTTTCCAGCATTCCGAAAGGATGGCTGGATTTTTAGCGCAGCGTCCTGTCTCGCAGGTCCCTCTCGCGGAGGGGCATTGTTTGCGACTGCCCCTGGCAGGCCCAATCCTCCTGCGGAAGAAACAGAGGAAGAGGATGAGGCGGCCGAAGGGGTCAGTGAGTCGATCTCTACCCGGAGATCGGCAAAGGCTGCTGAGTCGGCGGCCGATGGAGGGGAGGCCGGAGATGAGCAAAAGGGTCCCGTTCCTTTTGTTTTAACTGAGGAAGATCTGGACAAGATTAGGGCCGGGTACCATGTCCCGGACTCGGTCATTATTCGCCTCCCTCTTCTGAGTGAGTTACCTGACCGCCCTCCTACTGAGATGATCACTATTTTTCAAGTCGCTTTGTAGTGTGGCTTGCATCTGCCCCTTAAGGGGATAGCTCGGGATCTGCTTTCCTAACTCAGGATAGCGATCGGGCAGATAGTTTTGAATGGGTGGAGGAACTTGTTTGGATGCTTAGTGTTGTGGGCTGAGACGGAGTAACCCTCACTGACTGTCGACGAGTTTCTCCATCTATTTTAAGTACGGCCGAACCCGGAGCAACCTGGTTGGTACTTTTTGTGTGCTTGGCGGATTAAGGGCGGACCTTTGATAACCGACCCACCTACCTCCAACAAGCACTGGAGAGATAGATGGTTCTAGGCGTGTGGTCGCTGGGAGACTGCCGAGCCAGGGCCCATCGAATCTCGTGTTCCTCGGGTGTTCTCCCAAGTAGGTGACTCAGCGTATGCTCTTTTCTTTATCTTCTCACACTATTATATCTTTGAGTCTAATTGAATGTGTTTCGTAGACATCCCCGAGCGAAGGCCGAAACTCGGAGTCAGCGCTTTAGCTCGGATTAAAGATCTGAGGCGCTGAGTCTGGAGCAACGGTCTTGGAAGAGACTTCTCCAACCGGAGCGTCTTCTTGATTTGGGTTTGGACTCGGCCTTAACGGGTAATTTATGGCTGTCCTGTCGCCTTTTGAATTTTATTTAATTCGTCCTGCTTTTGGTGCAGAAATGGCTGAGGCCCAACCTTTTCTCTGTCCACCTTCAAAGATGAAGGCCCCTCTGAGGTCAGAGCCTCGGCTCCCAAAGAGGTCGAAGACGGTCTTGAAGGCTAAGAGGCAAGCCGCCCCGGCCATCCCGACCGTGATAGTCCTCGACTCAGAGGAAGGGGCGGAAGTGACGGACGCGGTGGCTCCCGAGCCAGGATCTGTTGCTGAGCAGGTTCCGGAGCGGAGGGAGGAGAAGATAAGGGGGGAGTCCTCAGGAGGGGAGACGACTCAATAGGAGGCGTCGGTCTTCCAACGGGCCGTGAAGGACATGGTCCCTTGGGCGATTTCCCATGGGAGTGAAAAAGACTTCGCTGCCCTCTTCGAAGCTCCCCTGAGGCAGACTCTTTCTCATATGGCGAAGATGCTTCTCGAGGTAAGAGTTGGACTTTGCATTTGTTCTGTCGGTTTCTCTAAACTTGATCTGACCTTGCATTTTCCTTTTGCAGTTCGCCCCTTGTGCGCTCAAGGCTGGCTCGGATCTGACTGATGCTCAGAAACGGGCAGGGGAGGCGGAAGCACAACTCGCTGCTGCCGTGACTCGGCTCAACATAATGACTGACGACTTAGGAGTCGCCAGGAAGGCCGTTGAGGAAACTAGAGCCGAGAGTGCTCGTTTGGCCTCGCAATTGCAAGAGGCCTGGGAGGAGAGTCGGCGGGATCACCAGGCCCTCGCTTCTTCCGAAGAGAAGTTGTCTCGGCTCAGGATCGAGACTAAGGCTATCATGGAGCAAGCCAAGGTCCAGGCCGTAGCGGCCTTTCTCGAGTTCCGAGAGAACTTGGAGGAGCAGGATCGCTTGTATCAGGACAGTTACATCAAGTGCATGGACCTGATGAAGTAGTCCTTCCCCGACCTTGATCTTTCGGGGTTTGATGAAAGTGCCTCTGGGTCGAATGGTCTGGAGATCGAGGCAGCTGGGTCTGCTGATACAGCTACGACTGATCTTGAGGTTGCTTCCGAGGTTGCTCCTGAGGCAACGCCGGAGGTTGCTCCGAGTGGCGGTGGCAGCTAAACCCGAGCTTCCTCCTGAGTTAGCTCCTGGTGAACCTTGAAGGTAATTTTGGATTGCAAAGTGTGTCAAGCACTTCAAACACAGCAAGCTTAAAGTCGGGATCGAGAGCATCTGCAACCGAGGGATGACATCGCGTGCCTCGGCCCACTCTTTTCGCATCTGTCTTTGTCATTTTGTCAATGTAACTACAAAGTAGAAACTAATGTAATCTGATGCAAAACTCATACTGATGAATGAATATACTCGGTTTTCTTATTCATTTGACTCAGTTTACATGTTTTTCATTCTTCGCTTAATCGAGTTTTTTCAATTGCTCAACGGCCAACCTAGGGATAATAGATTTTTAGATGCTCGGCATTCCAAGGGTGGGGAAGTAATTGCCCAGTTAGATCTTCTAATCGATACGTTCCGGGTCGGATGGTGCTCGAGACAACATAGGGTCCCTCCCAATTGGGTCCTAGTGAGCCTGCACCAACTTCCTTAGTGTTCAGGAACATTTTTCGGAAGACCATGTCTCCTACTCAGAAGCGTCTAACCTTGACTTGAGCATTATAGAACTGAGCTACTTATCGTTGCCGAGCCATTGTCCGTAGCCGAGTCATTTCCCTTTGCTCTTCCAAGAGGTCGAGTCCGAGAGCTAGCAGTTCTTAAACTGACCCGAGTCGAAGGTAGTCCGTTCTCGACCGGAATGATGGCTTCCGATCCATACGCAAGGGAGAAAAGAGTCTCTCCCGTGGCCGTTCGAGCAATAGTCCGATATGCCCATAGTATTTTAGGAAGTTCTTCGGCCCACGCTCCTTTAGCTCTGTCAAGTTTGGTTCGGAGGTGCTGTTTAATGATCTTGTTGACTGCCTCAACTTGTCCATTCGTCTGAGGATGATGGGGGGATGAGTAGACATTTCTGATTCCGAGATTATCGCACATTTTCCGATACTGCCTGTTGTCGAACTGCTTCCCGTTGTCAGTGATAATGGTCCGAGGTATCCCGAATCAGCAGACGATATTTTTCCAGACAAAATCTGTGATCTTTTATTCGGTTATCCTGACTAATGGTTCGGCTTTGGCCCACTTAGTGAAATAATCCACCGCAACAACGATAAACTTGGTCTGACCCTTCCCCAAAGGGAGCGGTCCGATGATGTCGATTCCCCAATGTGCGAAAGGCCAGGGATCGGCCATAGGGGTCAGCTCCTCGGGTGGCTGTCTCGGAATGGTCGTTAATCGCTGGCATTTTCGCAACTTTGGACGAGCTTACGAGCATTGTGTTGGATGGTTAGCCAATAATACCATTGTTATAAGACCTTATGTGCAAGCGATCGTCCTCCCGAGTGATTTCCACAAATCCCTTCATGGATCTCCCGCAGTACATAGTTAGCTTCATCGTGATTTAAGCAGCGTAGCAAAGGAGTGAAGAATCCTTTCTTATATAGTATTCCATCGAGTATGGTGTACCGGGAGGCTTGAATTTTCAATCGTCGAGCCTCGGTGCGATCTTCAGGCAACTTCCCGTTGTCGAGATATTGGACGATCGGGTCGAGCCAGTTAGGTTCTGAATCGATCGAATGTATGGTTAAGCTAGGCGGGTCGTCGATGCTCGGTTTAGCGACGTACTCGATTGGAACGAACCTAGGTATATCGTCCTTGTCAGCAGAGGCAAGTTTCGCCAATAGGTTGGCTTTAACGCTTTCTGTTTGGGGGATCCGAGTGACAGTACATCGTTGAAAACCATCGATCAACTCTTTAACTTTATTCATATATGCTTTCAAATACTCTCTACGTGTTTGATACACGCTAGTAACCTAATTGACAACCAGCTACGAGTCATTGAATACGTTGAGATGAGTGATGCCTAGACTAGCTGTTAGTCGAAGGCCGAGCAACAAGGCTTCGTATTCTGCTGTATTGTTCGAGGCTTGAAAAATAAGTCTTAAGGCATATTGCATGTAGGTTTGATCGGGAGTGGGGATCCGAGTGACAGTACATCGTTGAAAACCGTCGATAAACTCTTTAGCTTTCTTCGTATATGCTTTCAGCTGCTCTTTACGTGTTTGATACACGCTGGTAACCTGATTGACAACCAGCTGCGAGTCACTAAATATGTTGAGATGAGTAACGCCTAGACTAGCTGTGTAACATCCCAATTTTTTTCCAACCTGGGATTAGACGTCCTTAGGTAATGGGTCGATCCTAACACCTTATTAACTTGTCAGAACTGAACCCCACAGTCTAAAATCGCTCCTTAACCCATGTCCTTCACAAATCCCACCCTTCACCACCTTGTTCTTTAAATTTTCTAAGTACTTTCACATTAGACACTATCTTAAAAGTTTAGGTGATGAAGAATAATACTTAAACTAAACATTGTCACAAAGGACTAAGTACCACCTCAGACCGAGATCACCCAGGACTAAATCCTTTAGAAATTAGGCGAGAATTAGCTAGTGTTAAACTAGAGTGCCTATGAAATTAGCACCAATCACTTTAAAAATGATCTGCAAGACCCAAAACTTGTAAAATCATTGACGCTAGGTTACCCTAAAATTTAGGATCAATCTCATTACCCGGCTGCTCTCGGGAGCATCTTGAAACTCCGTATCAGATTTGGACAGCACGTCGGAAGTCCGATTAACACGAAGTTAAGGAATTAGGACCACCTTGCTGGGCTTGACAACCATCTCGGAAATCAAATCCAGATTGTGTCCCAGTGTAATTCGCTTGAGTCCGGAGCGAGGAGTGTGAAAACACTTAAATTTCTTTACAAATAAATATCTCAAATAGTAATCTGGCACCTCTCGCTTACGGATCAGTTTTAAGCAACCAGACCGTCAAAATCAAACCAAATTACACCCTCAGATCAGGAGAAATTTCATACACATATCCATGTACTCGGAATCTCCGATCGAGATCCGCTGACCGTTGAACTGAAACTGGTCCGCCACGCGTGATCTGGGAATCCCACTGAAACGAAATCTTAGCTCCACCTAGATCCAAGGTTGGTGAGCTTAAGTCCGACCTTTGGCTCAAGGAGGCCCGCCAGAAGTCCTCCGTTGAGCTGGAAAAGTGCCGCTTTGGTTATAACCTAAGTATACCTTGACCACAAGTCTGTTTTAGAGTATTTTTAGGCTATATAAGGACCTTAAAACTCTCTCTCTCACAGCCATACGAATTTGAGAGAAACCCTAAAGAGGAGAGAGAAAAGAGAGAGAAAATGTGGGAGATGTGGGAGCATCTCTCTGTCTTGCTTCCCTACTACTATCCATGCTTAACCGCTCCATTCTCATCACTTTTCCGACGTTTCCGGCGTCGTTTCTAGGTAAGAAACCCTAACTCTAAACTGATTTGGGGTTTTGATAGTTGTAGGTTATGAAATAGCTAACCTATTTAAGTCCATAGGTTGCCAAACTGCCATATACAAAAGCATAGCAAACCTATCGACTTCGTTACGATTCTACGACAAAAGGTGCGGACTTTAGGTGTATAGGTTATGGTTTTCAACGCTTTCAATGTCAGATAATGATATATTCATGATCTGCATGCAATTGCACTTGTACAAAGTGCTGTCTGTTTTCCGTTTCGATTAAAGATGAAGAATATGGAATTTTACATACTCTAGGTATTTGTAGAAAGTACCGTATACGTATAAATTTTGGAAATGTGTTTGCCATGATTATTTACTGTATGAATATATATGGATAAAATACTTGTTTGGCGAAAGGGCTCGCCCTAATACATGTTTTGCTAATATACACTATGTATGTTGAAATAGTGTATTCTAAGTGTTTGTGAAAATGACTGAATGAGTATAGAATTCTCATTCGTGCTCGCCATGACTAATTGTCATGGATATATGATCGTTGTATTGGCGATACCCCTTTGACGAAAGGATTTGCCCTGAATCACGCCACGGCCACTATACGCTATATATGTTGAAATGTGTAGCCCAAGTGTTTGTGAAAATGTTCAAATGAATATGGAACTTGGATTCCTACTTTCCATGACTATCCGTTGTGGGTGTACACGTGTTATGATTGGGGCAACTCCCTAGTGAAAGGATTTGGCCTAATGCCTATGTGATCAACATATGTCATGTATGTTGATGTATGTATTTTAAAGTGTTTGTTGAAATGTCTGAATGAGTAGGAGTTAGTAAATTGTAATGTTTAAGGGCGTTGAGATATGATTCTCAACTCTTTAACTATGTGTATGATTTCTTTAGATATCTGTGTGATTAGGAATTGAATATGTACAAACTCATGCTTATGTTGTACTTCATAAAATGCTCAATTGATTATATGATTTTATCTATGTAATGCATATGTTTAAATTTATGTTTACGTTGTATGATCCGTCATGGGTGATGGGGGAGTGGAGCAACGAGTGCGTGCAACAGCCCTGGCAGCCCTAAACGGATAATATCATTATTTGATTGTATGATTTGAACCTTGATCCATTACCGCTTTAACTATCTGCAGTTGAATGTGATTGGGGCTATGATTATAGTCCAGGCAATCGGTAACGGGATTGAATTCGTGGCTGAGATTCATTTGCCATGTGAGATATGTTCGATGAACCCAAGTCGTACTTCGGTTGGCGATAGTGGTTGGCCACACGAAGTGCTTTTGCGCTTCATATCGTTCAACTTGTTGTGCGCTCGAGCTAGCCGAGCTCATCAAGCAACCCGATCTGCCTTATGTATGTTCACCATGTTTGGACGCTACTGCTTGAACCTAGGGTACCAAACTTACCAGTGAAATCCCCTTTAACCATGGTACCTCGATCCGCTAAGACTCATGAGCCGGGCATGGTGGTATGGGACACCGTGGTCAAGTTGTCGGCCTACGCTGGGGCCACGTACCTCCCCGTAGTGACCAGTGAGCAACCAGACTCGTAAGCCGATTATGGTGGTATGAGACACTATATTCGAGCTGTCGACACCTACGGCGAGAGCCGAATACGGTGAGACCTGTATTCATGCTGACGGGCGACGATCCCTTCGTAGTGTCTTCGAGTATACTCTAAAGTCTGTGATTGGCGATGAGCCCTTTGCAGCAACTAGAGCATGAGTTGAGCCGAGTACGGTGAGACCTGTATTCGAGCTGACGGCCAGCGATTGAGCCGAGTACGGTGAGACCTGTATTCGAGTTGACGACCAGCAATTGAGCCGCATACGATGAGATCTGTATCCGTGCTGACAGGTGTTGAGCCCTTTGTGATGCCTTCGCGATGCCTCTCAAACCATAATATCGTATGAGATTAACTAGGACTGACGACCCTAGAATGGATCATGTTTAGGAATGATACAAGGGAGGTACCTTAGTTTCCCAATGCTGCTGTTTGAAATGGACTAATAACAACTCGGTAATCATGCTCATCATCGCACTGCATGTGCCTGGTAGATGTGGAGCACTGAGGGATGAAAGCATGCAGCGAACGTAAGATGGTGTCGCATGAGGGTGGTTTGGCAAGGGCATACATCATGACTGCATTCCATACTTGCATTAACAAGAGTATTTAGAATTGTTTGATTGTACTGCTTTATCATTACTGCTTGATCGAATTTATAACATGTTAACCTATGCTTTATTGTTCCATTGAGTTAGCTACTCACTCCCACGTTACGGGATGGTGTTCCGAACACCCACCAGACTTTGTCTGATTGTAGATGGCGACGCTACTCTTGAGGTGGAGCCGGACCTTTATGATGACAATGATGCTTGTTTGTATATGCTATGCTGATGGCTTCACGTGAGCCGTGTCTTGATCGACGGGATTACATGGATGTTAACTAGATGACACTACACATTTGGTATAATTTGAATTGTACTTGTAATTCATTAACCTGGTAAACTTATCACACTCTGGAGACTTGCCATAGTTTATTTTTATATTTTATATATTTATCACAGTCTTCCGCTCGCAATTTAACTGTCTCTGGAGTATGATATGCTGTTTTGGCTTAATCTCACTCATGTTCAATGCTCTAATACAGACAACATTAAATCATCATTCATTTTGTTGCATAAGTGATGCGTGGAACTCGGGAGTTGAGTTTATGCTCGACCCCCGATTTTCAGGGCGTTACAGGCTGCTAGTCGAAGGCCGAGCAACAAGGCTTCGTATTCTGCTGTATTGTTCGAGGCTTGAAATCCAAGTCTTAAGGCATATTGCATGTAGGTTTGATCGGGAGTTTCCGTGACGACTCATGCCCCGCTTGCCTTAGAGTTGGAGGAGCCGTCAACAAAAAGCTGCCAGTAGGGTGGGTCGGGAGATGACTCATGAATGACAGTCGTCGACTGATTGACTGACTCATCTGCAAGCTCGGTAGGTGAATCAGCTTGTGGGGTAACTTCAGCTATGAAGTTGGCCACAGCCTGTCCTTTAACTGATACCCTCGGCTTGTATTGAATGTCGAATTCACTGAGCTCAATCGCCCACTTCGTTAGTCGACTGGAAGCTTCCGGTTTCTGAAGGATCTAACGGAGTGGGAGGTCGGTCACGATGATAATAGTGTGAGCTTGAAAGTATGGACGAAGTTGTCGTGAGGAGATAACTAAGACTAGGGCCACCTTCTCCAGAGGCGGATATCTAGTTTCTGCCAATAGTAATACTTTATTGACGTAATACACCGACAACTGCTTTCCTTCATGCTTGGGTATCAAAGCTGAGCTTACGGCTGCGTCGAAGACCGCCAGGTACAATAACAAGGCTTCCCCAGGTTTGAGTTTTAATAAGAGAGGTGGAGATCTGAGATACGACTTCAACTGTTGGAACGCTGATTCACACTCTTCCGTCTAATCTACCGTCTGCCGTCCCTTCAGTTGTTTAAAGAATGGGAGGCACTTATCGGTAGCTTGGGAAGGAAGCGGTTGAGTGCGGCTACTTGTCCAGTTAGCTTTTGTACGTCTTTGATCGTTTTCGGGGATTCCATGTCGAGCAATGCTTTGATTTTCTTTAGATTTGCTTCTATCCCTCGCTGGCTGATAAGGAATCTGAGAAATTTACCCGAGCTTACCCCAAAGACACACTTGCTCGGGTTCAACTTCATCTGGTATTTACGAAGGATAAGAAGCATCTCTTCTAAGTCGGCAATATGATCGGCCGCATGTATACTTTTGACGAGCATGTTGTCAATGTATACTTTCATGGTTCGGCCGATCTGCCGAGCAAACATTTTGTTTACTAATCGTTGGTAGGTCGCTCCTACATTCTTTAGACCAAATGGCATCACACGGTAACAATAAAGACATTTGTCAGTGACAAAGGTAGTCTTAGATTTATCTGATTGATGCATTACAATTTGATTGTATCCAGAATAAGCATCCATAAAACTAAGAAGTTCATGTCCTGTCGTGCTGTCCACCAGCTGATCGATCTTCGAAAGAGGAAAGTTGTCCTTTGGGCAGGCTTTGTTTAAGTCGGTATAATCAAAACAGACTCACCACTTCCTGTTGGCTTTTTTAACGAGTACAACATTTGCTACCCATTCCGGGTAGTATATCTCTTCGATGAATTTAACCTTGAAGAGCTTGCTAACCTCTTCTTCAATGATGGCGTACCTTCCAGGGCCGAGTGGTCATCGCTTCTGTCAGATCGATCGGTAGGTCGGATCGATGTTGAGGTGATGAGTCATCACCGAGGGATCGATCTCTC
Organism: Magnolia officinalis; assembly: GCA_021015155.1. Lineage (NCBI taxonomy): Eukaryota > Viridiplantae > Streptophyta > Magnoliopsida > Magnoliales > Magnoliaceae > Magnolia > Magnolia officinalis. The sequence continues at coordinate 66,764,395 of JAJHSJ010000006.1, read as the reverse complement.
GCATATCTTCATGGCCCCACGTAAACACGTCGGCGTATCGTCGGAGTAGGGATACCAACTTTTCTTTCAAAGGCGCTTACAGAGACGAGCCACTCCGAACTATTTTAGACTCGTCTGTCTCGACCAAAGGTACTAGGATGAGGTCTTCTACTGGTTGTCCTCGCTCGTGGGTCTCAGCCCGAGGGTCCAACGATTCAATCGTGATTACCTCGGCTGGAGCTTTTACGGCTTTCGCGTAGCAGCGCCTTGCGTCTTGTTGGTCACATTTGACGACTCCCCTTCGGGGAGTGTTTGTCCACCTGAGAATCCAATCAATGGGGTGTGAACTAGTCGCAATGCTGATCGTTCGACACCCATTTTGTCAAACGCTTGAGTGAACAATACATCCGCGGATGAGCCTGTATTAATGAGAATGCGGAACACCTTGTGGTTTGCTATAGTAAGGGCGACGACTAATGCGTTATCATGCGGATGATAAATGCCCTGAGCGTCTTCATCGGTAAACGATATGCAGTATTTCTCCTTTTCTCTCTCTTTCGAAGGTCGAGCTAAAATCAGGATTTCGGACTCAGGTCGACTGATGCTCCTGGCGTGATTTTTTTGAGCATTGTTTGAGTCGTCCCCGCCTCGGGGACCACCGACAATCGTTCGGATTTCTTCCATGGGTCGGTTGTCGCTCGAGCGTTCTTCCGTTGTCCCGGTTCTTTCGACATGTTCGATTTCTTCTTTCAAGTGATAGCAGTACTCGTGTTGTGCCCATGATTGCGATGATAGTGATAGTATTTACTTTTATTTCATCGGTTCGGATTGCTTCGGAGTTTATCGGGCTAGTTAACGAACCCTTCGCCCTTGATTTCCATCAATACGTGCTCCTGTGATCTATTGAGCGGGGTGTACGTTGAGAATTTGTGGTCAGGCCGCTTACCTGACCTACGTTCATCACGGGTCCGATCATCTTTACGCTTCTTTCCACTAGTTGAGTCAACTTCTTTTTTTGCTGACTCTCTGGCCATGACTTTTACGTTTTGAGTGGCCTCATGCAAGATTCGGGTTTCTTCAGCGTCCGCATATTTATCCGACCGAGCCATGAATTCTGCGAGAGTAGTAGGCGGGTTCTTGTCCAAGGAAGCAAGAAATAACTTATCTTTAAGGCCCCACATGATCGAGTTGAGGGCTGTCTCGTCCGAATGTTTCTAGACCTGAAGCGACTTAAAATTAAAGCGCTTAATATAATCCTTCAGCAGCTTTCCTTCTTTCTGAACTATGTTATTCAAATGCGCAGATGGCTTTAGTTTTTTCTTCTCACCAATGAAATTGGTCAGGAAGGCATCGCTGAGCTCTGTAAATAAGCTAATGGACTTTGGTTTCAACTGTTTGAACCAAAGCCGAGCCACGTCAACTAAAGTGAGGGAGAAAGCTAGGCACACAAGGCATCCGAGGCATCATGCAATTCCATATACGTCCGAAAGGATTCAATATACTCAGTTGGAGCGGTCTTGCCGGTGAAGGGCGTAATCTGGGGTAGGCAGAACCGTTCCAATAGCCGAGCTAGCATAATTTCCTCTGTAAATGGGGATGCCTTCATCTTGGGTCTAGTTTGACCCAGATTTTGGTTTTGCCTCATGTCGGCAATCTCTTCCTGCACTTCTTTTTGAAAATCCTGAAGGTCAGCTTTCCAAGGTACGTCGCTATCAGCCGTACCCTCAACTGGAGGCCTGCTGCGTCTTCTTCGATCTATTTCGTGTCAAAGACCGGTGGCAAGCAGCGGGGCGGTCATAGAATGGGAGGGCGCAGGCTCGGCCAAGCCCTGATGTTGACTTTGCTGAGGGATAGATCGCAGAGCAACAGGGTGGGGATCGGTGAATTGTTGTGGGGCATTCGCCCGATCGCCATCATATTGAGGTGGAACTTGTTGGTGATGGATCTGTTTTAGCATTTGCTTCATGTAGTTATGTCGGTCCTAAGTTCCTGAACCTCTTTATCTAACTGTTCGTTCCCTTAGTTCCGTTGAGTATGCCTTGTCGAGACGGAGGTTGCCGGATGGGCCGCAGAACCTTGTCAATTATCGGGTCGGTTCAGGGCCCCTTGGGCTCCATTCGTACCCGACGGGCCTTCTGTCGCCGGTGGTCTAGTAACAATGACCTCATTAGGCTCGTTTTGAACGGTTCTCCTTGTTCTTGCCATTAGAGATTTCGTTGAAGTTTTTGATAGAGCTAGGAAGATGACTTTTCATATTGTTTTCCACAGACGGTGCCAAACTGTTGATGCAAAAATCTGGTAAGTCCTCTTCCGTTCCTTCACCTGCACAAGAAGGAGACAAAGGAGACCCTGGCCAGAGCCGGGGACCCTCCGATGCTAAAGTCAGGGACAGGATCGTGTAAGAGGGTTTGCGAGAGAGTTTTTGTGTACCTTTCACCTTGGAGATCTCCTGTATTTATAGAAAGGGAAGGATCCCATCGTGCCAGGATTCTTCTCCTGATATCTTGGAGATTTGATGTAAATCTGTTTTTGGATTCCAGCCGATTCTGAGATCTTCGGGATCGTGAATTCTTTTACTAGATTTTTGGAAAGATATTCTGGGAAGGTATTCCACTTTGCACTGTTTCTACCTTGCTCAGATCGGGCCGGGCTGACTCTACTGATGAGTGAGTCTTGGCCGGCTATAAAGGGTAGAGCTACTTGCCTTCTGTCGGATGAGATGAAACTGATTCGTAATCAACGTACTCTCTTAATCCGATATCCGACTCTATAACTGATGTAAAGATGGGTCGGTTTTATGGTCGATCGGATGACTTCTGAGCTTCGGGCCTTAATCGGCCTCTTTGGATGTCGCTGCCTCGTTTATCGAGTCAACTTTGTGTATCTCGTATATTTTGCCTTATGGATCTGGACTTTGTAAGTCTCGGTCCGGATTCATTTCCTACAATTTGAGCTAAGTCTTTCCTTTAGGCATTTGGTATACTCGCCTCAGTTGGGCTTGTTGCCTCGGGATCCCGGGGGATGTCAATAGAGTTGGTCCATTCCATAGCCGAGTCCCTGGACTTGTCCTATTTTTCCCCAACAATTATTATCTTCTACACAGGTGTCTCGTCTATCTCATTGACATAAGAACTATGAAGATGAGTAATTGTAAATTCCATGCACCCCCTAACTCTTCCATACTGGTAACGTACATCCCACGACCCATCATATACATGCATTGTGATCTTGATAATTCGAGAACCACCACCCCTCAAACCTGAGAACCGTGACCCCTTGAAAGTCAGAATAATGATCATCTCAATTTCAAAAACACGACTACTGCAACATAAGAACAACGAACCGATGCCCCTTTAACATCATAACAAAGAACTTTGACCCCTCATAAGTGCGAACCATGACTCTTTGAACATCGTAATAATGAACGGCAGCCCCTTATAAGTGCGAACCACGAGCCCTTTCACTTGAAAACAATGAAATGAGACATAGACTGCTTTCATTTGAAATTAGCAAACCAAGAACCCTCTTACCCAAGACTCCTTTCACTTCAACAACGAATAACGACCCTTTCAACTTCATAAGCATGAACCGCGACTCCTAAATCTTCATAAGAGCGATCCCTAAAAGTTTATAATTTTTTTAAAAAAAATTCTATAATGTACTTCTATATATAATAAACCCTTATTTTATTTTCAGGTACACCTATATTTGCAAATCATGGCTCTCTGACACATCCTTAGCGTTTATAATGAGGAGTGTGTGTATGGAGAAGGGTGATTCTCGTGTAAGGGTGGAGTCTCAAAATGTGTAGTTGTGAGCAATAATATTACATTCCAGAAGTTCTTAACTATAACGCCCTAAAAATCAGGGGTCGAGTAGAAACCCAACTCCCGAGTTTCAACACATCACTTATGCAACATATTTAATGATGATTGTATGTTATCTGTATTAGTGCATAAAACGTGAATGAGATTAAGCCAAATCAGCAAAACATAATCCAGGGACAATTGTAATACGCAAGCGGAAGATTGAAACGAATACGTATAACTTTATAAACCAGTATAGGTCCCCAAAGTATGTATGCATTGCCAGGTCAATAATTATAAGTATTGATTCAAAATACAAAATGTTAAAAAAATGTGATAGTCCACTACAAGTATGACCCTGAAGCCTCGTCGATCAGAACGGTCTATATAAACCTGCCTGAATACTGCATATATGAGAAAACATCCTCATCGTCTACGAAGTCTGGCTTCGCCTCATCAGTCGGGTCTCCATCTGCAACTAAGACAGAGTCTGGTTGGTGTTTAAAACACCGTCCCAGAACATGGGAGTGAGTGATCAACTCAGTGGAACAATAATGCAAAGGTTAATATGTTATCAATTCAGTCAAGCAGTAATGATAAAACAATACAATCAAACATCCCTAAGTACTCTAATTAATGCAAGAATGGTATGTATAAATGATGCATGCCCTCGCCTGCACTCCCTCTGCGATCTTCATTTAACGGTCGCGCATGTCAGTCACTTCCTCAGTGCTCTACCCAACGCCAAACGACACATGCAATGCGGTGCATGAGCGTGCTTACCAAGTTCTTATTAGTCCTTTTCATACAGTAGGATTGAGAAGCTAAGGTACCGTCCTTTATATCATTAACCCAAACGATGATCCATCTAGGGTCGTCAATCCTAGTTAATCACATACGATAGGCAAATTCAGGTCACTACCACCAATGCCCTACCAACTGACAGTCTATGTTCGAAGGTTTGTCACCGACCCGACTGGGGACCACAACCAGGCTACACCGGGGTAGGCCTATTTCATACTCGAGGTCACTCCACCAACGCCCTACCAACTGACAGTCTATTTTCGAAGGCTCGTCACTGACCCGACTGGGGACCACAGCCAGGCTGTGCCAATGGAGGCCGACAGCTCGAATACAGTGTCCCATACCACCGTATTCGGCTCACGAGTCTGGGTTGCTCACTGGTCACTACGGGGAGGCTCGTTGCCCCAGCGTAGGCCGACAGCTCGACCTCGGTGTCCCATACCACCATGCCCGGCTCATGAGTCTTAGCGGACCGTGGTACCATGGTTAAATGGGCTTTTCACTGATAAGTTGGTACTTTAGATTCAAGCAGGAGCGTCCATACATGGTGAACATACATCGGGCTAATCGAGTTACTTGACGAGCTCGGTGAGTACGAGCACACCTCGAGTTGATAGACATGAAGTGCGTAAGCACTACGTGTGGCCTAACTACTGTCGATAACCAAAGTACGACTCGTATTCATCGAATACGTCTTGTGTAGCGAAACGACCTCAGCCACCAAATCAGAATCCGTTACCTATTGCTTGGACTACATCGTAGCCCCAAACACACTTCAAATAAGATAGGGATACATATGTGTTAGTCCCATATAGCATGTAGCAACCAAATCAAACACATAAGCTACACATTTCAACATACACAGATTGGACTAAATATAACATATTTCCTGGCAAGCTCTTTTACAAAAGAGTTGCCACATACTCAACAGGCATGTATTCATCGTTAATAATCATGGCAAGCACAAATCCAAATTCCTTATTCATTCACTCATTTCAACAAACACTTAGACTACACCCTAAAACATATGTAACGCATGTTGGCGATGACGGGTGTTAGGGCAATTCCTTTCACCAAGGAGTTATCACACACATAACAGCCGTATATACACGATGAATAATCATGGCAACCGCAAATTCAAAAACCATACGTATTCAATTATTTCAACAAATACATGGAATACACTAGACATAGTTCAAATGTATTCGTAAAACGAAACAAACATCACGTTTGGCATGTGAAATGACACCCAAGTTAGTAATAAATCATTAACCGACATTGAAAGTCTTGAAAACCATAATCTAAACATATATAGTCGTACCTTACGCCGGTAAAGGCGCAATGGATTCATTTTAGATACTTAGTCTTTGTCAACGGCGGATTGACAACCTATAACATGAATTAGGTTAGCTATTTCATAACTTACACTATCTAAACCCTAAAACAGATTAGGGTTAGGTTTTCTTACCCAAGTACGTTGTCAGAAACGTCGGAGTTGTGATACAGATAGGGTGGCTAAGTGCGTAGAGCTACGAGATCAAATCCCAAGATGAATCTCCAACTCTCTCACTCTCTTTCTTCTCTCTTTTCTTACCTAGGGTTAGAAATTCGTATGTGAAGGGAGTGAGAGGGTTTAAGGCCCTTATATAGGCCCAAAACTGATGTGAATGGCCCCAGGGCCAAGGTATACTTAGGTTATGTCCAAAGATCAGCTGTTTCGATCCAACGGGGCACTTCTAGAGCCCCTTATTCTGCATGCAGTTGGACTTAAACTCCCTGACATTGGATCTAGGTTAGGCTGAGTTTTCGTTCCGATCGGGTTTACAGATCGATTGTGGCGGACCAGTTTCAGTTCAACGGTCACCGGTATTCGATCAGGGCCACAAGTGCACTGACATATGTGGGAAATTTCTCTTAATTCGAGGGTGTATTTGGGTCAGATTCTTACGGTCTGAATTCTTATATTTGGCCTGCAAGTGACACGTCTCAGTTTACTTAAGTTTGGATTTATTTCCAAAGATATTCATGTTCCTCACACACTATATTCCAGACTCAAGTTGTGCATTTCTGAAGATAGTCAGGACTTGATTTCCGAGATGGTTGTCAAGCCCAGCAAGGCGGTCATAATCGTTTAGTTTCGCGGTAGTCGGACTTTCGACGTGCGGTCCAGGTCTGATATGGAGTTTCGTAATGCTCCTAAGAACAACTGGGTAATGAGATTGATCCTAGTTTTAGGGTAATGTAGCGTCGATTATTCTGCAAGTTTTGGGTCTTACAGTTCGTATTTAAAGTGGTTCAAGTGAATTTCACAGCTAATCTAGTTTAACACTTAGTTAATTTCGTCTAATTTCTAAAGGATTTGGTCCTGAGTGATTTCTGCCTGAGGTGGTACTCGGGTCTTTGTACGGATTTTTTCGAGACATTACATTAACTAAAATGCATAATATTACCAAGACAACAACAAAGGCATATGATGTTAAAATAAGGTTGTTTACTCTTTGCATGGTTGTGGATCACTCCCTTCAACCACTGTCGTAGACGGAGAAGATGTCCTGGCTATATCATTTTCGATGGACAAAATCCAAATTTTAGATACTATTGTATATAGATAAAGTAAATTGTATAGATATTATTGAAGAGAGTCCCATAAAACCTATTCATGTCCATGAAGCCGACTTCATAGGGTTAAATGAGTAGAGACGTGATCTATTGGGTGACAATTCTCATCGACCATTTTTTCGCTTGCTGAATAGTGAAGATTGTATATATTGATAGGGACATCTCAGGTACATGCACGCCCCCCTTACACACGTACATAAGGAGGAGGGCCCCACCTTTGATCTGGATCGGTGACAAATCTATGGAGGGCCTCCTAGTTAGAGAACTGTGTTTTGGTTCCCCGGGGTGGACCCGATCATCACGTGGATCCCATCATTGGATCTCATGATCGTAACCCATTACCCTAGGTGACCTAAGACTTTGAGTTTTGCTTATTACCGTTATTAGGAACATCATGAATGGTTTAGATTGCATTGATTAGTTATTATTTTTGATTACTTCGTCTTTAAGTAATAGTATGCGCACACGGTGCGACTTTTGGGGTATAGGTTTTTCTTATAAATAGGCAACCCCTTGAAGGGTTTTTTTCATTGAAAATGATTAATAAAATTTTGTTTTCTTGCTTCTCTAATTCTCTGAGTTGTGGAAACCTAATTAGGTGCGAAACCATTCCTTCTTCGAAGGGCTAACTATTGTGGTGCGAAGCTACACCCATCCCAAATCGCCCTCATCTCCTACCCTCCATATTCCTCATCTCTTATAGCCATCCCCTCATCAAATCCACCCACGTTTGCAGTTAATCTTTCCCATACAAAAGATTTCCAAAATCTGGTCCTGTAGGAGGGCTGAAACTTCGGCGGATCACCGTGTTCAAATCGATCATCTGTTTGGCCTAAAATTTGGAGGGAAGGTGGCCCATCCCTGGCCAACCAGGTCCTAGCTGGCCGATTCTAGATTCGTGGGCCTCACACATGCGGGCTGCCATCCACGCACGTGCGTCAGGCCGGTTTGCTGTCTACATGTGCGGGTTGATCACAGGTTCCATCTCATCTCTATTTCACTCATCTTTTGCCTTGTTTTCATAACCCTAACCCTAGATCATCTCAAATTCCAAAGTTCTATTCCGATTTTGAAACCCCAGGTTTTCCCGAATTGAAACGTGAGAATCCCTTGTATTGGGAAATAATCATTTACATGTGTGGATGAATCTACTATCCTTTGAGCATTATTTGGTTTATAATTTTTAATTGATTTAGCCCTAACTTGTGTAGACTTGGACCCTCGTAGATTCTCCTTGTTGAATGCTTGACTTTTGTGGGGTGAGGAATTATTGTGATTGTTTCTAAATTATTATGATCTAAAGCTTGAAATCTTGCACATCATATCTAAATTTCATGTTCTACATCAAATTTGGTATCAGAGCTTTGGTTTTTCATAGGGGATTGCATTGCATGTTTAGGGTTTAGTCTACTCGCGTTTATTTTGCATTAAATTTCATCATATAGGGCTGTTTAGGACCTATCATTCACAACATTGACTGCAGAATTTTCTATTGTCATAAATTCTCCAATTTTCATTACTGAATTTTCTATTAACAAACTGTTTGGACAATTATGTTACTGGAATTTTAGGTGCATTGCGTAGTTTCCCTCATATAGAGTTCTATAAGAGCATTTAGTCCCATTTAAAGGCATATAGTTGCATTAGAGGACCTTTGAGTTGAATGGGTATTTGTATGCCCACACGTACTAGTCACGGTTTTGGATCGCACCCTGCACTAAACATGAAGCAATTACAAGAGTCGATGGACAACATAACCCGGCAGTTTGAGTCTTTGGGTAGGCGCTTGGAACAATGTATTAACCAACACTGAGATCAGCTTAATATGCACGTTATCCAACTAGGGACCTCCGCCTGGGCAAATCTTGCCATTTGGGAAGATACCCAATCTCAGGCAGGTGGTCAGGAGGATAGACAAGGGAATGGGGGTGGCCAAGAAAATAGACATGAGCGCGCACCCGTGCGCCCACCCCGCGAGGGGCATCATGATCATTATGATCCAGATACACAACTCCTCAAGAGAGTTAGAGTAGAGACCCTTATGTTTAATGGCCACTTGGGCCCTAAAGCTTTTATAAATTGGTTGGCGGATATACACCACTATTTTGAGTGGTACGACATGTCAGATGCTCGTAGAGTTCAATTTGCTAAGATGAAGCAAAGAGGTTTTGGGCTACTGTGGAGGGAACCCCCAATAGTCCATTGGGGAGAAATGAAAGAACTCTTAAGGAAAAGTACCTTCATTTCTCTTATCACTTGAGGTTTGTTGAGGAATCGAAGTCTAAGCCTCTTCCTATTCTAAATACCAAAGACTTTGAGCGAGAGACTGAGTCGGACTTGATGGTGTACGCCCTTGTGGCTAGGGAAAGTGCACCAAAGGCTAGTGCAGAGTTACCGACTGAGGCCATTCCGGTAGTAGATGAGTTTCGTGATTTCTTTCCCAATGATCTATCGGATGAGCTCCCCGCTATGAGGGATATACAACACGCCATTGATTTAGTCTATGGGGCGACTCTACCAAACCTGTCTGAGGTGGTCAATAGGAGAGTGAGAAATTTGCTCAGGTGTTTAATGGGGGAGTACACCAGGACGTGGGACACTGCACTACCTATCACTGAGTTTGCATTTAATAGTTTTGTCATTAGATCTACAAGTTTAAGTCCTTTTGAAGTCGTTACTGGTTATAAACCTAAGAAGCCTATTGATCTTATCCCTATGTCGCTGTCACATATGCCATCAGATTCTGCAGAATCCTTTACACATCACATTCATTCATTGCATTAAGAAATCAGGCGAAAGATCAATACTAGTAATGAACATTACAAAATTTCTGCTGACCAACATAAACGATTAAAGGAATTCAATGTAGGGGACTCTGTGATGGTTCGCATCAGGCTAGAGCAGTACCCTCAAGGAGCTATTCGTAAATTACACGCGCGTAGTGCTGGACCATTCAAAATTATAAAATGAAACAGTCTCAATGCGTATGTGGTAGATCTTCCATCTTCTATGGGAATTAGTTCTACATTCAATGTGGAGGATCTAGTTGCATTTCAGGGGACCACCGATACATTATCCAGCTTGTCACCTAACCATCCTTATTCCCTAGACCTTTCCCTTGATCCATGGCCCCCTCTCGACCCATCTTCCCAGCCTCTACCTCCCATACCTACCCTTCCCACAACTAGAGAGGAGATATGGAATATTTTGGACCATTAGATAATATCGATGTCAGACGGCGGATTTCAAAAGTTCCTGGTCAAATGGAAGTTACACCCAACTTCAGACAGTACGTGACTCACTGAGGAGGAGCTTTAGAGACTTGATCCTGACATCTTGGAACGGTTTAAGAGTTTTGTTTCGCCAGTGGCGAAATCTTCGCAGCTGGGGAGAGTTGATGGGGACATCTTGTGCACACGCATGCCCCCCTTACACATGTACGCAAGGGGGAGGGATATACCTTTAATCTGTATTGATGACAACATCCATGGAGGGTGTAACGCCCTGAAAATCGGGGTCGAGCATAGGCCCAACTCCCAAGTTCCAACACATCACTTATGCAACACAATTAATGATGATTGAATGTTGTTCGTGTTAGAACATTAAGCATGAGTGAGATTAAGCTAAATCAGTATATCATACTCCAGAGACAATTGAATTACGCAAGCGGAGGACTGTGACAGATAGATATAAAACATCTAAGTTGTGGTATGTCTCCAGAGTATAAACATATCCCAGGTGAAATATTACAGGTATCGATTCAAAATACAAAATGTCAAAAATGTGATGGTCCTCTACGATGTATAGACCCTGAAGCCCCGTCGATCAGAACGGTCTATATAAAACCGCCTGAACACTGCATGTATGAGAATGCTTCCTCGTCATCCTCAAAGTCGGGCTTCACCTCGTAGGCTGCGCCATCATCTGAAACTACAACAGGGTCTGGTTGGTGTTTAAAACACCATCCCAGAACGTGAGAGTGAGTGATCAACTCAGTGGAGCTATAAAGCAAAGGTTAATGTTATCAATTCTGTCAAGCAGTAATGATAAAGCAATACAATCAAACATCCCTAAATACTCTGATTAATGCAAGGATGGTATGAAATAATGATGCATGCTCTCGCCTGCACTCCCTCTACGATCTTCATCTAACGGTCGCGCATGTCAGTCACTTCCTCAGTGCTCTGCCCAACGCCAAACGGCACATGCAATGCGGTGCATGATCATGATTACTTAGTTCTTATTAGTCCTTTTCATACAGCAGGATTGAGAAACTAAGGTACCACCCTTATATCATTCCCAAGCAAGGATTCATTTTAGGGTCGTCAGTTCTAGTAAATCTCATACGATGTTGCGGTTCTAGGTCGCTGCAAAGGGCTCGTCACCTAATCAGTGCAGGCCTAGTTTATACTCTAGATGCTACGGAAGGCTCGTTGCCTATACGTAGACTTAGAGTACACTCGAGGTCACTACAAAGGGCTCGTCACCTGATCAGTGTAGGCCGACAGCTCGAATACAGTGTCCCATACCACCGTATTCGGCTCACGAGTCTGGGTTGCTCACTGGTCACTACGGGGAGGCTCGTCGCTCCAGTATAGGCCGACAGCTTAACCACGGTGTCCCATACCACCATGTCTAGCTCATGAGTCTTAGCGGATCAAGGTACCAAGGTTAACAGGGATTTCACCGGTGAGTTTGGTACTCTAGGTTCAAGTAGTAGTGTCCAAACATGGTTAACAAACATCGGGCCAATTGGGTTATTTGACGGGCTCGACTAGCATGAGTGCACATCGAGCTGATCAACATGAAGCACATAAGCACTCCGTGTAGCCTAACCACTGTCGCCAATCGATATACGACTCGGATTCATCAGGCGCGTCTCATGTGGCGGGATAAAGTCAGCCACTACTTCGAGGCCTGTTACCGATTGCCTGGACTATGTAATAGCCCCAAACACATTTAATTACAACGATCTAATATATGAAATACTCAAGAAGTAATGGAGCAATGATTCAAATCATACAATCAGTTGAGCATGTTATGAAGTACAACATAACATGAATCCACACTTATGCATTTCTAGGTAAAGCAATGATTATGAAACAAGGCATATGGAGGAAATCGTACACATCATTAGAGTAGCTGAGAATCCTATCTCAACACCCATTTAAAGAACAGTTTACAAGTATTTATTCATACAGACATGTTTACAAACACTTAGCATACACATTATATCATACATAGTATGTATTGGTTAGCATACGCATTAGGGTAAGTCCCTTCGTCAAAGGATTGCCGCCTACACAACAATCGCATAGCCGCGATAGTTAGTCATGGCGTACATTAACGCAAGGTTTATACTCATTTAGTCTTTTGCTCAAACACGTAGGCTTCACATTGTAACATACACAACGTATGTTAATATAACATGTATTAGGCTAATCCGTTCACCCAGAAGTTGATACACATGCATCTAACATACATAGACAACAATTAATCATGGCAAGCACAAATCCAAATTTCATACATATACGATATTTTTTACAAATACGAGGAATACGGTATATTTAACATAGTTAACGTATAACTGAAAAACGAAACGGACATCACTTTATGCATGTGAAATAGCATCCACGTCAGTAATATATCATTAACCGACATTGAAAGCCTTAAAAACCATAACCTATACATTTATAGTCTGCACCTTATGCCGATAAACGCGTAACAGAGTCGTTTTAAACACGTAGTCTTTGTCACCGGCAGAATGACAACCTATAACATGAACAAGGTTACCTATTTCATCATTTCTCTATTTGAAACCCTAGAACGGATTAGGGTTAGGTTTTCTTACCTAAGAACGAAGTCAGAATTGCCGGAATAGCGATTTGGTAGTGATGGATAGGCACGTAGGATGGCAGGGATCGAATCCCAGGAGTGACTCCAACTTCTCTCTCACTTTCTCTCTCTTTACTCTCTTCTCTCTCCTAGGGTTTTTCCCAAATTCGTATGGAGTGAATGAGAGAAGGTTTAAGGTCCTTATATAGGCCTAAAACTGATAGAAATGGCCCCAGGGCCAAGGTATACTTAGGTTATAGCCAAAGAGTATCTATTTCAGCTCAACGGAGCACTTCCGGAGCCCCTCCTTGAGCCTAAGGTCAGACTTAAGCTCCCTGACCATGGATCTAGGTCGAGTTAAGTTTTTAATCCGATCGGATTTATAGATTGACCGCAGCAGACTAATTTTCGTTCAACGGTCACCGAAACTCGATCAGGTCCACAAGTACACTGCCATGTATGGGAAATTTCTCCTGATCCGAGGGTGTATTTGGGTCAGATTCTAACAGTCTGAATCCTTATATTTGGCCCGCAAGCGACAAGTCTCAGATGACTTAAATTTATATTTTTATTTCTAAAATATCCACGTTTCTCACACACACTCCGGGCTCAAGCGAATAGCTTCAGGATACTATCTGGACTTGATTTCTGAGGTGGTGGTCAATTCCAGCAAGGCGGTCTTAATTATATAATTTCGTAGTAATCAGACTTTCGACATGCGGTCCATATCCGATACGAAGTTTCAATGTGCTCCCGAGGGCAACTGGGTAATGAGATTGATCCTAGATTTTAAGGTAACTTAGCGTCAATGATTCTACAAGTTTTGGGTCTTATAGATCGTATTTAAAGTGGATCAACTGGATTTCGCAGCTAATCTAGTTTAACACTAGTTAATTCTCATCTAATTCCAAAAAGGTTTGATCCTGAGTGATTTCTACCTGAGGTAGTACTCGGGTCTTTATACAGAATTTTTCGAGACGTTACAGAGGGCTTCCTAGTTAGAGGACTGTGTTTTGGTTCCTTGGGGTGGACCCAATCATCACGTGGATTCCATCATTGCATCTCATGATCGTGACCCACTATCCTAGGCGACCCAAGACTTTGAGTTTTGCTTATTACTGTTATTAGGAACATCATGAACTGTTTAGATTGCATTGATTAGTTGTTATTTTTTTATTACTTCATCTTTAAGTAATAATATGTGCACATGGCGTGGTTTTTGAGGTATAGGTTTTTCTTATAAATAGGCAACCCCTTGTAGGGTTTTTTTCATTGAAAATGATTAATAAAATTCTGCATTTTCCTGCTTTTGTAATTATCTGAGTTGTGAAAATCCAATTAGGTGCGAAACCCTCACTTCTTCAAAGGGTTAACTACCGTGGTGTGAAGCCACTCCCATCACAAATTGCCCTCATCTCCTACAGCCATCCCCTCATCCAATCCACCTACGTTTGCAGCTTATCTTTCCTCTATAATAGATTTCTAGAATCTGGCCCTGCAGGAGCACCGTGTTTAAACTGATCTTCCGTTTGGCCTGAAATTTGGAGGGAAGGTGGCCCATCCCTGACTGACCAGGCCCTAGTTGGCCGATTCTAGATTCGTGGGGCCCACATATGTGCGGGCTGCCATACATATACGTGCGTCAGGCCGGTTTGCTGTCTACATGTGCGGGCTGATCACAGGTTCTCTCTCGTCTATATTTCACTCATCTTTCACCTTGTTTCCATAACCCTAACTTTATATCATCTCAAATCCCTAAGTTCTATTCCACTTTTGAAACCCTAGGTTTTTTCGAATTGAAATGTGAGAATCCCTTGGATTGGAAAATAATCATTTGCATGTGTGGATGAATCTACTATCCTTTGAACATTGTTTAGTCTATAATTTTTAATTGATTCAGCCCTAACATGTGTAGGCTTGGACCCTCATAGATTCCCCTTGTTGAATGATTGACTTTATGTGGGATGTGGAATCATTATGATTGTTCTAAATTATTATGATCTAAAGCCTGAACTCTTCCACATCATATCTAATTTTCATATCCTGCATCATATATATTCTCGGTCTGTCAACTTATGTATCGAGAAATGATCTATCGGA
Source organism: Magnolia officinalis (assembly GCA_021015155.1). Lineage (NCBI taxonomy): Eukaryota > Viridiplantae > Streptophyta > Magnoliopsida > Magnoliales > Magnoliaceae > Magnolia > Magnolia officinalis. The sequence goes on along the minus strand of JAJHSJ010000006.1, from coordinate 66,749,252 downwards.
CAACAATTCTCATTAGTCATCCTTTTGCTTGTTGGATATTGAATATTGTACATATATTCCTGGTCCATCAACCTGTGCACCAAGACATGATCCATTGGGCGTCAATTCTCATTAGTCATCCTTTCACTTGTTTGATAGCTAAAATTGTATAAATGCTCCCGATCCATCAACTAATGCACCAAGACATGATCCATTGGACGACAATTCTCATCCATCCTCTCGCTTGCTATATAGCAAAGATTGTACATATATTCCCTTTCCACCATCCTATGCACCAAGATATGATCCATCAGACAATAGTTCTTATAGGCCATCATTTCGCTTGCTTGATATTGAAGATTGTATAGATATTCTCGGCCCGTTATATAGTCTCAACCCTTAACACAAGACAACAATGACCCTTAACACAAACTTGCAAAATAAGACTAGTACTTGTGGTTAACAATATATATAAAAGGAGCTTATGAAATAAAGTAGTTAAATTTTGGATCTACAGTGGCATGTGGTTTAAGCTCGACATGAGCAGAAGCATTAGATGATAATCCAGCTTCACTATCTTATTTAATAGGCATCAATCGAACAGATCATGATAAAACAACACCTGCATTAACGTTCTCATGCTGTCAGTCAACATCATAGACCTAAAGCTTTTAATACAACAACTGTAAAAGGCTGGCATGGATAGGTCAAGAGAATTGTGAGTAATCCTTCTATGCTATTGCACGATATACAACAAGAGAACATGAGTTCTTTAAGATTTTTTCCCACATGATGGAAAAAGAAAAGGTAGTTTAGGTTTGAAAAAGATGAAGAGATATCAATTGAGTAATGGATCTTAACTTAGTTCAACATCTGACCTATTTTTATCAGTAATAATAGAGAGAAATACTCCAATGCTATTTTAGGAGCTGACCCTTAGCACATGATAATAGTGAACCGCGACCCTTAAAACGGAATAATAGCAAACCGTAACCCCTATAACTGTGTAAACAACAACCCTTAACATAGAACAACAATGAACCATGACCCTTAACACAAGACAACAATGATCCTCAACCCATGACAACAAAGGCCCTTAATATAAGATAACAACAAATCGTGAGCCTGATAATTGTGTAAACAATGACCCTTAACACATAACAATAGCGACCCTTAACATTAGACAATAAAGACACTTTACAAGTGATAACAACGAACCACGACATTTAAAACTATGACAATAATGACCTTCAACCAAAGAACAAGGTGCATTTTTAGCTTCAATTGCATCAAAATGAAATAATTTTACAATTTGACTGTTTAAATTTTTTACCCAAGATTCACAAGTTATTATCTTAACATATCCTTGTTCAATCATGAGAATGTATTCTAGCAAACTTCGGTGACAATATGCCATTTTTTAGCATCCATTTTGGTTAAGGCAGGAACTAAAATGCAATCATTGTTGGATTGTATAAAAGGTAACCAAGATTCATTTTAACTTAGTCTGAAACCTTTCTTTTGAATGAAAAAGGAAACGCAATTTCCATTCTACCATATTTAAGCATTAAAATACAAGTCCAGGCATAGATCATTGATGAGTCTACTACCATTATATTCAAGTTAAAAAGAACCAATATAGATAAGAAAATGAAAAATAAAAAAAGAAATAAAGAAAGTTGACTGAAACCATGTAGATCAACAAAGTTGATGCTCAACAACTCAAAATACGCACATTTAGTACCATTTTTTTTAAGGGCTAAAAAACTGTGGCTAAAGGCATGTTTTATTATAGTGAGAATGTTATTTACTATTGGATTTATAAACATTTTTGTTACAACAAGAGAACTTAAATAAATACATCATCACGAATTTCTAATTTAAAAAATAGATCATTCATCCAAAAAAATGCTTTGTACAAAAAATAACGGCTAATTATATCGATCGGTCTTCTTCTTACTCATTTTCTCACAATTCACAGGTCTATGTATTATTCATTTCACTATTTGTCTTCGCACTTTTACTACACTCTTGTCATTTTTCTTAACCTCTGTTATCTTCATGTCATTTTTTTTTCTCTTAGTATCTTTTTCTTGTATCTCATCCTCTTTATTCCTTAAATTATCTTTCCAACTCTTACATATTTAGAGATAGTCATAAGAGGTGGCATGTCTGAACTTTGGAATTTATTCATGCAAATTAACATTTTAAAGTACATACTAACATAGTCCATTTAAAATGTACATAATAAGATGTATTTTTAAAACCTGTCGGAAGAAAATCAATATCTGAATTATTACTCAAGAAGTTCATGAACTTCAACATGAAAACCCCAGAATCGTTATCATTTTGTTGAAGTGGGCAATTCTCAAACGTTGTGATTTTCCATTATTTCTCCTAAAAAATATCTTCTGTCACATATATGGAAGAGCTACCTAGATCCTTCAGACAAAGCTTAAATGTACTTATCGTATAACCCCTTCCAACCATAGCTTAAACTATCAACTAGTATCACCTCTCATTAGGAAGGTAGGATGATGGACAAAACCTAATATTTACCATGCACATGGTATGTACTCCTATTAAGAACATACAAATAATAAAATTATAATATCTGTTATTCATTAAGAACTACTCTAATATCAAATAGCGGGCTTACCTTATTAAAATCCTACATAGGTTTACGCCCATCAACCCCTTTAATTAGCATAAAAAGGTTGGAACTAAGTTTGTCAAAGTGAATCTCAACTATGTTTTTATGATTTCCAGCTGAATACTTAAAATATGATATGCATTAGTATGGGGGAGTCGATGAAGTAGAATAATTAAAATATTTTAAGAACAATGATTACTATGCTCATTTAAGCAACAAATGAATCTAAATGATGGAATTGATACTTATATTGAAATAAGTTGTCACAAATAAGCAATCTTGTGGGTAAGGTCGAGGACGACAAAGGCGACATTGTGTTAAATAATCCAAGTGCAAGTTTATCCCTATGCAATATAACAAGTCTATATAAGAATTAATAATAAAAAATAAAAAATCAGGTAACGTGATGCACATTTACTTACTTCGTCATCCACCTATCTCTCTATCTTGAATGCCTTCTCTACTTCATCATACTCATCGGGGAAAATGCCTCTATGTGGGTCCATAAATTCCACAACGACAATATTAAGGTGGTCATGCATGCTCTTCAGTTCATAGTGTCATGTATGGTGTAGGGAGGTATTTAGATAGATGTATATCCCATTTTAGCCTCTCCTCATCGGCCTCCTATACCCTACGAATTGCCTCAATAGGTATTACGAGTGGTGAGACCCTTGCCTTATCCAACCATGTGGGTAGGTCCCCTGCTTCATCCATCTGTGTGGGTTGGACCCCCACCTCATCTAACTCTGTGGGTAATTCCTCCGTTTCATCCAACCGTGTGGGTTGGACCCCTTTCTCATCCAACTTTATAGGTTGGCGGTTCACACTCGTATAGGGTTGTGATGTAGTAATAATCTCGGTAAGACTGAGGTCGAATCCATAGACACTGAACCTTGTACGTAATCTGAAAGTAACTCGAACTAGAATTAGAAGAAGATGTAATCTAAATCAGGGAAAATTAAGGGAATAATGGTGAAATATCAAACTAAAACTTGTAAAATTCAAAGGTGGGAAACTAGGGTGCCAAGGATCCACTTGTAGAGATTAGGGAGATTTATGCTTGATTCATAAACACAACTGGAATTAGAGTCCCATCTTCATCTAATTGGAAGATTATTCATTAAAATCCAAATCTAAACTTCCTTTGATCTAGTTTTCAATAGAAGATATGTATGAGAATTAGAATTGATTCCATCACAAAACCATGCCCATGAGACAAAGCAAACAACAAAATTTAACTAATCCACAACCAATCTGAGGGATGTATGAATGTTAGGAAGGATTCCATCATCCAACCATGCCCAGGAGACGATGGTGAACAACAGGGACTCCTAAACTCACAATCCCTATAATGCTAAGAACATGCTCAAAGCTATCGCAGATCCATTGTAATTTAAGTCACAACAAACTATTAAAAACTGAAAGCATTCCTTAATATCAAACTATAATAAAAGAGAATCCATAAAACATGAATCAAAGCCATAGAAATCTACCCATCACGCTACAAGCTTCACCTCTTAGCCCTATTTAAGAGGTTTAGCCTATCGTAGGCATGATGAAACTAAAAACTCTTAGGAAAATTAAACAGAAAATTTTTTTAAAAAAAAAACAAACTCTCACTGCTACTCCCTGTTCTCTCTCTCCTTGTTGCCTTTGCACGTCCACACTCCCGGCTGCTCACATCCTCCCTCTCCTTTTATAGAGTAGGAAGGTCGGTTGGCTGTGTTTCACGCACAAAAGGCGTGCGTAAAGCTTCCGCAGCGTGTAAACGCAACTCACTTGCGTTTGGAAGTTTGCTTTGGACAAAAGACGTCCAAGAATCTCTTTTTATCTCCATGGATGGGGTAAAGACCCCCTGCCCGATCTTTTGGACGGTTCAGATCACCAATCCGACCACAAACAGTGGCCCACAACTCCCCGCAACGTCTGGAAAAACCGGACGTGCGTTTCTTGCAAAAATTATTGCGCTGACGTGTTCGGTGGGCCCTATAGTGATGTTTTTAATGAAATCCACCCCTTTAATTGGATTCCTAGAGAAATTTAAGTTGGAAAGGAGTGATTTTGGTCGAGTTTTGGTGCGTTCTACTGTATCAAATAAACTCGCCGTCCATCCTTCATTTTTTGGTGATCCATGTGTATACGTTCGCATGGGGCCAAAAGGCTACCATGGAGAGGGTCCTACTCCCATTTAGAGTGAATGGACGGTCCAGATTGTCCATACGGGAGATGAGGGGGGCCCACTAGCCAAAACTGGACGAACCACGTCCACTGCTGGCGATTCCTGCGTGAGAAAGGAGAAGGGACGGGTCAGCGTCCGCTGACCCGTCCCTATTTTTGGTGCACGGCGTGTGCACGTGTGCTATGTACACGCACGCCTTGTAGGTGGGTCCCATAATTGAAGCATATCCAGAGATCAGGTGGGCCCCAAATCGCTGATATGTGGGCTAATCTGTCCGTTGGGCCACTTTCAGAGGGATCCAAGGTTTGAAATTTGACGTGTATGGTTAATTTATGGTCATCAGGCCATATATAAAGTTTTGAGCCGAACGGATGGTGGGAACCCTGAAATCTTGCATTCTGGACAATTTTCAGGCCTCTTTAGGTGAATGACTTGATTTTCTTAGATTTTTGTCGTGTAAATTCTTCAATCTCGGTCCCCTGGGGTCCGTCCCTTGCCTTGGTAATTTATGAGTATTAAATTCATGCTTTTAATACCCTTTTTCAGTCCAGGCTCATAAATTCACCTTGCAACACAAACACGACTAAAATGGACCGTTAAACCGTATCATGTTCGTAAAATCAAATAATAACTGGGGTCTAATATGCAATATTTGACCCTCAACATTGGCTCATCACCTCGGGACACTGTGCTGTTGAGAAGTGGAGCCACATCTGGGGCCGCCCACGACCAGTCGAGGTTGCGCGGATTTCGTGTCTCAAGTCCTTTCGTAACTGGGATGCGAAAGGAGTTTTGCGGATTTCGTGTCACAAGTCCTTTCGCAACTGGGATGCGAAAGGAGTTTCACGGATTTCGTGTCGCAAGTCCTTTCACAACTGGGATGCAGAAAGGGAAGTTGCCAAAACTATAAATTGGGGTCCCTAGGGCTATTCTAGGTTAAGGTGAATTTTAGGAAATTATTCTGAGGTGTGGGCAAAGGATTTTCTTTGTACTTCCAAGGGAGAGGTTAGTATATTGCCTTGTAATCTTCGTTTCTCTTCATAGTGGAATTTTGCATCCGTGTTTTTTACCCTATTTGGGGTTTTTCCACGTATATCTTGTCTTGTGGTTTGTTTTGGATTGCTTTGATCTATTTCTAGTTTATATTTCTTCCTGTCTATCGTTTGTGGGTGAGGCCTTAGATTGGATCTAGGCTCACTGCGTTGTTGGCGTGCTGCGCAACAACTGGTATCAGAGCTATTGGTTTAGTTCTATTGGGAGCGATGGCAGAAGATGGGAAAACTAGAATTGAGAAGTTTGATGGTTCAAACTTTGCCTTCTGGAAGATGCAGATGGAGGATTATCTGTATCAGAAGGACCTCTATATTCCTCTAGGAGGAAAAGAGAAGAAACCAGAAAAGTTGACAGATGATGAATGGTTTTTACTGGATAGGAAGGCTTTAGGAACGATCCGACTCTCTTTGTCTAAGAGCGTCGCCTTCAATATATCCAAGGTAAAAACGACAAAAGAATTAATGGAAGCCCTAGCCACCATGTATGAAAAGCCCTCAGCATCCAACAAGGTTCATCTTATGAAACAGCTATTCAACATGAAGATGTCAGATGGTGGGAGCGTGGCTGAACATCTAAACGAGTTCAATACAGTCACGAGCCAGTTGGAATCCGTTGGCATTGCTTTTGAGGATGAGGTCAGGGCGTTATTGATCTTATCCAGTTTGCCAGACAGTTGGGATGGTTTGGTGATTGCTGTGAGCAATTCTTCAGGATCGACAAAGCTGAAATTTGATGATGTGGCCGGTCTAATTCTCAGCGAAGAATCTAGAAGGAAGGCATCAGGAGTTTCAGGGGATTCAGGGAATGCTCTAAACGTTGAAGGAAGAGGAAGATCGCTGAACAAAGGAGGCAATAAACACGGGCGTTCTAAGTCAAGAATAAGTCCAAGGGACCGAAAGACAAAGACGGGTGTTGGCATTGCGGCAAGAAGGGGCACATGAAACGTGATTGCAGGGCGCTCAAGAAACAAGAAGGAAGCTCTCAAGGTGGGAAAGATTCAGTGAATCTGTCTGAGGAGAGCGACACAGAGGCGTTGATCTTGTCTCTTGATGCGAGGAATGAGTCTTGGGTTATAGACTCGGGTGCTTCGTTTCATGCTACTTCGTGTAAGGAAGTTCTGCGTGATTATGTGTCAGGTGACTTTGGGAGAGTCTACCTGGGTGATGATGAGCCGTGCAATATTGTTGGAAAGGAGATGTTCATGTAAATCAGAAAGACGGAACGGTCTTGAAATTGAAGGATGTCAGACATGTACCGAGTTTGAAACGTAATCTGATCTCAGTGGGACAGTTGGCTGATACCGGTTATGTGACGACATTCACCAGTGACTCCTGGAAGATCACAAAAGGTGCCTTGGTAATATCTCGAGGCAAAAAGGAAGGTACTTTGTACGTGACTTCAGGATCGTATAGTTCACTCGCAGTCGCATCAACTGGAGTGAATGGGCAGTTATGGCATCAGAGGCTGGGACATATGAGTGAGAAAGGGATGAAAGTGCTATTGTCAAAAGGGAAGCTACCAGGGCTGAAGTCTATTGACTTGGAATTCTGCGAGGACTGCGTGTATGGCAAGCAGAAGAGGGTAAGCTTCAAGAAGACGGGACGCGCTCCAAAGACACATCTGTTGGAGCTTGTACACACTGATGTGTGGGGACCGGCACAGGTATTATCTCTTGGTGGCTCACGTTATTTTGTTACCTTTATTGATGATGCTAGTAGAAAACTGTGGGTCTACTTCTTAAAACATAAATCTGATGTATTTGATGTATTTAAGAAGTGGAAAGTTATGGTAGAAAATGAGACAGGTAAAACAGTAAAGTGTCTCAGATCTGACAATGGGGGAGAGTATTGTGATAAGAGGTTTGAGGAGTATTGTGCAGCAAATGGAATCAAACATCAGAAAATGATTCCAGGGACACCACAGCAGAATGGTGTGGCTGAGCGCATTAACAGGACCATCCTTGAGCGCGCCAGGAGCATGAGGTTACATGCAGGGTTGCCCAAGACCTTTTGGGCAGATGCTGTGAATACTGCCGCATATCTCATCAATAGAAGTCCCTCAGCACCATTGGATGGTGGGCTACCAGAAGAAGCGTGGACTGGGAAAGAAGTGAACCTTGCACATCTCAGAGTGTTCGGTTGCACTTCATATGTTCACATTGATGCAGAGCACAAAAACAAGCTGGATGCGAAGTCCAGGAGGTGCACGTTTATAGGCTATGGGCAACATGATTTTGGCTACAGGTTCTGGGATGCAGAAAACAGAAAAATCATCAGAAGCAAGGACGTAGTCTTTAATGAAAAAGTGATGCATAAGGACAGTGTGCAGGAAAATAAGGCCGAGAAAAAGGAATTCGTAGAGTTGGAAGAGTTACCGGACATGGGTGTTACAGTGCCACAGGATGAGGCAGAGCCGCATACACCAGTTGTGAGGAGGTCTACTCGGGAGAGGAGACCCACGGTCCGATACTCACCCTCCTTACATTATCTACTACTGACAGATAATGGTGAGCCAGAGTGTTTTGAAGAGGCGTTACAGTCAGATATACGGGTTAAGTGGGAGCAGGCCATGGATGATGAGATGGACTCTCTTAAGTCTAATCGTACATGGGAGCTAGTCACTCTACCCAAGGGTAAGAAAGCTCTTCATAACAAGTGGGTTTACAGACTGAAGGAGGAGCACGATGGTTCGAAACGGTACAAGGCCAGATTGGTTGTGAAAGGGTTTCAACAAAAGGCAGGTATCGATTTCACTGAAATATTTTCACCGGTAGTGAAAATGTCTACGATTCGCATGGTCTTGAGTATAGTGGCTTCAGAGGACTTACATCTAGAACAGCTAGATGTTAAGACAGCCTTTCTTCATGGGGACCTTGAAGAAGAGATATATATGCATCAGCCGACAGGATACGTGGCACCAGGTAATGAGAACAAGGTGTGCAGACTGAAGAAGAGTCTATATGGCCTGAAGCAGGCCCCGAGGCAGTGGTACAAGAAGTTCGATAGTTTCATGTCGGAAACGTTTTAGGAGATGTCATGCAGACCACTGTTGTTACTTGAAGAAGTTTGATACGTCATACATCATCCTTCTTCTGTATGTTGATGATATGCTTGTGGCTGGCTCAAGCATGGAGGACATCTCAGATCTCAAAAGACAATTGTCTAGAGAATTTGCCATGAAGGATTTAGGAGCTGCAAAACAAATCCTAGGCATGAGGATAAAGCGTGACAGGAAAAACAAGAAATTAGTTTTGTCACAGGCAGAGTACATAGCCAAGGTACTTGATCGATTCAATATGGGAGGTGCTAAGCCGGTTAGCACTCCATTAGCCAACCACTTCAAGCTATCTAAGGAGCAAGGTGCAAAGACGCAGGAGGAACAGGACTACATGGCTAAAGTCCCATACGCGTCAGCTATTGGGAGTCTCATGTATGCTATGGTGAGCACGAGGCCAGACATTGCTCAAGCAGTGGGAGTTGTTACCAGGTTCATGAACAACCCCGGGAAGGAACATTGGGAAGCTGTGAAGTGGATCCTTAGGTACTTGGTAGGTACTAAGGACGTAGGGCTGTGTTATGGTGGATCGGAAATCAAGTTACAAGGCTACGTGGATTCAGATTTGGCAGGAGATATCGACAGCAGAAGAAGCACTACAGGTTATGTTTTTACTCTGGGTAGTGCTGCAGTCAGTTGGGTCTCTTAGTTACAAAAGATAGTATCTATCAGTACGACAGAAGCAGAATATGTTGCGGCTACAGAAGCATGCAAGGAGATGGTGTGGATGCAAGGTTTTATGAAAGAGTTGGGTAAGAAGCAAGCAGATTGCAAGCTGTACAGTGACAGTCAGAGTGCAATACACTTGGCTAAGAATTCAGCCTTTCATTCAAGGACCAAGCATATTGCCATCAGATATCACTTCATACGTTCGTTACTAGAAGATGGATCGATTGCTCTGGAGAAGATTCATACAAGTGAGAATCCTGCGGATATGCTGACAAAAGCGGTCATAAGGGAGAAGCTGAAGCTCTGTTCAGCTTTGATTGATCTTCAAGCTTGAAGACGGGGAGGTGGTGCACTCCGGATGAAGAAGACAAAGGTTTATGGAGATGTGTCTCCAAGTGGGAGATTGTTGAGAAGTGGAGCCACATTTGGGGCCGCTCACGATCAGTCGAGGTTGCGCGGATTTCGTGTCGCAAGTCCTTTCGCAACTGGGTTGCGAAAGGAGTTTCACGGATTTCGTGTCGCAAGTCCTTTCACAACTGGGATGCAGAAAGGGAAGTTGCCAAAACTATAAATTGGGGTCCCTAGGGCTATTCTAGGTTAAGGTGAATTTTAGGAAATTATTCTGAGGTGTGGGCAAAGGATTTTCTCTGTACTTCCAAGGGAGAGGTTAGTATATTGCCTTGTAATCTTCGTTTCTCTTCATAGTGGAATTTTGCATCCGTGGTTTTTTACCCTAGTTTGGGGTTTTTCCACGTATATCTTGTCTTGTGGTTTGTTTTGGATTGCTTTGATCTATTTCTAGTTTATATTTCTTCCTGTCTATCGTTTGTGGGTGAGGCCTTAGATTGGATCTAGGCTCACTGTGTTGTTGGCGTGCTGCGCAACATGTGCATCATCCTAACATCATGCATAATTGGGTTGGTCACTCTCCTTATCAAGATGAGTGGGTTGGACTTCGCATCATCTATGTTTGCGAGTAGGTCCCCTACCTCATACATGGGACTCATGTAGTCCCCAACTTCCTCTTGTTGAGTTGATCGTGACAATGTCTGGAATCGGAGAAAATGCCAATGGTTTTTCTTCTATTGCTTCAACCCAAAATCAGGTTTAAATAAAGAGTATACAAGTCTTTACATGATATATTACAAGGAAACCTATTTTAGAGTATTTCTATACATGGTAAATGACAACCCATATGATAGCTATACGTATGTTATTCTTACACCCCTCCTCAAACTAACGTGGGAGAACGAACCAACATTAGTTTGCCACTGAGAAACCTATGACAGGATGATGTTATGGATTTGGTAAATAAATCAGCAAGTTGTAGCTCTGATGTCACATGAGGGAGAGAAATGATTCCAGCCGAGTATTTTTCTCATACAAAGTGGTAGTCAACTTCAATGTGTTTAGTGCGCTCGTGAAAAATTGGATTGGAAGCCAATTGAATAGTACTGAGGTTGTCAGCATATAATGGAGTTGGCGAAGACAAATGAATCCCAAGATCGGTTAGCTACCCCCTGAACCAAGTGATGTCACTACATGCCTCTGCCATTGCACGATATTCGGCTTCTGTGCTAGATCGAGATACGGTGGTTTGCTTCTTACACTTCTAGTTCTCTAATGATTGTCCCAAGAAAACGCAATAGCCAGTAATGGATCGTTGAGAAGTGGGACAACCTGCCCAGCCTGCATCAGAATAAGCAGATAATTGTAGATCACGGGAGGATGGAAAAAGAAGAGCCTGATCAAGGGTACCTCGAAGATATCGAATAATGCGATGAACTGCCGTCATATGCAATGTGTGAGGTGCCTCAACAAATTGGCTAACAATGTGAACTGCATGTGAGATATCAGGACTAGACATAGTTCCCACTAGCTGCCTATAGGTCGAAACATCTGAGAGAGGATCGCCATCATCTTTCCCATACTTGACATTTAATTCTAGAGGAGTTTCATATGTCTTGGCATCTGTAAGTTTTGCTTGCTTGATTAAATTACAAGTATACTTTCATGGACTCAGGAGATAACCTCGAGGAGTATGGGAATTTTCAAGTCCCAAAAAATATGTTAATGGTCCCAGGTCCTTCATATGGAATGAGGAGTGGAGTAATGTTTTGAGATCAGCAATGCCTTGCATGTCACTGCCTGTTATTAGAATATCATCAACATAGACCAATAACGCAACAAGACCTGAATCAGACTTGAGAATAAACAGTGATGAGTCAAATTGATTAGATATTTCTAACAGTCAAATCACGGCAATCCTTCAGAATCACTACATGACATGGATTGGCAAAGGTTGTGGCATAGTTTTGTTGGCCCCACCATGATGCGTGTGTTATATCCACAACGTCCATCCCTATTGCGTGATCATTTTATGGAATGAGATAAAAATAAGGCAGATCCAGAGTGGAAATGCACCACACCACGACTAGCAATGGGGATTGAATGCCTGCCATTGAAAACTTCTTAGGGTCCATAAAAGTGTTGGATCAAGCTGATATTTGTGTTTTCCCCTTCATCCAGGTTTGCTTGACCTTATGAACAAGTTGGATAGCAAATAAACATCCTGGTAGGCCTTAGGAAGGTTTCAGCGGTGGGCATCATTGTCCCTAATGCTTTTTGCATGTGATGTAGTTCACTTGAGCTTTGGATCTTCTTCATTTTTTGGGACACACCCTCCATTGATATTGCAAAATGGATGGACGGTGTGGATATAACATATATTGATGGAATTACAGCCAAGTGTATTTAACCAACAAAAGTACTTTAGATGTTGGAAATGGAGATGGGAGATGATTATTACGTATGGTCACTACTTTGTTTTACTTCCAACTATGGCGGTAATAGTAATAATTACTTTTTTTTAAAAAAAACCATACATTACAACATATTACCGTTATAATCGCTAATCTAAATAGCCCCTAAGAATAATAACCTTCTATATTAGAGGACAAATGATTTAGCTCTAGTTACTTCTCGTGATTTCCATTAGAATATGTAAATGTATAAGATCTAAACCACTTATTAAGTGGGTCAAACCATCTATGAACTATGGTCTAAGAATCAACATGGTGGGATTATCCATAATACTTGATTTGAAGGGAAAGAGTCCATGGTCCATTTTTCGACCCTATTCTACTTGAGGATTAACATGTGGTGGGTCCTTTACATCACATATGCATATACCATATATGTGCAAAGTAACAAATTGGGTGCATTTGTTTTGTTTTTTCCCACCACACTTTATGACTCATTGAGTTGACTTGGTGGCTGTTAGAGTTGACTAAAAAATTCTTCGAACTCATTCCAACCCCATTGATAAAACCACGTCTTGTAGTGTTTGGGGGTTTCTCGAGAAATCCTTAAGCTTTTTTTTTTTTTTTTTAAAAAAAAAAAAAAAAAAACTTAATTTGGTAACCACCTTTATAAAAATAGCTTATTTGCTTAAATTTATAATCATAAATAAAAATTTTGATTACTTTTCACTTCTTTTTTTTTTTACTGTCTCTCTCCTCTTTTTCTTTCTCATGATGGACAATCTACATCAAAGATGGCTCCGCATGATGGATGGTCCACATAAAGGTAGGGCCCACATGATAGATGGTTGTAGACACCCCACTTAAAATGAGAATAAATTACTCTTCAAACTTTAACTAGACTTTGATAAAACCATGCATGTGCAATTCAAGAACCATTGAAAATTCAAATCGACCAAATAGGTAGGATGCTTGGCATGTAGGGGTGGGCATCGAGCCGAGTCGAGTTGAGGTGGGCCAAGCTCGGCTCGGCTTGTCCATGCTGTACTCGAGTTCGAGTTCGAGCTCGAGCTCGAGCTCGGCCTCGAGCTCAACATTGAAGCTTGGCTTGTTTGCCAATGGGGTTGGAATGAGTTCGAGCTTGTTGGGTGAAATGAGTTCGAGTCGAGCTAGTGGTTCGAGTCGAGTCGAGCTCGAGCTTGTTGGGTGAGAGAGTAATGGATTTTGTTCTTGATCCTCCTCCATTGATTCAGAAGAGAAGCTAAATAAAAAAATTTTAAAGATGCATTTTACATGACACTCCACCAAGTGAAATTCATTTTTGGTTTGGCCCGGCAATCGAAATAGGGTGTAGTCCATCTTTCAGCAGTTCAAAAAATCCATCTGTGTGGGCCCTATGATAGAAGAACCATGGGCCAAAAGCATCCTCAATTGTATGTTCTGAATTACCCATCATCAAGGCCATACTTTCCAATGGATAGGATTTTGAACAGACCTGGGACCACAAAAAAGTGGGACCCACCTGTATTGTTGTTGCTCAGACAAAAGCGCAGTTTCCATTACCTTGCAGATGATTTGAGGACTTGTAGCTCACAACATATTTAGGAAGGATATGTCTATTCATGTGAGTGCTCCATACAATATACTATTTTGGATTCAAGAGATCGTCAACACCAACATCAAACTCTTCGCTGTTGGGGTGAAAGCAAAGAGATCCCACTTCAACTTTCTCCGCATTCCCCACAACTTTAATATATTTATTAATCGAGCCAAGTCGAGCTTCGAGTCGAGTTAAAATGCCCCCTGGTCGAACTCGACTCGAACTCAACTTGAGCTTCAAAAAATTAGCTTGACTCGTCTCGAATCAGCTATTCACGCCGAGTCAATCGAGCTGACTTGAGCCGAGTCGAGCGATTTTTTTGAGCTAGCTTGATTCGTGAACAACCCTATTGGCATGTCACGAGAAAACTTATGAATCTAATTGGCAAATCCGGAACCTGACAAATCATATCCCGAATGATGATCCATATTCTCTAGAAATCCTGAATGTGCTTCTCTTTGATAAAATTGATTTTTGGTCCACCTGAGAAGCACAAAGAATCCAAACAAGATAGGCTGAAAATGAATCTGAAACCTCCAAGAGACATCCAATGGGCTCGATTGGTCGATCTTGGACAATGCCAGCCAAAGATTTGAAGAATAACCAACCCTTTAAGACATCGAATACCCCCTTATACATGGCAGAACGCGCATGAAAAAAAGAAAATAGACCCCCATCTCACCACATATCAATAGTCCACCTAGCACACTTTATGTGCCTAACAAAGATACTGCTCAACTCTTCAAACGTCGAAATCTCAAAGTAAGGATGCGTGGCGTCATTGTTGGCTTGTCACAAGTGAATAGATGAAGTCTATAAATTCATCACAACAATTGCCATTCTGGGGGCCTAGAGTCAAGGGAGAGAGAGAGAGAGAGAGAGAGAGAGAGAGAGAGAGAGAGAGAGAGAGAGAGAGAGAGTTCAGGACACGTGTCATGCATGGGAAATATATTGCATGTTAACGGCTGAGAGAAACACGGTGGAGCGAAAAACGGTCGAGCGGAAAGATATGGAGAGCAATTGAACGAAAAGAGGTGGAAAGCAGTCAAGCAAAAAAGAGCAGTTAAAGGGACATAAAGAGACAAAAGGATCTGGAAGGCACGATTTACTTGCCATGAGGAAGAAGAAACATTAGAGTAATTAAAGAAAGATGCTAAAGAGTCACCGTGACAACCAAGAAATAGATCATCTGGATGATTCACATCTCTCAGGAGAATCTATAAACAGAAGAAGAAATCTACAAAGCAAGGCATCTCATACCAATCAAATTATCTTACAATTTATCTTTCCTTATCATTACTTAGCTCTTTCCTAGGATAGTCATAATCGATTAGTTCTAATTTTAGTCCATGCTCATACAATGGACTTTATCTCAATACAAGAAGTTCTTCATTCAGAAAGGCTAATTGCAGTTGTGCCTTGATCAGCTGTGAGTATTTCTTTTTTCGTTTGACGATAGCTAGGTATCAGGAAAGTCCTTTCATACGGAAGGCAAAATTGAATTCATTTTCAGAGGAAGAACCCCACCCTCCGAATATCGTATGAATCACTCTATAATTTTTCTTTACAAGTGGCTGAATAGGCGACCAATCTGCACAAATCTCGATCATATACGGTCGCAATAATCGTATCTGCCTATGTTGGCACTTGGGGTCAAGTTGTTCCGTTGGAATCAAGCCACATAGTCAATTTTGGTACTCCCACACATGAGAAAAACATTCAAAATGAAAACATCTTGAACACTTTATCTAAATACATATGAGAGATGATAACTTTGAGTATGATCTAATTTTTATATTTGTCACAAAATAACTAATTGCATCGTAACCTCGTAGTACAACTAGATGAATATGATTTTTACTTGCGGTGTATTGTAAATAAAATATGTAGCCCATAGTTGGTTTGTCCAAGCTATTGATTTGAAGCCTGTCATGGATGGGCCATGCTTGAAAGTATCATCTCAAATTGAAAGATCTTAACCATGGAATCCTTGGTCACTTTTTAAATTAATGTGGAGTACTGGTGCATTTCTTCTTAACCATGTATTTACATGCCAACATTTGAATGGTTAGAATTGGCTAATTGATGGGAGTTTTTTTTTTGTATGGTCCATCTGTGATCGGAGGCATCATATCAAGTTCATTTTTCGCCACAAATGGGAACTCCTAATTATATTATTTTCTTAATTAAATTGTTATTATGCCAAGCTATGTCAGGTCCACCATGATGTGTGAGTGCCATTGGATCCATCGATTAGATGTGCCCCACAATGTATTAGATATAAATCCCAAAATCCAGCTTGATCCAGAATTCAAGAGTGCCACACCAAAATGAACAATTGGGGACACTGGGGAGGATGATGTCCACCATAGAAATTTACTGACGAAATTGTTGATTGATGTTTTAAATCTGTATATCAATAGGCTTATTGATGACAACTTGATGCCATCGAGCAGATTTCGATGCCATTAGAAAAATCCAAAAATCTCACAATATGTTGCCGGACAGTTTTGGTGTCCCACTCGATGCCATTGAAATGGGTTCGATGCCATTGACGAGTCGTCGAAATGGGTTCGATGCCATCGACGAGTCGTCAATGATATCGAAGTGCCATCGAGAAAATCTAGAAAATACATATTTAGTCGCTGGAACATTTTGGTGTTTTGTTCAATGACATCGAAGAGGTTCGATGCCATTGAAGTGCCATCAAAGGTGTCATTGAACGATCTCGTAGAGTTATGTAGAATTGTATAAGTGCGGGAGTTGTTTCCTATTTCCATTGTGATTTACCTAGAGGATATATACACACACACACACACACACACACACACACACACACACACACACACACACATATGTGTGTGTGTGTGTGAGCTCGAAAATGAGTTCGAGCCGAGTTCGAGCAGGCCCCAGCTCGACTCGACTCAGATCGAATCCAGCTCAAATCGAGCTCGGATCGAACCAGTTCGGTGACTCGGTTACTTTGTCATTGATGTCGCTCACCAACTGTTTGATAAAATGACTCAACGAAATGTGGCTAGTGGCAAGGCAGGTTTGGCTGGTGGCAAGGAAGGTTTGGTTGGTGGCAAGCAAGGTTTGTTCATGAAATAAATACCTTTTTTCTCTTCATTTTTTTTGGATTTTTATGTTACTTAGAAGTGTTTGATAAAACACCTATAAAACCATTCCCTCTGTTTGTAAAACAGTGGGATTTTAAAGTTGCAGTTCAGGTGTTTGTGGAAATGCCTCAATGACGAACTCGGCCCGAGCTAGCCTGAGCTGCTGACCGAATCGAGCCGAGCTAGCCAGTCAGGCTTGAGGACCGAGCCAAGCCGAGTTTGAGCTGAGGTCAGCCAGTGTTCGAGCCGAGTCGAGCCGAGCTGAGGCTAGCTTGACTCGGTTCAACTCGATGTACACCCCTATGTATGTGTGTGTGTAATAAGAAATAAGAGGTATTAAGAACTTTCTAATTTGTTATTAGGGTTTTAAGGGTGTAACTTGGGTGATTCGAGGCTTGTTCGAATCAGGTAATCTCTATCTCTTGTAATTTTCTACTTTCATAGTGCATCTCTATCGCTTTGTGCCGTAGTTTTTTCTTGAAAAGATTTTTCTACATTAAATTCGGAGTGTTTGTGATTAGGCCTGATTGTGCGATTAAAATACTTGACTCATTTCCGTATGCTTCCGTGGTCCCCCAACAAAAATGTGAGTTGATTGTGTCGTGTATAAGCCATCCAACTTAGTCATTAAGTGTGGTCCACTAGAATGAAGGAATAAATAGAAACTGAGGCTATTCCAAAACTCAGGTGAGCCACACCACGTGAATATATAGTTTTTAAGCCTATTTTTCATCCCTCCCTGTCAAGGTAGGCCTCATGCAACTTGAAACACGTGTGATCATGCCCCCGTATAATGAGAGCAGATTAGGTGCGGCCCGGCCTCACCCAAGACAGTGCGACCCTTACCGTGGGGTCCACCTTGATATATATATATATATATATATATATATATATTATAACATGGGTCTTTGTGATGATATAAGAAGCTTGACCCCATACAGGAGAAGGATCAGGACCAAATCAAGATCGGATACAATGATCAACGACCATCTGACCACTAGCATGTCATGATCCAACTACAATCATGACATCTATTAACTTAGACTGGCTTAAGAAGCCGAGTAAATCTGTCTTAATCAACTCGTCTGAAATCTTAATCAGATTTGCGTGCGCATGGGTGCGTAGTGCGTACGTTAAACAAACTCACCAAACTCCCGAAATATGGTCTTTGTGGGGTAGACAATGAAATACTTATTCATTACAAGTGGAATGGGTCTTTGCGTGTTCAAAATTACAAATATACCCCTCACC
Source organism: Magnolia officinalis (assembly GCA_021015155.1). Lineage (NCBI taxonomy): Eukaryota > Viridiplantae > Streptophyta > Magnoliopsida > Magnoliales > Magnoliaceae > Magnolia > Magnolia officinalis. Next base: position 66,730,930 of record JAJHSJ010000006.1, on the reverse strand, counting down.
TTGTTTTTTTTTCAAAAGAAAGGGGAAAATTTTATATATACTCCGGCATGCTTTGACAATCTATACTCAGGCAAGTGGACTAGAATCATCCAAAATGTTGTGTATGTAGAATCCACTCCGTCCATTGGGTGAGTCGATTATTTTCACCGTACATATAAAAGTTCATCCCAAAAACATATTCTTATAGGCCACGCCAGTTGGAAAATGTAAAATCTTGTAAAAACCTCTAAGTTCACGTGGTGTGGCCTGTATAAGTTTTATATTAGTGTGATGTGTGTATATTATCTTTTTCATTGTAAACTAAACCTATTTAACGGGTTGGATGAAAGATCTACATCATGGTGGCTCCACACACAAATTATGGTTGGCATGACATCACCATTTTTCCGTGTGATTTGGGCCACATGAGTTGTGAATATTGATGATTTTTTTCATAGAGACCTATCATTGAGGATTGAAACTTATGGACGGAGTGGATTTTGAATATAAAATATGATGGGCCCCAAGAGCTTGAGTGTTGTATGCGCACGTGTAGGGGATTTTCGATTTCCTGTGCGAGGCAAGAGGCTACTATACTGGTGGCACGTACGTTGACGAATTAAATGTCCAAAATGATGGGACCCACTTTTTTCTAATTCATAACCACCGCTAGATGATCTTCATGACCATCCAGTTGGTGGCCAGTAAATGGACAGTTGAAATGAGTAATCAGCTATTAATTAGAGGTTAGAAATATCTCATGAATCTGATTTCAGAGATGTGACCTACCTAATGAAGAGGGAAACGATTGGACGGTTTGGATTGTGATATATTTAGGCTGTGTGTACTACGGTGGTGTTCAGGCCTATCATCAATCGATGCACTCTGCTAACGTATCAAATGACTCCCTTCGGTAGGGAAGGGAGCTTATTAGGGGAAACGGATTGGCTACTCCCCCTGACACCAGCCCCGGAGCTGATGGTCGGTGCTCTGTGGGCCCCACCATGATGTATTTGTTTCATCCATTCCGTTTATCCATTTTTAAATATAATTTTAGGTTTACATCCAAAAAACTGAGAGGGATATAAATCTCCGGTGGACCACATCACCGGAAAACAATAGGGATTGGATATCCATCATTTAAATCCTCCTAAGGCCCACTGTACTGTTTATTTGACATCCAATATGTTTATTAGGTCATAAAGACCCAGATTAAGAGAAAAAACAAAGATCGACTTGATCCAATACTTTTATGGCCCCCAAAAAGTTTTTAATGGTCAAAGTTCCTTCAACACTTTTTCCTATGATGTGGTCCATTTATATTAGGATATATCTCATTTTTTGTATACTACCATAAATTAATCTAGAAAAATATATAGACGGAATGGATGAAACATATACATCATGATGGGGCCCACAGAGCACTGACCATCAGCCATTGGCTGGTGGCAGGGGGAGTAGCCAATCCGTTTCCCTTATTAGGTGCGGCCCCGACCGTGGATCCCATGTTGATATATTTATTGCATATCCATGCCGTCCATACGTTTTTCAAGATTATTTTACATCTTGAAACAAAAATTGAGTCAGATCAAAATCTTATGTGGACCACACAAAAGGAAAACGTGTTGATTAAACCCTCACCATTAAAATTCCTAGGACTCACTGTTGGGCATGCCCAACATAATTTTTATTTTCCGTCTAACCTGTTGAGACCTAGATGAAGATAAAAGACAATATTATCTTGATCCAAAAACTTTTTGGCCCACAAGAAGTTTTTAATGATCATTCACAACTCTTTGCTATAGTGTGGTCCACTTAATATTATAATCTACTTTATTTTAGGGATCATAACTAAAATCAGGTCTAAGAACGGATGGACGGCGTGGATATACAATAAATACATTAACGTGGGCCCCACGGTCAGCACTGCACCATGTTGGATACGGCCAGGGCCGCACCTTCCAGTAGACAAACCTCAAAAATGACAAAATTACCCTTGCCCATGGCTAAAATGACAAATATTGACTTTCGATGCCCCTGTAGGTTACGGTGACTCTTGCTTTAGTTTCCGGGGACTTGCTATCTCACACGTGGCAACTTAAGGTAGGTTTGAAACAATAATCATAAATCAGACCGACTTGACACGTCTACCAAGCAAATGGATGGTTAAAAAATAGTCAACACAGTCCCTTGACCGTCCATTTATTATTTATTATTATTTTTATTTTTAGTTTGCATCGATTGTCCTTTTCTTAGTATTAAATACTCTTATTTATATAAATTTTCTAGAAGATTTCCAAACATTTGGATGGATTTTTTTTTTTTTTTGGTTTTTATAGAAATGATCCGATGCCCTTACTAGGGTTTTGTCTGCCATTGATGGCTAATCAAACTTTCATTTTTAACTTATATATGTAAAATTACATTGTGGAATGTAGAATCATTTATCCATCTATTATGATGACAAAAATAAAAAATAAAAACAATTAAATAAGGGAATCTTAAATGCATACCTTAAAGCTGATAGATTGTTTGAATATGAATCAATGAACTTAGACTTTTTATACATTATTTTTTTAAAAAATACTTTTAAATAAGATTTGAGTTTTATATACAAGTGATAGTGAAGACCAAGTCATATATCTATAATATATTTGTAGAAGAAGAGTATAAGATAATTCAACCCATCACAACTACTCTTTTATTAACTGTATCAGTTCACATCTCACTAAAGAACTTTGGTTACGTAGTACAATCCAAGCATACCACCCTATTACATATTTGAATCGATCACAACTTTTGTGAAGCCCACTAGTGTGCTATTATTCAAACCATTGATCACGTAGGGCCCACCTAATAGACATCTGACGATATACACTACTTATTATTGATTATTTTATTATGGTTATTGTTATTATTTCATTTATTTTGCCTCATATAGATTATGCTTAACTTTATAAGATTTATTGAATTATGTGAGTCTATTGATGGTGTTGTGACATGTCAAATGCATTGATTTGGCCAATGACCCAATGAGGTTTGGTTGTGTTATTCTTATTTGTCATAAGTGTTTATAACAAGTGATGGGTGTGGGCAACACATCAATAAAAGCCAGGTATTGACCAATTTGATTGGATATCTTACATAAGCACATGAGTCTACACATAAAATATAAATGCCACATTGAGTATGGATTATAGTAAATGAATTTTCTTTAGTCTCAATTTAAGAGTATTTACTTTCTCTGCTCAATTTATCAATTTTTTAGCCAACTGGAGCGCACACTACCATGACGATTGTTCTTCCGCCACAAAAAAAATGAAGAAATCACTCTAATAAGGCAAACCACTATCACTATAGTGTTTTATTTTTATTTTTATTTTATGGGTCCTAAAAAAGTCCAAAGTTAAAATCTACTATTGGCAAGTTTATCCAAGTTGTGATTTTAACCCGAGCACTTGTAAGAAGCCCTTTAAATAAATGGTCTATTTACATCTATAAATTTTCATTTTTATTGTAAATGTAAATCATTAAAAGCCCAACAACATTCATCCCGATACATTTTCTAGTCTATTTATGAAAAGATTGCTGCAACAACTATCCACCAACTCGAACAATGCTTGTTGCGTAACAATGGTTCCAACAAGGCTTGTAATCAAGTTCAATCAAGGGAAGTTTGAACAATTCATCACCAACAAAAAAGATATCACGTTTAGGCCTCTCTAGAGATGAGAAGGGGGTAAACCCCTGTTAGTGCATCATAAAAGCTTTTTTATGCAACATTCACACCAATGCAATAACCTTGTGGTAATGACAAGCCAAAATATGTTGCAATATCCTTTCACATGCATAGATCCAACTTTATTACTAGGAAAAGCTTGTGTGTATTTTTTTTCAAAAGACTTTCAATATTGGGTTCCATGGTAGAAAGAGGCACGTTGCATTGTGGTACCTTTCTTGCAATCGGTCCTTATTGAACAACAGACACTTTATTGTAAAAAAGATACAAATCATACTTTGGTGAATTTAGGACTAGTACAGAATATCTTATCCACAAATTTAAAGAAAAAGAGGTTTAGTGTTTGATAGATCGACTATCGCTTACTCAAATAGGTTCAAACCATTTATTGTAGCTCTTAAATGGGTCGAGTAAGAAACAAATGTTCGATGACACCCTAAAGGGATAAATATGATCACTGATTGCAATTTTAAGCTAGGCATAAATTGGGTCCTTATTCATGCCCGGGTAGTAGACTCATAAGAGTTTTAACACTATATCATAGGTTGAGTACCCATTATGGTAAAATTCTATTGTGTGGTGTGAGTGTGTGGGTGTGTGTGGGGTCTGAGTGCACGTGTGTCAAAAATAAAAATTAGGGATAAACCAACCACATCCCTTTTTTAGCTAGAGGTTATCACGGTAGCTCTGAATGGCCATGTGGATGGGACATTGATGATCTCAATCATAGATCATGATAACTAGGTGTGGGGTTTATAGGCATGGATGATGGTGCATTGCTTAGCCCTACCTTGAGGCGAACATGCGTTTTCATTCTCCTTCAATCTATGATAGGTTAGGGAGAGACTTTTTGCATTGAATGATCGACATTGACAAATTTAAAAAAACTACATCGCGTGCGTACATTGGTTAAGGTATGATTTAAGATCATTTTGTAGGTTTAGATGTTCTAGAAATATGAGATTATCAAGACGAGAGATCCTGAGATTAATCTAAAAGATAAATTTTAAAAACCTGTTTAAATTTATCTTTATTTTCAATAAAATCTAACATCTTACAAAATGCCTTAAGCTTTGGGGGACAACATACTGTCACGTACTGTCCTACTCTTGATAATCATGTTAGGATAAATCTTAAAGATATATATGATATTGAAATTGATGGCATTTTAGGGAAATGCCCAATTTGATTTTTAACCCATAATGAGGATATACTAGAAAAATATAAAATCACGTGAGTTGGCTCCGTCCAAATAAAAGAGGAACTTTCCAAGATGCATATAATGTTTTTAAAATATTTAAATATACTAAAAATCTAATGTGACTTAGAGCATGTTTGAATAGAAAATTTTGACTGTATTGTAAAATTATTTTGTAATGATTAAAAATTATAAATATTATCTCCTAATTTGCGCATAAATATCGTCACTAAGTACATGTTCGCGACATCCATATTGAACACCCCATGAGCAATGCCATGCCCACCATGCATGCCTCCTAATGTCATGCCATCATCATCATCATCATCATGGCTTTTTAATAAGAAAGTAAGTTGCAAGTCATGAATGGACTATCATGTCCGATATCATTTTACTAGATTGTAAGAGTGATAATCTAGAACATTTTACTAGATTGTAAGAGTGATCATCTAAAGCATATTAGGATCTATATTATCCCAAAGGATGCAATGAACTATGATGTCAATAACACCATAATAGATTAAGAATATTAGGCTCATGATAGTTGAAATGTCCCACATCATGCATAAGGCCCATGTGGTATCCACCATTACCATCACAAATGACCATCAAACACATCTATTGTTAGATTTTCAAAAGAGCAGTAGAAATTAAAGTTTTCAAAATGTCTAAATTAATTTCTTAGCCCAAAAGGATTCCTGTTGTAATAATCTCATATTTCTAAAACTATAAAAATCTAGAGATGAGTGGTTTAAATTTTACTTGAATGGAAACACAATGTATATCTTGAACTTGTCGAACGCAATCTTCCAAACCAGGAAGTCTCTCCTTTATTTATCTTAGTTGAAAGTGCGTTGATAGCTCACACATTGGCCTTGGTGTTGGGCTGAGCCGATACATGTCCACACGCAAGTACACCCCACATATAGGGGGTGTACATCGAGTCGAACCGAGTCGAGCTGGCCTCAACTCGACTCGACTCGAACACTGACCTCAGCTCGAACTCGGGTCGAGTCGGTCCTCAAGCCTGACTGGCCAGCTCGGCTCGGTTCGGTCAGCAGCTCGGGCCTAGTTCGAGCCAAGATCGAGTCGAGTTCGCCATTGAGGCATTTCCACAAACACCTGAACTGCAACTTCAAAATTCCACTGTTTTACATACAGAGGCAATAATTTTACAGGTATTTTAACATACACCTTCTAAGTAACATAAAAACTAAAAAAATAAAGAGAAAAAAGGTATTTCCATCAGGATATATGAAAACCCACATCATGAATTTCTCTTGAAAGCATATGCTGTTGTGGTTCTCGCCACCTTTGAATTGGGTATGGGATTGTTTTTGCTATCAGGGTGGGTAGCTATTGCAGTTAAAACCGGTCATATGAAGCTAGTGTGGGTAGCTATTGCACTACTTCACGTTGCAGTTGCCTGTACCAAACCTTCCTTGTCATACATCATCAACAATGACAATCAAATAAATAACTTATCTAGTTTTTCATCAACAAGAAGCTAGTGTGGGTAGCTATTGCACTGCTTCACATTGCAGTTGCCTGTACCAAACCTTCCTTGCCACCAGCCACATTTCGTTGAGTCATTTTATCAAACAATTGGTGAGCGACATCAATGACAAAGTAACTGAGTCACTAACTGGTTCGATCCGAGTTCGATTCGAGCTGCATTCGAGCTGGATTCGATCCGAGTCGAGTCGAACTGAGGCTTACTCGAACTCGGCTCGAACTCATTTTCAAGCTAAAAAAATCAGCTTGAACTTAGCTTCTAACCGAGTTGAATCGAGCTTTTTCGAGTCAAGTCGAGCGAGCTAACCGAGCTATCTTGGTTCGTGTACACCCCTACCCACATATGGACACGTGATGGAGAGGTGGAATCTTTTTTCTCTCTCTGCACTTTCTTACTTTTTCCTCATTCTCTACAAGTTGACACCCAAAGGGGGTGGGCATCTATCTCTATACTTGGAATGCTTTCACCCTTTTAGGATATGATAATTTATAATGAGTAATTTTTAATTTTAGGGGTATGCTAGTTATGATACACTGCTACCCTATAGTTTTTCATATGCTCAACATTAATGAAATCTTGTAATCTTATATTATCCATACATACATATTTGATCCAATTTCTCCACAAGCATGGCCGTCCACTAAAGACCCATTGTCTATGTAGATCAAGTGATGGACTAGTACATTATCATCAAGTGCGATAAAAATATTTTTAATAATTAACATAAAAGTTTAACGGTTGAAAATTGTTTTGAAAGCCTTTTAAAACATTTCAATGATAATTTAGTGGAAAAAAAAATCACTTGATGAAACTCTGATCTCCTAAATCTATGCCAAAAATAAGTTCTATAAAACCAGTGGATCCCTTGTTACACTATGTAAGGATCAATGGACCTTTATATATATATATATATATATATATATATATATATATATATATATATATATATATATATATATATATATATATATATATATATATACCCACTTTTTGTTGTTTACTACATGTCGTCATAAAGCAAGTTAAAACACACATAATCAAGACCTTGAACCTCACTCGTATGCAAGTCTAAGGATTAATTAGATTTCAATGTACGCTTAAGTTAATCATAGTCTAGGCAATGGGCCCATTGGGTCTATACCCATTGGACACTCACACTCACACTCTCATGTAGGGTAGGATGAAAGCACACCGACTCCAAGTCATGCCTGATGGTTTCCATACTAACTTATCATCAGTTCCCTCACTTAGGATGACCATATCCATCATCATAGTTATGATAAAGATTATATTTTCATTTTTATTAGCTACATGATGACATTGTAAAACAAGCTAAAGAAGACATGATCAAGACATTAAACCCCCATAAGATTCCAAGTCTAAGGATTAATTTGATCTAATGCATCCTCAAGTTGATTATAGTCCAGGCATGATGGACTTCTCTATTTAATGACTTAATCTCAATCCACCAATATAAGTACACAACAGGTCCAACACTAAGAGCCTTTATCCATAACACACTCACATTCCTATGTAGAATAGGACAAAGGCATATCGAATTCTTGTTGATGACAGAAACCTTTACCCCGACTAGCGTTAGTTCTCTTTTCACAGGATGACTACATCCATCCATTTATCATCATAAAGATGACAACAACCATGAGTTTGTCCTACACCCTAGTAGGAGATTATAAAACAATAAAATATTAATATTCATGGATCAAAACTCTCCCCTTGTCAGTGACAATATGTCAATCTTAAGGTCTTAAAGATAATTAGAGAAATTCCTCTCATTTAACCCAAGTTCATTTATGTTTTAAGATATTATTGCATATTAATTATGTCATAATTACATATACACCTATGACCCATGGCTATCATGATCTATGACTAAGATCATCGATATCATAGCTTTACTTAAACTAATATACCATTTAAGCTAAGTAGAACAATATAACACTAAGGCTTCCAAACCATTAGTAGGTCCAATTACATAACTACAAATTATATTCCTATGAAGCAACTAGTTTGTTACGCCCCAAACTCAGAAATCGGGCTCACAAAATTTTCGATCGCCGAATCCGATGCCGACAGCCTCCGTAGTACCCATTCTCGGCTCCCAGTGTGCATATACCAGGTTCCGATCCTGAGATCCTAGAAGGAGGTTTTTTTTTTTTTTTTTTTTACATCAATTTGTCTCATAAGAAGCATAACCACAAGTATACCCAAATCACAAAGGCAACATCATCACCACATTTCCACTAATATAAACATTTGAATATAGTGTTGAAAGAGAAATACATATATCAAAAATCAAAGCTCTAGAATATAGCTCTACGCTCCAAGCTCAACTCTGCTGCGACCTAACGTCACCTGCACGCATCTATCGTGCGTAAGCTTATAGAAAGCTTAGAGGTTAGTGTAAGTGTGTGCATAAGGTAAGTGTCAAGTATTCAATACAATGTCATAATCATACAATGTCGAAAATACTGGCAAGATCATGAATCATATGATATCAGAATAAGTGGAAATACCGACCAGTCCATGAGTCATACAACATCAGAGTACGCAATACAGATCAGCTATGCAAATGAGGAGTCATAAAGAGCCAAATATCAGATGCCGAGGATGCAATGTAATATACAATTCCTGATGAGTTCACGAATACCGTCAGCCGTATCTAGACCGTATAAATGCATAATGTACTGAAAATGGCATTCAGATGCCCTACACCTTTGGGGACCTTTTGTTGGGTGGTTATGTCGTGTGGGCTAAAAGTGCAGGGGCTACTTATCATGTTGATGTTGCGCAGCACGCCAACAACGTAGTGAGCCTAGATCCAATCTCAGGCCTCACCCACAAACGATAAACAAGAAGACATATAAACTAGAAGTAGATCAAAGCAATCCAAAACAAAACACAAGACAAGATATACGTGAAAAAACTCCAAACTAGGGTAAAAAACTACGGATGCAAACTTTCACTATGAAGAACAAAGATTACAAGGCAATATACTAACCTCTCCCTTGGAAGAACATAGAAAACCCTTTGCCCACACCTTAAATTTATTTTCCCAATATTCCAATACACCTAGAAAAGCCCTAGGAACACCTATATATAGTTTAGGCAACTTCCCTTCCGCACCCTTGCGAAAGGTGACACCAAAACCCGCAGTCCGCCTCAGATTCAGAAAGAATCTACGTAACCTACGACTAGTCGAAGGGGAGCTACGACTGGTCGAGCTACGACTAGTCGAACAATCCCTACGACTGGTCGAAGAGCTCGGACATGAAAAACGATGCTCGCTGGACTTTGAGTCGAACCGATCCACGACCGGTCGAGCAGGCCCCTACGACTGGTCAAACATAACCCACGACCTGTCGAAGGTGGCCCTAGATGTGGCTCCACATCTCAACAATCTCCCACTTAGCGACACATCGCCATAAACCTTCGTCTTCTTCATCCGAAGTGCACCACCTCCACGTCTTCAAGCCTGAAGACCAATCAAAGTTGAACAGAACTTCAGCTTCTCCCGCGTGACCGCTTTGGTCAACATATCCGCAGGATTCTCACTTGTATGAATCTTCTCCAGAGCAATTGATCCATATTCCAGTAACGAACGTATGAAGTGATATCTGATGGCAATATGCTTGGTTCTTGAATGAAAGGCTGAATTCTTAGCCAAGTGTATTGCATTCTGACTGTCACTGTACAACTTACAATCTGCTTACTTCTTACCCAACTCTTCCATAAAACCTTGCATCTACACCATATCATTACATGCTTCTGTAGCCGCAACATATTCTGCTTCTATCGTACTGATAGATACTATCTTCTGTAACTGAGAGACCCAACTGACTGCAGCACTACCTAGAGTAAAAACATAACCTGTAGTGCTTCTTCTGTTGTCGATATCTCCTGCCAAATCTGAATCAACGTAGCCTTGTAACTTGATTTCTGATCCCCCATAACACAGCCCTACATCCTTAGTACCTACCAAGTACCTAAGGATCCACTTCACAACTTCCCAATGTTCCTTCTCGGGTTGTTCATAAACCTGCTAATAACTCCCACTACTTGAGCAATGTCTGGTATCGTGCTCACCATAACATACATGAGACTCCCAATAGCTGACGCGTATGGAACTTTAGTCATGTACTCCAGTTCCTCCTACGTCTTTGCACCTTGTTCCTTAGATAGCTTGAAGTAGTTGGCTAATGGAGTGCTAACCGACTCAACACCTCCCATATTGAATCAATCAAGTACCTTAGTTATGTACTCTGCCTGTGACAAAACTAGTTTCTTATTTTCCCTATCACGCTTTATCCTCATGCCTAGGATTTGTTTTGCAGCTCCCAAATCTTTCATGACAAATTCTCTAGACAATTGTCTTTTGAGATCTGAGATGTCTTTCATGCTTGAACTGGCCACAAGCATATCATTAACGTACAGAAGAAGGATGATGTACGACGTATCAAACTTCTTCAAATAACAACAGTGGTCAGCATGACATCTCCTGTAACCGTTTTCCGACATGAAACTGTCGAACTTCTTGTACCACTGCCTCGGGGCCTGCTTCAGGCCATATAGACTCTTCTTTAGTCTACACACTTTGTTCTCTTTTCTTGGTGCCACGTATCCTGTCGGCTGATGCATATATATCTCTTCTTCAAGGTCCCCATGAAGAAAGACTGTCTTAACATCTAGCTGCTCTAGATGTAAGTCCTCTGTAGCCACTATACTCAAGACCATACGAATCGTAGACATTTTCACTACAGGTGAAAATATTTCAGTGAAATCGATACCTGCCTTTTGTTGAAACCCTTTCACAACCAATCTGGCCTTGTACCGTTTCGAACCATCGTGCTCTTCCTTCAGTCTGTAAACTCACTTGTTATGAAGAGCTTTCTTACCCTTGGGTAGAGTGACTAGCTCCCATGTACGATTAGACTTAAGAGAGTCCATCTTATCATCCATGGCCTGCTCCCACTTAACCCGTGTATCTGACTGTAATGCCTCTTCAAAACACTCTGGCTCACCATTATCTGTCAGCAGTAGATAATGTAAGGAGGGTGAGTATCGGACCGTGGGCTTCCTCTCCCTAATAGACCTCCTCACAATCGGTGTCTGTGACTCTTCCTCATAATGCTTCTGTGCATGATCATCCTGTGGTGCTGTAACACCCGTGTCTGATAACTCTTCCAACTCTACGAATTCCTTTTCATTGGCCTTAGTTTCTTGCACACTGTCCTTATGCATCACTTTTTCATTGAAGACTACGTCTTTCTTCTGATGATTTTCCTATTTTCTGCATCCCAAAACCTGTAGCCAAAATCATGCTACCCGTATCCTATAAACGTGCACCTCATGGACTTCGCATCTAGCTTATTTCTGTGCTCTGCATCAATGTGAACATATGAAGTGCAACTAAACACTCCGAGATGTGCAAGGTTCACTTCTTTTCCAGACTACGTTTCTTCTGGTAGCCCACCATCCAATGGTGCTGAGGGACTTCTATTGATGAGATAGGCGGCTGTATTCACAGCATCTGCCCAAAAGGTCTTGGGCAACCCTGCATGTAACCTCATGCTCCTGGCGCGCTTAAAGATGGTTCTGTTAATGTGCTCAGCCACACCATTCTGTTGTGGTGTCCCTGGAATCATTTTCTAATGTTTGATTCCATTTGCCGTACAATACTCCTCAAATCTCTTATCACAGTACTCTCCCCCATTATCAGATCTGTTTTACCTATCTCATTTTCTACTATAACTTTCCACTTCTTAAATACATCAAATATATCAGATTTATGCTTTAAGAAATAGACCCATAGTTTTCTACTAGCATAATCAATGAAAGAAACAAAATAGTGTGAGCCACCAAGTGATAATACCTGTGCCGATCCCCATACATCAGTTTGCACAAGCTCCAACAGATGCGTCTTTAGAGCGCATCCTGTCTTCTTGAAGCTTACCCTCTTCTGCTTGCCATACACGCAGTCTTCGTAGAATTCCAAGTCAATAGATTTCAGCTTTGGTAGCTTCCCTTTTGACAATAACACTTTCATCCCCTTCTTACTCATATGTCTTAACCTCTGATGCCATAACTGCCCATTCACTCCAGTTGATGCGATTGCAAGTGAACTATACGATCCTGAAGTCACGTACAAAGTACTTTCCTTCTTGCCTCAAGATATCACCAAGGCACCTTTTGTGATCTTCCAGGAATCACTGGTGAATGTCGTCACATAACCGGTATCGGCCAACTGCCCCACTGAGATCAAGTTACGTTTTAAACTTGGTACATGTCTGACATCCTTCAATTTCAAAACCGTTCCGTCTTTCTGATTGACATGAACGTCTCCCTTTCCAACAATACTGCACGGCTCATCATCACCCAGGTAGACTCTCCCAAAGTCACCTGACACATAATCACGCAGAACTTCCTTACACGAAGTAGCATGAAACGAGCACCCGAGTCTATAACCCAAGATTCATTCCTCGCATCAAGAGACAAGATCAACGCTTCTGTGTCACTCTCCTCAGATAGATTCACTGAATCCTTCCTACCTTGAGAACTTTCTTCTTGTTTCTTGAGTGCTCTGCAATCACGTTTCATGTGCCCCTTCTTGCCGCAATGCCAACACCCGTCTTTGTCTTTTGGTCCCTTGGACTTCTTCCTCGACTTAGAACGCCCGTGTTTATTGCCTCATTTGTTCAGCGATCTTCCTCTTCCTTCAACGTTTAGATCATTCCCTGAATCCCCTGAAACTCCTGATGTCTTCCTTCTAGATTCTTCACTGAGAATTAGACCGGCCACATCATCAAATTTCAGTTTTGTCGACCCTGAAGAATTGTTCACAGCAATTACCAAACCATCCCAACTGTTTGACAAACTGGATAAGATCAATAATGCCCCGACCTCATCCTCAAAAATAATGTCAACGGATTCCAACTGGCTCGTGACTGTATTGAACTCGTTTAGATATTCAGCCACGCTCCCACCATCTGACATCTTCATGTTGAATAGCTGTTTCATGAGATGAACCTTATTGGATGCAGAGGGTTTTTCTTACATGGTGGTTAGGGCTTCCATTAATTCTTTTGTAGTTTTCACCTTGGATATATTGAAGGCGACGCTCTTAGACAAAGAGAGTCGGATCGTTCCTAAAGCCTTCCTATCCAGTAAAAACCATTCCTCATTTGTCATCTTTTCTGGTTTCCTCTCTTTTCCTCCTAGAGGAACATAGAGGTCCTTCTGATACAGATAATCCTCCATCTGCATCTTCAAGAAGGCAAAGTTTGAACCATCAAACCTCTCAATTCTAGTTTTTCCTTCTTCTGTCATCGTTCCCAATAGAACTAAACTAATAGCTTTGATACCAGTTGTTGCGCAGCACGCCAACAACGCAGTGAGCCTGGATCCAATCTCAAGCCTCACCCACAAATGATAAACAAGAAGAAATATAAACTAGAAGTAGATCAAAGCAATCCAAAACAAACCACAAGATAAGATATACGTGGAAAAATCTCAAACTAGGGTAAAAAACCACGGATGCAAACTTCCACTAGGAAGAACAAAGATTACAAGGCAATATACTAACCTCTCCCTTGGAAGAACATAGAAAACCCTTTGCCCACACCTTAGAATTATTTTCCCAATATTCCAATACACCTAGAAAAGCCCTAGGAACACCTATATATAATTTAGACAACTTCCCTTCCACACCCTTGCGAAAGGTGACACCAAAATCCGCAGTCCGCATCAGATTCAGAAAGAATCCGCGTAACCTATGACTAGTCGAAGGGGAGTTACGACTGGTCGAACAATCTCTACGACTGGTCGAAGAGCCCGGACATGAAAACGATGCTCGCTGGACTTTGAATTGTACCGATCCATGACCGGTCGAGCAGGCCCCTACGACCGGTCGAACATAACCCACGACTGGTCGAAGGCGGCCCCAGATGTGGCTCCACATCTCAATAGTTGATGCTCACGATAAGCAGATTGCTTCGCCTAAAGGAAGAAAATGGGTGAAAGCACAAACATCCATTACCGTTGGGCTCATGAGACCGCATTTGAAGTGGAAGGTGTTGGTTAATCGGCTCCAGAAGTTCGAGGCTGAGGAAAGGAAGGATGTGTATGCTAGGAATTCAAAAAAGAGAGCTTGATATATTCGTACATGTCGACTTGTCTCCATGAATCGCCATGATGTTGGAGTACGTGATTATACTATTCTTCCCACTCTTTCATTGGTTTTGGCCATGATCATCAAGCTTTGAAGGCACACGCAGGATCTGGAAAATCAAATTGAAGCAATAATTTTTCATCTAGATAGCTTGGGAAGAACTGATCCATCATTGAAATTTCATGGCGAGTAACTTTAGGGTGGAAGGCCGATCCAAGTGAAAGAAACGATCTGTCTTGATCGACAGGGATGTCGAAAACAATATCGTTTATGATAACGAGAGAGCGAGTGCTTAACTCTTGTATGAGATCTTCCTGATGGAAAGTTGAAGGAGCAAGAGATGAAGAAATAACCATGATAGTGATAGAAGTTTTGGAAGAAGAAGAGGGATAATCAAAATGGATATTAAAAAAAATGCATATCTATCGGTCAAAAGCGTGCGCATTAATGAAAGGATAATCATAACTCTTCGTATGATTCGATCGTTTAGAAGAATTTTCTACATGTCACAATAGCAATTATGGAAAAATGAAGATCAACATTCGAGTTTTGTCTTGTTCGAGCAGAATCAATAGAGAGCTGACACGTGGAATGAAAGACTGATCGCATTTATCGCATTGAACAACGAACCACCATTGCTGTCACGTTTTTGCTCAAAGGCGAAGTGACATGGGGGCAATGTTGTACCCTATTTTTTATCGTTCTTGGACGAGCTAATTAGAAAAAGACACGTGTCATTGCACAAATAATATAGAGCACACATAAGATCTTTGAAGATATTTATGATGCATGATGTTGGTTGAATAATACGTGTCAGCTGAAGACGAAACGTAGCCGAGTAGTGAAAGATGGAATGTGGTCAAGTGAGAAATGGTTACTAAGACAGGTGTCAAAAAAGAATCTAAAAGGCTAGAGTGGCATTCAAGTGGTTGTTGTAACCGATTAACATGGGAAGAAGCATAGTAATTACTCTAGAGCCTATCAATAGTAAATGAGCTCAACTAAGCAAAGCATTTTATACCAATCCAATCAAACAAATTAAATTTACCAATTATTACTCATGTTTCTTAATAAAATTTATCTTTTATATTCTTTACCGTAACCAATAGCATAATCCTATATTAGAAATAGTTATAATTCCGTCATTGAATTCCTTGGTGGTAATCCAAGTATATACTTGTATGATTCATTTATGGTATAATAGAGAAAGGTACTTTTCACTTATTCAATGCAGTTGAATATAATCATTTCATTTTTACGTACTTTTTACGGGAGAGTATGTAAAAATCCAGAGGCAACTGATTGACCCAACGGACGGTTAGGATGATCAGATGATCGATTGGCATGTCCACTGCAACTTAAAAGCGCTGCACTTTCGAGAAATGGCAAGTATACTCGGTCGACTTGCCTCACACGTGGACTAAGTCGCAAGTGGGATTATCTTCACTGTCCAAGTAGGCCACACGTGTATATAGAATTTGGACTGTTCATTCAGTTGTAGATATATGTCTTGGCAGGATTAACTGATGAATGGCTCAGATCCTGTACACGTGTTCTTTGTTTCCACATGCGAGACGAGGCAGCGCAATAATATCGATCGTCGATTTCAATTTATCGCGGATGATAGGAATGGACAGAAATACCCTTCAACGACTGATAGTTTTGGACACGGCCGCTGACTGCATGTGCCGTCCAATGCGAAGAATGAGTCCGTTCTCCGTGTCGAGTACCCACATTTTTTGATAGATTCATCCATTTTTCATCTTTTCTGCAATACACTAGTATAAAGTTGTACAAATGTAGAATACTAGAGTTGGAAATGGGTGTCTCTATCAATTTCGGGGATGTAGTAGATATTTCCTTCTCACCCAGTGCATAAAACCTTCACAAGAAATTACGGGGATATTCTCGCGTGTAGAAATTGAAGAGGCCAGGTCGATTCACACGTGCCAAATAGCATGAGTGTCAGGAATCTGGACCACCATCGTGTGGGGTTCACCGTGGGTACCTTCTGGCCTAAAAATAAAGGCCCTCTCATTAGACTGACCGTAAATTTTCGTTGGTTAGCATTGTTCTAACCGTTCATTTATAGGTACCTGATAGGTGAACGATCTGGAAGGATGATGTTTGAAGTGGGCCCCACCTGATGATGGTTCAACGTGGCACCCGTGTAATAATTCAGTGCGTGTGCGGCAGAGTGGCCTTTCCTCGCGCAAATCGCCCTGGTATTTTGAGATCAAAAGGAAATTCTAAGAGATTCGCGACAACAAAAATTGGAGTAGTGAATTGCGACGCACGTGTAAATTTACACACGTTTGAAATATCTGAACCATATATAAGATTCTTATCTATATGAATATTCCACGTGAAAAAATAGATTTTGATCCAGTTATGATTTGATTATAAATTTATGTCAAATACAGACCGTTGGTTTTTCCATTCCAAAATCCAATTCATCCTAGATTTATGACCCATGTAATAACAATATTATTATGATCTATGGACAATAGAAAATATTTAAAGTGTTCCAACTAAAATAACGGTCCAGATCTAAATAAAACATGGAAGGTGTGCACGTGTATGTGACCTCATTGACATCTCCTCGCGAAGAACCATGACATTCCTGTACATTTAAATACATAAATAAATAAATAAATAAATAAAGATAATTATATATTATTTATCTATTTTCTAATATAATAATTAAAAAAGAAGCGACTACCCACATTCCAAAGTCGTTCCTCCATAAGAGCAAATCAAAGCACTCTTTCTTTCCTCTCTCTCTCTCTCTCTCTCTTTCTCTCTCATCCTCTGTTTCTGTCTCTCTCTCAAAGAGAAAAGCAAAGCAAAGCACTCTCTCTTTCTCTCTCTTTCGAAGAGAAAAAGACCATGTGCATGTCTGCAACTCGGTAGAGGAAAAAAAAGGAGAGAGGAAACAGATATGGGGAATTGCTGGGGGACTCCAGTTACAACGACTCAGAGCCCAGGAACTACTGGAACTTCAAGCACAATCACAGGTAAATGGAAAAAGCAATTCTAGAACTGGGTCTTGACAAAAATTCAATTTTTTAAATTATTCTCACATGGGTTTTTCTCCCTGCCTCTTGAATACTCTCAATTTGCTGTTTCTTGCATGTTCTTTTTATAATTTTATAATTTTCTTTGTTTCTTGTATTAAATCCCCTCTTTTTGTATAATTCTGATGGTGCCAAAAGAACAGAAAGGAAGAAAAAAGAGCCTTTCTTTTCTTGTTTTCCGGGTCTTGGAATATTTTCAGTTATTTTCTGTTATCCGTAGATGGCTTTTTCACCACCTTTTGGGTAAAAAAGGTGGAGTATATCTTGAGAAAAAATCGAATATTTTCCATAATTTAGAATTGAGTTTTTTCTCTCTGTCTGAAAGAAAATTCTGTAATTTCCATTGACTTCAGTTGGAGTTTCTTTTTTATTTTTAATTTTTTTTATTTATCATTTTGATTTTTTTTATTGTAAAATCTCCTGTGTTTGCACTTTTTTTTTTATATATATAATTAAAAAAGTGTTATATACAATTGTCTATTTCAATTCATTGCCCTTTTCCCAGTTTTTATACTCTCTTGGCAGCAAAAATTGAAAATTTGTTCAATTTCTCAGATGGGTTTCTTTAATTTTTATGATCTTTTCCATTTTTATACAATTTTGAATGGATATTCAAATAATTTTCTCCGCTTTTATTCTCAAGTTTTCCTTTTTGAATAATCTGGAAAAAAAAATCCAGTTTTTTCCATAATCTCACATCAGTTTATTATTATTATTATTATTATTATTATTTTCCTAATTTAGATAATGATATAGATTCTATCTCTTTGTTCGATCTCGAGAAGAGATTTGTATTTGGAATTATATGGGATTGGTGTCTTTTATTTTACTGTATCCTTTCTTTTTATTTATGTATTTATTTTTGTAATTATAGGAACGTCAAAGACCAACAGCACTGAAGGGCGGCTTTCGAGCAGCCCCAGCGGGTTCTCGAGCAGCTTGGAAGATGTGTTTTCTCATGGACAGATCCTACCCACTCCCAATTTGAGGATATTCACTTTCGCCGAATTGAAGAGCGCGACAAGGAATTTCAAACCCGATACAGTTCTTGGAGAAGGGGGCTTTGGTAGAGTTTTCAAAGGGTGGGTCGATGAGAAGACTTACGCCCCAGCGAGAATCGGAAGTGGGATGGTGATCGCGGTGAAGAAATTGAATCCAGAGAGCTTGCAAGGATTCAAAGAATGGCAGGTAATTCAGTTCAGTTCAATTCACCACATCATCTCTACATATTATTTTTTTCTGCTCCTCCATTGGATTTTGGCAGGTAATTCATTTTGATAATTCGTTTTTCTGTATGGGTGCGTTTGATTCTTTTGTTCATGGTTTTGTTTCATCTTTAAAAAAATAATAATAATAAGAATTAATTAATTTCTTGTGTGGCAATGTTTCATTTGAGTTGTATGAAATTGGGTTGTTTGGCAGGGCGATAAAGTACGACAATTCATGTAATGTGTTCACAACCGTCACCTTACATGTAGTGCATAAATGTTCCTCGATCCAAACCATCTAAATTGTTGGCCGATTGTGGATGGAGCATATCCCAGAAAACTGCATCAATGGATGATATTAACTGTTTGATTGGTAGTCATCAAATGGATGGTTAAAAATGACTAGTAGTTAATGGTCAAAACTCAAGAAACCTCTAATTAGAGGTCAGGATTGCCTGCTCAGTCTGATTTTGGGACTATGACCCATCTAAAGCGAATGATTGTGTTTTTTAGTATAAGAGCTCCTTGGATATTTGTTTTTCAATTAATCTTAGGATCCAAGTCTTTTAAGCTTGAATCTTTTTTTTTTTTTCCGGAGTTTAGAGAAATTGGCTGTAGTTGTTTCTCATATAACTTTTAAGTTAAAACCTTGGTAGTTCGGATTCTTCAGACTCGAGATTATGAAGGTTGGTTACTTGATATCTGGTAGAATCCTTAGACACGTAGATTACGATAGAACTTCTTGACATATGTCTGTGCATTTATGTATACAAGCAATGCTAATGTACTTCTCACATTAGATGGATGGGCGTGGCCACCTGAGGTACACCCTATCCACAATGGGCCAAACAGATTAACGGTCTAGATTTAATAGGGCAGCAAGTACTTCATAACTTGTTGGTGGGTGGGTTTTTGTGACTAACAAAGCACCTGTTATTATTTCAATTCCCCAAATGGGAATTGGGTTAGGCCAAGACCAGGCAGGGTAGGTGTAGATGTCAATGCCCTTCTCAATCCGCTTTATGATTTTTATCAATGTAGTTTTATTCACGTGTTCATGTATTCTTTTCTTTGTGCAGTCGGAGGTGGACTTCTTGGGGAGGCTTTCTCATCCAAACCTTGTGAAGCTCTTGGGATACTGTTGGGAAGATAAAGAACTTCTCTTAGTATATGAATTCATGCAGAGAGGGAGCTTAGAAAATCACCTTTTTAGAAGTAAGTCATACGAATAAAAGTTACTGATTTCATCACAATTTTCGTGCTAGTTTTATTTGTATTTATGTGACAATTGAACCATTATGAATAGGTCATGCCCCAAAAATTTCCTCCATTAGATGATATAAGCCGCCTGATTACTGGCTTGCAAATAGATGATTCAACCAATGCTCCACATTCAAGATGAAAAAATAAAAATAAAAATCCAATCTTATAAGATTTTGCAATGGGGGAGATTTTGGGGTCATAATTCATTCATGATAGGTCCCACTAGATAAACAGCCTGGATTACAGAAAGATATGCCCAACTGCATTTATGTTTGCTGGTTGAACGAAAAACACTGTTCATATTTTTCATTGCAGTTGTGTGACTTTCTTTATTCATGATTCCCACATTACTTCCATGCATCAATAACTCTTTGACAGCTCTCCCACCTCTGTTTCTACCCTCTTGGTTTGAAAAAGGATGGTTATTGTTCATTTTCTCTGATAGCACACTTTACATCTCTTTCTACTTTCTCTGTTTGATTATTCTTTACACATGCATTGTTGACAGGAGGGTCTGCTGTTGAGCCGATTCCGTGGAACATACGGCTCAGGATAGCCATAGGCGCGGCCCGAGGACTTGCCTTCCTCCACACTTCTGAAAAGCAAGTTATATACCGGGATTTCAAAGCATCGAATATCTTGCTTGATTCGGTTAGATAATGCTCTAAATCTCCTCTTAATAAGACTAAGTTCTTACATGGTTTCCTCATTGTAACTCATCTTTTTTACCCCTCCATTTTGTAGGATTACAACGCAAAAATTTCTGATTTCGGGCTGGCTAAAAATGGTCCATCTGCGGGAGATTCACATGTTACCACCAGAGTCATGGGCACTTATGGATACGCAGCACCAGAGTACGTTGCTACAGGTAATTAACAGATCCTCCCCACCCTTCTTTAGTATTCTACATATATTCCTCTATGCTATAGTAGCTTTCTTCTTTCGGTGTGTGTGTGTTTTTTTTTTTGGTTTTGTTTTGTGTGTGTTTTAAACCTTTTGGGTCGGTCCTGTTCAAACCCATCTTGGGTTTAATGCAAGCTCGACCCCAATGCAAGTAGATTTGCTTGTTATTGGGAAAGGAGAGAGATCCCCTTGTTAGGTACAATCTTTTTCTGAAATATTTGGCAGGAATTGCCATGCTCAGGATACACGTCTGAGATCCAGACTGTTTATCTTGTGGGCCTTTCTCTGAAATCTCATAGGCATGGTGAGACTAAATGCCCAACCCGAGGACCTTTTCCTGCTAAATATGGACCCTTTTTAATCAAGGTATTCGATAACGGTAACAGCGGCCATAACAGTCAGCCTTACAGTGGGCTATAACACCCGTAACGGCCATTACGACCTTGTAACAGTCGGAATTCATTTTTAAAAGATGAAAATGTATTGATACCATATTGGTCCATTACAAGCTCATTGCAATTGTTTATGCAATTAAACCATATAGGTTGTACTCTGAGTTAAGAGCCGGGCCACGATTTCTAAAACAAACCCGACCCATTGCCTATTTTGCCTAGTCCAAACCCGCCTCAAAAGTGGGTCAGGCCAGCTGACCCAGGGTCTGACCCAACCCATTGCTTTCTTAGTAGTACCCCGTTAGATGAGACCAATCTTATATGTGTGCTGCTCTGAATGTCTAATTCATTCTTAAAATGCTACTTGATCTGGACTGACAAATGTGGTCTCATCAACCAGGCCATCTCTACGTCAAGAGTGACGTCTACGGTTTTGGGGTGGTGTTGCTAGAGATGCTTTCAGGCCAACGAGCGCTCGACCAAAACCGCCCGAGCGGGCAACACAATCTGGTAGACTGGGCGAAGCCATTGCTATCAGAGCGGAGAAAGCTAGCACGGGTAATGGACCCCCGGCTGGAGGGCCAGTATCCATCAAAAGGCGCAAGCCAAGCGGCCCAGCTCACTCTTAGATGCCTTGCAGCAGAGCCGAAGAATCGACCATCCATGAAAGAAGTTGTGGAGACTTTGGAGGAGATCCAGGCCATCAAGGTCAGGCCCAAGGAATCTAAGACCAGCTCTGCACGTCAGGTGGGCCACCATCATACCCACCACCAACCACCACCCAGCCGTTCCCCGATTCATCCACAGATCAACGGCATTGGCACCGGAGGTCGCACCCATCATCAACTCCCTCCAAAATTGAGGTAATTTAGGCCACAGGTGCGTGTTGGATCGTTTGGACGGTCCCCATTTTTTGTATTTGTTTTGTTTTGTTATCTTATTATTATTATTTTTTTTACGGACAATGATTTTGTGTAAAGGATAATTGGGTTATCAGGTAAATGATCTCTCTTTAATCATAAGGTGGAAAGCTTATTTGGTCTTGATTTTATTGCCTTGAATGCTTGTAGCTTGCCAATGGTGATCAGGGCCGTTCATCTAGTTAAGCCAACAATGGATGGTCCTTGGTGCAATATTCCCATCAATTGGAGTTCTGGTGGGTCCCATCAGGTTTTGCAAATGGAAACTCACTGCTGAGACTATAAGCTAACAGTTCACATTTGATGGAGTTGCATGATTTTCATATCCCCACCATCCATGAAAGAATGAGTGGTTATGATCATGGTGGGTGTGATCCCTGTGGGGCCCACTGTGATGTATGTGTCTTACATCCAGACCGTCCATCCGTTTTGATGGCTCATTTTAGGCCATGATTCAATCACCACTGTTTCCTCTGGTGTGGTCCACTTGAGTTTTGGATAGGCTTATTTTTAGGATCATGCCCTAAAATGAGCTGTCAAAATGGATGGACTATGTGGATGTAAGACATATACGTCAAGGTGGGCCCCTGTCAGGGATCCACCGTATAATTGTGGCGGACTTGAGATAGTCTGTCTGGCTAATCGAGTCTTATGTATCAACGGTCGCGGACAGGTTAAAAAGAAAATAGTCAGTGGTCCAAATCCAGTGCAGATAGTGATGGTTGAGATTATATGAGTAGTCAGGACAATACCACGGAACAATGATGCCTTAGATTTGGATGGTCGGGATTGATGTGCATGTAACCCAAATGTGAAGTGCAAGATGTTTCAGCTGCTGCCTGCCTCTCTCTCTCTCTCAATCATTTCAGGATCTCACCATTTCTAGCAAAAGAGTCTGTGAGGTAGGTAGAGCTGGGCATCCAGTCGAGTAGGACTGAGTTAGGGCTGATCCGACTCGATCCGGTTTTGAAATAGGTCTGACCTGAACTTGAACCGACTCGGTACCGAGTCCAGCATGCCTAACCCAATCTGAGTCCAGGTCTGGCCTGGACTAATCCGGACCAAATCCTACCCGGTCACAAGTATTGGGTTAGGTTGATCGACATCCTACCCGGTCACAAGTATTGGGTTAGGTTGATTCGACACTGAGTCGAGTCGGGTGCAACAGGTATTCACAGGCTGAAATCACCACCCAAAGCTTAGATTCACTTGCCAGAACTGCAGCCTCTCAATCAGCTACGTCAAATCTGAGTTTTTTTTTTTTTTTTTTTAATATATATATGGCAAGTTTCAGATTGAGTTGAGTCAGTACCAAGTTGGATTTCGGGTCTAGTCGAGTCGAGTTATTGGATGACTTGAACTCAACTCGGTTTGAGTTTGGATTGGACAAAGTCAACTCGATTCAAATTGGCTCACTCACTCAGTTCAGCTCGAAAGGGATCTAAACGAGTTGAGTCATCCTGTGCCAGCTATAATTCAGATTGGCTCACTCACTCAGATCAGATCGAAAGGGATCTGAACGAGTCGAGTCGTCCCGTGCCCAGCTATATTTGCCAGGTATGCGGGAGAAGGAAATGAGCCCAAGAATGGGGAAGATCCAAAACTTAAGTGGGCCATACAATGGAAAACTGTGGGGCCATTGGAACCTTGGTGGGGTCCTCGATGATGTTTATATACCATCCAAACCATTCATAATGTTATTTGCATTGTGATGAACTGAAAACACAAATAATAGCTTCCAAGATACCCGAATTTCCTATGCCTAACGTGATCTCCACTCAAATTTATGTCATATCCTGCCTTGATGTCCGTGTGACAGCTAGAGCTGGGCATCGAGTCGAGTTGGACCGAGTTAGGGTTGACTTGACTCAATCCGATTTTAAAATAGACCTGACCTGAACTTGACTCGACTCGGTACTGAGTCTAGCATACTTGAACCGATCCAAGTCTGGGTCTAGCCTAGACTAATCCGGATTGAGTCTGACCCGGTCAAAAGTAGCGAGTCGGTTTGAGTTGGCACTGATTTGGATCAAGAGATGAGGGGAAGAGAGAGAGAGAGAGAGAGAGAGCGGAGAGAGGAGAGGAGATGAGAGAGAGGAGAGAGAGAGAGAGAGAGAGAGAGAGAGGTGGTGATGATGGTGGGTGGTTGTCGAGTTCGAAAGAGGAGGGAGTGGAGGAGGAGAGAGAGAGAGACAGAGGAGGGTGGTGATGGTGGTGGGTGGTTGCCGGGTTTGGAAGAGGAGGATGAAGGAGGGAGAGAGAGTTTGGGATCAGGTCGGGGTCATGGTCGGGTACGACGTATATTGTTAAAGATACTTAAAAACCAAGGTTTTTAATTATATTATATATACCCGAATCCGAGTCGAGTTGGTTTCGGATCAAGTCGAGTCTGACCGGATCGAGTTTTGGGTCGAGTTAGTCGGTAACTCGAACTCGACTCGGTTTGAGTTCGGTTTGGGCGAATCCTACTTGGTTCGGACCGACTTACTCATTTGGTTCAGTTCGAATCGGGTCCAAACGAGTCGGACGAGTTGAGTTAGGCAAGTCGAGTCATCCCGTGCCAAGCTCTAGTGACAGCCACCACTCTCATCCCATCATTCTCCAAAAATTAGGCATATCCAAAACTCAAGTGGGGCCACCACGGGGAACTGTAGGGATTGAGTGCCCACTATTGAAACCTTCATGAGGCCACCGAAGTTTTGGATGACTGGGAATAATTAACCTTATGAATGGTTTGGATAGCATAAGCGTTTCCATCCGTATCCCGTCCTGTGGCCCACTTGAGTTTTGGGTCTGCCTCATTTTTGAGTTAGCTCCTAACCGAAGCTAGAAAAACTGATGCAGAGTGGATTTCTCACTGACATCATGGTGGCTCCACCGGGTTCAAGCCACATTTTTTAACATGAACCGGACCCACTAACCATTTAGCTTTGGCCTAAAACTTGCCTCAAAGTGGAACGAGACAGTTGATGGATATGGGCCCTCACCCACACATGGGTGGTATCTAAGCCATTCAACATGTGGGCCTAGTGTAAACATTCAGGTTGGTACATTAATCAGTTGCTCACACATGAGATTTGAATGTAGAATGTTAGGCAGTTTTCAATATGGCCCACCTGATAAGTGTACTGGCTGGCCTAGTTTTGGGCCGCTGCATGTTCATGGTAGTGCAAGCCCGATACGCATCCGTTAGCAGGATCCTGAATCAATGGCAGCGATTTTACGGTGTCGCAGCTGGTCCGGTCATGGCGTGTATCCATTCTGCTTGATCCTAGATGTCCATGCGATAGACCTGGGCCAGAATTCAAAGCCCAGTGACTAATCTCAGCTTAGATCAGTCAAAGATCCAACAAGTGGGCTTCGGCTTGCGCGGCTTATTTAATAACATTGGTGTCTTGGCTGGTGGGCTCATCCCCCACTCGATTCAGCCCTTCCAGTTAGTGGGCCTCATTTCGGACACACCAATAATTTAAGATGCCTGAGGATTAAGGCTTTCAATTGCTATTTATGATAAGTGGGTCTAGTTCAGGGAGTGCATGATTCTGGCCCATTTACTTAAGTGTCTTATTTCCTTGCCCAAACACACACCACAGCCCATTTAAGTAAGGCTCAAACCCACCTAAGAAGTGTATCAGTCCAACTCCCGACAGGACCCATTGCCAGTCTTACACACATGTCAATAACCCAGATCAAGCATTTGGTGAGGCTGTGTGTAAACATTGCCTTGGACCATAAATCAAGACAATCTACTTATCAGGTGGGACACTTTCATGATGAAAATTGACGGTTAAAAAGAAAATCATCAACTTATATGAGCAAATATTGGAGTCTCGAGCCAAGGCACTAACCTGGTCCAGGCCCATGCTGGTTTAAAACGAACAGGCCTGAACCCTGCCCATGGTGATTATACACGGTCGAGCCCGATCCTAGCCATCCTTTTTTTTTTTACAGGTCCGGGGTGCTCATTATCAATGCCCCATCGTTCGTGATATGTTACAAGAATGCTATTGAAATCGTAAGTGGGCTATGCTCGGGCCATGACAACAGTTACTGTTATGTCAAGGTCTGCCCCTTAGGCGTAATATTCTAGCCCAGGTCTGGCCCTGAAGCCCAGTGGGCCAGCCTATTGTAGGACGTGGATTTTCCAGGTCAGCACATTTATTTGTACTTTGTACCGTGAGAAAGAATGTGAAGGAAGATACGAAATTTTACACTTGGAATACAAGCGCAATTCACTTTAAACCGTCCAAATTTGTGTCCCAACTTGGATGGATCATGTTTGTTCATCAACATGGTCGTCATTCCTCGTGATAACCAATCAGAGTAAAGTACATGTGATCTATATGGATTTGCATAATGTTTATGAAGATCTGCAGAGATGTACGGAGAAGATTTCTTGGTAACATAGCTGGATTGTATCGAGCAATGCCACGTCATTGTTTAGACGGTCGATAGAAGAAGGATCGTGAAGAAGCGGTAACAAGACAGATGACGGAAGGAGAAACAGAGGAAAGTAAGTAGTGCTAAACAGTTATGGCAATCGTCAGAAAGTGGGAAGGATCTAAATGGTCGACTTAAGGTTATAGTTAGCAAAGGGATTCGGCAAGAAGATTCCGTCTCATACCAACCCATCAAATCAAACATTATCTTTCAATTATCAAGTCTTTTTACATTCCGTAATGTAATCCTTTACTTTCCTTGCCAAGTAAATTACATTTCTTAGTGTAATTCTTTACTTTTTGCCTGTTGTTTACATTCCGTAGTGTAATCCGTAGCATTAATCAGGTAGTTGGTAATTATAGCCATAATTTGAGTCTACTCTTGCATGTTGGATTCAGTTCTTCACTCGGAAAGGTGTTTTGCAGTTGTTCCTCATGATCGATTGTAAGAATCCCTTTCTCATTTCACTTTATATATATTGAAAAGTTCTTTCGTATGGAAGGCAAATGTGTAACCCATCATCAGAGGATGAACCCTATCCTCTAAATATCGTCTGATCCTGTTTACATATTTAGCGAGTGGTTGAATAGGCGGCTAATCTCATCAGATCTCGGTCATACATTATGTGTTTGCCTATCTTGGCGCTTGGGGTCATAGTTGTTCGATTTGAATTGAGCTGCAAATTCAATTATGGTATGCTCACATTCCAACTGCTGAAAATTAAGCAACAATAGTTTTTGGCACGCCCGATGGGACCCTGTCTCTAATTTACTGACGTAATATTGCCAATTAGAATTATGAATAGAAGAAGTACTCGAATCGTTGGGGTTGAGCCGTCCACATCAACTGCACCACCTCCAGTTAAGGACGTGCCGGTTTAAGTGGCCCTTAAAGCGTTGAATATGAACAATAGTCCAATGCTCGACATTGGGGATCGGGAAGGAGCATCGACCTCTCGGACCGTTCCCTCAGATGAGATAATGGTCATGCTTCGAAATGTACAACTGAGTATTTAGTATGTCCAGAATATGAAAGAGCCCAAGTTGAGCAATTCTGTATTCAAACTGATAATACTAACAAATATATGGCCAGTTAGATTAAGGCCATGCATCGATTAATGGCTATGATGGCCGAACGAACGCCATTGATGATGCTATATAATGCTGAAGGAAGTTCTATCGGTAATGCGGCTCAACTGCCACCTATGCCTCCTCCACAGAGGAATCTACCACTAGTCCCAATTTAGGAAATGCGAAATACCCTGCCTCCCGTCGAATTTAGACAACCAGAGTGAGAGGCTAGAAATTTTGTACCTGAAAATCAGAATCATGGATTATCATAACCCTCAATAATTTACCAAAAATCCTTTATTCTAAGAAGGACTGAACCGATTCAGCTCCAATCCACTACCAGTCATTGAATCTTAGTGAGTGGATCGTGACCAAATCGTGCAAATTGTCCAAGAGGTTACAGGCCAAGTACTCGGCCACAATACTATCCCGGTGTAATACAGACCATATCTCGAATGAATAGATCGGTAACATCCATTGCCACGAAACTATCGACCGAACTTTGCCTTGTTTTCAATCGACCCTGGTCAGTCGACTATCGAACATGTTAGTCGTTGTACTATGCAGTGCGGAGAGTTGGCAAATGATGACTATCATAAGTTATAATTATTTAGTCATTCGCTAATAGCGATGACCTTTACATGGTATTCAAACCTATTGTCGGATTCGGTTCACACTTGGCAAGAAATGGAGGAGAAATTCCATGCTCAATTTTTCTCTAAGAATAGAGAAATAACTATGGCCGATCTCACCTGCTTTCAACAATTAACAGAAGAGACTTGTGAGAGTTATATTACTCGGTTTAAAATGGCAAAAAATTGATGCAAGATTGTTATGACTGAAGCCGAATTCGTGCAGCTAGGACAAGATGGGCTCGAGTATAAACTTCGTAAGAAGTTTATTGTGACAGAGTTCATGGACCTGTTTGACCTGACTAGGAAGGTTTCCAAGTACAAAGAACTTCTGTAAGAAGGTGCCTGTTAGAAAAAGTTGTTAATAAAAACTTATTATCATGACCTAAATTACGAGGTCACGATTGCTGAAGTGGTAGCTAAGAAACCAGTTGTATGTTCTGCACTGGCCAAAACAGAATCGACTGCATCGAATGCACAAAAGACTCAAAAGGTTTATACTTTTGACATCACAAGAGCCGATGAGATATTTGAAATTCTGTTGGTCGGAAAGTTTATCAAGGTTCTCATGAACCATAAGATAACTTCGACTGACTAATTACAAAAGATTGAATATTATGGCACGGAACTCGGTCTCATTCGACTAATAAATATGTTGTATTCAAGAACATCGTCCAAGATAACATTGGCCGTGGGGTTGCTAAAGTTTCCAAAAAAAGGCGAGTAGGCTATGTTGATTGACACGGATCCATTCCTCCCAAACCTTGAGATCAATATGGTTAAAAAGAATCTAAGAAAGACTAATCATCCACGACCAAAGGTCGATCTTGGTCTGATTAACCAGGAAGGTATACCATAACAACTAGTGTAAGGGAAATATTGGTCTCCTCATTTGAACATCACTCGACTGATCACCATTCAGCAAGACAGATAAGGTTCACAATTATGCGACCGATGTGCTAGAAGGACTATTCCCGGATGGGGAGATCCTCCCGAATCAAGGTTGCAAGGCCGCTGCATGACTCCTAGGCAAGTTGAGAGGGACGGTCAGTATCGACCACAACGAATGACCCCTAGCTCTTACCAGCGAGTTGGGGTACCCAACCAAAGAATGGTTAAGCCCCGACAACTCAAGGAGTATGGAAGCGGGTTATGCATCAAAAATTTTTGACAACACTAGAGGATTGAATCGAACTCAAAAATGCCGATGGCAGAGACATCAAGCTGTGATAAGAAGAGAATTAGAAGAAGTCACAGACTTGCCTCGGCCGGAAGTAGTCCAACTGTGACCATTCTGGAGAATTCCTGTGTTTGAAGAACCAATGGTTGTAAACATGGTAGGGGTAGTCCTGTCTTCTGTGTTACGTGACTAGGATTCCAATGTTTTCGTCTGGTCCGATCAGTCCATTACTCTAAAGAAGGAAGATGGCTGTGACAATTTATCAGACTAATTTAGTGACGAATGCTTCCTAGGGGATGAATTGTTGGTAAATGAATTATTAACGACTATAGAAGCATTGCAATTCGTCTCACTAGCGAACGCCTCGATCGACCTTGCGATTGATGAGACCGTTAAGCAAGTCTAAGACCTCA
>JAJHSJ010000006.1:66611261-66700715 GCA_021015155.1 Magnolia officinalis | reverse complement strand
GACTGTGTTGGCATGCAAGTTTTATCATTGTGTGCCTCTGCGATGTTGGTTCCATAATCCGGATAAAAGAGGAGGGTTGATGTCAGGTGGATATCCAATTACGAAATATTCACCAATCAATCATTTAAAAGCTGACCCTAAATGTTTAGGAGAAAGGGCTTAGATGATGATTTATATGTATAAATATCCAAAAGTAAACAATATTACTAATTAAACAAAAATATGTATGATAGTGTTCAGTGTTGAACACTAAGTGTCCTGTCCTTGTTTACATAGCCTTTAGTACTTTGGTGTAGTTTTCAGATTTGGAGCTCATTTGTTAATCAGGCTCTATCTTGCGAGGACTTCTCTGGATTTCCTATTTGGGACTTGCTTAGATATTGGATATTGGTGACTTCAAATGTCTCTAATTTGGTGGTTGTGTCTTTTAGTTGGAACCACCTTGCTGTTGGGATGTGGAACTTAGGTGGGTTCATTGTTCCAGT
This sequence comes from Magnolia officinalis, assembly GCA_021015155.1. Classification (NCBI taxonomy): domain Eukaryota; kingdom Viridiplantae; phylum Streptophyta; class Magnoliopsida; order Magnoliales; family Magnoliaceae; genus Magnolia; species Magnolia officinalis. The sequence continues at coordinate 66,700,230 of JAJHSJ010000006.1, read as the reverse complement.
AAGTTCCGGGAGCAAGGAATTGGTAGTATATTGACTCATTGAGGGGGTGGGATGGGACTTATGTTGTGTCTTTGTTCAGTTATATGGGGTGGAAGATATCTTCAACATTGAAATTGTCACCATCTTTCCACAATTTATTGCAAGTGGTGATATATTTATTGCAGTGGGCATATCATCACAGAAGTAGGCACCTGTATCTTTGCATTTGCAAAGGGGGGATATATGAACTTGGAATCTTATTTTTTCTGAGATGAGATTAAGGACCTTGGTCACAAGGTTCAATATTTCATTTTCTTTGTGCCTAAAGCCTTAAATACTTCTTTCTTTTGATTGAGAATGAGAACTTCTATTTGTGTCAGGACTGGCTTCTGTTCCATGTGATCTTCTTTTCTTTGCAAGAGAATCTACTATTACCCACAAAGAGAGACACATCCACACATCTTTCTTAAAAAAGAAAATTTTACCTTATGCATCTTTTTTTTTTTTTTTTTTTGCTATTCTTTGTGATATTCCTTTCTAATGGAAGGGTTGTTTCAGTATTTTCCATGTTAAAATGTATAGATTGAAGAAAAATTAGTGTTACTTAAACCTCTGATAAGTGAGTCTTTTTTTTTTTTTTTTTAAATGAATGCAAGTCCTGTTTATGATGAGAACCCCTAATTATAGATAGAGAACAATTCAGTTTTTCATTAATAATACAGAGGAAGCTTTATTAAGAAAAAGAAAGAGCTACTGAAGCATGTATGTCCCTTAAAAAACATGGAATCCAAACAACTTGAGTCCTGGCACAACTGAAGCACCAATTCATTGTAGCTTTTTTTTCTTGAACAATCCCATACAAATTTTCAAATACACACATAGGGGGTGATCATTGCACCAAATGTCTTCCCAAAATCGGATTCTTGATACACAGCCAACTCCATATCTAAACCCTGTGCTGAACCTACTTTGGACTTTTCTTTAATCAATTTCCATGCACCTGAAACTTTCGAATCAGGGAAGGAAGGGATAGGATAATTTGGATTTATGGAAGTTCCACAGAGTTTTCTGTGAAGTCTTTCTACAGTTAAATTGTGGGTGGCTGTGGCATTGCGGCTTTGTCAGCAGGCTAGTGGCATTATAAGGTCCCCCATAGAGTCAATGGTTTTTGTTAGGTGGTTGGTCTCAATAAGATGCTCATTATTGGTCAGTTATTCTTTGGTTTGCATCCTTTGCTTTCATGATGCAGAATCGGTAGATAATTTGTTTGTACACTTTCTTCCATGAACTTTCGAATTTGTTTGTGGTGGCCTGATCGATGTCTAACACCGTAGCCACTCTAATAAGCTTGGAGGTTCAGTGATCACAACCCAAGGGGACAATTTTATGGAACCTCATATTGCTTGTAGTTTTTTATTCATTTGGAAAGGACTAATTGATTCAAGAACCAATGGAAGTTGTGCAAGAAGTCATTGAAGGAATTAGATGGAGAATAATTTCTTGCGTGTTGGTTTCCAAGGAATTCGCAGGAGTCCGTTGGTCAGATCTCGAAGGGTTGGTTGGGAGGAATGCCTCATTGGGGCATTGTGACAGTTGGAATGGGACTTGGAAACTTCACTTTACACTTGAGTCTCATGCTCAAACTGAACTTGGACAGTCGCTCACTGGGAAATCGGGGTCTGTGGGGGTGATAGAATCATAGGGGGGGGGGGGGGGGGGGGGGGGGGGGGGTGGGTGGCGTGTTTGAGATGATGGGGACCTGTGTTGGGTGGGGAACTCCCCCCCTGCGGACCATTACAGGGCCGTTACGGCTTGTTTTTTCTGTAATGGCCATTTCGTCCCTGTAAAGCATAACAGTTATCTTCCAGATTGGAAGTTCCTAGGGCTTCAATCGATAGCCTACAGCAGACACTTGAAAGAAAAAAATACAAGATAATTGGGGCTGGGATGGGGTGGTTATGGGTTGGTGTTAAAATTCAGAATGCCTTAAAGTCTTCCTGATTGCAAGTTCCCTTTAGCGTTTTCCAACTGGGCAGAATAAACTAGGAAAAAACATCACAATCCACCTTTCATATAATCCAAAATAAGATTTTTGAGGCTCCTTCCTTGGCCATGCTTTATACTCATAGACCATTCATCGTGGGGAACATGTACTATAGGTGTAATTACTTCCTTAATAAAAGTCATATTACTGATCCAAAAAAGGAAAAAAAAGAAAAAGAAAAGGAGAAGAAATTGCTGCCAGCCACCTAGGAATTGACCAAGCAACAAGGGAACTCGACATTAGGAAAACATCTATCACCTTTTCATATATCCATAATAAGATTTTTGACGCTTCTTGGCCAGGCTTTATACTTGTAGACCATTCATCTTTGGGAACATGTACCTATAGGTGTAATTACTTCCTTAATAAAGGTCATATACTGATCCAAAGAGAAAAGAAAAAGAAAAAAGAAAAAAAGAAACAGAAAAAGAAAAGTAGAAGAAATTGCTGCCAGCCACCTAGGAATTGACCAAGCAACAAGGGAACTCACCCAAATTGACAGAAGCAGTACAGACTATACAAATCGATGGGCCACTGATGCTGTTGCTTGCTCCGAATAACATACCCATTTTGAATCATTTTTTTCCTTCTCTGGAGACATCAACCACAGCACTTTCTCAAGACCTACAATCTGACAAAAAGAAAAGACTCTAGATTGACCTGGAATTGTTTCTTGTACATTTTGTGAACAAACTGCTCTTAAACAAGATAATAGTGACCATGGAATGACATTCTAATTTTTATATGACAGACTTATGTTGCAAGCCATAATTTGTTAGGAAATTTAGTTGTCTTCTACCCTTATTTGAGTACCTTGAAAAATGTTTGGAACTCATTGTACTTCTTGTACAAGGTTTTGCAACTCTTGTAGTTCTTATCCAGAAATTTTGCCCTTTCTTCTGCCTATGCAATTGAATCATAACATGATGTAATTGAAATTTCACTGGTGCTTTTGTTTTACAGATCTGCATCCAGACAAAGAGCCACTTGAATGGAATACACGGATAAAGATCGCTGTTGGTGCCGCTCGAGGGCTTGAGTATTTGCATGTCAAAGCAGATCCACCTGTTATTTATCGGGACTTGAAGTCTGCAAATATATTGTTAGACGGGGACTTCAATCCCAAGCTTTCTGATTTGGACTTGCTAAACTTGGTCCTGTCGGCGGTAATACACATGTTTCGACGAGGGTGATGGGAACATATGGTTACTGTGCCCCAGAATATGCCATGTCTGGTAAGTTGACTCTCAAGTTGATGTATACAGCTTTGGTGTGGTTCTGTTGGAGCTTATCACAGGACGGAAGGCAATTGATAATTCCAGGAATGCTGGAGAACAGAATCTAATCACTTGGGTAGGTTACATTGCTATTGATAGTCATATGATTTTTAATTTACATTTGAACATTACACGCATGATTCAAATCTCTGTATGTACTAGAAATGAACTGGGGTTCTCGTGGTTAAAACTAACCCACCAATAACAGCATCTGGTGTGAGTTCATGACCTCAATGTTCTGAGCCTTGCATAGGGTGCAAGTCTTGGTCAATAGTCATTTGTGATAACCAGAGTGCGTGAAATAGGTCACTTACATCATATATTTGAGCTTTTGATTAAGCACATAGATTTAGAACTCCCTATGTGGCTTGAAACTCAGCCAATTTATCTCTACTCAGTGAGATTTCGAGCAGAATTGCTTGGAAACTCGGTCCTGGGTCTGATTCGAGCACAAATCGGGAAGGCTCATTGAGTTGACTCGACCACTGAGTCAATGCTACTCGGGTGACTTGAACCAAGTCATGCATCATGTAAAGCTTTATCCCAATTAATTGGGTCAGCTAAGAGTATTATATATTAATAAAGAAATCACAGGGGAGGGAGAGAATTGGACCCTTGACCTTCTACTGGGAGAGACACACTTAACCAGTCCATCAACTAGTTGTTTGGTGACATTTTTCTATTTTCTATTACTGATCGTAATTCTAATTATTTTAGGCATTTCTTAGTATTTGTAATATTTTTAATATAATTATTAAACATCGAGTCGAGTTCGGGTCTAGTCTTCGAGTCGACCAAACCCGGATGAACATCAAGTTGAGTTTTCGGTTTTTTGAACTATGCTTAAGCCTACACACGATTACAAGGCAACTCATGTACACCACACCTGCGAGCATGGCACAATGGTACAAAACCCAATCCATTTATTCGATTTAGATGTTTTATTTTGGGCAAGAACATCTACGTGGTCAGACCCACCTGATGGGACAGGTTGGATGTTGCACCTGTTGGACTTTGGTGGCACGTGGCATGTAAATGGTATTCCTTGTACATGCAAGTGGGCTTAGCTTCATTAATATGATTGTTAAAAATGCTTGGTGAATCTCTGTTTTATGTACTAATACTTGCAGTCTTACAGAGCCTTTGTTGGATTTTTTTTTTTTTTTTTTAAATATCGTTAAGAAAAAGATTTAACGAAAATAAAAGAAAATTAAAATGAAAGCTACTCCTGAAAGTCGCGATTAGGACTGCCCTGCTTTTGGAAAATTTGACCACACTGTCTGGGTTGGTCCTCCAATAAATTCTCAGAAGGACCTAATATCTTCTGAAGAATCCTGTGCACTTAAAATTTCTAATTGATTTGTGTTGTTCTGTTTTTTCCATGCAATTGTGTCTTTTGAGGGGTTCCAAAAATTTTATACTCAGCTTTGACTCAACAGGAAAGCTGTCTGGGATGGCCCATGACTGTGGCTGACCGAGTTGACAGGAAGAGTTCAAGTCCTTCCATCTCGGTGAAGAGAGTGTGAATTACTATCATTCATCTTTCAGTAGGATGGTTCGTGACCTCACTGGGCCACTTGGATGTGGACAGATAAGGCAGAAATGCAATGGGTAATTGCTTCATCATGCCTCAACTCATTCACCTACTCGTGGATATACATGCTAGTGTAGGATGTTTTGAAATAGGGGCCGTTCATCAGGTGACCTCACTTTATGCGCTGTGGCACAAAATAGGATGGTCTGCTCATCAGGTGAGCTACATTACACTGAATCTGAATTGTTAGTCAACATTTTAACCATACAGTTGTTCCTACATGTGTGGCCCATCTGATGGATGAGCGGGTACTATTTTCTTTCCAGGGCACATAGACAGTGGGTTCTGCTTGATGAACGGCTTGGATCTTGCATGTCTGCCACATTAGCACTGGTTGCCATGAGTAGGTCATGTGAGTGCCCCTAAGCAGGGTCAGTCATTAAGGAAAATAATTATCTTCATTTCTTGAAAAAAGGGATGCTCGTCTCCCTGTCCGATGCGCTAGTGACAGTCGCTAGCATTCTTTTCTCTTTGGCAAACGATACAATCAAGTTTCAGATAATAATAATAACTGCTCTTGAAAAGAAAAATGTATTACTGATTTACTTGAATTTCATTATATAGTTATTCAGTCCATCTCAGATATCCTATATCTGTATCGTTCGCTAATGGCTGGTCTATTCTTTGTTCAGTCACGTCCTTTTTTCAGGGATCGGAGGAAATTTCTTCAAATAGCTGATCCTTATTGCAAGGCCATTATCCATCCGATCTTTTCATCATGCAATTGCCATTGCTGCAATGTGTCTACAAGAGCAGCCCAAATTCCGCCCTCTTATTGGTGATGTAGTTGTTGCGCTCGAGTACTTGGCTTCTCAACCGTATACCTCAGACACTGATGGTGGGAGACGCAGCCCTCCGCCATCATCACCTTCCCAACAGGCCACTGGCACGTCTTCTAGAGAACGCAGCATTAGAAAGGGTTCCACATCTGTCTGAAGGCATCACTGGAGGAGATTTTGGTAAATCATACAAGGGGATCTCAGCATGCTTTCAGTGTCATGGTTCATTGGTGTTGGCAGCAAATAAAAGGGCAGGAGTTTCTCTGGTGGTTTCATGTACAGGTGTGCTTGCATGCATTTCTGTTCATGTGTTCATGCATGCTCCTGCATGGGCATATATACCCGCTCCCCACGTCATTGGGTGTCTATAAATGCAAACTTGTAACCACTTGCCTGTTTACCCATGTATGAAAACATAAATGTGTGCATATGTCTGCAGTACATGTGAACTTGTGTATGAAAACATGCATGTCCATGTGGGCTTTGATCACCATGTTGCAGTTACTATATAGCAATACTGTGTCTTTATGTAAGTAAAAATATACATGTATGTATGTAGAAGTGTATGTACACGGGAATTGTCCATGAACGGCTTTGTTTGTTGAAATCAGGAGATTGGTTTTGAGCACTGCTGCTATTTTGAGGAACACAACTTTGGCCGTGAACATTGCTGCAGAACGAACAAGAGGCCTTGTCGCCCTTTTACAGGTGTTGGGAGAGGATTGAATGCTGGATGTTTTGGGTGTTTTAAGGAATGGTTGATGGAAGCAAGTGTTGAAAATAGGAGAAATGAGAGAGCCTTGCCTTTTTTTTTTTTTTTTTTTTCTCGAACCTCTTCATGATGTCATGTATATATATGCTTCTTTGTAAGAAGACTTTGATTTGGTTTTTTGAAAGGATTCAAAGACCAGTCTTCATATTCTTTTGTACTTGTAATATGCATGTGTGTGTGTCCTATATATATAGATATATATATATATATATATAATATATATATATATATATATATATCTTATATATATATATATATATATATATAATTGGGTAGGGAATGATGTAAAATCTCACCACGTCATCGGATTCATTGTGTTTTGATTTCCTATTGTGAAATTTCAGGCATCAACACAAAACTTGTGGTAACAAGGTCCTGTTTGTCAAGAGGTCTGATGAATAGTTGGCTCCATCAAGACACCCATCTGGCCATACATTCCATGGTTGAATCAGTTCTGCATCTATACGGTGGGTGGCGGTAGGCATTTTGTGGTGGAAGAATGTTAATATGTAAGTGTAATGAGTATGGTGATTGGGACTGTTAGCTGGTGGATGACGACGTGGATAGGCTATTATTGGCTAGAAGTTGCTATCATTGGACAGCTCTCGACTCATGGACCATTGCTCTTTAACTGTTCCTTTTGCAGGTCACTGATTGGATCGCGTCACATTACTGTTGGGGTCCACCAGATTAGATGGTCAGCATCACTCGCATTGACAGCATCAACGTACTATAAGGGGGTGGCATAAACCATGTTGACAGCTGCACATATTTTTTTCATTCTTGCAGCCAACTTAGGTGTGTGTTGTTCTATGGGTCCTTGGAGGGGCTACGTTTTGCAGTGCAGTTAAGATGACAAGCTGTCGTGAATGCGTGTGGCAAGTGTGTGACTAACAAGGTTCTCACAAACATATGTGTGGATGCATCCCTATTTAGATAGTTCAAAAGAAATGAGGGAAAAAGAACCAAACAACATTACCTTGGAGAGTTTGTGGGAGGATAGGATCTAATCCAGTGTGGGATATGGGAGATACAATTGGGATAAGTTATACTTCATCCAAACTCCTCCCACATTCTCCTCTACCCATATTCTCTTGTTAAAAACATTTCAACTGAGAGAGTTTACTAAAGAGAAAGTAAAGAGGAATAATACTCGTTGTTCATTAAAGCTCACCTCTAAACAATTCACAACATTAATCGTATACAATGGCTATTTTAACCTTAGAATCAGAGGGGTGATTAGATCCTATCCTCCATATGATATAGGTGGACTGTTAGATGTAGACTATCTCTTTGGCTTTGTGTGAAGGTTCCTAGGATTGTGTAGATATCGTTAGATCCTACGCACCCAACCATTCTAACTGATCTCCAATTTGTGTGGACGGCAATTGTTGTTAGCAATTCATTTGCCCATTTTCTTATTAAACCCAATTACATCTTACTAAAAACCCAATCACATTGGCAAACCATAGCCTAAGATTATGAGAAAAGTGAAAAGAAAAATAAATTAGAAAAGAGGTGGTGTGAAATAAGGAGAGAAAAGAGAAATAAAATAATATTAAAAAAAAAAAAAAAAGAAAAAAAAAAGAGGGAGGGATGAAGGGTTATGGATGGTGAATTTCGTGAAACCTGTAAAAAAAAGACAGATGAGAGGTAACTTGAGCTTATGAAAGGGCATGGTTATAAGGCTAGTAGGTTTGCTCATATTTGGGCCCATTTTTGAAGGATATAGTAATCCTTTGATCCCATTTTAAAGTAAATTATGACCCTACTTAGTGAAGCCTGTGGAAATTAATCATCCGTTATCCAACTATTGTCCACCGCTTGCTTTATCAAGTGGACTTAAATATGGCCTTGAGCCCATTAACCCCTTAATGTGGCATGATAGTTATATGATACCACCTAATTTGTGTTGAAATGTAGGGACCAAAGTATTGTCCACAGGCATTTAGTCAACCAAATGGGCCTAAGATTTATGCATAAATCGAAATGGGTCTGAATGAAAGCACAAGTTACATTTTAAATAGGATTAAGTGTATTTTGTTAAGAGCCTTAATTGTGTTATTTCTGAGCTGATTTAAGCCAAGTGCTGAGAAATATATAATTAAGTAGTTTTGGCCTAGATCTACTAATAACGTGATCTTTTTATGATTAATAGTCTAGATCTCCTATTATGAGGATGATCAATGTATAAATTAAGAATAAAATATATTAAATAATAAAAATTAAATTTTGTAAACATGTTAATGGATCTTGATATTGTGATTGTGTCTTATTATTTAGTGATATGAGGTAGGCTACACATTTTATGAGAGAATACTCAAAATAAGCATCCCAACAAGATTTAATGCTTTACCATTAGTAACTGCACATGTGCATGCATTACTGCACATGTGTGTGTACACGAGTATAAATCCTTATATAAATAGACTGTCTGTAACACCCCGTACTTTCCAGTACTCGAGTGTACCATGTAATTAATTTCATATAAATATAAATAATGCAACCTAATCTATATTGCTATGAAGTTTATGTACTTTGTAAGGATTTAAAATTTCATGCTAAAATGATATGTGCCTATTTAATGTATATAATATTATATTAAATAAACATAAGGAATAGTAATTGCACAACATAAAATCAAACTACAAATAATAATGTAGCATTAATATATCTTTATAAATATGTGAACAAAAATTATTAGATATCACAATGAAATTGTATATTATTTAACAATGTGATTCAAATACGATATTGTACCATTTTTCTAAATTCATATATTGATGAGATGATGTATATTGTGAATTTTATATTAATAAATAGGTGATAAATAGCAAGTATATAATAGTGTTGTATATAAAAAAATAATAATAATTATTATTATATTTAGATATATGTATGGGATTTTAAGTATTTTAATTACAAATAATATACAATGTAATGAAATTTATATTAATATTAGTAATTGGTATAGTGGTATACTGTGAAGGTCTTGAACATACACGTGATCCAGTAAGACTCTTTAACCGTTGACGTCCGACTTCGTAATCATCTGACCGTTGAATGGACGGATGTCACCATATGGTATGAAAATAATCAAATAGGGCCAACTTAAGACTCGGAAAAAAGCCTGATCTTTAGTCAGGGGACCCACTTAGTCCCATAGGGCATCGTTAACGGAGTGGATTTCCCACGAGCATCATGATAAACCCCACAGTGGTGCACGTGTGCAGCAAGAGCAGTGCACCCGTGGTGCACTGGATGAGACCCCACGGTCAGACTGGGTCTGACCGAGATTTCCAAAAGAAGGAAATCCTTCTTCCTTTTCCGTCTCGCGCTCAGCGCGTTTTTAAAACCGACGGGCGCCCGATCTTCTGATCAAGATGGGGCCCACCATTAGGACCGGTTTGAGTGATCGGAACCGTTCATCGTCTCTGGAGTGAAGATTATACCAATCCCTAGGTGATTTTACATGTAGCAGCATGCATATATGGACACGAATTCAAACACATTCGAACTGAGGAAAACCAAGTGTCCTAAAAACGGAAACCGTTTGCTCAGCCAGCTGTCACAATCCGAGTGCGCCCCTCACCCTCGAATCTTAGTCGTTCATTGAGGTAAAATCCCAGCCGTCCGTTGTCTCTCTGCGAGGGAGAGGATTTCCGCCCACAGGAAACTAAAACCATGGCCGGTTTCGGTCATTCAAGCTATATCTGGTAACGGCTTTAAGCCTGTGAAATCTGAGCCATCCAAATCGCATCCAACGGCTCTAGAGAACTAGGTTTTCCTACAAGTAGAGGAGGAAACGTCTCTTCTCAGATCCTACTTCAAACCACCACAAAAACCGACCGCAAGCTTCCCCATCGAACCCACCACCTAAACCTCCTTAGAGCTTCAATCCGACCATGCTCTAAGCTCCTATAGATCCGTCTACACGAGTCCCATGCATCGTTTTGGAGAAAGACACGGGCGTTTGTGATCTGCCATTAAAGGCAGGTCATCTCCCTCATCAAGAAGAGCGGCCACTGGCCCTATTACAACCATAAACCCCTGATCAGTTTCGTTCACAAGGTGGGTTATGTCTACGACAACTCATGCAGGAGAAAAGGATGAAAAAGGAAGAAAGAAAAGAAGAAGAAATGGAAAGAAGGAAAGCGCGAGAGAGAGCGTTGCTGCACTAGCAAAGCTCGAACTGAGCGGAGTTTGGGTCGAGCTGAGTTTGGTCTGTGCTTGGGTTGAGTCCAGTGGCGTTGCTGGACTTCAAAGAAAGAAAAAAAAAAAGAATGAAGAGAAGACAGTGAGAGAGAGAGAGGAGAAAATGAGAAGAAAGAGAGAGGGAGTTGTTGTGGCTGCCGTGTGCACCCACTTGGCTCGACCCGGTTCATCACTGAGTCGACTCATCAAGTCGAGTTGGGTTGGTCTGTCCAGACTCGTTGCTAGACATCCTAGCAAGGGAGAGAAAAGAAGGGGAAAAGGAGAAGAAGAAAGAGAGAAAAGGAGAGAGTGGGAATAGGTGGGTGAAGGTGTAGGCCGAGTCGACTCGGCTGGAACTAAATCTACCCGGTTAAGGCCGACTCCAGCTGGGTCAGGTTGGATCTAGCCTGATTTAGGTTAGCCTAAAAGAAAAGAAAAGAAAAAGAGAGAGGGATGGTGAGAGGAAAGAAAGAGAGAGAAAGAAGAAGAATGGGAGTTGAGTCCCGAGTCACGACCGAGTCAACTCGGTTTGGGACCGAGTTGACCACTGGCCCGTTGGCTGGTTGGGTCCATCAAACTCTGTTGGACGGTTTTGGGTGAGAAGAAAAGAAGAAGAAGGGGGAAAGAAGAAAGAAAGAGGGGAGGAGAGGTGTTGGTGTTTGTGCTTGAGCCGAGTCAACTCGACTCGAACCGAGTCATCTGGGTGAGGATTTCCATTCCTTTTCATATTTATTATCAGTTACCTTGTTATTAATAATATCACCATTATTTCCTACCTGTTGTAACAACTAATGTTATTTTAATGATATTTGACTAGGAATAATAATTAGTACTATAATATACAAATTAGTGTCATGGATAATATTATCATCAATCATAATTCTATTATTAAATTCTGTCATAATGATTTTTATTATCAAGTTAGCTAATATACATCATAACACTAATGAGAATAATGACTTTGTAATTAGTAAGTCTATATGGCAACTAATGGTACACGAAACTAGAAGGATCTGGATCTACAATCCTTAATGCTATTATCATGGTAAATTTTATTATAGACACGATTAGCCACTAATAGTTACTCATATTAGTTAATATAGATATAACCATAACTTTCGTTATTAGGATTTTACTCACCATCCTCAGATATCGTTACTGGTAGTAGAAGTATACTAATTTCTACCATTATAATGATTATTATTGCCACGATTAACTAATGGTAATCCTATCATTAATATTAATAATTATACTATAGCTATAAACTATCATGAAAATTAATTTTACATGAACTAACATCCAAATCCTAAAATCCAAGTGTGGGGCTAGATTCTAGGATAAAGCCCTAATTCCACATTAAAACCTTAAAAGATGACCCTAGGTTATGATCTTCAGCCCTAGGTAGTGCGTGGAACTGGGTGGTCTAATGGTGAAGTTCATGAATTTTGTTAGGGTTCAATTCTAAAGGCGCAAACACTTTGCGGCACTAGTAGGCGATTCAAAGTGTAAGGTGATGATTCTTCCCCTTGAGCTTTCCATCTTCTCATTAGCTTAAGTTATAGTTTTTATTTAAATTCATAAATGATATCTCTCTCTTATGATCACATGTATTAGCTGATGGAAATTGAATTGCTGTGTTGCCTGCTTAATGTTCATCCTATATATTTGTCCATGCTTGCGGATTATTTGTGTATTGCTTATGGACTTTAAACTGGTACATTAGTGGGAGATTCCCACATATGAATGTACACCCATACTTGGGGATGTAACTTGACTAGTTGTGATCGTAATGGACCTTTGACTTGGTGGTTATTGGATGGTGATCTACATGGATTATTGATGTGGGCCTACCATCCAGGGTTGTTGTACCCAATGATTTTTAAGGATGGTTTTCATCGTATGGTTTTGATATTCGCCCTATGTGGCATATTTTGATATTCGCCCTACGTGGTTTTATTTGATATTTTTTCTATATGGGTTCGATGTTTTACACTATACAACCATGCGATGGTAAGCCCCATATACTGTAATATGATTGGCCACTAGTCGATGGGTTTCCATTAAACATCCCAAGATGGTAGCCTCATGAGCAGGGATGGTGGAATGGGACACTATGCCTGAGCTGTCGGCCTACGCTGGGCTCTGAGCTCCCCGTAGTGACCTTGAGCTTACCTAAATTGGCTGATTGTAACTGGACTAATAACGATTTGGTTAATCATGCATCCATAGCATGTTGGCGATGATGGGTGGCTAATCTGGATGCTGTAGCACGTGCCCTTAGGATCTTCAGGGTATCGCTTCGCTAGCTCCCAGACCACCGACTATCGACCCCTGTCCGACTGGATGATTTTCCCAGGTCGTGATTTGCATGGGCGACGAGCCCAAGTCCGGCTGGATGTGCATCCCCAGGCCGATGTGCATTCATGCATCCATGCATGTAAAAAGACTGCATCATGTATTGTTTTGACTGCCTTGTTGTTTTATAACTATGCTTACCTAATGCGACGGTGTGTAATCTTGAGGGGAATTCACACTGAGTTGGCCACTCATCCATCAAATATATAACCGTACAGGTAGCATGGGTGGCATAAGTGATTTTCAGGTTCGGCCTGATAAGGAGCTGGGTTCAGCTGGCCGAGGTTGCATGACTGTATCTACTTTGGGGAGCTGAGGGGTCTGAAGGCTCAATTCCACATGCATTCTATTATTTCTCATGTATTTAAATCATGTAATTCTGGTATTTATTATTTTGGAGACATTGGTTTGTATAAGTCATTATGGGCACTCTTTTGTACATTCTAAATGATAATAGAACTTCCCTTTATGCTTACTTGTCCATTCTACGCTCATCTGCTTACTCTGATAAAAGAAGAAGAAAAAAATAATATTTGACCATCCTTTAAGGTTAACACTCGGGTTTTTGGGAAACGGGTCGTGTACTCGGGTCCTGAAGATTCGGGGCGTTACAGTTGGTATCAGAGCATAGTTTGGACAACTTGGCCTTGGGAAATGATCTTATACAAACTTTAGATGTCCCAGATTATGATGTTTGAAATTAGAAAAAGTTGAACTCAGGAGAATTTCCCCTAAACTTAGAAGAATGATTGAGATGTAGAAATCCAAACTTAAGTTCCCTTATATGTGACTTAGATGGCAATCCAAACTTATGTGAAATCCCATCTGAGCAAAGGACAATTTGGAAATGTAGAAATTCAAAACCTAGGTCCCCTTAGAAATTGCTAGAGCAACTATTTGAACATAGGTGAAATCTCCTTGCAGTTAGGGGCAATTGAGAACGTAGAAACCCAAACTTAGTTTCTTTTAGAAATTTTTAAGGTAATCACTCAAATTGATGTGGAGTACTCTTGTTGAAATTAGGAGAAATTGATAACATAGAGACTCAAAATTGTTAGGCCCCCTAGATAATTGTATGGATAATCGTAAAACTCAGAAGTGAACTTAGGCCCTTTTGAGTATTTTAGTCATTTGAACTTAGGTGGAGTTCCCTTAGAATAAATTGAAAACATAGAGGCTTCATAGTTTAGGCCTCCTCAGAAACTATTAGGTTAGACCTTTAGATATTAACTGATGAAGAAGTCCCTTAGGATTGGGAGGGAATGAGAATGTAGAATTAGGCCTCTGGGATGGAAGACTATGGAGCTTAGAAATGATCTAAGGTTCCTTTAGAAATATGGATACTCAATATGCTAAGTTCCTTAGAGAGATTGTTTGGGTAATCTTAGGAATCATGAACTAAACTTGAGTCCCTTGAAAATGTTAAGTTTACACATTGGAACTTAGAAACAAAGATTGTGGTTCCCTTGTAAAATACCAAAATAGTTGTTTGAAAACTTTCCAATCAGCATTGTCATAACATTGCACAAATAAATGAGACTTAGGCATTATAGAAATTTTTCTTAACCACCATGACTGTCATTAGATTGCACATAGGCACTCCTCAACCTAAGAAATGGTGCTAAGAACTTATAATTTACTAATACATCACTTCACTTATAAATAATATTTCCTGAAAATAAATAAATAAATAAATAAAAATAAAATAATAATAATAATAATAATAATAATAATAATAATAATAATAATAATAATTGTACGTGAAATTAATTTGAGGAGAAGTTATAAAATTTTAGGTAGATTTTCAACCCTAGGCTACGCATATTAGAATTAGATTTGAAATCCTAAAGGAGTTAAAAAGAACTCAAACTTCATGTGAGAATCTTGATCCTGAGACTTTCAGTTAGTACAATAAGAAATCAGAGTGCGCATTGGAAGCGTAATGGGCCACATGGTTTTATCCGTTATGGACGTAGAAGAGTAATTGATATCGCCCAGGAGTCTAGAATAATCGGGATCACGGATTGATGAAATCATGTTTACGCAATGTGTACGCGGTTTGACTCAAGTTCTAAGTCCTAGCAAATCTCAATGATTCCAATGCTCTGATCAAGCAAAGGATCGAGATTTAGTAGGATTGTGAATTGATAATAGTAATCCCTTGTTCTACGTAGGCAAAGGATCGACGTATCAAACTCAAACCCACTACAACCATCTATCTGTGACAGCTCGAATATTGAAAACCAGAAAATTTTATTGTACTTTGGATAACAGGGAATTAACATTAGGCGTACAGGAGAAAAAAAAAAAAAATAATAATAATAATAATAATAATAAATATAATAATAATAAATATAAAAATAAAAATAAAAATAAAAATAAAAAATAAAAATAAAAATGGATAAGGTATTATTGGTAGCCACCTAGATGAAGTTATAGTCTAATCCAATACTATGAGAAGTTCAAAGGTTGACAAGCAATGGGATACGCCTTCATGAGGATCGAACCACTTATAACTTTAATAGTTGCACAAGCACTGTCGAATCCCGATGGTAAAATCTTCTTTAAGGGGGGTAGATCTGTATATAGCTTGTCGGGTTTCATACCTAGGCACTTACATCGTCTGACTTATTAAAATGAAGGTATGAAAGATTAGAAAAATTCTCCTATGGGCCGTTTAAACCCAAGTTTCGATAGCACGCTTGGACATAGGCGATAGAGGGTACGCAGATCACTCATCATGCTAATAATTGGGATTCGTTTTACCAAATCTCGGGGACGAGATTTTCTTTAAGGGGGGTAGTTTGTAACACCCCGTACTTTCCAGTACTCGAGTGTTACCATGTAAATTAATTTCATATAAATATATAAATAATGCAACCTAAATCTATATGCTATGAAGTGTATGTACTTTGTAAGGATTTAAAATTTCATGCTAAAATGATATGTGCCTATTTAATGTATATAATATTATATTAAATAAACATAAGGAATAGTAATTGCACAACATAAAATCAAACTACAAATAATAATGTAGCATTAAATATCTTTTATAAATATGTGAACAAAAATTATTAGATATCACAATGAAATTGTATATTATTTAACAATGTGATTTCAAATACGATATTGTACCATTTTCAATTCATATATGATGAGATGATGTATATTGTGAATTTTATATTAATAAATAGGTGATAAATAGCATGTATATAATAGTATGTTAATATAAAAAAATAATAATATTATTATTATATTTAGATATATGTATGGGATTTTAAGTATTTTAATTACAAATAATATACAATGTAATGAAATTTATATTAATATTAGTAATTGGTATAGTGGTATACTGTGAAGGTCTTGAACATACACGTGATCCAGTAAGACTCTTTAACCGTTGACATCCGACTTCGTAATCATCTGACCGTTGAATGGACGGATGTCACCATATGGTATGAAAATAATCAAATAGGGCCAACTTAAGACTCGGAAAAGCCTGATCTTTAGTCAGGGGACCCACTTAGTCCCATAGGGCATCGTTAACGGAGTGGATTTCCCACGAGCATCATGATAAACCCCACAGTGGTGCACGTGTGCAGCAAGAGCAGTGCACCCGTGGTGCACTGGATGAGACCCCACGGTCAGACTGGGTCTGACCGAGATTTCCAAAAGAAGGAAATCCTTCTTCCTTTTCCGTCTCGCGCTCAGCGCGTTTTTAAACCGACGGGCGCCCGATCTTCTGATCAAGATGGGGCCCACCATTAGGACCGGTTTGAGTGATCGGAACCGTTCATCGTCTCTGGAGTGAAGATTATACCAATCCCTAGGTGATTTTACATGTAGCAGCATGCATATATGGACACGAATTCAAACACATTCGAACTGAGGAAAACCAAGTGTCCTAAAAACGGAAACCGTTTGCTCAGCCAGCTGTCACAATCCGAGTGCGCCCCTCACCCTCGAATCTTAGTCGTTCATTGAGGTAAAATCCCAGCCGTCCGTTGTCTCTCTGCGAGGGAGAGGATTTCCGCCCACAGGAAACTAAAACCATGGCCGGTTTCGGTCATTCAAGCTATATCTGGTAACGGCTTTAAGCCTGTGAAATCTGAGCCATCCAAATCGCATCCAACGGCTCTAGAGAACTAGGTTTTCCTACAAGTAGAGGAGGAAACGTCTCTTCTCAGATCCTACTTCAAACCACCACAAAAACCGACCGCAAGCTTCCCCATCGAACCCACCACCTAAACCTCCTTAGAGCTTCAATCCGACCATGCTCTAAGCTCCTATAGATCCGTCTACACGAGTCCCATGCATCGTTTTGGAGAAAGACACGGGCGTTTGTGATCTGCCATTAAAGGCAGGTCATCTCCCTCATCAAGAAGAGCGGCCACTGGCCCTATTACAACCATAAACCCCTGATCAGTTTCGTTCACAAGGTGGGTTATGTCTACGACAACTCATGCAGGAGAAAAGGATGAAAAAGGAAGAAAGAAAAGAAGAAGAAATGGAAAGAAGGAAAGCGCGAGAGAGAGCGTTGCTGCACTAGCAAAGCTCGAACTGAGCGGAGTTTGGGTCGAGCTGAGTTTGGTCTGTGCTTGGGTTGAGTCCAGTGGCGTTGCTGGACTTCAAAGAAAGAAAGAAAAAAAGAATGAAGAGAAGACAGTGAGAGAGAGAGAGGAGAAAATGAGAAAGAGAGAGGGAGTTGTTGTGGCTGCCGTGTGCACCCACTTGGCTCGACCCGGTTCATCACTGAGTCGACTCATCAAGTCGAGTTGGGTTGGTCTGTCCAGACTCGTTGCTAGACATCCTAGCAAGGGAGAAAAGAAGGGGAAAAGGAGAAGAAGAAAGAGAGAAAAGGAGAGAGTGGGAATAGGTGGGTGAAGGTGTAGGCCGAGTCGACTCGGCTGGAACTAAATCTACCCGGTTAAGGCCGACTCCAGCTGGGTCAGGTTGGATCTAGCCTGATTTAGGTTAGCCTAAAAGAAAAGAAAAGAAAAAGAGAGAGGGATGGTGAGAGGAAAGAAAGAGAGAGAAAGAAGAAGAATGGGAGTTGAGTCCCGAGTCACGACCGAGTCAACTCGGTTTGGGACCGAGTTGACCACTGGCCCGTTGGCTGGTTGGGTCCATCAAACTCTGTTGGACGGTTTTGGGTGAGAAGAAAAGAAGAAGAAGGGGGAAAGAAGAAAGAAAGAGGGGAGGAGAGGTGTTGGTGTTTGTGCTTGAGCCGAGTCAACTCGACTCGAACCGAGTCATCTGGGTGAGGATTTCCATTCCTTTTCATATTTATTATCAGTTACCTTGTTATTAATAATATCACCATTATTTCCTACCTGTTGTAACAACTAATGTTATTTTAATGATATTTGACTAGGAATAATAATTAGTACTATAATATACAAATTAGTGTCATGGATAATATTATCATCAATCATAATTCTATTATTAAATTCTGTCATAATGATTTTTATTATCAAGTTAGCTAATATACATCATAACACTAATGAGAATAATGACTTTGTAATTAGTAAGTCTATATGGCAACTAATGGTACACGAAACTAGAAGGATCTGGATCTACAATCCTTAATGCTATTATCATGGTAAATTTATTATAGACACGATTAGCCACTAATAGTTACTCATATTAGTTAATATAGATATAACCATAACTTTCGTTATTAGGATTTTACTCACCATCCTCAGATATCGTTACTGGTAGTAGAAGTATACTAATTTCTACCATTATAATGATTATTATTGCCACGATTAACTAATGGTAATCCTATCATTAATATTAATAATTATACTATAGCTATAAACTATCATGAAAATTAATTTTACATGAACTAACATCCAAATCCTAAAATCCAAGTGTGGGGCTAGATTCTAGGATAAAGCCCTAATTCCACATTAAAACCTTAAAAGATGACCCTAGGTTATGATCTTCAGCCCTAGGTAGTGCGTGGAACTTGGGTCTAATGGTGAAGTTCATGAATTTTGTTAGGGTTCAATTCTAAAGGCGCAAACACTTTGCGGCACTAGTAGGCGATTCAAAGTGTAAGGTGATGATTCTTCCCCTTGAGCTTTCCATCTTCTCATTAGCTTAAGTTATAGTTTTTATTTAAATTCATAAATGATATCTCTCTCTTATGATCACATGTATTAGCTGATGGAAATTGAATTGCTGTGTTGCCTGCTTAATGTTCATCCTATATATTTGTCCATGCTTGCGGATTATTTGTGTATTGCTTATGGACTTTAAACTGGTACATTAGTGGGAGATTCCCACATATGAATGTACACCCATACTTGGGGATGTAACTTGACTAGTTGTGATCGTAATGGACCTTTGACTTGGTGGTTATTGGATGGTGATCTACATGGATTATTGATGTGGGCCTACCATCCAGGGTTGTTGTACCCAATGATTTTTAAGGATGGTTTTCATCGTATGGTTTTGATATTCGCCCTATGTGGCATATTTTGATATTCGCCCTACGTGGTTTTATTTGATATTTTTTCTATATGGGTTCGATGTTTTACACTATACAACCATGCGATGGTAAGCCCCATATACTGTAATATGATTGGCCACTAGTCGATGGGTTTCCATTAAACATCCCAAGATGGTAGCCTCATGAGCAGGGATGGTGGAATGGGACACTATGCCTGAGCTGTCGGCCTACGCTGGGCTCTGAGCTCCCCGTAGTGACCTTGAGCTTACCTAAATTGGCTGATTGTAACTGGACTAATAACGATTTGGTTAATCATGCATCCATAGCATGTTGGCGATGATGGGTGGCTAATCTGGATGCTGTAGCACGTGCCCTTAGGATCTTCAGGGTATCGCTTCGCTAGCTCCCAGACCACCGACTATCGACCCCTGTCCGACTGGATGATTTTCCCAGGTCGTGATTTGCATGGGCGACGAGCCCAAGTCCGGCTGGATGTGCATCCCCAGGCCGATGTGCATTCATGCATCCATGCATGTAAAAAGACTGCATCATGTATTGTTTTGACTGCCTTGTTGTTTTATAACTATGCTTACCTAATGCGACGGTGTGTAATCTTGAGGGGAATTCACACTGAGTTGGCCACTCATCCATCAAATATATAACCGTACAGGTAGCATGGGTGGCATAAGTGATTTTCAGGTTCGGCCTGATAAGGAGCTGGGTTCAGCTGGCCGAGGTTGCATGACTGTATCTACTTTGGGGAGCTGAGGGGTCTGAAGGCTCAATTCCACATGCATTCTATTATTTCTCATGTATTTAAATCATGTAATTCTGGTATTTATTATTTTGGAGACATTGGTTTGTATAAGTCATTATGGGCACTCTTTTGTACATTCTAAATGATAATAGAACTTCCCTTTATGCTTACTTGTCCATTCTACGCTCATCTGCTTACTCTGATAAAAGAAGAAGAAAAAAATAATATTTGACCATCCTTTAAGGTTAACACTCGGGTTTTTGGGAAACGGGTCGTGTACTCGGGTCCTGAAGATTCGGGGCGTTACAGTCATTAAAGTATTTTCTTCATTTTATTTTTGAGAATTTCATTACTCTGCACAACCCACTTCAGCTATATTAAGTACTTTTAGATATCATTTAAGAAGGATTAGTCACTTGTGTAACTAAAAATAATTGCATAACAAATACAAATGTTGATGATTAAGGCCGATACCCTATGGCCTTAATCATTAAACAACACATTAAGGTCCAAGCCTTAATGTGTTTTCTAGATAAGGATGATATTGTATATATTTAGGATGAAGTTCAAGGAAAAGCTATGTTAGTTGAAAATGACTACTTAGCAAAACATAAGAGTTGATGAAGTGCTAGATATGTCAAGCAGTGTAAGTATAATGTCGCAGCCCATAACATCCCATGCATAAGGAGCTCATACTTCATATGGGGTACATGAAGCTGCTAAGATAATATGAGTTGCACTAGTTATGCTTATGCACAAAAGTCAGATGCACACATTAAGGCTAGAGTTCTAAGAGTATAAGATGTTAGCTCATTACTCTATCAAGAATCATATGAAAAATAAGAAAATAATGGTTGACCTTAGTAATGTTAGGTGCAAAATATATAAATATGGAGCAAATGATGTATTACCTTAGGAACGTTAGGTGTAAATTAATGGATAATAGGAAGATAATCACCATGCATCATTTCTTGCTCGAGTCATGGGACATAATCAAAAGGATTCCAAATTACAATGACTATATCACAACATTTAGAGACTATTGTAGCCACTTGCTATGTGAGGTTAAAATGATTGTTATTTAACTAAGTGAAGTCGAGACCCTCCCAGCAGTCCCGTAAGCAGAAGACTCAGAAAATGTCGAAAGGCTATAAAAAAGTTGAAACGCCCCACCCAAGGACATAATATTGTCCGCTTTGTCCAGAGGGCTCACGGCTTTGTTCTCAGGGCTGCCTCCAAAACGCGTTGTATCCTCCACCACAATTTCCTACGACTCTTCCGATATACGACAAGTTCAACCCCCATTGCGTACACAGTAACCTGCCAACCACTGGTAGCTCGCCCAGGCCCTTAAGCCCCGCTCACATCAGCGTTTGCCCACGTGTGCCCGCCCACATATGCAACAGTGACGGGGCGTCACAATATCCCCCACCGAGGGCAGAGCCGTCCTCGGCTCTAATACCATATGAAACGCCCCACGCAAGGACACAATATGGTCCGCTTTGCCTAGAGGGCTCACGGCTTTGTTTTCAGGATTGCTCCCAAAATGCGTTGTATCCTTAAGGTGCGAACCCTACATATAACCACCACAACTTCCTACGACTCTTCCGATGTGGGACAAGTTCAACCCCCACGCGTACACAGTAGCCTGCCAACTATTGGTAGCTCACCCAGGTCCTTAAGTTCCGCTCACATTAGCGTTCGCCCACATGTGCCTGCCCACACGTGGAACAGTGACGGGGCGTCACAAAAGTGAAGAAGAACAACCAGGAACATAAGCCTACGACACCTTCTCATAATAAAAAAAAAGGGAGATAGGACGGGAGAGTTTGGTGAGTTTAGATGGTATAGGTAGTAGCACAGGATTTTGCCCGAGGTTCTGCATATTTGAAAATTTTCCAACAACATCGAGGTGCTGCTCAACCTAGGAGGCAAAATAATTCATTAAAGAAGTCACTGAAGCAAGAGTAGAGTTGGCATTAGGAATATCCGACTATCCTTTTTTAAAATTTAAAAAAAAAAAGTGTCTGGTCTCCCCATTTTCCACCCACATTTCAATGCAAATTACATTTTACTGCACTTATCCCTAGCACACCTGCAACAATAACTTATGTCTTATTTTACTTAATTTTGCAACATTTTCTCTTGTTTATTTATTCTTTTTTTTTTAAAAATAAAAATTAAAAAAATTTGCCTACCCATGGTGCTAAACCCCATGAAGTAAGGCTAGGTGTTGTTTATGTGCTTTTTTACCAATCTATAGTCTTAAACTCTATAAGTGAAACTAAGTACAATTTATTTTCTTTTGCCCGGCTAGAATTTTAAACTTTTCTACGAAGTACGACTAGATGTAATAATGCCGAAACTCTATTGAATTTCTCAAAAAAAAAAAAAAAAAACGAGCAAAAAATAGTGCGTAACCATTTCTTTTTTTGTCTCTATGGTCCTTACTTGGAATCTACAGTCGCAGACTAAACTATAAGAGTTACTCGAGTTGAAATTTTCCACAATTTTCCCCAAAAAATGATTCTACGGTTTAGCTGGTTATAGATTTTGAACTTCATTTAACTAGTGGCGAGTCCAGTCCAACATATCACATCCGAGTCAACACTACACCCAATTTGTATGATAATAACAAGGAAATGAGAGTGACCGCTTGTGGCAGAAACGTTCATAGATAATAATTTATTGGAACATCCATTTTCTTTGCCATTGATAGGATGGCTAGGATCATCAACTCAAGGTGATTCTTTAGAAGTATAAAGAATTAGAGGGGGATCCACTCAATAGAGAGTCTAGATCCATGATTGTTCTTGTTGTATTTGAAGTTCATTATCTATTCTATTGAACATTAATCAAATAGTTAGAATCATCCCATCAAAATGATTGTTAAAGTTATAAGTGATACATGAAATGTCCCTTGAAGTGCATGGTTTAAAAATTAAAAATTTGAAAGCAACCTTAGAATATATTTTTCTACCTTTTAAAGAAGATGACAATAACAAAACATTTAAGGGGCATTTAGATCGTAAGTTAATTTAGATAAGCTACTTATGCCATAAGTAGATTATCTAGGTTTCTACTTAATCACTAGATAAGTATGTTTGGTAAACAACACACTTATCATCCAAAAAGTAGAAAAGCATATTTAGTTTTCAATATCATAAGTAATTATGCCAAAAGTCTGTTTGGTCCCCCTCACATCCACCGTCCATCACGTGGGCCCAACCTTTTATGTGGGTCATCCATCATGCAGGGTCCACCTTGGTTGTGGGTCATTCATCATTAGGGGTTGACCTTTAATATGCATGGTTCATTAAGTAGGGCCCACCTTTGATGTTAGTCATCCATCATGTAGGGCTTTGGATGATGGACATTTAAGGGGCTTTGGATCCTAAGTTACTTAAGCTACTTATGGCATAAGTAGCTTATCTTAGTTTCTACTTATTCAATTAATAAATATGTTTGGTAACGAAAGTACTTAACAATAAATAATGTAGAAAAACATGCTTGGTTTCTAACATCATAATCAATTATTGCTCAAGTTTGTTTGGTCCCCCTCACATCCACAATCTATCATATGAGGCCAACATTTGATGTAGACCATTCATTGCATAGGCCCCACCTTTGATACGGTCCATCCATCATATGGGGCCCACCTTGGATTAGGCCATTCATTACTATGGTTCAACTTTTAATGTGCACTATTCATTACATAGGGCCCGCCTTTGATGTGGGTCATCCATCAAGTGAGGCACACAATCAATGTTATTGTCCTTAATGTGGGGCCCACCTTCAATATCCACTGCCCATTATGTGGAGCCCACCTTTAATGTGTACTGTCCATCATGCATGGGCTGCCTTGGATATGGGCCACTCATCATTAGGGCCAACCTTTGATGTGGGTTGTCCATCATGTGAGGCCCACCTTGATGTGGGCCATCCATCATGCAAAGCCCGCCTTGGATGTGGGCCACTCGTCATTAAGGCCAACCTCTGATGCAGACTGTCCATCATGTGGGGCCCACCATTCTTAATTGCCCATCATGTGGAGTCTACCTTCAATGTGGGTTGCCCATTATGCAGGGCTTGCCTTGGATATGGGGTCATTCATTATTAGGGCCATCATGTGAGGCCACCTCAATGCAGGTCATCATCATGTGGGGCCAGCTTCAATGTCCACTGTTAGAGCTGGGCACGAACCAACTCGACTCGCCTAACTCGACTCATCTGACTCATTCAGACCCGACTCGACCCGAACCAAATAGGTGAGTCGGTCCAAACCGAGTAGGATTCACCCAATCCGAACTCAAACCGAGCCGAGTTCGAGTTATCCAATAATTCGACCCGACTGGACTTGAAACTCGATCCGGTCAAACTCAACTTGATATGAAACCGATTCAACTCGGATTTGGGTATATATAAAATAAAAAATCCTAATTTTTAAATATCTCTAACCCTATATGCTACACCCGACACCACCTTAACCTGATCCCGACACCACCACCACCACCACCCTCCTCCTCTCTCTTTCCTCTCCACTCCCTCCCACCCTCCTCTTCCAAGCCTGACAACCGCCCGACAGCCACCCACCACCCCATCACCGGATTCACCACTGTCCTCCTCTCTCTACTTATTGAGTGTCAAATATTGCATATTTTTCCTTATTTATATCTTGGTTTTATGAATACGATAATGCTTAATGGTATATGTTATACATGTTTGTGTTGCAAGGTGAATCTGAGAGCTTAGATTTAAAATAATGTTGAAAACATGGATTTGATGCTCAAGAATCACCAAAGCAAGGGATGGATCTTAGGAGACCAAGATTGAAGAATTCACATGCCAAAGATCCAAGGAAACCAAGTGATGAAGGAAGATAATCTAAGATTTGAAGTGAAGAAAAAGAATTCTGAAAATTGTCCTAAAAACAGATTCCGGGACGAAAAAAAGTATAGTTATGGAAAATTGCCAAAATAGACTTTGATTATATCGAAGGTACTTAGATTAATCGAAGATTATATCGAAGGTACTTAGATGAATCGAAAGTGCAATCAAGAATTGCAGGATTTTTAAGCCAAACTCGCTAGATATTTCTGGACTAGTTTCGATTATATCGAAGGTACTTAGATGAATCGAAGGTTCCATCGAAGCTTATATCAAAAGACCTTTGATGCATCGAAGCTGTTACACGGAGCCTACATGGACTGTGTAAAGTTGAGGCGGTTTTTAGATTCTTTCAACTCGGTGCCAAAGTTGGAGTTCCCCAATTATAAATAGGACCTCCTAGGATGCTCTAAAGCATCTTCTTGGGTATGAGGAATGGATCAAAAGGGTGGAGCCACCGTTCGAGAGTTTTTCTTTTTCTTCTTTAGTTGGTTTTTATGCTTTTCTTAAGAATTCTTAATTCAATCATGTCTATGGTTGGCTAAACCTCTTAGCTAGGGCTAAGAGATGAAGCTTGTAACGTGATTGTGATGTTTATTTTACTTTGATTCATAGTTTTTATGTTGAAACTTCATTGACTTCTAGTTGATTTTAAGAAATACTTTCAATTTTTAATGGTTTATTATGGCTTAAATTACAGTAAATCTGCAATAGCTTTGAGTATCTTCTTTTCTTATTATGAGATTGTGAATTAGTAAATCCTGTTATTTGCCATAGTCTCCTGGGCATAGTTGGGTGACGGAATCCCTTCCAAATCTTCACAATCTTCTTCCATTGAGGCTAGATCAAAGAGATGTTCAGAGATTTGATCATCTCTCTTTCTTCAACTGGATAAGATAGGACTTCGATTCTAGTTGGATTTCTTGAATCAAGTAAAGTAGCATCCCAAAAGCTACAAGTGGATCCTTGGTGCCCTAGTTCTTACCTTTAAATTTACAAGTTTAAATTACCTTATTCAAAATTACTCTCTCAATTACTTCAGATTTATATTCACATCTTCTTCTAGTTCTACTTCTAGTTACATTCGGAATACACACAAGTTTAATTCCTGTGGATTCGACCTCGGTCTTACTGAAATTATTACTACATCGCGACCCTACACTTGGGGTTGTGAACGCTCCTCTCCACTCCCTCCCTCCCTCATCTCTCAATCCGAATCAGTGCCAACTCGGTACTTTTTACCGAATCGAATTCGGTCTAGATTAGTCCTGGTCAAATTCGGGTTTGGATCGGTTCAAGCATGCTGGACTCGGTACCGAGTCAAGTCGAGTTCGGTTCAAGCCTATTTCAAAATCGGATCGAGTCGGGTCAACCCTAACTCGGTCCAACTTGACTTGGGCACTGTCCATCATGTAGGGCCCACCTTTGATGTGGACCATCTATATATGTGCCCAAATTAATATGGGGTCATCCATCATGTAGGGCCCACCTTTTGTGTGGAGGGTCCACCATGTAAGCCCCACCTTCAATGTGGACGGTGCACCACGTGGGGCCTCCTTTGATATGCACTGTGAGACAACTTCCTTTGACATGTACAATAAGAGAGAAGTATAGAAGTTATAAGTTGAAAAGCTAAAAAAAATAACTTATTAAGATAAGTAGCTTTTAGCTAATAAATTACTTTCACTACCATAGTTATCAAACTAACTTAAGTAAAAAAAAAAAAAGTAACTTAATTATTTAACATAAGTTAAAAAGTCATTTATTTAATAGTATCCGAATAAGCCCTAAATTTTCATGTGTAAATAATAGCCCTTGTCATATTATAATAGCAAAATTGGCATGTGCAATGCACCATTTTTACAAGTCATGGAAGAGGCAAGAGAAGTGACTGTGAAAAAGAAAACTTTGAAACTCTAAAGAACATTACGGTTACTGCACTGGCACTAAAAACTCATACATGGAGCAAATTACGCAAATTAAATCATGTAAATTGTAAGCAATAATGGTTGATTGATAGGCATTTAATGGACAGTTTAAATGACAATACTCAATGATCCCAATTCAACATACAAATTCCCAATAATCAAATATTAGGATTGTCCAACATATCGAATTTTGGTTAGTAACCTCTAATTTTATTTTATTTTTATAAGCAAGATTGAACCCAATATAGGATAGTCTACATTAGGTCCACCAATTTAAACCATTTAATTTGAATTGATGTATATCACATGTTACCTAAGTATCAACCATAACATTCTCTCTAAATTACTTAAATGCCCTTTTAATCACTTAAAAATTTATTTCATATCCTTTTATATAACATGATTTAAGGGGCGGTTTGTTAACACTTAATTTTTTCACTTAATGGGGAATTTGGAAAAGCGTTCGAAGTTTAGTAGTGTTTGTTAACATGGACCAAGGAAAGCGCTCCCCCATTTTTAGCTGAAATTTTTTGGTGAAAGGGGTCTAGCTTAACGGTGAATCAAGAATACGATCCGTGATTATTATTATTTAATCCAAAATTGCCCTTTGCGATTTAGATTTTCTCCCAAATGTAATACGCAATCCAACTTTTAATGTGTGACACTTCTTTGGGCCTACTATGATTTATGTGTTAGAACCACACTGTCCATCAACTTTTACATATCATTATAAAATATCATACGAAAAAAGAAGCACATCCAAAGCTCAAGTGGGTCATATGAGATGAAACAGTGGGTAAAGGAATGCCCACCGTTAAAAGCTTCCGAGGTTCCACCTTGATGTTTATATTCCATCCAAACCGTTTATAAGGTCATTTTGATTGAGATAAAATGAAAACACGGAACTTAAAACCAATACAAAACTTTTATAGCCATATAAATATTTCAACTGTGGTTGCTAAATCCACACTGTTTCCTTTCGTGTGGCCCATTTAAGTTTTGGATACACCTTATTTTTGGTCGCACGGCCTAAAATGATCTCAAAAACCGGTTGGACATAGCTCACAAACATTGCAGTTGGGCCTACACAGAATCTTTGATCAAGAACTTCCCTCGAAAGGCTTTCACAGGAAATCCGCGTCCGTCTCTAAGCTAATTGGACGCGGATTAGATACTGCCAGGTTGAGTAGCGAGACTGGCTACTGAAGTGACGTCACCAACTTTTGTGGCCCCGCCATGATTATGTTTTGTATCCACACCATCCATCCATTTGGAGAGATCATATTAGGATATAATTCAAAGAATGAGTCAGATCCAAAGCTCGAGTGGACCCTACTACAGAAAACATTGGCGAGAGTGACACCCACCATTAAAAAGTTCTAAGGCCCATAAAAGTTTTTGATCAAACTGATATTTGTGTTTTCCCTTCTTTCATGTCTGTTTTAACACATGAACAAGTTGGATCTTAAAAAAACATCATGGTGGACCTTCGGAAGGTTTCAACGGTGCACGTCACTCTTTCCACTGTTTTCTGTGGTGGGGTCCACTCGAACCTTGGATCTACCTCATTCTTTGTATCACGACCTAAAATTATATCTCAAAATGTATGGACAGTGTGGATACACAACATACATCATGGTGGGACCACAAAAGTTGGTGACGTCACTTCAGTAGCCCTATCGGTTTCTAGTATGCGTCCCATCATGATATATGTGTTTCATCCATTAAATTCATCCATTTTTAGAAATCATTTTAGGGGTTTATCCAAAAAACGAAAGGGATATATATTAGGTGGATCACAGGGAAACAATACTGATTGGATATCCACCATTAAAATCATCCTAAGGCTGTTTATTTGACATCCAATCTATTGATTAGGTCATACAGTCAAAGATGAAGGGGAAAAACAAAGATCAGCTTGATTCAAAACTTTTATGGGCACAAAATGTTTTTAATGGTCAACGCTTATTCAACACTATTTCCTGTAATGTGATCCATGTAAGATTGGGATATACCTTATTTTTTTATCTCATATCTTAAAATGATCTGAAAAACTAGATGGACGGCATGGATGAAACATATACATCATGGTGGGGCCACAGAGCACCAACCACCAGCCATTGGCTGGTGGCACGGGGAGTAGCCAATCCGTTTCCTAGCCAATCTGCCTCCCTTCCGATTGCGGGAAACGGATTGGCTACTCCCCTGACACCATCCCCGTGACCAGTGGACAGTGCTTTGCGGGCGCCACCATGATGTATGTGTTTCATCCATTCCGTTCATCCATTTGTTTAGATCATTTTAGGGCTTGATCCCAAAAATGAGAGGGACATAAATCTCAGGTGGACCGCACCACAGGAAAACAATAATAATTAGATATCCATAATTAAAATCCTCCTAATGCCCACTGTACTGTTTATTTGGCATCCAATTCCGTTGATACAGACTGTGGGGCCCACCGTAATGTTTGTGACTACATCCATGCTGTCCATTCGTATAGAAAGTTCATTCTTAGGCATGATCCAAATCTTAGGTGGACCATAGTATACAAAAATGTCGTAAAAGACAATTAAAAATTTCTTGTGGGCCACGAAAGCTTTGGATTAAAATGATATTTGTGTGGTCTCTCATTTAGGTCTTTTTGACCTTACCAATAGTTTGGATGGCAAATAAAATTTTGGTGGAATCTATGAAAATTTTAATGGTAGGAATTCAAACACGACTGTTTCATGTGGAGATGGGCAAATGTGTCAAATTAACATATTCCAGATATTTTGGATGTTAGTTAACAAACAAGTTATTCTAGACCCAATGCTTAGTTTTCTGACTTCAGATTCAGATTTTAGATTAGGCTTCAAACTTTAGATTTAACAAACGATGCCTTTTTAATCACTAAAAAAATTATCTCTATCCTTTCATATCGCATGATTTAATTGTTTTGAATAACCGCTTTCGAAAATACATTCAACATGACTGTTATATTAGCAGTAGAAAGATCGCCTTCAACCATGGATTTAAGATAGCGACTCGAACCTCTTATATAGTCTCCAGTCGAGTTACAACTCAGTTGAGTCAGGATCTAATCAGTATCGAACAGGATTGGGTCCAACCGAGTCAACTCAGAAAAGTTGGACCGGCCTCTGACTGCTTGTAGGTTAGCATACAATCCATGTTCCAATCAATTGCATTTGAAAATAAATGAAAATTTTCAAGGGCAAAACTGGAAAGGAGGATTATTCAGGCTATTAATGGGCCAAACTTGATTGGGCCTTCTTATTACTAGGCCCATTTCAAGTGAGAAATGGACGATTACTATTTAGTCATAGATTATATTAAATAAAGGATCACCATCTTAGGCCCACCTTGGACACTTCTGGGCCACCTATAACAATAAATGCAGAGCATGATGGGTCTCAATCACCTGGCTTGATTAGTAATCAGACATGTATTTTCTTGCATGGGCCTAGACTAGGGCTGCTCATGGTTCGGTTTGATCAGTTCCGGGGTGAAACCGGAACTGAACTGTTCCCAACCGGAACCGGACCGTTTGCACCCTAAAATCGAATTGGAACCGGACCGTAAAAAACCGGTTCGATTCGGTTCAGTTCTACTGTTATGGGATCTTTTATTTTTTAGTATAATCCAGCTTAAGCTACACCACTGAAAATTTTCACAAATGAGTAATCTTGTCATGGTTTGTTTTTATGACCATTTTGTGTTCCCAAAATAATTTTATTACTAATGTCTATTCGTGTTGTGATTTATTTGATGAATGGTCTAATTTTTATGTTTTAAAGAATTAAATATTTATTGACCAAGGGTTCCAAGTTCAATCATACGGTCTGGTGGTTTATGGTCCTGTTCGGTTTTATAGAATCCCAAGGGCTCCAGGTTCAGCTCTACAGTCTGGTTTGGTTCTATAGAACTTCAAACTGAGAACTGAACTGAACTAATTAGTTGTTTATTTTCATAACCAAAACCGGAATGGTGCACTTTAGAACTAGACCAAACCATGCGGTCCGGTAGATTCTAATCCGGTTTACCGGTTGTATCAGTTTCATGTGCACCCCTAGCCTAGACTATAGGTGCTGTTGGGATTTGCCCAAAAACTAAATGGGCCGGGCCGGGCCGGGCGGGCATTTTAGAAACCTGGTTTAGACATTTCTTGTGAACCGTAGATTGGGGTGCAGTGGTAGGTCCGACTCACATTCATTTCAGCTCATGAGATCATAATATCACGATGACATCCACGCGTTGTCGTTGCTATGGTGTGGGTGGATATAATTTCAGGACCGATCAATGTCAAAGGTCCAGATGGGCCCCAGCCATTATCAACCCTCAATTACATCCAATTGCCCATTTATTAATAACCCTTGACATGTTCGTTGTAATCAATTCCTCCATCTCAGCCCCCTTAGTCAACCGTAACATTTGTAACGTAGCATGTAAGAAGTATGGTGCAGTTGCTAGTGTACTTTCCATAGCATGCGCCAATGTGAAAGATGGACTTCCATCCATCTGATGGGACCCACCATTTAGATTCCATAGGCAAGAAATAAGGCTGATCTGATCAGCTGAGGAGAACGGTTGATTATGTAGACCGTTGGTCTATTTTTTTTAACCATCCATATCTTCTTTACAAGAGTGGCCCACCACGCCATCAGATTAGCCTGATTTTGTACAATCGAACCTAAAACCGTGGATCTCACCTGATGAGTGGCTTGGATCTCACACCTCGCTATTTAGATGCTGAGAGCAGTAGCGAGGGTGTACGGATTGCCTCATCCCCAAGACTTGAGTTTGTAGAGTTAGAACGTCATGGATCAGTGATCCAGACTGTTGATCTGATTGGTCCCACC
Source organism: Magnolia officinalis (assembly GCA_021015155.1). Lineage (NCBI taxonomy): Eukaryota > Viridiplantae > Streptophyta > Magnoliopsida > Magnoliales > Magnoliaceae > Magnolia > Magnolia officinalis. The sequence continues at coordinate 66,668,348 of JAJHSJ010000006.1, read as the reverse complement.
GTGGATAGGGGATGACTCACATGATGAGACGATCCTAACCGTTCAATCCATGGCTTGAAAATAGATTTCAGCCACTATCAGCCAAACAAAGCTGTAAATTGTCCGTACGCCATGGACGACGGATTCTCACCAATCAGATGGCTTTTCTGGTCTTCTTTCATACGAAGACCAAGACTTTCAGCAAGTCATTCCATCTTTTGAATATTTCTCCAGAGGAAATTACTAAAATACCCTCATACCGACGCAGCAAACTGAGGGCATTTTGGGCATTGAGAACAAGTACGACGCCTGGTCGGTACTGGAAAAGCTTGTGTACTGTTCGGTACTGGAAAATCTCTGTGGGACCCACCATGATGTATGTGTTTTATCCACACCGTCCGTTCATGTTGCGAGATCATTTTACGATATAAACCCAAAATTAGGGAGATTAAAGCTCAAGTGGAACACACCACATGAAGCAGTGGGGATTGAACGCTCACCGTTGAAACATTCCCAGGGCCCAACGAAAATTTTATTTTCCATCCAACCTGTTCATAAGGTCACAAAGATCTGGATGAGTGGAAAACAGAAAAATTGGCTTGATCCAAAAACTTCTGTGGCCTGCAATAAGTTTTCAACGGTAGGTATTCAATCTCCACTGTTTCCTGTGGTACGGTCCACTTGAGATTTGGATCTATTTATTTTTGGGAATATGCCCTAAAATGATCTTTAAAAATGGATGGACGGCGTGGATAAATCACATACACCATGATGGGCCCACAGAGCTTCGATCAGTACGGACCAGTACTGAACTCGGTGCTGTAGGGGTCACTACGGAATCCCAGTCCCAACAGCTGCTTACCCTCTATAAATGTGTCTTGTCCGTCGACTTTTCGCGAAGAGAAATTATTATTTATACTCGGTTGCGTATGACGCTTGATACACAGACATTCATAAACTTTATACTTTGCATCATTAAGTCAATGAAGCTGACGGAATTGTGGAACTCAGTATCGATTAATCGAAGCCCCAAAATCAGATTGGATGTACAATTCTAGCCTCTGATTAACGGACACGTGTTTGGCTGATACAGGAACGTTGGATATTTTTCATTTTTAACCGTCCGATCTACCAATCCCATAGCCCAGTAATCAAATCAGCGTAATTTTTAGGTAATGATACATCTATGCATGCACAGCTTAATTTGACTTTTGTGTGAGGTATGCAATTTCAAAGTGGCTTCCAAGTGCCTGCGTATCATCTATCACGCTCTAACAGAGTATCAAAGTTATTCTCTAGGACCTTTGCAGGGTATAATCATGTTTTCCAGGGAGCGATATATATATATATATATATATATATATATATATATATATATATCTATATCTGCGAACCAGTTCGTACGTACTACGTACGAACTTTTTGAGAACCCATCATACGTGATGTGGATCCAAAATCTGAACCGTTCATGTGAAGCAACACCTAGTGAAACCTCCCAGGACCAAGTTTTACTTTTATCTAAAACTTTTATCCATACCGTCCATAGCAAAGAGAAATTCAAATCAAGGAAAGAAACTGTTTACATTTTTCACGGTCCACCAAAGTTTCAGATCAAAGTAAAAATTCATATTATGAGGTTTCATGAGGTTCTGCTTCATGTGGACGGTTCAGATTTGCGAGATTCATCACGTATGATGGGTTCTCAAAAAAATTCGTGCCACTACGTACGAACTGTTCGCAGGTAAGCGTTTTCCTCTATATATATATATATATATTCTAATCCACGCCGTCCATCTATTTTTCCAGTAAATTTTAGGATATGAGATCATAGATGAAGCAGATCAAAATTTCAGGTGGACCACACTATAGGAAACAGTGGTAATTGAACTCCCACCATTAAAAACTTCCTAGGGCCCACCTTAATGCCTAAGGTAATGTTTATTTTCCGTCCAACCTGTTGATAAGGTCACAGTCTTGGATGAAGGGATAAAACAAATATCAGCTTGATCCGAAACTTTTTGTGGCCAACAAGGAAATTTTAATAGTAAATCACCACTGTTTCATGCGGTGTGGTCCATATGAGATTTGAATCTGCTTCATTTATGGAATAATATTCTAAAATGATCAAGAAAAACGGATGGACGGCGTGGATACACAATACATACATCAAGGTGGGCCCTACGGTCAGGTCGCACCGTGGTGGGTGAGGTCAGGCCGCACCTAATCCGTTTCCTGTTTTCAAATCGAAGTTCTGACAAGTGGAGCCCATGTTTTGATAACGTGGACAAGTATTATGTTGCTTCCTACCCTGGATGGACCATTCCCCAGGGATTTTCAAAGTAGGAGGATACCAACTACCAATATTACAGGACTTTTCTTTTTCATTTGAATGTGGACCGTTGATGAATTTCTTATATTGACCGTCTATGTATGCCACAAAATCATATCATTTTATGAATTTCCTGTTAAGGATTTATCTGGAGATGGTAGATCGATGGTGGTACACAATAGAACAATGGTCTGGATTGCCAAACCGTGGGCCCCACTTGAAGGCTTAAAATGAAACCAGTAACTTCAGTGACTCGATTTTCAAAACGTGGCAAACATGTACAAGATCAGAACTGATTAACTGGTGGGGTCTAGCTTGGATGGTCTATATCCGAAAAATCAGACTGATCGGATAATCCTAACCATTCAACTGGAGGACTTCCGGCAAAGAAAATGGATGGCTATAAAACAGTCAACGAAAGTTTATTGGACTTTCCATATTGGATGATCATCCAATCAGAGTGAAATTTCTAGGGTACAGCCGTTGAAGGTAGGGCCACCTAATGATCGGTCTGGATCTCTTGCACGTCTCTGATGGAGACGAAAATCAGAGTCCCATATATTAGTCAAGCTTAAAAACGTGTCAAAGGATTCTACGTTTTCTCTGTTTAAATATTCATTTTGACCGAATGATGATGCGACACTTAATCCAATGAAATTTGGCCACTCGTAAGTCAAACCAGATGGTGAGCCACACTCATCACGTCCGTTTGATCGTGATGAGAACAAGAAGACGGTTGGTTCCACTACAAGTCCTTGTAGAATAAGCTATTTCTGCTGCCTACTCATATGAACTGGCACCTGCTATGTACTGGAAGCTGATTACCAAGCGAGTAAACTCTGTGGGGCCCACTGTGATTTATTTATTTATATCCCTTACATCCATCCATTTTAAAAGATAATTTTAGATCTTGAGACAAAAAATGAAGAATATAAAAACCTAAAGTAGACCACACCACAGGAAAAGGTGTGAATTGACTGTTTACCGTTGAAAAATTCATAGGGGCCACATAGGTTTGGGATAAGATTATATTTGTTTTTTCCCTTCGTCCACGTCTGTATGATCTCATGAACATGTAAGATGACAAATAAACATCACAGTAGGCCGTAGAAAGGTTTCAACAGTGGAGATCATTACTGCCACTGTTTCATGTGGTGTGGTCCACTCGAACTTTGGGCATGTTTCAATTTTGGTTTCAACCCTGAAAGGGGAAACGGATTAGCTACTCCCCCTGCCACCAGCCCGGTGGCTGATGGTCGGTGCTCTGTGGGCCTCACCATGATGTATGTGTTTCATCCATTCCGTTCATCCATTTTTATAGGTCATTTTAGTACTTCACACCAAAAATGAGAGGAATATAAATCTCAGGTGGACAACAACACAGGAAAAAATAGTGATTAGATATCAACCATTAAAAATCCTCCTAAGGCCTACTGTACTGCTTATTTGACATCAAATCTATTGATTAGGTCATAAAGGCCCTGATGAAGGAAAAAACAAAGATCAGCTTGATCCAAAATTTTTATGCCTCCTAAAGGTTTTTAATGGTATGCGCCCATTAAACACTATCTCATGTAATGTGATCCACTTAAGATTAGGTTATATCTTATTTTTGGTCTCAGACCATAAAATGATCTGGAAAAATAAATGGAAGGAATGGATGAAACAAATACATCATGGTAGGGCCTATAGAGCACCGACCACAGCCATTGACTGGTGTCAGGGGAGTAGCCAATCCGTTTCCCCTTGAAGGAGCTGGAAAAATGGATGGATGGCGTGAATAAATCATAAACATTGGTGGTGGGCCAAACTGAGTTTACTCAGTAAGATAAAAGTATATACTGAGTAACTCAGTACGCAGTCCAATTTCCTATATACTATAATTGCCTGTGTGGACCCCACCGTGCTGTGTGTATGCCGTACAACTTGCAAATTTAAGTGAGCCCCCACCATGATTATAATGGGATGCCCCAAAATCAGGCATTAGGTGGGACCCACATATAAAACAATTGACAACCAATCAGAAGCCTTCAAAGTCACGTGGTGGCCACGGTGGTTGGATAGGACTGATTTTCAGGGAGTCCAAAATTTCATGGTGGAAAGAAAAGAAAGATGGACGGTCTGGATGCCATAAAAAAAAAAAAAACACACACACACACCATGGTGGGCCCACACGTGAGTCTTATTCTACAAGCACTTGCGAAAGGATAGCCGTCAACGAGATCATGTGGAATAGGAATAGCTCATACACCAAATGTTTGTGTACGCTGCCCCAATTTCCTATTTTTCGTCGATAAGCATTTCCTCCTTTACTTCCTATTATTTTAACACGTGCCACTACTTCCATTTACCATGCGTCAGTTTTTTGGGTACTCTGACTACCTTCACACATGCCACTTGTCGCTTTTTCATACCATTGGACACAACAATGCAATGTACCAGGAGCAGATACTCAACGCGGTACGGTCCTGTGCGTGGGGCCCATATTAATTTATTTATTGTATATCCACGCCGTCCATTGGTTTCGCTAGATCATTTAAGGCATAAAACTAACAATGAAGCAGACCTATATTATCAGGTGGACCATAACCCAGGAAATAGTTTGAACGCCTACCGTTCAAAACTTCCTATGGCCTTCCTTAATGCCCACCATGATGTTTAATTTTCATCCAACCTGTTGATAAGGTTATAATGACATTTATAAAGTGAAAAAACAAATATCAGCTTCATCCAAAACTTATGTAGCCTACAATAAGTTTGTAATGATCAATGACTACCTTTTTATATTGTGTGGTCCACATGAAATTTTTGGATAAATATTTAAAATAATATTAAAAAAAAGGTATGTACGGCGTGGATATGCAATAAATATATCAATGTACGCCACAAGCTCAGGTCGCACCGTGTTGGGTGAGATGGGGCCGCACCTAATCCACTCCCCTACTTGGAAACTTCATCATTGCCCGCCGCGTATTGTGTTTGCTTAGACTAGCCTATGGACATACTATACACGGAAACCGTGTGTAAATCCATCTCAACTGCTCAATCCGTGCCGTCCATCTTCAATCCAACCCATGGTGTATGTGTCCGATAGGCCCTGATCAATGGCCACGTGCAACTGATTGCACCGTTAAGTGGGTGAATACATTGACTTGGTGTGTATAGTTAATACACCAAGTTTCAGTGTATAGTATATGGGACACGCAAGGAAGCGAGAAATTGCGTTGAAGGAGAGGACATACCATCATTCAATGAACAACTGCCGACCCTTGATAGATAGAGAGTGACCTTCTTTTACGCGCCGTGAACGTCAAGGTCTTCCTTTCTCTGACTTCTCCCATCTCACTGGGCCATCATAGTGGGCCCCACCACCCCTTCCATTGGATTATGTCCTTCTCTTTCTGGCTTTTTTAATTAGTGGATATGACTTTCCTGGTCTAGACAAATTGGGCCAGACTTGTGTGTTTTTGACCGTCTGGGTTCGATCTGGACCGTTCATCGAGTGGGAACTGTTACACGAGCTAAGATTTCAATGATAGGACGACCCCAAAATGTCAATTTTAGGGGCTTTCGGGGTCCATTTGCACGATGGTTAGGAATATCCAAGGACTGGTTTTTTCTGAGATATAGACCCCCGTGTGGCAGGCTCCACTAGATGAATGGCTTGTATATGATCAGTACAGATTTCTATATGCGGACTATGTGAACGTGATCTGGACCGTTCATCAAGTGGGTCCTATTACGGAGGTAAAAATTTATAATGATTGGCCGATCCTAAACGTTCTATTAGAGGATTTTCGGTGTGCCACCTATATGGTTAGTATTATCCAAACAATGGGGTTTTTTTTTTTTAATATATATATATATACCTGTGGAACTTTTGTGGAAGGGTCCACTGGATGAATGGTCCGGATCTCATCCATCTGTACTGATCAAAGGAAATATAAGTTCAACGTTATAAAATGCTTGAGTACAATACTCAAGGCGCTTGTATGCTGACATCTCATGCAAGCCCATCTTTCCTGCCAAAATGACATTTGCGTAGGACATCTGTACCGTGCAAACGTTAGGCCCCACAACGAAGATCACATGGACAGAAATCTATGCCGGTCTGCTCATCAAATGAGCTACGCTATAGGAACTATGGATAACAGACGGTCTGATTTGATATATAGGTGTGGCCTGCCTAATGAGTAGATCAGCTTGATTTTTGGGAAGGGTAATCATAATGATGGGGCCTACCGTTTTAATTGTAAGGATGTTCCATACAAGTGGGATGCTGGCAGGAAAGGTAGGCCCGCATGACTATTCAGCATACATGCGCATGTTCTTGTTTAATTCCTTTTTATTACGCGTATATGTTTAGGGGTCATTTGGAGACAACCAAATAAGTCACTTTTTCTACTTCCAGCAGTAGATAAGTAGCTTATTTCAAATAACTTTGGTTTATGTTCAGTTATAAGTAACTTTTTAATTAAAAGTACTTAATTACTTGAGTTATTTTATTTATTTTTTTACTTTTCTACTTTTTCGGAAGAAAGGTATGGAGAGACTAGAGAGAGAGGAGAAGCTTATAAGTATGTTATTTACCAAAAATATATTTATCTACTTAATAACTAAAAGATTAAGATAAGTTACTTATGGCATCAATAACTTATCTTAAGTAACTTGTGATCCAAACGGGGAGAGGCCTGTTCCTTTAGAACATGTGGAATAAATTTATTCAACAAGGCTGTGTGGGGCTCACTGTGATGTGTGAATAACATCTAATCCGTCCATCATGTGAGCCTCTCCATTTTCTCCTTTGAACCCAAACATCTGGCGGATCCAAAAGTAATGTAGCCCACAGCATGTAAAATCATGCTTAAAACCAGGAAAATAACCTGCGTGGCCCACCTGAGTTTTAGAAAGATCTGATTTTTGGTGTATCCATTCATCCTAATGGGAAGCATCTTCAGAATGGAATGGATAGCATATATAAAACACTTTGGGCCCCAAACATAACCATGAAGGTTTAGTGGTCCCAGGTGGGTGACCAACGTGTGGTATAGATCGGCCTGATTTCTGGGATACAGGGTAAACTTGAGGGGTCCACCTTATGTACGGATTAGGTGTAGGCCGTACGTCAGGGTGGGCCCCACACACGGCATTGTAGAATAAGCTTTTTCTACAAATATTGAAAGAAATCTAATTTAAATTAGATAATATATACTTAAGTGGAGGTTAACCTAACTGTAAACATATTTTAGTTATTTGTTAGATTCTGGGAAATCCAAATCCACTGTTAAATCTGTGATAATAGATTTGCGGGCCACTTGGGACCTAATGGTGTTTGACCCCATGCGATTTGGATGAATCACATGGTGTGAGCATGATGTCGTGATGCATGCATATAGTCTATACACAAATGGAGCTCATGATTTGGTAATCTAGACCGTTGATTTGATGGGCCTGCCTCATCATGAATGTGGTTTACCACAGAAATCTTATTGATTAGAGTATCTTGGCTGTCCAATTTACAGTTGTGTATTGGTAGGTTACTAGTCCACTCATCCGGTGATTAAAACAAATGGACGGATATAGAGACATAACAGAGGTGTAGCTCACCTGAGGGGAATAGCATAGAGCATTTGCATAGTGGGCCTGACATGATTAATGGACCAGATCTCATGCATGTGTGACACTTTGGTGGTGCGTAACATGTCTCAAATTCTACCAGGCAAAACGCGTATAAATAGAGACTTTATTGTCATTGAGATGGACGGCTGTCCCAAACCCAAGCCAGTCGCCTAACAGGACACTTCTTCGATGGACTAGACCTTCAAAATCACGTGTGGGATGATTCTAACAATTTCGGGAGAGAAATTGGGAGGAATATAAATCTCAGAAACTATGTGGGGGCCACCGTGGATTTATGTCTTGTCCATGCCATGCTGTCCGTCCGTTTTTTCAGCTCATTTTAGAGCTTGAGTTCAAAATTGAAGCATATACAAAAATCTCAAGTGGACCACACCACACCACAGCAAACAGTGGATATAATGATGTGACCTGTTTCATTAGGTCATATAGCCATGTATGAAGGAAAAACACAGATATTAACTTGATTCAAAACTTTTATGGCACCACCAATTTTTCATTGGTAAGTAGGCAGGCATTCAATTCACAAGGTTACCTTTGTCATTTGTTAAGCCATGGGCTAAAAAATAAGGTTGATTTATGATTTAGGTAGACTACATTAAGAAAAGCAATTGAAAGATAGCCAGAAGGAAGGCATATATACTTAGAGGTGTATACGAGTCGAAGCACAGCTCGACTTGGCTTGGCCTCTTGCTGAACGCAGTTTGAACTCGGCACAGCTCGGTCTTTGGGCTTGATTGGCCGGCTCGGCTCAGTTCAGTCAGTAGCTCGGGCCAATTTAAATTGAGTTCGAGCTAAGATTGAGCCGAGTTCACCTTTACGTCATTTTCACAAACACATGAATTGCACTTTTAAAATTTTATTGTAAGTAAAACAACAACAATGGTTTTATAAGTATTTTATCAAACACTTTTTAAGTAACATAAAAATCAAGAAAAAAAAAATAATATTTATTTCATATACATACCTTTTTTGCCACCAGCCACACTTCGCTGAGTCATTTCATCAAACACTTGGCGAGCAACATCAATATTGAAGTAACCGAGTCAACGAATTAGTTCGATCCAAGTTCGATTCGAGTTGGGTTCGATCCAAGTCGAGTCGAGCTCGGGCAAGCTCAAACTCAGTTCAAAATTTTTCGAGCTAAAAAAATCAACTCAACTCAACTCGAACTCAATTTCAAACCGAGTTGAATTGAGCTTTTTCGAGCTGAGCTCAGTCGAGCAAGCTAACTGAGCCAACTCGATTTGTGTACAACCCTACATATACCTCTACCTTTTTTTTTTTTTTTAGCCCACTCAATTAACGGAACAATTTGATGGCCGGAATGAATTTTACGTATGCATATACATCACGGTGGGCCCCACTCAAGATCCTTTCGGCTTTGCTGGGCTTCGCTCAGCACAGCTGGCAAAGGGCAGGCTATTCAGCATTGCTCAGGCACAATGGGAAACGGGCAGCCTATAATACATATTTATAGAGCAGATTTAGTGAGAATGGAATACCACCGAGTTTCTTCGTTTCTTCCTGCTGTGTTATTTCATTGGCCCCCATTAGATGCTTTTGAGATAGGGCCCACCAAGTTTCAAAAGGCTGTCGGGTTGAGTAACCGTATTCGGCGGTCTGATAAATGACACCACGTTATATCTGATGGAACTTTTGTTACACCACTGAGCAGATATTTGCATGCATTTCTCTTTTAAAAACTAGATTATGATGAGTCAGCCATATTATAATTAAGTGGGCCCCGGTTGGTGCCATGAATTTTAGGTGGATCGGATCGGATCACAATGTAATGGATCGCATATCGGGTTCGGGTCAGAAATTCGGCTCCTTTAGTAAAGTAATTACGTTGGGTTGATGTTGACCGGTAAAATATTGTTACCCTTGATCCAACGGTCTACCACGTCGTAAGTGCTACTCTAGTAGATAAAGTTCAACTCTTGGTTGACCGGCCAGCTCATGTCAATGATATCTTAAATCAAACCGTCCAATTCATGGAACCCACGGATCTCATTACTCCAAATCAGATTGATTGGTGGACATTTGTTTGTGAGTCTCAACCGTTGATAGTTTCTCATTTCAAGCGTTCATCAGATGTCCACCAATCATTTGGTTTGTCACAGTTTTTTGGGTCATTAATCATCTAAAACGAGGTATTCGAAATGGACGATGACTGATTTTCTGAGCGCACGAGTATGAACCGTCATACACTACCAGAGTATCTTACTTTTTCATTTTCTTATGTCGTAGATATGAGTCGTCGTGACTGTCTAAAATACGCTTTTGTCGTGATGTAGATGCAATTCGTGAAATTCTACGGTTGCTGGTATCAACGGGCCGGGCATGGGGTATTCAAATATCTGCTTAAGGCCCGAGCCCGGCCCATTGACACCTTAGTTGATGGAATTTTAAAATTCCCCGAGGGTCTAAAATACCCTCGGCTTTTCGAATGACGAAAATATCCTCGTCTTAAGTTGCTATTTTTATTCGGGCCTACTTAAGTTGGATTCGTAGTGACCGCTCCCAGGTCGGTTATGTGGGCCCCACAATGATTACGTGTTTTATCCATGCCGTCCATCCATTTATTATCTCATGATGTCATGGTATTATCCAAACAATGAGGCAGATTTAACTCTCAGGTGGACCACACTACCGGAAACAGTGGTGATTGAACTCCCACCATTTAAAACTTCTCAGGGCCACAAAAGTTACGGTTCAAGCTGATATTTATGTTTTCACATCATCCATGTCTTTATGACCTAATCAACAGGTTGGATGGCAAATAAACATTACAGTGGGCCCTAGTAACTTTTTAATAGTGGGAGTTCAATCACCACAATTTCCTATGGTGTGGTCCACCTGAGATTTGGATCTACCTCAATGAGCTGAAAAATTGATGGACAGCCTGGATAAAACACATAGATCATGATGTGCCCACAAAGCTTTTCCAATAACTGACCAGTGCCGAGATCTCGATGCCTGAGGGGTCACTGCAGAATCCGAATCCAGTTAAGTTTCCCCATGAGTATGGCTAGGTTTCATCGGTAAGGTCCAGCCCTATAGGGCTACCATGATGTGTGTCCAAAATCCACTCCGTCCATCAGATGCATTCCCCCGTTTTAGGTCTAGAGTCCAAATCCAGCCAGATCTATAAATTATGTGGGCTACATGATAGGAAACTGTTGAGAGTGGATGCCTACTCATTAAAACTTTCCTGATTGTTTGTGGGGTCCACTGAGATGTGGTTCAGATATCTAACCTAAGTGTGTGTCCTTCTTGGATGTGCGGCCCACAATTACTTGCTATTTTAAAACTTCGATAGGCCTGCAAAATGATTTTATATGTTCTAGGCGGACGCGGGTTGGCTAGTGACGCTGCCACCAGCCAGGTGGCTAGTGGTCAGAGTGCTATGTGGACCCCACCATGATGTATGTGTTTTATCCATACCATCCATACCATCCATACATTTTGAAATATAATTTTTCATACATTTTGAAATATAATTTTAGGACTTGATCTTAAAAAAGAGGTAGATTTAAATTTCAGGTGGATCACACAATGGGAAAACAGTAGTGATTGAATTTCCACATTAAAAACCTTGGTTATTTGACATATAACCTATTGATTATTGATAAAGACTTGGATGAAAGGAAAAATGTATATATATCAGCTTTATTTAAAACTTTTGTGGCCTAAGAATTTTTTAACGGTGGGCACCGTGCGGTCCATTTGAGATTTGAATCAACCTCATTTTTGGGCTCGTAACATAAAATGATCTGGTGGGGCCCACATATCACCTACCACTAGCCATCGAGTAGTAGAAGGGTCTGTAGCCAATCCGTTTCCCTAAAAAACTTCTAACGTAAGCCGATATTTGTGCTTTCCCTTCTTTCATGTCTGTGTTAAGTTATCAGCAGGTTGGTTGTTATATAAACTTTATGGTGGACCTTAGGAAGGTTTCAACGGTGGGCATCATTCTTTTCACTGTTTCCTGTGGTGGGGTCTATTCCAGCTTTGGATCTATCTTATTCTTTGGCTCATGCTGTAAAATGATATCTCGAGATAGATGGATGGCGGTGATACAGCGCATACATCACGGTAGGGCTACAGAACTTGCTGACGTCACTTCAGTAGCTAGCCACGCAGATCAACCTGTCAGTAGCGAACCCTCGTCTGCTCTTTTCTGAAAGGAGAGACTACTAGAGATTACCTTGGATCACGGTCAGACGCCACAGTCTCTGCCAGCTCATGTAAACAAACATTACTTTAGAAGATATTCTTTAAAAAATAAACGTTTCATCGTCCACCAAATTTTAGTTTATTAATAAAGGAGACCCAAGGTCTGCTTTAAGTATGAAATTAAGTAAACTTTTACAATTTTTTTTTTTTTTTTTTTTAAAAAAAAAAAAAAAAAACCTCCGATAGATTTTTATTGTATTTGAGCAAAGATAGAAGTTTTTGTGGTATTTTCGGTCCATTGCAGTCACCATCTAAGCCGTTCACAAAGTGCCACGTGTCTAGATTAGGGGAAAGAATAAATTTCGCTCAGATCCAAAAGGTAGATTGATGTGAACAGGTTAACGGTGGCTATTTAAATACCCAATGTTTCATGAGGTGTGGTTCACGTATGATATAGATGAAGCTCAATCTTCGGCCCCATGCCCTAACATTACAAGAGGAAAGAGATGGATGGCATGGATGGGTCTCGAACTCCATTGTGGGTTCTGCGGACTGTGACCCAATGGCGTCTTCAAGGCACGACCATAAGAAACGACCAGGAAAAGAGCTGTATTGGAGACTTTGGAGTGGAACGGAGGAGAGCTCTCCTATCTAGCCATTAGGTCAGAGGATACGTTGGCATTCTCACATCGGTGACCTGACGTACCTATATCGACGTATCTTCTCCTCCATTATTTTGTATCATTATCGTTATGCAAAAATCCGGCAAGTCCTATTCTGATCCTATACCTGCATAAGAAGAAGACAAAGGAGAATCTGGCCGGAGCCGGAGACCCTCTGATGCTAAAGTCAGGGACAGGATCGTGTAAGAGGGTTTCTGGGAGAGTTTTTGCGTACCTTTTACCTTGGAGATTTCCTGTATTTATAGGAAGGGGAGGATCCCATTGTGCCAAAATTCTTCTCCTGATATCTTGGAGATTTTGTGTCAATCTGTTTTTGGATTCCAGCCGATTCCGAGATCTTTGGGATCGGAGATCCTTTTATTAGATTTTCGGGAAGATATTCTGGGAAGGTATTCCACTTTGCACCGTTTTTACCTTGCTCGGATCGGGCCGGGCCGACTCTACTAATGAGTGAGTCTCGATCGGCTATAAAGGGTAGAGCTACTTGCCTTCTGTCGGATGAGATGAAACTGATTCGTAATCAGCGTACTCTCTTAATTTGATAGCCGACTCTATAACTGACTTAAAGATGAGTCGTTTTTATGGTCGATCGGATGACTTCTGAGCTTCGGGCCTTAATTGGCTTCTTTGTATGTCGCTGCCTCGTTTATCGAGTCAACTTTATGCATCTCGTATATTTTGCCTTATGGCTTTGGACTTTGTAAGTCTTGGTTGGGATTCATTTCCTACAATCCAAGCTAAGTCTCTCCTTTAGGCATTTGACATACTTGTCTCGGTCTGGCTTGTTGCCTCGGGATCCCGGGCGATGTCAGTAGAGTTGGTCCATTCCATAGCTGAGTCCCTGAACTTGACCTATTTTTCCCCAACAGTAAGCCCCCATACTCCTTGCATCAACTCTGTTGATGCTAAGGAGTAGAGAGTCGTTGAGTCGGCTTGAGCTGGGACCGACTTCATGATGGATCATTTAATGCTAGCAGGAGTCCTGCATCGTCCAGAACACACGCCGGTTCGTTGATCAAGGCCACATGAGTGGGCAGCCGTCAGAACGCTTTTCCCGCTTATGAGCGCTAGACACGTGGCGAGGGCGGAGCTCGCATCATCCGAAGTGCGCCGCGTGTCGGGCGGGGGAGGCGAAGCGGCCGTTGACTCGACTCCTTAAATGCCCTTGCCACATGGCAGGGCTATAAAAGGGGAAGCGGGATGCCCTTCTCCCATTTTCGCGTGCACATTTTCCTTTTCCCCCCAATTTTCATTTTCACTGTTTTCGCATTCTCCGCCATTTTTCACCTTCCGTTTCCATTTTTGCTTCCACGTTAGCCTCTTTCTCGCTATCTCCAGTGAATTTTTAACTCTCTCCCTCCCTTTCCTCTTCTTTTTCGCTTTCAATACAGCAGCAATGCAAGGTTCCCAGAGCCCCTGGGAGGGAGCTTCAGTGACGAAGGTGAAGCGAGGCGTCTTTGGGAGGTTTCAGAATCACCTTCGTTGCTGACGGAGATGACTGCATGAGCCAATGTAGCTTTCCAGCATTCCGAAAGGATGGCTGGATTTTTGGCGCAGCGTCCTGTCTCTGCAGGTCCCTCTCGCGGAGGGGCATTGTTTGCGACTACCCCTGGCAGGCCCAATCCTCCTGCGGAAGAAACAGAGGAAGAGGATGAGGCGGCCGAAGGGGTCAGTGAGTCGATCTCTACTCAGAGATCGACAAAGGCTGCTGAGTCGGCGGCCGATGGAGGGGAGGCCGGAGATGAGCAAAAGGGTCCCGTTCCTTTTGTTTTAACTGAGGAAGATCTGGACAAGATTAGGGCCGGGTACCATGTCCCGGACTCGGTCATTATTTGCCTCCCTCTTCTGAGTGAGTTACTCGACCGCCCTCCTACTACTGAGATGGTCACTATTTTCCAAGTCGCTTTGTAGTGTGGCTTGCATCTGCCCCTTAAGGGGATAGCTCGGGATTTGCTTTCCTGACTCAGGATAGCGCTTGGGCAGATAGTTCCGAACGGGTGGAGGAACTTGTTTGGATGCTTAGTGTTGTGGGCTGAGACGGAGTAACCCTCACTGACTGTCGACGAGTTTCTCCATCTATTTTAAGTACGGCCGAACCCGGAGCAACCTGGTTGGTACTTTTTGTGTGCTTGGCGGATTAAGGGCGGACCTTTGATAACCGACCCACCTACCTCCAACAAGCACTGGAGAGATAGATAGTTCTAGGCGTTTGGTCGCTGGGAGACTGCCGAGCCAGGGCCCATCGAATCTCGTGTTCCTCGTCCTGGTTTTCTCCCAAGTAGGTGACTCAGCGTATGCTCTTTTCTTTATCTTCTCACACTATTATGTCTTTGAGTCTAATTGAATGTGTTTCGTAGACATCCCCGAGCGAAGGCCGAAACTCGGAGTCGACGCTTTAGCTCGGATTAAAGATTTGAGGCGCTGAGTCTAGAGCAACGGTCTTGAAGAGACTTCTCCAACCAGAGCGTCTTCTTGATTCAGGTTTGGACTCGGCCTTAACAAGTAATTTCTGGCTGTCCTGTCGCTTTCCCTTTGAATTTTATTTAACTCGTCCTGCTTTTGGTGCAGAGATGGTTGAGGCCTGGCCTTTCCTCCGTCCACCTTCCAAGATGAAGGCCCCTCTTAGGTCAGAGCCTCGGCCCCCCAAAGAGGTCTAAGATGGTCTCAAAGGCTAAGGGGCAAGCCGCCCCGGCCATCCCGATCGTGATAATCCTCGACTCAGAGGAAGGGGCGGAAGTGACGGACGCGGTGGCTCCCGAGCCAGGATCTGTTGCCGAGCAGGTTCCGGAGCGGAGGGAGGAGAAGATAAGGGGGGGAGTCCTCAGGAGGGGAGACGACTCGATAGGAGGTGTCGGTCTTCCAACGGGCCGTGAAGGACATGGTCCCTTCGGCGATTTCCCATGGGAGTGAAAAAGACTTCTCTCGCCCTCTTAAGCTCCCCTGAGGCAGACTCTTTCTCATATGGCGAAGATGCTTCTCGAGGTAAGAGTTGGACTTTGCGTTTGTTCTGTCGGTTTCTCTAAACTTGATCTGACCTGCGTTTCCTTTTGCAGTTCGCCCCTTGTGCGCTCAAGGCTGGCTCGGATCTGACTGATGCTCAGAAACGGGCAGGGGAGGCGGAAGCACAACTCGTTGTGCTGCCGTGACTCGGCTCAACATAATGACTGGCGACTTAGGAGTCGCCAGGAAGGCCGTTGAGGAAACTAGAGCCGAGAGTGCTCGTTTGGCCTCGCAATTGCAAGAGGCCTGGGAGGAGAGTCGGCGGGATCACCAGGCCCTCGCTTCTTCCGAAGAGAAGTTGTCTCAGCTCAGGATCGAGACTAAGGCTATCATGGAGCAAGCCAAGGTCCAGGCCGTAGCGGCCTTTCTCGAGTTCCGAGAGAACTTGGAGGAGCAGGATCGCTTGTATCAGGACAGTTACATCAAGTGTATGGACCTGATAAGTAGTCCTTCCCCGACCTTGATCTTTCGGGGTTTGATGAAAGTGCCTCTGGGTCGGATGGTCCGGAGACCGAGGCAGCTGGGTCTGCTGATGCAGCTACGACTGATCTTGAGGTTGCTTCCTAGGTTGCTCCTGAGGCAACGCCAGAGGTTGCTCCGAGTGGCGGTGGCAGCTAAACCCGAGCCTCCTCCTGAGTTAGCTCCTGGTAAACCTTGAAGGTAATTTTGGATTGCAAAGTGTGTCAAGCACTTCAAGCACACCAAACTTAAAGTCGGGATCGAGAGCATCTGCAACCGAGGGATGACATCGCGTGCCTCGGCCCACTCTTTTCGCATCCATCTTTGTCATTTTGTCAATGTAACTCCAAAGTAGAAACTAATATAATTCGATGCAAAACTCATACTGATGAATGAATATACTCGGTTTTCTTATTCATTTGACTCAGTTTACATGTTTTTCATTCTTCGCTTAATCGAGTTTTTTCAATTGCTCAACGGCCAACCTGGGGATAATAGATTTTTAGATGCTCGGCATTCCAAGGGTGGGGAAGTAATTGCCCAGTTAGATCTTCTAATCGATACATTCTGAGTTGGATAGTGCTCGAGACAACATAGGGTCCCTCCCAATTGGGTCCCAGTGAGCCTGCACCAACTTCCTTAGTGTTCAAGAACATTTTTCGGAGGACCATGTCTCCTACTCGGAAGCGTCTAACCTTGACTTGAGCATTATAGAACTGAGCTACTTATCGTTGCCGAGCCATCGTTAGTAGCCGAGTCATTTCCCTTTGCTCTTCCAAGAGGTCGAGTCCGAGAGCTAGCAGTTCTTAAACTAACCCGAGTCGAAGGTAGTCCGTTCTCGACCGGAATGATGGCTTCCGATCCATACGCAAGGGAGAAAAGAGTCTCTCCCGTGGCCGTTCGAGCGATAGTCCGGTATGCCCATAGTATTTTAGGAAGTTCTTCGGCCCACGCTCCTTTAGCTCGGTCAAGTTTGGTTCGAAGGTGCTGTTTAATGATCTTGTTGACTGCCTCAACTTGTCCATTCGTCTGAGGATGATGGGGGGACGAGTAGACATTTCTGATTCCGAGATTATCGTACATTTCCCGATACTGTCTGTTGTCGAACTGCTTCCCGTTGTCAGTGATAATGGTCCGAGGTATCCCGAGTCAGCAGATGATATTTTTTCAGACAAAATCTGTGATCTTTTGTTCGGTTATCCTGACTAATGGTTCGGCTTTGGCCCACTTAGTGAAATAATCCACCGCAACAACGACAAACTTGGTCTGACCCTTCCCCAAAGGGAGCGGTCCGATGATGTCGATTCCCCAATGTGCGAAAGGCCAGGGATCGGCCATAGGGGTCAGCTCCTCGGGTGGCTGTCTCGGAATGGTCGTTAATCGCTGGCATTTTCGCAAGTTTGGACGAGTTTACGAGCGTTGTGTTGGATGGTTAGCCAATAATACCATTGTTATAAGACCTTATGTGCAAGCGATCGTCCTCCCGAGTGATTTCCACAAATCCCTTCATGGATCTCCCGCAGTACATAGTTAGCTTCATCGTCTTCATCGTGATTTAAGCAGCGTAGCAAAGGAGTGAAGAATCCTTTCTTATATAGTATCCCGTCGATTATGGTGTACCGGGAGGCTTGAATTTTCAATCGTCGAGCCTCGGTGCGATCTTCAGGCAACTTCCCGTTGTCGAGATATTGGATGATCGGGTTGAGCCAGTTAGGTTCCGAATCGATCGAATGTACGGTTGAGCTAGGCGGGTCGTCGATGCTCGGTTTAGCGACGTACTCGATTGGAACGAACCTAGGTATATCGTCCTTGTCAGCAGAGGCAAGTTTCGCCAATAGGTTGGCTTTAACGTTTTCTGTTTGGGGGATCCGAGTGACAGTACATCGTTGAAAACCATCGATCAACTCTTTAACTTTATTCATATATGCTTTCAAATACTCTCTACGTGTTTGATACACGCTAGTAACCTAATTGACAACCAGCTACGAGTCATTGAATACGTTGAGATGAGTAATGCCTAGACTAGCTGTTAGTCGAAGGCCGAGCAACAAGGCTTCGTATTCTGCTGTATTGTTCGAGGCTTGAAAATAAGTCTTAAGGCATATTGCATGTAGGTTTGATCGGGAGTGGGGATCCGAGTGACAGTACATCGTTGAAAACCGTTGATAAACTCTTTAGCTTTCTTCATATATGTTCTCAGCTGCTCTTTACGTGTTTGATACACGCTGGTAACCTGATTGACAACCAGCTGCGAGTCACTGAATACATTGAGATGAGTAACGCCCAGACTGGCTGTGTAACATCCCGATTTTTTTCCAACTTGGGATTAGACGTCCTTAGGCAATGGGTCGATCCTAACACCTTATTAACTTGTCAGAACTGAACCCCACTGTAACGACCTGTAAATTTCCGTACATTGGGTCGAGTACCACCTCGACCAGAAATCACGTAGGATTAAATCCCTTAGAAATTTAACAAAGTTAACTAAGTACTAAACTCGATTAGCCATGAAATCCGTTGGGATCGCTTTAAATACGATCTGCAAGACCCAAAACTTGCAGAATTAGTGACTCTAGGTTACCCTAAAGTCTAGAGCCAAACTCATTACCCGTCTGCTCTCGGGACTGAAACGAAACTTCGTATGAGGTCTAGATCGCACATCGGGAGTCCGATTAACACGAAGCTAAGGAATCAGGACCGCCCCACTGGGCTTGATAATCATCTCAAAAATCAGGTGATTCCGATGTCCCACGACCATTCTTTTCACTCTGGAGCGAGGGAGTGTGAAAAACACTATTCCCATCCAAATAAAAATATCTGGAATAGTGATCTGGTATCTTTTGGTTGCGCGTCAGTATTAAGCAACCTGACCGTCGGAATCAGACCAAATTACACCCTCGGATTAAGAAAAATTTCAGGAACATTTACATGTACTCAGAATTTCTGATCGTGGCCCACTGACCGTTGAACTGAAAGTGGTCCGCCACGTGCGATCTGGGAATCCGATCGAGTCAAAAACGTAATCCCACGTAGATCCATAGATGGTGAGCTTAAGTCTGACGTTTGGCTCAAAGAGGGCCACCAGAACATACCTTTTGAGCTTGGAAAGTGGCGAACTGCCTACATATGCAGCCACCCTTGAACCTGAGTCTATTTTGGACATGATTTTGGCTATAAAAGGGGCTTAGAACAGCCCCTCTCACAGCCATACGAATTTGGGAGCAAACCCTTAGAGAGAGAGAGAAAAGAGAGAGAAAGGCTTGGAGATCGAAGCCGATCTTCCTCCTGCTGCTTCCACTCATCCCACGGCCTACACCGCCTTATTCCAGGGGTTTTTCCGGCGGTGTCCATCCCATTTGAAGGTAAGAAACCCTAACCCTAGGTCTGATTTGAGGTTGGATAGTGGTAGGTTATGCAAAGGCTAATCGGTTCCGCTCTTTAGGCTAGGAAACTCCCGTATACGGAAGCTCCAACACTCTTGCTGATTCGTTGGAATTCCAAGGACTGAGGTGAGGACTTTAAGTGTATAAGTTACGGTTTTCAACGCTTTCAATGTCAGATAATGATAGATTCATGATCTGCATGCAAATGCACATGTACAAAGTGCTTTCCGTTTCCTGTTTCGATTAGCGATGAAGAATATGAAATTTCACATACTCTAGATATACGTAGAAATACCGTATACGTATTTTTCTTGTGAAAATGTTTGACATGTTTATTTAATGTTTGATTATATGATATATGGATAAAATGCTAGTTTGGCGAAAGGAATCGCAAAAATACATGTCCGTGTGTAAATGTCATGTATGTTGAAATTGCGTATTCTAGAAATTCCGCATACGTGCGGATTTTGGAAATGTAATTGTAATGATTATTTGCTGTATGATTACGATATATACGGGTAAAATACTCTCGTGGCGAAGGGACAGCCCTAACACGAAATTGGCTAACATACGTCATGTATGTTGGAATAGTGTATTTTAAGTGTTTGTGCAAATGCTTGTAGGAGTACATGTTTATGTACTAGTGCCTTAGATAGGCGCTGATATGGGATTTTCGACTCCCTTAGAGACAAGTAGGCTTCCCTCCATGGGGTGGTTCGCTAGAGCCACTCACCAGTAATGTGTATGTAATTGTATTCCTTGTGGATAATGCTTTACTACATGCTTCACCACATACTTTACAACATGCTATGTAACATGTTTTACTTCATGTTTTATTTCATGCTTTATAACATGCCTACTAACATGCTTGCATTGCTTGTTTATCATGCTTTACTTCACATGCTATCAATGAAAACTGTTTGAGTTTGGGACTATGTATATAGTCCAAACATTCGGTACCAGACTTGCGATTGTGGCTGAGATTCATGTCGCCACAAAGGACGTGTCTGGCGAACCCGAGTCGTACTTCGGTTGGCGATAGTGGTTGGCCACACGGAGTGCTTTTGCGCTCCATATCGCTCAACTTGTGGTGCGCTCGAGCTAGTCAGGCTCGTCAAGTAAACCGAAATGTACTTATGTGTTCACCCTGTTTGGTCGCTACTGCTTGAACCTAGGGTACCAAACTTACCAGTGGCGATCCCCGTTTAACCATGGTACCTAGATCCGCTAAGTCGCATGAGCCGGGCATGGTGGTATGGGACACCGTGGTCGAGCTGTCGGCCTACGCTGGGGCCTGTGCCTCCCCGTAGTGACCATTGCGCAACCAAACTCGAGAGCCGAATACGGTGGTATGGGACACTGTATTCGAGCTGTCGATACTTCGGCGAGAGCCGAGTACGGTGAGATCTGTACTCGTGCTGACGGGCGACGAGTCCTCCGTGGTATCATCGAGTACACTCCAAGGGTCTGTGATTGGCGACGAGTCTTTCATAGTAACTAGAGTGTGAGTTGAGCCGAGTACGGTGAGACCTGTACTTGAGCTGACGGCTAGTGATTGAGCCGAGTACGGTGAGACCTGTACTCGAGCTGACGGCCAGCAATTGAGCCGCATACGGTGAGATCTGTATCCGCGCTGACGGGTGACGAGCCCTTTGCGATGCCTTCACTACGCTTCTCAAACTATAATATCGTATGAGAATAACTAGGATTGACGACCCTAGAATGGATCATGTTGGGAATGATACAAGGGAGGTACCTTAGTTTTCCAATACTGCTGATTGAAATGGATTAATAAAAACTTGGTAATCATGAGCATCATCGCACCGCATGTGCTTTGTAGATGTGGCGCACTGAGGGAGTAAGCATTCGCGAACGTAAGATGATGTCGCTTGAGGGTGGTTTGGCAAGGGCATACAGCATCATGTCATATCATTTTGCACTTAACAAGAGTAGTTAGAAATGCTTGATTTGTACTGCCTTATCATTACTGCTTGGTTGATTTGATAACCTGTTAACTTATGCTTTATTGTTCCACTGAGTTAGCTACTCACTCCCACGTTACGGGACGGTGTTTGCAACACCCACCAGACTCTGTCGCAGGTATAGATGGCGCCTTGGTTCAGGAGCCGGAGCCCGACATTGATGAGGACCAGGAGGAGTTCTCCTTCATGCAGTACTCTGACGGCTTCGCTTAGGCCGGCTGCATCGTGGGATTCTCAGGGCCTCTTTTGAGGATTGTATTTTGGGTTTTGACTTAAAAACAATACATGTATATTGGTGCTCAGCTAGTACTCTTACTCTGGAGTTCAGAAAATTTTGTTACTTTACATACTTGAATATAAAATTTCAGTCTTCCGCTTGCCTTTATACAATTGAACTGGAGTATGAATTACTGTTTTGCTATAATCTCATTCATGTTTATTGCGCTAACTCAGACAACATTTAACCAGCATTGTGTATGTTGCATAAGTGATGCGTTGGAACTCGGGAGTTGAGTTCATACTCGACCCCCGAATTTCAGGGCGTTACACCCACAGTCTAAAATCGCTCCTTAACCCATGTCCTTCACAAATCCCACCCTTCACCACCTTGTTCTTTAAATTTTCTAAGTACTTTCACATTAGACACTATCTTAAAAGTTTAGGTGATGAAGAATAATACTTAAATTAAACATTGTCACAAAGGACTAAGTACCACCTCAGACTGAGATCACCCAAGACTAAATCTTTTAAAAATTAGGCGAGAATTAGCTAGTGTTAAACTAGAGTGCCTGTGAAATTAGCACCAATCACTTTAAAAACGATCTGCAAGACCCAAAACTTGTAAAATCATTGACGCTAGGTTACCCTAAAATCTAGGATCATTCTCATTACCCGGCTGCTCTCGGGAGCATCTTAAAACTCCGTATCAGATCTGGACAGCACGTCGGAAGTCCAATTAACACGAAGTTAAGGAATTAGGACCGCCTTGCTGGGCTTGACAACCATCTCGGAAATCAAATCCAGATAGTGTCCCAGTGTAATTCGCTTGAGTCCGGAGCGAGGAGTGTGAAAACACTTAAATTTCTTTACAAATAAATATCTCAAATAGTAATCTGGCACCTCTCGCTTGCGGATCAGTTCTAAGCAACCAGACCGTCAGAATCAGACCAAATTACACCCTCGGATCAGGAGAAATTTCATACACATATCCATGTACTCGAAATCTCCGATCGAGATCCGCTGACCGTTGAACTGAAACTGGTCCGCCACGCGTGATCTGGGAATCCCACTGAAACGAAATCTTAGCTCCACCTGGATCCAAGGTTGGTGAGCTTAAGTCCGACCTTTGGCTCAAGGAGGCCCGCCAGAAGTCCTCCGTTGAGCTGGAAAAGTGCCGCTTTGGTTATAACCTAAGTATACCTTGACCACAAGTCTGCTTTAGAGTATTTTTAGGCTATATAAGGACCTTAGAACTCTCTCTCTCACAGCCATACGAATTTGAGAGAAACCCTAGAGAGGAGAGAGAAAAGAGAGAGAAAGTGTGAGAGATGTGGGAGCATCTCCCTGCTTTGCTTCCCTGCTGCTATCCATGCTTAACCGCTCTATTCTCATCGCTTTTCCGGCGTTTCCGGCGTCATTTCTAGGTAAGAAACCCTAACTCTAAACTGATTTGGGGTTTTGATAGTTGTAGGTTATGAAATAGCTAACCTATTTAATTCTATAAGTTGCCAAACTGCCATATACAAAAGCATAGCAAACTTATCGACTTCGTTACGATTTTACGACAAAAGGTGCAGACTTTAGGTGTATAGGTTATGGTTTTCAACGCTTTCGATGTCAGATAATGATAGATTCATGATCTGCATGCAATTGCACATGTACAAAGTGCTGTCTGTTTTTCGTTTCGATTAAAGATGAAGAATATGAAATTTTACATACTCTAGGTATTTGTAGAAAGTACCGTATACGTATAAATTTTAGAAATGCGTTTTCCATGATTATTTGCTGTATGAATATATATGGATAAAATACTTGTTTGGCGAAAGGGCTCGCCCTAATACATGTTTTGCTAATATACACTATGTATGTTGAAATAGTGTATTCTAAGTGTTTGTGAAAATGACTGAATGAGTATCGAATTCTCATTCGTGCTCGCCATGACTAATTGTCATGGATATATGATTGTTGTATTGGCAATACCCCTTTGACGAAAGGATTTGCCCTGAATCACGCCACGACCACTATACGCTATATATGTTGAAATGTGTAGCCCAAGTGTTTGTGAAAATGTTCAAATGAATATGGAACTTGGATTCCTACTTTCCATGACTATCTGTCGTGGGTGTACACGTGTTATGATTGGGGCAACTCCCCAGTGAAAGGATTTGGCCTAATGCCTATGTGATCAACATATGTCATGTATGTTGATGTATGTATTTTAAAGTGTTTGTTGAAATGTCTGAATGAGTAGTAGTTAGTAAATTGTAATGTTTAAGGGCATTGAGATATGATTCTCAACTTCTTTAACTATGTGTATGATTTCTTTAGATATCTGTGTGATTAGGAATTGAATATGTACAAACTCATGCTTATGTTGTACTTCATAAAATGCTCAATTGATTATATGATTTTATCTATGTAATGCATATGTTTAAATTTATGTTTACGTTGTATGATCCGTCATGGGTGATGGGGGAGTAGAGCAACGAGTGCGTGCAACAGCCTTGACAGCCCTAAACGGATAATATCAGTCTTTGATTGTATAATTTGAACCTTGATCCATTACTGCTTTAACTATCTGCAATTGAATGTGATTGGGGCTATGATTATAGTCCAGACAATCGGTAACGGGATTGAATTCGTGGCTGAGATTCATTTGCCACGTGAGATGTGTTCGACGAACCCGAGTTGTACTTCGGTTGGCGATAGTGGTTGGCCACACGAAGTGCTTTTGCGCTTCATATCGTTCAACTTGTTGTGCGCTCGAGCTAGCCGAGCTCGTCAAGCAACCCGATCTGCCTTATGTATGTTCACCATGTTTGGACGCTACTGCTTGAACCTAGGGTACCAAACTTACCAGTGAAATCCCCTTTAACCATGGTACCTCGATCCGCTAAGACTCATGAGCCGGGCATGGTGGTATGGGACACCGTGGTCGAGCTGTCGGCCTACGCTGGGGCCACGTACCTCCCCGTAGTGACCAGTGAGCAACCAGACTCGTGAGCCGATTATGGTGGTATGAGACACTATATTCGAGCTGTCGACACCTACGGCGAGAGCCAAATACGGTGAGACCTGTATTCATGCTGATGGGCGACGAGCCCTTCGTAGTGTCTTCGAGTATACTCTAAAGTCTGTGATTGGCGATGAGCCCTTTGCAGCAACTAGAGCATGAGTTGAGCCGAGTACGGTGAGACCTGTATTCGAGCTGATGGCCAACGATTGAGCCGAGTACGGTGAGACCTGTATTCGAGCTGACGACCAGCAATTGAACCGCATACGATGAGATCTGTATCCGTGCTGACAGGTGATGAGCCCTTTGTGATGCCTTCACGATGCCTCTCAAACCATAATATCGTATGAGATTAACTAGGACTGACGACCCTAGAATGGATCATGTTTAGGAATGATACAAGGGAGGTACCTTAGTTTCCCAATACTGCTGTTTGAAATAGACTAATAACAACTCGGTAATCATGCTCATCATCGCACTGCATGTGCCTGGTAGATGTGGAGCACTGAGGGATGAAAGCATGCAGCGAACATAAGATGGTGTCGCATGAGGGTGGTTTGGCAAGGGCATACATCATGACTGTATTCCATACTTGCATTAACAAGAGTATTTAGAATTATTTGATTGTACTGCTTTATCATTACTGCTTGACCGAATTTATAACATGTTAACCTATGCTTTATTGTTCCACTGAGTTAGCTACTCACTCCCACGTTACGGGATGGTGTTCCGAACACCCACCAGACTTTGTCTGATTGCAGATGGCGACGCTACTCTTGAGGTAGAGCCGGACCTTTATGATGACAATGATGCTTGTTTGTATATGCTATGCTGATGACTTCACGTGAGCCGTGTCTTGATCGACGGGATTACAGGGATGTTAACTAGATGACACTACACATTTGGTATAATTTGAATTGTAATTGTAATTCATTAACCTGGTAACCTTATCATACTCTGGAGACTTGCCATAGTTTATTTTTATATTTTATATATTTATCACAGTCTTCCGCTCGCAATTTAACTGTCTCTGGAGTATGATATGCTGTTTTGGCTTAATCTCACTCATGTTCAATGCTCTAATACGGACAACATTAAATCATCATTCATTTTGTTGCATAAGTGATGCGTTGGAACTCGGGAGTTGAGTTTATGCTCGACCCCCGATTTTCAGGGCGTTACAGGCTGCTAGTCGAAGGCCGAGCAACAAGGCTTCATATTCTGCTGTATTGTTCGAGGCTTGAAATCCAAGTCTTAAGGCATATTGCATGTAGGTTTGATCGAGAGTTTCCGTGACGACTCCTGCCCCGCTTGCCTTAGAGTTGGAGAAGCCGTCGACAAAAAGCTGCCAGTAGGGTGGGTCGGGAGATGACTCATGAATGACAGTCGTCGACTGATTGACTGACTCATCTGCAAGCTCGGTAGGTGAATCAGCTTGTGGGGTAACTTCAACTATGAAGTTGGCCACAACCTGTCCTTTAACTGATACCCTCGGCTTGTATTGAATGTCGAATTCACTGAGCTCAATCGCCCACTTCGTTAGTCGACTGGAAGCTTCCGGTTTCTGAAGGATCTAACGGAGTGGGAGGCCGGTCACGACGATAATAGTATGAGCTTGAAAGTATGGACGAAGTTGTCGTGAGGAGATAACTAAGACTAGGGCCACCTTCTCCAGAGGCGGATATCTAGTTTCTGCCAATAGTAATACTTTATTGACGTAATACACCGACAACTGCTTTCCTTCATGCTTGGGTATCAAAGCTGAGCTTACGGCTGCGTCGAAGACCGCCAGGTACAATAACAAGGCTTCCCCAGGTTTGAGTTTTAATAAGAGAGGTAGAGATCTGAGATACGACTTCAACTGTTGGAACGCTAATTCACACTCTTCCGTCTAATCTATCGTCTGTCGTCCCTTCAGTTGTTTAAATAATGGGAGGCACTTATCGGTAGCTCGGGAAAGGAAGCGGTTGAGTGCGGCTACTCGTCCAGTTAACTTTTGTACGTCTTTGATCGTTTTCGGGGATTCCATATCGAGCAATGCTTTGATTTTCTTTGGATTTGCTTCTATCCCTCGCTGGCTGATAAGGAATCTGAGAAATTTACCCGAGCTTACCCCAAAGACACACTTGCTCGGGTTCAACTTCATCTGGTATTTACGAAGGATAAGAAACATCTCTTCTAAGTCGGCAATATGATCGACCGCATGTATACTTTTGACGAGCATGTTGTCAATGTATACTTCCATGGTTCGGCCGATCTGTCGAGAAAACATTTTGTTTACTAATCGTTGGTAGGTCGCTCCTGCATTCTTTAGACCAAATGGCATCACACAGTAACAATAAAGACATTTGTCAGTGACAAAGGTAGTCTTAGATTTATCTGATTGATGCATTACAATTTGATTGTATCCAGAATAAGCATCCATAAAACTAAGAAGTTCATGTCCTGTCGTGCTGTCCACCAGCTGATCGATCTTCGAAAGAGGAAAGCTGTCCTTTGGGCAGGCTTTGTTTAAGTCGGTATAATCAATACAGACTCGCCACTTCCTGTTGGCTTTTTTAACGCGTACGACATTTGCTACCTATTCCGGGTAGTATATCTCTTTGATGAATTTAGCCTTAAAGAGCTTGCTAACCTCTTCTTCAATGATGGCGTACCTTTCAGGGCCGAGTGGTTATCACTTCTGTTAGATCGATCGGTAGGTCGGATCGATGTTGAGGTGATGAGTCATCACCGAGGGATCGATCTCTCACATATCTTCATGGCCCCACGTAAACACGTCGGCGTATCGTCGGAGTAAGGATACCAGCTTTTCTTTCAAAGGCGCTTACAGAGACGAGCCACTCCAAACTATTTTAGACTCGTCTGTCTCGACCAAAGGTACTAGGATGAGGTCTTCTACTGGTTGTCCTCGCTCGTGGGTCTCAGCCCGAGGGTCCAACGATTCAATCGTGATTACCTCGGCTGGAGCTTTTACGGCTGTCGCGTAGCAGCGCCTTGCGTCTTGTTGGTCACATTTGACGACTCTCCTTCGGGGAGTGTTTGTCCACCTGAGAATCCAATCAATGGGGTGTGAACTGGCCGCAATGCTGATCGTTTGACACCCATTTTGTCAAACGCTTGAGTGAACAATACATCTGCGGATGAGCCTGTATCAATGAGAATGCGGAACACCTTGTGGTTTGCTATAGTAAGGGCGATGACTAATGCATTATCATGCGGATGATAAATGCCCTGAGCGTCTTCATTGGTAAACGATATGCAGTATTTCTCCTTTTCTCTCTCTTTCGAAGGTCGAGCTAAAATCAGGATTTCGGACTCAGGTCGACTGATGCTCCTGACGTGATTTTTTTGAGCATTGTTTGAGTCGTCCCCGCCTCGGGGACCACCGACAATCGTTCGGATTTCTTCCATGGGTCGGTTGTCGCCCGAGCGTTCTTCCGTTGTCCCGGTTCTTTCGACATGTTCGATTTCTTCTTTCAAGTGATAGCAGTCACTCGTGTTGTGCCCATGATCGCGATGATAGTGATAGTATTTACTTTTATTTCATTGGTTCGGATTGCTTCGGAGTTTATCGGGCTAGTTAACGAACCCTTCGCCCTTGATTTCCATCAATACCTACTCCTGTGATCTATTGAGCGGGGTGTACGTTGAGAATTTGTGGTCAGGCCGTTTACCCGACCTACGTTCATCGTGGGTCTGATCATCTTTACGCTTCTTTCCACTAGTTGAGTCAACTTCTTTTTTTGCTGACTCTCTGGCCATGACTTTTACGTTTTGAGTGGCCTCATGCAAGATTCGGGTTTCTTCAGCGTCCGCATATTTATCCGACCGAGCCATGAATTCTACGAGAGTAGTAGGCGGGTTCTTGTCCAAGGAAGCAAGAAATAACTTATCTTTAAGGCCCCACATGATCGAGTTGAGGGCTGTCTCGTTCGAATGTTTCTAGACCTGAAGCGACTTGAAATTAAAGTGCTTAATATAATCCTTCAGCAGCTTTCCTTCTTTCTGAACTATGTTATTCAAATGCGCAGATGGCTTTAGTTTTTTCTTCTCACCAATGAAATTGGTCAGGAAGGCATCGCTGAGCTCTGTAAATAAGCTAATGGACTTTGGTTTCAACTGTTTGAACCAAAGCTGAGCCACGTCAACTAAAGTGAGAGAGAAAGCTCGGCACACAAGGCGTCCGAGGCATCATGCAATTCCATATACGTCCGAAATGATTCAATATACTCAGTTGGATCGGTCTTGCCGGTGAAGGGCGTAATCTGGGGTAGGCGGAACCGTTCCAGTAGTCGAGCTAGCATAATTTCCTCTGTAAATGGGGATGCCTTCATCTTGGGTCTAGTTTGACCCAGATTTTGGTTTTGCCTCATGTCGGCAATCTCTTCCTGCACTTCTTTTCGAAAATCCTGAAGGTCAGCTTTCCAAGGTACGTCGCTATCAGCCGTACCCTCAACTGGAGGCCTGCTGCGCCTTCTTCGATCTATTTCGTGTCAAAGACCGATGGCAAGCAGCGGGGCGGTCATAGAATGGGAGGGCGCAGGCTCGGCCAAGCCCTGATGTTGACTTTGCTGAGGGACAGATCGCAGAGCAACAGGGTGGGGATCGGTGAATTGTTGTGGGGCATTCGCCCGATCGCCATCATATTGAGGTGGAACTTGTTGGCGATGGATCTGTTTTAGCATTTGCTTTATGTAGTTCATGTCGGTCCTAAGTTCCTGAACCTCTTTATCTAACTGTTCGTTCCCTTAGTTTCGTTGAGTATGCCTTGTTGAGACGGAGGTTGCCGGATGGGCCGTAGAACCTTGTCGATTATCGGGTCGGTTCAGGGTCCCTTGGGCTCCATTCGTACCCGACGGGCCTTCTGTCGCCGGTGGTCTAGCAACAGCGACCTCATTAGGCTCGTTTTGAACGGTTCTCCTTGTTCTTGCCATTGGATATTTCGTTGAAGTTTTTGATAGAGCTAGGAAGATGACTTTTCGTATTGTTTTCCACAGATGGCGCCAAACTGTTGATGCAAAAATCTGGTAAATCCTCTTCCGTTCCTTCACCTGCACAAGAAGGAGACAAAGGAGACCCTGGCCGAAGCCGGGGACCCTCTGATGCTAAAGTCAGGGATAGGATCGTGTAAGAGGGTTTGCGAGAGAGTTTTTGCGCACCTTTCACCTTAGAGATCTCCTGTATTTATAGAAAGGGAAGGATCCCATCGTGCCAGGATTCTTCTCCTAATATCTTGGAGATTTGATGTAAATCTGTTTTTGGATTCCAGCCGATTCCGAGATCTTCGGGATCGGGAATCCTTTTACTAGATTTTTGGAAAGATATTCTGGGAAGGTATTCCACTTTGCACTGTTTCTACCTTGCTCAGATCGGGCCGGGCCGACTCTACTGATGAGTGAGTCTTGGCCGGCTATAAAGGGTAGAGCTACTTGCCTTTTGTCGGATGATGAAACTGATTTGTAATCAACGTACTCTCTTAATCCGATATCCGACTCTATAACTGATGTAAAGATGGGTCGGTTTTATGGTCGATCGGATGACTTCTGAGCTTCAGGCCTTAATCGGCCTCTTTGGATGTCGCTGCCTCATTTATCGAGTCAACTTTGTGTATCTCGTATATTTTGCCTTATGGATCTGGACTTTGTAAGTCTCGGTCGGGATTCATTTCCTACAATTTGAGCTAAGTCTTTCCTTTAGGCATTTGGTATACTCGCCTCAGTTGGGCTTGTTGCCTCGGGATCCCGGGGGATGTCAATAGAGTTGGTCCATTCCATAGCCGAGTCCCTGGACTTGTCCTATTTTTCCCCAATAATTATTATCTTCTACACAGGTGTCTCGTCTATCTCATTGACATCAGAACTATGAAGATGAGTAATTGTAAATTCCATGCACCCCCTAACTCTTCCATACTGGTAACGTACATCCCACGATCCATCATATGCGTGCATTGTGATCTTGATAATTCGAGAACCACCACCCCTCAAACCTGAGAACCGTGACCCCTTGAAAGTCAGAATAATGATCATGTCAATTTCAAAAACACGACTACTGCAACATAAGAACAACGAACCGATGCCCCTTTAACATCATAACAAAGAACTTTGACCCCTCATAAGTGCGAACCATGACTCTTTGAACATCGTAATAATGAACGGCGGCCCCTTATAAGTGCGAACCACGAGCCCTTTCACTTGAAAACAATGAAATGAGACATAGACTGCTTTCATTTGAAATTAGCAAACTAAGAACCCTCTTACCCAAGACTCCTTTCACTTCAACAACGAATAATGACCCTTTCAACTTCATAAGCATGAACCGCGACTCCTAAATCTTCATAAGAGCGATCCCTAAAAGTTTATAATTTTTTTTTTTAAATTCTATAATGTACTTCTATATATAATAAACCCTTATTTTATTTTCAGGTACACCTATATTTGCAAATCATGGCTCTCTGACACATCCTTAGCGTTTATAATGAGGAGTGTGTGTATGGAGAAGGGTGATTCTCGTGCAAGGGTGGAGTCTCAAAATGTGTAGTTGTGAGCAATAATATTACATACCAGAAGTTCTTAACTATAACGCCCTAAAAATTAGGGGTCGAGTAGAAACCCAACTCCCGAGTTTCAACACATCACTTATGCAACATATTTAATGATGATTGTATGTTATCTGTATTAGTGCATAAAACGTGAATGAGATTAAGGCAAATTAGCAAAACATAATCCAGGGACAATTGTAATACGCAAGTGGAAGACTGAAACGAATACGTATAACTTTATAAACCAGTATAGGTCCTCAAAGTATGTATGCATTGCCAGGTCAATAATTACAAGTATTGATTCAAAATACAAAATGTCAAAAAAATGTGATAGTCCACTACAAGTATGACCCTGAAGCCTCGTCGATCAGAACGGTCTATATAAACCTGCCTGAATACTGCATATATGAGAAAGCATCCTCATCGTCTACGAAGTTTGGCTTCGCCTCATCAGTCGGGTCTCCATCTGTAACTAAGACAGAGTCTGGTTGGTGTTTAAAACACCGTCCTAGAACATGGGAGTGAGTGATCAACTTAGTGGAACAATAATGCAAAGGTTAATATGTTATCAATTCAGTCAAGCAGTAATGATAAAACAATACAATCAAACATCCCTAAGTACTCTAATTAATATAAGAATGGTATGTATAAATGATACATGCCCTCGCCTGCACTCCCTCTGCGATCTTCATTTAACGGTCGCGCATGTCAGTCACTTCCTCAGTGCTCTACCCAACGCCAAACGACACATGCAATGCGGTGCATGAGCGTGCTTACCAAGTTCTTATTAGTCCTTTTCATACAGTAGGATTGAGAAGCTAAGGTATCGTCCTTTATATCATTAACCCAAACAATGATCCATCTAGGGTCGTCAATCCTAGTTAATCACATACGATAGGCAAGTTCAGGTCACTACCACCAATGCCCTACCAACTGACACTCTATTTTTGAAGGTTTGTCACCGACCCGACTGGGGACCACATCCAGGCTACACCGAGGTAGGCCTATTTCATACTCGAGGTCACTCCACCAACGCCCTACCAACTGGCAGTCTATTTTCGAAGGCTCGTCACTGACCCGACTGGGGACCACAGCCAGGCTGCGCCAATGGAGGCCGACAGCTCGAATACAGTGTCCCATATCACCGTATTCGGCTCACGAGTCTGGGTTACTCACTGGTCACTACGGGGAGGCTCGTCGCCCCAACGTAGGTCGACAGCTCGACCTCGGTGTCCCATACCACCATGCCCAGCTCATGAGTCTTAGCGGACCGGGTACCATGGTTAAATGGGCTTTTCACTGGTAAGTTGGTACTTTAGATTCAAGCAGGAGCGTCCATACATGGTGAACATACATCGGGCTAATCGAGTTACTTGACGAGCTCGGTTAGTACGAGCACACCTCGAGTTGATCGACATGAAGTGCGTAAGCACTACGTGTGGCCTAACCACTGTCGATAACCAAAGTATGACTCGGATTCATCGAACACGTCCTGTGTAGCGAAACGACCTCAGCCACCAAATCAGAATCCGTTACCTATTGCCTGGACTACATCGTAGCCCCAAACACACTTCAAATAAGATAGAAATACATATGTGTTAGTCCCATACAGCATGTAGCAACCAAATCAAACCCATAGGCTGCACATTTCAACATACACAGATTGGACTAACTATAACATATATCTTGGCAAGCTCTTTTACAAAAGAGTTGCCACATACTCAACAGGCATGTATTCATCGTTAATAATCATGGCAAGCACAAATCCAAATTCCTTATTCATTCACTCATTTCAACAAACACTTAGACTACACCCTAAAACATATGTAATGCATGTTGGCGATGACGGGTGTTAGGGCAATTCCTTTCACCAAGGAGTTATCACACACATAACAGCCGTATATACACGATGAATAATCATGGCAACCGCGAATTCAAAAACCATACGTATTCAATTATTTCAACAAATACATGGAATACACTAGACATAGTTCAAATGTATTCGTAAAACGAAACAAACATCACGTTTGGCATGTGAAATGATACCCAAGTCAGTAATAAATCATTAACCGACATTGAAAGTCTTGAAAACTATAACCTAAACATATATAGTCCGTACCTTACGCCGGTAAAGGCGCAATGGATTCGTTTTAGATACTTAGTCTTTGTCAACGGCGGATTGACAACCTATAACATGAATTAGGTTAGCTATTTCATAACTTACACTATCTGAAACCCTAAAACAGATTAGGGTTAGGTTTTCTTACCCAAGTACGTTGTCAGAAACGCCGAAGTTGTGATACAGATAGGGTGGCTAAGTGCGTGGAGCTACGAGATCAAATCCCATGATGAATCTCCAACTCTCTCACTCTCTTTCTTCTCTCTTTTCTCACCTAGGGTTAGAAATTCGTATGTGAAGGGAGTGAGAGGGTTTAAGGCCCTTATATAGGCCCAGAACTGATGGGAATGGCCCCAGGGCCAAGGTATACTTAGGTTATGTCCAAAGATCGGCTGTTTCGATCCAACGGAGCACTTCTAGAGCCCCTTATTCTGCGTGCAGTCGGACTTAAACTCCCTGACATTGGATCTAGGTTAGGCTGAGTTTTCGTTCCGATCGGGTTTACAGATCGACTGTGGCGGACCAGTTTCAGTTCAATGGTCATCGGTATTCGATCAGGGCCACAAGTGCACTGACATATGTGGGAAATTTCTCTTAATTCGAGGGTGTATTTGGGTCAGATTCTTACGGTCTGAATCCTTATATTTGGCCTGCAAGTGACACGTCTCAGTTTACTTAAGTTTGGATTTATTTCCATAGATATTCATGTTCCTCACACACTATATTCCGGACTCAAGTTGTGCATTTCTGGACATAGTCAGGACTTGATTTCCGAGATGGTTGTCAAGCCCAGCAAGGCGGTCATAATCGTTTAGTTTCGCGGTAATCGGACTTTCGATGTGCGGTCCAGGTCCAATATGGAGTTTCGTGATGCTCCTGAGAGCAACTGGATAATGAGATTGATCCTAGATTTTAGGGTAATGTAGCGTTGATTATTCTGCAAGTTTTGGGTCTTACAGTTCGTATTTAAAGTGGTTCAAGTGAATTTCACAGCTAATCTAGTTTAACACTTAGTTAATTTCGTCTAATTTCTAAAGGATTTGGTCCTGAGTGATTTCTGCCTGAGGTGGTACTCGGGTCTTTGTACGGATTTTTTCGAGACATTACATTAACTAAAATGCATAAGATTACCAAGACAACACCAAAGGCATATGATGTTAAAATAAGGTTGTTTACTCTTTGCATGGTTGTGGATCACTCCCTTCAACCACTGTCGTAGACGGAGAAGATGTCCTGGCTATATCATTTTCTATGGACAAAATCCAAATTTCAGATACTATTGTATATAGATAAAGTAAATTGTATAGATATTGTTGAAGAGAGTCCCATAAAACCTATTCATGTCCATGAAGCTGACTTCATAGGGTTAAATGAGTAGAGACGTGATCTATTGGGTGACAATTCTCATCGACCATTTTTTCGCTTGCCGAATAGTGAAGATTGTATATATTGATAGGGACATCTCAGGTACATACACACCCCCCTTACACACGTACATAAGGAGGAGGGCCTCACCTTCGATCTGGATCGATGACAAATCCATGGAGGGCCTCCTAGTTAGAGAATTGTGTTTTGGTTCCTCGGGGTAGACCCGATCATCACGTGGATTCCATCATTGGATCTCATGATCGTAACTCATTACCCTAGGTGACCTAAGACTTTGAGTTTTGCTTATTACCGTTATTAGGAACATCATGAATGGTTTAGATTGCATTGATTAGTTGTTATTTTTGATTACTTCGTCTTTAAGTAATAGTATGCGCACACGGCGCAGCTTTTGGGGTATAGGTTTTTCTTATAAATAGGCAACCCCTTGAAGGGTTTTTTTCATTGAAGATGATTAATAAAATTTTTTATTTTCTTGCTTCTCTAATTCTCTGAGTTGTGGAAACCTAATTGGGTGCGAAACCCTTCCTTCTTCGAAGGGCTAACTATTGTGGTGTGAAGCTATACCCATCCCGAATCGCCCTCATCTCCTACCCTCTATATTACTCATCTCCTACCCTCCATATTCCTCATCTCTTATAGCCATCCCCTCATCAAATCCACCCACGTTTGCAGTTAATCTTTCCCATACAAAAGATTTCCAAAATCTGGTCCTACAGGAGGGCTGAAACTTCGGCGGAGTACCGTGTTCAAACCGATCATCTGTTTGGCCTGAAATTTGGAGGGAAGGTGGCCCATCCCTAGCCGACCAGGTCCTAGCTAGCCAATTCTAGATTTGTGGGCCTCACACACATGCGGGCTGCCATCCACGCACGTGCGTCAGGCCGGTTTGCTGTCTACACGTGCGGGTTGATCACAGGTTCCATCTCATCTCTATTTCACTCATCTTTTGCCTTGTTTTCATAACCCTAACCCTAGATCATCTCAAATTCCAAAGTTCTATTCCGATTTTAAAACCCCAGGTTTTTCTGAATTGAAACGTGAGAATCCCTTGTATTGGAAAATAATCATTTACATGTGTGGATGAATCTACTATCCTTTGAGCATTATTTGGTTTATAATTTTTAATTAATTTAGCCCTAACTTGTGTAGACTTGGACCCTCGTAGATTCTCCTTGTTGAATGCTTGACTTTTTGTGGGGTGAGGAATTATTGTGATTGTTTCTAAATTATTATGATCTAAAGCTTGAAATCTTGCACATCATATCTAAATTTCATGTTCTACATCAAATTTGGTATCAGAGCTTTGGTTTTTCATAGGGGATTGCATTGCATGTTTAGGGTTTAGTCTACTCGCATTTATTTTGTATTAAATTTCATCATATAGGGCTGTTTAGGACCCATCATTCACAACATAGACTGCAGAATTTTCTATTGTCATAAATTCTCCAATTTTCATTACTGAATATTCTATTAACAAACTGTTTAGACAATTATGTTACTGGAATTTTAGGAGCATTGCGTAGTTTCCCTCATATAGAGTCCTATAAGAGCATTTAGTCCCATTTAAAGGCATATAGTTGCATTAGAGGACCTTTGAGTTGAATGGGTAGTTGTATGCCCACACGTACTAGTCGCGGTTTTGGATCGCACCCTGCACTAAACATGAAGCAATTACAAGAGTCGATGGACAACATAACCCGACAGTTTGAGTCTTTGGGTAGGCGCTTGGAACAATGTATT
This sequence comes from Magnolia officinalis, assembly GCA_021015155.1. Classification (NCBI taxonomy): domain Eukaryota; kingdom Viridiplantae; phylum Streptophyta; class Magnoliopsida; order Magnoliales; family Magnoliaceae; genus Magnolia; species Magnolia officinalis. The sequence goes on along the minus strand of JAJHSJ010000006.1, from coordinate 66,631,693 downwards.
GACCAACACTGAGATCAGCTTAATATGCACGTTATCCAACTAGAGACCTCCGCCTGGGCAAACCTTGCCATTTGGGAAGATACCCAATCTCAGGCAGGTGGTCAGGAGGATAGACAAGGGAATGAGAGTGGCCAAGAAAATAGACATGAGCGCGCACGCGTGCACCCACCCCGCGAGGGGCATCATGATCGTTATGATCCAGATACACAACTCCTCAAGAGAGTTAGAGTAGAGACCCCTATGTTTAATGGCCACTTGGGCCCTAAAGCTTTTATAAATTGGTTGGCGGATATACACCACTATTTTGAGTGGTACGACATGTCGGATGCTCGTAGAGTTCGATTTGCTAAGATGAAGCTTATGGGCCAAGCAAAGAGGTTTTGGGCTACTGTAGAGGGAACCCCCAATAGTCCATTGGGGAGAAATGAAAGAACTCTTAAGGAAAAATACCTTCATTTCTCTTATCACTTGAGGTTTGTTGAGGAATCGAAGTCTAAGCCTCTTCCTATTCTAAATACCAAAGACTTTGAGCGAGAGACTGAGTCGGACTTGATGGTGTACGCCCTTATGGCTAGGGAAAGTGCACCAAAGGCTAGTGCAGAGTTATCCACTGAGGCCATTCCGGTAGCAGATGAGTTTCGTGATTTCTTTCCCAATGATCTATCGGATGAGCTCCCCGCTATGAGGGATATACAACACGCCATTGATTTAGTCTATGGGGCGACTCTACCAAACCTGTCTGAGGTGGTCAATAGGAGAGTGAGAAATTTGCTCAGGTGTTTAATAGGGGAGCACACCAGGACGTGGGACACTGCACTACCTATCACTGAGTTTGCATTTAATAGTTTTGTCATTAGATCTACAAGTTTAAGTCCTTTTGAAATCGTTACTGGTTATAAACCTAAGAAGCCTATTGATCTTATCCCTATGTCGCTGTCACATATGCCATCAGATTCTGTAGAATCCTTTACACATCACATTCATTCATTGCATTAAGAAATCAGGCGAAAGATCAATACTAGTAATGAACATTACAAAATTTCTTCTGACCAACATAAACGATTAAGGGAATTCAATGTAGGGGACTCTGTGATGGTTCGCATCAGGCTAGAGCAGTACCCTCAAGGAGCTGTTCGTAAATTACACGCGCGTAGCGCTGGATCATTCAAAATTATAAAATGAAACAGTCTCAATACGTATGTGGTAGATCTTCCATCTTCTATGGGAATTAGTTCCACATTCAATGTGGAGGATCTAGTTGCATTTCAGGGGACCACCGATACATTATCCAGCTTGTCACCTAACCATCCTTATTCCCTAGACCTTTCCCTTGATCCATGGCCCCCTATCGACCCATCTTCCCAGCCTCTACCTCCCATACCTACCCTTCCCACAACTAAAGAGGAGATATGGAATATTTTGGACCATTAGATAATATCAATGTCAGACGGCGGATTTCAAAAGTTCCTGGTCAAGTGGAAGTTACACCTAACTTCAGACAGTACGTGACTCACTGAGGAGGAGCTTTAGAGACTTGATCCTGACATCTTAGAGCAGTTTAAGAGTTTTATTTTTCCAGTGGCGAAATCTTTGCAGCTGGGGAGAGTTGATGGGGACATCTTATGCACACGCATGCCCCCCTTACACATGTACCCAAGGGGGAGGGCTCTATCTTTAATCTGTATTGATGACAACATCCATGGAGGGTGTAACGCCCTGAAAATCGGGGGTTGAGCATAGGCCCAACTCCCGAGTTCCAGCACATCACTTATGCAACACAATTAATGATGATTGAATGTTGTTCGTGTTAGAACATTAAGCATGAGTGAGATTAAGCTAAATCAGTATATCATACTCCAGAGACAATTGAATTACGCAAGCGGAGGACTGTGACAGATGATATAAAACATATAAGTTGTGGTATGTCTCCAGAGTATAAACATATCCCAGGTGAAATATTACAGGTATCGATTCAAAATACAAAATGTCAAAAATGTGATGGTCCTCTACGATGTATAGACCCTGAAGCCCCGTCGATCAGAACGGTCTATATAAAACCGCCTGAACACTGCATGTATGAGAATGCTTCCTCGTCATCCTCAAAGTCGGGCTTCGCCTCATAGGCTGCGCCATCATCTGAAACTACAATAGGGTCTGGTTGGTGTTTAAAACACCATCCCAGAACGTGAGAGTGAGTGATCAACTCAGTAGAGCTATAAAGCAAAGGTTAATGTTATCAATTCGGTCAAGCAGTAATGATAAAGCAATACAATTAAACATCCCTAAATACTCTGATTAATGCAAGGATGGTATGAAATAATGATGCATGCTCTCGCCTGCACTCCCTCTACGATCTTCATCTAACGGTCGCGCATGTCAGTCACTTCCTCAGTGCTCTGCCCAACGCCAAATGGCACATGCAATGCGGTGCATGAGCATGATTACTTAGTTCTTATTAGTTCTTTTCATATAGCAGGATTGAGAAACTAAGGTACCTCCCTTATATCATTCCCAAACAAGGATTCATTTTAGGGTCATCAGTCCTAGTAAATCTCATACGATGTTGCGGTTCTAGGTCGCTGCAAAGGGCTCGTCACCTAATCAGTGCAGGCCTAGTTTATACTTTAGATGCTACAGAAGGCTCGTTGCCTATACGTAGACTCAGAGTACACTCGAGGTCACTACAAAGGGCTCGTCACCTGATCAGTGTAGGCCGACAGCTCGAATACAGTGTCCCATACCACCGTATTCAGCTCACGAGTCTGGGTTGCTCACTGGTCACTACGGGGAGGCTCGTCGCTCCAGTATAGGCCGACAGCTTGACCACGGTGTCCCATACTACCATGTCTAGCTCATGAGTCTTAGCGGATCAAGGTACCAAGGTTAACAGGGATTTCACCGGTGAGTTTGGTACTCTAGGTTCAAGTAGTAGTGTCCAAACATGGTTAACATACATTGGGCCAATTGGGTTATTTGACGGGCTCGCTAGCATGAGTGCACATCGAGCTGATCAACATGAAGCACATAAGCACTCCATGTAGCCTAACCACTGTCGCCAATCGATATACGACTCGGATTCATCAGGCGCGTCTCATGTGGCGGGATAAAGTCAGCCACTACTTCGAGGCCTGTTACCGATTGCCTGGACTATGTAATAGCCCCAAACACATTCAATTACAACGATCTAGCATATGAAATACTCAAGAAGTAATGGAGCAATGATTCAAATCATACAATCAGTTGAGCATGTTATGAAGTACAACATAAACATGAATCCACAGTTATGCATTTCTAGGTAAAGCAATGATTATGAAACAAGGCATATGGAGGAAATCGTACACATCATTAGAGTAGCTGAGAATCCTATCTCAACACCCATTTAAAGAACAGTTTACAAGTATTTATTCATACAGACATGTTTACAAACACTTAGCATACACATTATATCATACATAGTATGTATTGGTTAGCATACGCATTAGGGTAAGTCCCTTCGTCAAAGGATTGCCGCCTACACAACAATCGCATAGCCACGATAGTTAGTCATGGCATACATTAACGCAAGGTTTATACTCATTTAGTCTTTTGCTCAAACACGTAGGCTTCGTATTGTAACATACACAACGTATGTTAATATAACATGTATTAGGCTAATCCGTTCACCCAAAAGTTGATACACATGCATCTAACATACATAGACAACAATTAATCATGGCAAGCACAAATCCAAATTTCATACGTACACGGTATTTTCTACAAATATGAGGAATACGGTATATTCAACATAGTTAACGTATAACTGAAAAATGAAACGGACATCACTTTATGCATGTGAAATAGCATCCACGTCAGTAATATATCATTAACCGACATTGAAAGCCTTAAAAACCATAACCTATACATTTATAGTCCGCACCTTACGCCGATAAACGCGTAACAGAGTCGTTTTAAACACGTAGTCTTTGTCACCGGCAGAATGACAACCTATAACATGAACAAGGTTATCTATTTCATCATTTCGCTATTTGAAACCCTAGAACGGATTAGGGTTAGGTTTTCTTACCTAAAAACGAAGTCAGAATTGCCGGAATAGCGATTTGGTAGTGATGGATAGGCACGCAAGATGGCAGGGATCGAATCCCAGGAGTGACTCCAACTTCTCTCTCACTTTCTCTCTTTTTACTCTCTTCTCTCTCCTAGGGTTTTTCCCAAATTCGTATGGAGTGAATGAGAGAAGGTTTAAGGTCCTTATATAGGCCTAAAACTGATAGAAATGGCCCCAAGGCCAAGGTATACTTAGGTTATAGCCAAAGGGTATCTATTTCAGCTCAACGAAGCACTTCCAGAGCCCCCCCTTAAGCCTAAGGTCGGACTTAAGCTCCCTGACCATGGATCTAGGTCGAGTTAAGTTTTTAATCCGATCGGATTTACAGATCGACCGCGGCAGACCAATTTTCATTCAACGGTCACCGAAACTCGATCAGGGCCACAAGTACACTGCCATGTATGGGAAATTTCTCCTGATCCGAGGGTGTATTTGGGTCAGATTCTAATGGTCTGAATCCTTATATTCGGCTCGCAAGCGACAAGTCTCATATGACTTAAATTTAGATTTTTATTTCTAAAATATCCACGTTTCTCACACACTTCACTCCGGGCTCAAGCGAATAGCTTCAGGATACTATCTGGACTTGATTTCCGAGGTGGTGGTCAAGTCCAGCAAGGCGGTCTTAATTATATAATTTCATAGTAATCAGACTTTCGACGTGTGGTCCAGATCTGATACGAAGTTTCAATGTGCTCCCGAGGGCAACTGGGTAATGAGATTGATCCTAGATTTTAGGGTAACCTAGCGTCAATGATTCTACAAGTTTTGGGTCTTATAGATCGTATTTAAAGTGGGTCAGCCGGATTTCGCAGCTAATCTAGTTTAACACTAGTTAATTCTCGTCTAATTCCAAAAAGGTTTGATCCTGAGTGATTTCTACCTGAGGTAGTACTCGGGTCTTTATACAGAATTTTTCGAGACGTTACAGAGGGCCTCCTAGTTAGAGGACTGTGTTTTGGTTCCTTGGGGTGGACCCAATCATCACGTGGATCCCATCATTGGATCTCATGATCGTGACCCACTATCCTAGGTGACCTAAGACTTTGAGTTTTGCTTATTACTGTTATTAGGAACATCATGAACTGTTTAGATTACATTGATTAGTTGTTATTTTTTTATTACTTCATCTTTAAGTAATAATATGTGCACATGGCGTGGTTTTTGAGGTATAGGTTTTTCTTAGAAATAGGCAACCCCTTGTAGGGTTTTTTTTCATTGAAAATGATTAATAAAATTCTGCATTTTCCTGCTTTTGTAATTATCTGAGTTGTGAAAGTCCAATTAGGTGCGAAACCCTCACTTCTTCAAAGGGTTAACTACCGTGGTGTGAAGCCACTCCCATCACAAATTGCCCTCATCTCCTACAGCCATCCCCTCATCCAATCCACCTACGTTTGCAGCTTATCTTTCCTCTATAATAGATTTCTAGAATCTGGCCCTGCAGGAGCACCGTGTTTAAACTGATCTTCCGTTTGGCCTGAAATTTGGAGGGAAGGTGGCCCATCCCTGGCTGACCAGGCCCTAGTTGGCCGATTCTAGATTCGTGGGGCCCACATATGTGCGGGCTGCCATACATACACGTGCGTCAGGCTGGTTTGCTGTCTACATGTGCGGGCTGATCACAGGTTCTCTCTCGTCTATATTTCACTCATCTTTCACCTTGTTTCCATAACCCTAACTCTATATCATCTCAAATCCCTAAGTTCTATTCCACTTTTGAAACCCTAGGTTTTTTCGAATTGAAATGTGAGAATCCCTTGGATTGAAAAATAATCATTTGCATGTGTGGATGAATCTACTATCCTTTGAACATTGTTTAGTCTATAATTTTTAATTGATTCAGCCCTAACATGTGTAGGCTTGGACCCTCATAGATTTCCCTTGTTGAATGATTGACTTTATGTGGGATGTGGAATTATTGTGATTGTTTCTAAATTATTATGATCTAAAGCCTGAACTCTTCCACATCATATCTAATTTTCATGTCCTGCATCATATATATTCCCAGTCCGTCAACTTATGTATCGAGAAATGATCTATCGGACAACAATTCTCATTAGTCATCCTTTTGCTTGTTGGATATTGAATATTGTACATATATTCCTGGTCCATCAACCTGTGCACTAAGACATGATCCATTGGGCGTCAATTCTCATTAGTCATCCTTTCACTTGTTTGATAGCTAAAATTGTATAAATGCTCCCGATCCATCAACTAATGCACCAAGACATGATCCATTGGACGACAATTCTCATCCTCCTCTCTCGCTTGCTATATAGCAAAGATTGTACATGTATTCCCTTTCCACCATCCTATGCACCAAGATATGATCCATCAGACAATAGTTCTTATAGGCCATCATTTCGCTTGCTTGATATTGAAGATTGTATAGATATTCTCGGCCCGTTATATAGTCTCGACCCTTAACACAAGACAACAATGACCCTTAACACAAACTTGCAAAATAAGACTAGTACTTGTGGTTAACAATATATATAAAAGGAGCTTATGAAATAAAGTAGTTAAATTTTGGATCTACAGTGGCATGTGGTTTAAGCTCGGCATGAGCAGAAGCATTAGATGATAATCCAACTTCACTATCTTATTTAATAGGCATCAATCGAACAGATCATGATAAAACAACACCTGCATTAACGTTCTCATGCTGTCAGTCAACATCATAGACCTAAAGCTTTTAATACAACAATTGTAAAAGGCTGGCATGGATAGGTCAAGAGAATTGTGAGTAATCCTTCTATGCTATTGCACATATACAACAAGAGAACATGAGTTCTTTAAGATTTTTTCCCACATGATGGAAAAAGAAAAGTTAGTTTAGGTTTGAAAAAGATGAAGAGGTATCAATTGAGTAATGGATCTTAACTTAGTTCAACATCTGACCTATTTTTATCAGTAATAGTAGAGAGAAATACTCCAATGCTATTTTAGGAGCTGACCCTTAGCACATGATAATAGTGAACCGGGACCCTTAAAACGGAATAATAGCAAACCGTAACCCCTATAACTGTGTAAACAACAACCCTTAACATAGAACAACAATGAACCATGACCCTTAACACAAGACAACAATGATCCTCAACCCATGACAACAAAGGCCCTTAATATAAGATAACAACAAATCGTGAGCCTGATAATTGTGTAAACAATGACCATTAACACATAACAATAGCGACCCTTAACATTAGACAATAAAGACACTTTACAAGTGATAACAACGAACCACGACATTTAAAACTATGACAATAATGACCTTCAACCAAAGAAAAAGGTGCATTTTTAGCTTCAATTGCATCAAAATGAAATAATTTTACAATTTGACTGTTTAAATTTTTTACCCAAGATTCACAAGTTATTATCTTAACATATCCTTGTTCAATCATGAGAATGTATTCTAGCAAACTTCGGTGACAATATTCCATTTTTTAGCATCCGTTTTGGTTAAGGCAGGAACTAAAATGCAATCATTGTTGGATTGTATAAAAGGTAACCAAGATTCATTTTAACTTAGTTTGAAACCTTTCTTTTGAATGAAAAAGGAAACACAATTTCCGTTCTACCATATTTAAGCATTAAAATACAAGTCCAGGCATAGATCATTGATGAGTCTACTACCATTATATTTAAGTTAAAAAGAACCAATATAGATAAAAAAATGAAAAATAAAAAAAGAAATAAAGAAAGTTGACTGAAACCATGTAGATCAACAAAGTTGATGCTCAACAACTCAAAATACGCACATTTAGTACCATTTTTTTTAAGGGCTAAAAAACTGTGGCTAAAGGCATGTTTTATTATAGTGAGAATGTTATTTACTGTTGGATTTATAAACATTTTTGTTACAACAAGAGAACTTAAATAAATACATCATCACGAATTTCTAATTTAAAAAATAGATCATTCATCCAAAAAATGCTTTGTACAAAAAATAACAGCTAATTATATCGATCGGTCTTCTTCTTACTCATTTTCTCACAATTCACAGGTCTATGTATTATTCATTTCACTATTTGTCTTCGCACTTTTACTACACTCTTGTCATTTTTCTTAACCTCTGTTATCTTCATGTCATTTTTTTTTTCTCTTAGTATCTTTTTCTTGTATCTCATCCTCTTTATTCCTTAAATTATCTTCCCAACTCTTACATATTTAGAGATAGTCATAAGAGGTGGCATGTCTGAACTTTGGAATTTATTTATGCAAATTAACATTTTAAAGTACATACTAAAATAGTCCATTTAAAATGTACATAATAAGATGTATTTTTAAAACCTGTCGGAAGAAAATCAATATTTGAATTATTACTCAAGAAGTTCATGAACTTCAACATGAAAACCCCAGAATCGTTATCATTTTGTTGAAGTGGGCAATTCTCAAACGTTGTGATTTTCCATTATTTCTCCTAAAAAATATCTTCTGTCACATATATGGAAGAGCTACCTAGATCCTTCAGACAAAGCTTAAATGTACTTATCGTATAACCCCTTCCAACCATAGCTTAAACTATCAACTAGTATCACCTCTCATTAGGAGGTAGGATGATGGACAAAACCTAATATTTACCATGCACATGATATGTACAACCTATTAAGAACATACAAATAAAAATTATAATATCTGTTATTCATTAAGAACTACTCTAATATCAAATAGCAGGCTTACCTTATTAAAATCCTACATAGGTTTACGCCCATCAACCCCTTTAACTAGCATAAAAAGGTTGGAACTAAGTTTGTCAAAGTGAATCTCAACTATGTTTTTATGATTTCCAGCTGAATACTTAAAATATGATATGCATTAGTATGGGGGAGTCGATGAAGTAGAATAATTAAAATATTATAAGAACAATGATTACTATGCTCATTTAAGCAACAAATGAATCTAAATGATGGAATTGATACTTATACTGAAATAAGTTGTCACAAACAAGCAATCTTGTGGGTAAGGTCGAGGACGACAAAGGCGACATTGTGTTAAATAATCCAAGTGTAAGTTTATCCCTATGCAATATAACAAGTCTATATAAGAATTAATAATATAAAATAAAAAATCAGGTAACGTGATGCACATTTACTTACTTCATCATCCACCTATCTCTCTATCTTGAATGCCTTCTCTACTTCATCATACTCATCGGGGAAAATGCCTCTATGTGGGTCCATAAATTCCACAACGACAATATTAAGGTGGTCATGCATGCTCTTCAGTTCATAGTGTCATGTATGGTGTGGGAGGTATTTAGATAGATGTATATCCCATTTTAGCCCTCCCCTCATCGGCCTCCTATACCCTACGAATTGCCTCAATAGGTATTACGAGTGGTGAGACCCTTGCCTTATCCAACCATGTGGGTAGGTCCCCTGCTTCATCCATTTGTGTGGGTTGGACCCCCACCTCATCTAACTCTGCAGGTAATTCCTCCATTTCATCCAACCGTGTTGGTTGGACCCCTTTCTCATCCAACTTTATAGGTTGGCGGTTCACACCCGTATAGGGTTGTGATGTAGTAATAATCTCGGTAAGACTGAGGTCGAATCCACAGACACTGAACGTTGTACGTAATCTGAAAGTAACTCGAACTAGAATTATAAGAAGATGTAATCTAAATCAGGGAAAATTAAGGGAATAATGGTGAAATATCAAACTAAAACTTGTAAAATTCAAAGGTGGGAAACTAGGGTGCCAAGATCCACTTGTAGAGATTAGGGAGATCTATGCTTGATTTATAACACAACTGGAATTAGAGTCCCATCTTCATCTAATTGGAAGATTATTCATTAAAATCCAAATCTAAACTTCCTTTGATCTAGTTTTCAATAGAAGATAGTATGAGAATTAGAATTGATTCCATCACAAAACCATGCCCATGAGACAAAGCAAACAACAAAATTTAACTAATCCACAACCAATCTGAGGGATGTATGAATGTTAGGAAGGATTCCATCATCCAACCATGCGCAGGAGACGATGGTGAACAACAGGGACTCCTAAACTCATAATCCCTATAATCCTAAGAACATGCTCAAAGCTATCGCAGATCCATTGTAATTTAAGTCACGACAAATTATTAAAAACTGAAAGCATTCCTTAATATCAAACTATAATTAAAGAGAATCCATAAAACATGAATCAAAGCCATAGAAATCTACCCATCACGCTACAAGCTTCACCTCTTAGCCCTATTTAAGAGGTTTAGCCTATCGTAAGCATGATGAAACTAAAACTCTTAGGAAATTAAACAGAAAATTAAAAAAAAAAAACACAACTCTCACTGCTACTCCCTGTTCTCTCTCTCCTTGTTGCCTTTGCACGTCCACACTCCCGGCTGCTCACATCCTCCCTCTCCTTTATAGAGTAGGAAGGTCGGTTGGCTGTGTTTCACGCACAAAAGGCGTGCGTAAAGCTTCCGCAGCGTGTAAACGCACTCTCACTGCGTTTGGAAGTTTGCTTTGGACAAAAGACGTCCAAGAATCTCTTTTTGTCTCCATGGCTGGGGTAAAGACCCCCTGCCCGATCTTTTGGACCGTTCAGATCACCAATCCGACCACAAACAGTGGCCCACAACTCCCCCCCGTAACGTCCGGAAAAACTGGACGTGCGTTTCTTGCAAAAATTATTGCGTTGACGTGTTCGGTGGGCCCTATAGTGATGTTTTTAATGAAATCCACCCCTTTAATTGGATTCCTGGAGAAATTTAAGTTGGAAAGGAGTGATTTTGGTCGAGTTTTGGTGCGTTCTACTGTATCAAATAAACTTGCCGTCCATCCTTCATTTTTTGGTGATCCATGTGTATACGTTCGCATGGGGCCAAAAGGCTACCATGGAGAGGGTCCTGCTCCCATTTAGAGTGAATGGGCGGTCCAGATTGTCCATACGGGAGATGAGGGGGGCCCACTAGCCAAAACTGGACGAACCACGTCCGCCGCTGGCGATTCCTGCGTGAGAAAGGAGAAGGGACGGGTCAGCGTCCGCTGACCCGTCCCTATTTTTTGGTGCACGGCGTGTGCATGTGTGCTATGTACACGCATGCCTTGTAGGTGGGTCCCATAATTGAGCATATCCAGAGATCAGGTGGGCCCCAAATCGCTGATATGTGGGCTAATCTGTCCGTTGGGCCACTTTCAGAGGGATCCAAGGTTTGAAATTTGACGTGTATGGTTAATTTATGGTCATCAGGCCATATATAAAGTTTTTAGCCAAACGGATGGTGGGAACCCTGAAATCTTGCATTCTGGACAATTTTCAGGCCTCTTTAGAGTGAATGACTTGATTTTCTTAGATTTTTGTCGTGTAAATTCTTCAATCTCGGTCCCCTGGGGTCCGTCCCTTGCCTTGGTAATTTATGAGCATTAAATCCATGCTTTTAATACCCTTTTTCAGTCCAGGCTCATAAATTCACCTTGCAACACAAACACGACTAAAATGGACCGTTAAACCGTATCATGTTCATAAAATCAGATAATAACTGGGGTCTAATATGCAATATTTGACCCTCAACATTGGCTCATCACCTCGGGACACTGTGCTGTTGAGAAGTGGAGCCACATCTGGGGCCGCCCACGACCAGTCGAGGTTGCGCGGATTTTGTGTCGCAAGTCTTTTCGCAACTGGGATGCGAAAGGAGTTTCGCGGATTTCGTGTCGCAAGTCCTTTCACAACTGGGATGCGAAAGGAGTTTCGCGGATTTCATGTCGCAAGTCCTTTCACAACTGGGATGCGGAAAGGGAAGTTGCCAAAACTATAAATTGGGGTCCCTAGGGCTATTCTAGGTTAAGGTAAATTTTAGGAAATTATTCTGAGGTGTGGGCAAAGGATTTTTTTTCTGTACTTCCAAGGGAGAGGTTAGTATATTGCCTTGTATCTTCGTTTCTCTTCATAGTGGAATTTTGCATCCGTGGTTTTTTACCCTATTTAGGTTTTTCCACGTATATCTTGTCTTGTGGTTTGTTTTGGATTGCTTTGATCTATTTCTAGTTTATATTTTCTTCCTGTCTATCGTTTGTGGGTGAGGCCTTAGATTGGATCTAGGCTCACTGCGTTGTTGGCGTGCTGCGCAACAACTGGTATCAGAGCTATTGGTTTAGTTCTATTGGGAGCGATGGCAGAAGATGGAAAAACTAGAATTGAGAAGTTTGATGGTTCAAACTTTGCCTTTTGGAAGATACAGATGGAGGATTATATGTATCAGAAGGACCTCTATATTCCTCTAGGAGGAAAAGAGAAGAAACCAGAAAAGTTGACAGATGATGAATGGTTTTTACTGGATAGGAAGGCTTTAGGAACGATCCGACTCTCTTTGTCTAAGAGCGTCGCCTTCAATATATCCAAGGTAAAAACGACAAAAGAATTAATGGAAGCCCTAGCCACCATGTATGAAAAGCCCTCAGCATCCAACAAGGTTCATCTTATGAAACAGCTATTCAACATGAAGATGTCAGATGGTGGGAGCGTGGCTGAACATCTAAATGAGTTCAATACAGTCACGAGCCTGTTGGAATCCGTTGGCATTACTTTTGAGGATGAGGTCAAGGCGTTATTGATCTTATCCAGTTTGCCAGACAGTTGGGATGGTTTGGTGATTGCTGTGAGCAATTCTTCAGGATCGACAAAGCTGAAATTTGATGATGTGGCCGGTCTAATTCTCAGCGAAGAATCTAGAAGAAGGCATCAGGAGTTTCAGGGGATTCAGGGAATGCTCTAAACGTTGAAGGAATAGGAAGATCGCTGAACAAAGGAGGCAATAAACACGGGCGTTCTAAGTCAAGGAATAAGTCCAAGGGACCGAAAGACAAAGACGGGTGTTAGCATTGCGGCAAGAAGGGGCACATGAACGTGATTGCAGGGCGCTCAAGAACAAGAAGAAGCTCTCAAGGTGGGAAAGATTCAGTGAATCTGTCTGAGGAGAGCGACACAGAGGCGTTGATCTTGTCTCTTGATGCGAGGAATGAGTCTTGGGTTATAGACTCGGGTGCTTCGTTTCATGCTACTTCGTGTAAGGAAGTTCTGCGTGATTATGTGTCAGGTGGCTTTGGAAGTCTACCTGGGTGATGATGAGCCGTGCAATATTGTTGGAAAAGGAGATGTTCATGTAAATCAGAAAGACGGAACGGTCTTGAAATTGAAGGATGTCAGACATGTACCGAGTTTGAAACGTAATCTGATCTCAGTTGGACAGTTGACTGATACCGGTTATGTGACGACATTCACCAGTGACTCCTGGAAGATCACAAAAGGTGCCTTGGTCTTGAGGCAAAAAGGAAGGTACTTTGTACTGACTTCAAGATCGTATAGTTCACTCGCGGTCGCATCAACTGGAGTGAATGGGCAGTTATGGCATCAGAGGCTGGGACATATGAGTGAGAAATGGATGAAAGTGCTATTGTCAAAAGGGAAGCTACCAGGGCTGAAGTCTATTGACTTGGAATTCTGCGAGGACTGCGTGTATGGCAAGCAGAAGAGGGTAAGCTTCAAGAAGACGGGACGCGCTCCAAAGACACATCTGTTGGAGCTTGTACACACTGATGTGTGGGGACCGGCACAGGTATTATCTCTTGGTGGCTCACGTTATTTTGTTACCTTTATTGATGATGCTAGTAGAAAACTGTGGGTCTACTTCTTAAAACATAAATCTGATGTATTTGATGTATTTAAGAAGTGGAAAATTATGGTAGAAAATGAGACAGGTAAAACAGTAAAATGTCTCAAATCTAACATGGGGAGAGTATTGTGATAAGAGGTTTGAGGAGTATTGTGCAGCAAATGGAATCAAACATCAGAAAATGATTCCAGGGACACCACAGCAGAATGGTGTGGCTGAGCGCATTAACAGGACCATCCTTGAGCGCGCCAGGAGCATGAGGTTACATGTAGGGTTGCCTAAGACATTTTGGGCAGATGCTGTGAATACTGCCGCATATCTCATCAATAGAAGTCCCTCAGCACCATTGAATGGTGGGCTACCAGAAGAAGCGTGGACTGGGAAAGAAGTGAACCTTGCACATCTCAGAGTGTTCGGTTGCACTTCATTTGTTCACATTGATGCAGAGCACAAAAACAAGCTGGATGCGAAGTCTAGGAGGTGCACGTTTATAGGCTATGGGTAACATGATTTTGGCTACAGGTTCTGGGATGCAGAAAACAGAAAAATCATCAGAAGCAAGGACGTAGTCTTTAATGAAAAAGTGATGCATAAGGACAGTGTGCAGGAAAATAAGGCGAGAAAAAGGTATTCGTAGAGTTGGAAGAGTTACCGGACATGGGTGTTATAATGTCACAGGATGAGGCAGAGCCGCATACACAGTTGTGAGGAGGTCTACTCGGGAGAGGAGACCCACGGTCCGATACTCACCCTCCTTACATTATCTACTACTGACAGATATATGTGAGCCAGAGTGTTTTGAAGAGGCGTTACAGTCAGATATACGGGTTTAGTGGGAGCAGGCCATGGATGATGAGATGGACTCTCTTAAGTCTAATCGTACATGGGACTAGTCACTCTACCCAAGGGTAAGAAAGCTCTTCATAACAAGTGGGTTTACAGACTGAAGGAGGAGCACGATGTTTCGAAACGGTATAAGGCCAGATTGGTGTGAAAGGGTTTCAACAAAAGGCAGTGTCATTTCACTGAAATATATTTCACCGGTAGTGAAAATGTCTACGATTCGCATGGTCTTGAGTATAATGGCTTCAGAGGACTTACATCTAGAACAGCTAGATGTTAAGACAGCCTTTCTTCATGGGACCTTGAAGAAGATATATATGCATCAACCGACAGGATACGTGGCACCAGGTAATGAGAACAAGGTGTGCAGACTGAAGAAGAGTCTATATGGCCTGAAGCAGGCCCCGAGGCAGTGGTACAAGAAGTTCGATAGTTTTCATGTCGGAAATAGTTTTGGGAGATGTCATGCAGACCACTGTTGTTACTTGAAGAAGTTTGATACGTCATACATCATCCTTCTTCTGTATGTTGATGATATGCTTGTGGCTGGCTCAAGCATGGAGGACATCTCAGATCTCAAAAGACAATTGTCTAGAGAATTTACCATGAAGGATTTAGGAGCTGCAAAACAATCCCTAGGCATGAGGATAAAGCGTGACAGGAAAACAAGAAATTAGTTTTGTCACAGGCAGAGTACATAGCCAAGGTACTTGATCGATTCATATGGAGGTGCTAAGCCGGTTAGCACTCCATTAGCCAACCACTTCAAGCTATCTAAGGAGCAAGGTGCAAAGACGCAGGAACACAGGACTACATGGCTAAAGTCCCATACGCGTCAGCTATTGGGAGTCTCATGTATGCTATGGTGAGCACGAGGCCAGACATTGCTCAAGCCGTGGGAGTTGTTTACCAGGTTCATGAACACCCCTGAGAAGGAACATTGGGAAGCTGTGAAGTGGATCCTTAGGTACTTGGTAGGTACTAAGGACGTAGGGCTGTGTTATGGTGGATCGGAAATCAAGTTACAAGGCTACGTGGATTCAGATTTGGCAGGAGATATCGACAGCAGAAGAAGCACTACAGGTTATGTTTTTATACTCTAGGTAGCGCTGCAGTCAGTTGGGTCTCTTAGTTACAAAAGATAGTATCTATCAGTATACGACAGAAGCAGAATATGTTGCGGCTACAGAAGCATGCAAGGAGATGGTGTGGATGCAAGGTTTTATGAAAGAGTTGGGTAAGAAGCAAGCAGATTGCAAGCTGTACAGTGACAGTCAGAGTGCAATACACTTGGCTAAGAATTCAGCCTTTCATTCAAGACCAAGCATATTGCCATCAGATATCACTTCATACGTTCGTTACTGGAAGATGGATTGATTGCTCTGGAGAAGATTCATACAAGTGAGAATCCTGCGGATATGCTGACAAAGGCGTCACAAGGGAGAAGCTGAAGCTCTGTTCAGCTTTGATTGGTCTTCCGCTTAAGACGGGGAGGTGGTGCACTCCGGATGAAGAAGACAAAGGTTTATAGAGATGTGTCTCCAAGTGGGAGATTGTTGAGAAGTGGAGCCACATCTGGGGCCACCCACGACCATTCGAGGTTGCGCGATTTTGTGTCGCAGTCCTTTCGCAACTGGGATGCGAAAGAGTTTCACGGATTTCGTGTCGCAAGTCCTTTCGCAACTGGGATGCGAAAGGAGTTTCCATCACGGATTTCGTGTCGCAAGTCCTTTCACAACTGGGATGCAGAAAGGGAAGTTGTCAAAACTATAAATTGGGGTCCCTAGGGCTATTCTAGGTTAAGGTGAATTTTAGGAAATTATTCTGAGGTGTGGGCAAAGGATTTTCTCTGTACTTCCAAGGGAGAGGTTAGTATATTGCCTTGTAATCTTCGTTTCTCTTCATAATGGAATTTTGCATCCGTGGTTTTTTACCCTAGTTTGGGATTTTTCCACGTATATCTTGTCTTGTGGTTTGTTTTGGATTGCTTTGATCTATTTCTAGTATATATTTTTTCCTGTCTATCGTTTGTGGGTGAGGCCTTAGATTGGATCTAGGCTCACTGCGTTGTTGGCTTGCTGCGCAACATGTGCATCATCCTAACATCATGCATATGTGGGTTGGTCACTCTCCTTATCAAGATGTGTGGGTTGGACTTCGCATCATCTATGTTTGCGAGTAGGTCCCCTGCCTCCTACATGGGACTCATGTAGTCCCCAGCTTCCTCTTGTTGAGTTGATCGTGATAATGTCTGGAATTGGAGAAAATGCCAATGGTTTTTCTTCTATTGCTTCAACCCAAAATCAGGTTTAAATAAAGAGTATACAAGTCTTTACATGATATATTACAAGGAAACCTATTTTAGAGTATTTCTATACATGGTAAATGACAACCCATATAATAGCGACAACCCATATGATAGCTATACGTATGTTATTCTTACACCCCTCCTCAAACTAATGTGGAAGAATGAACCAACATTAGTTTGCCACTGAGAAACGTATGACGGGATGATGTTATGGATTTGGTAAATAAATCAGCAAGTTGTAGCTCTGATGTCACATGAGGGAGAGAAATGATTCCAGCCGAGTATTTTTCTCATACAAAGTTAGTCAACTTCAATGTGTTTAGCGCGCTCGTGAAAAATTGGATTGGAAACCAATTGAATAGTACTGAGGTTGTCAGCATATAATGGAGTTGGCGAAGACAAATGAATCCCAAGATCGGTTAGCTACCCCCTGAACCAAGTGATGTCACTACATGCCTCTGCCATTGCACGATATTCAGCTTCTGTGCTGGATCGAGATACGGTGGTTTGCTTCTTACACTTCTAGTTCACTAATGATTGTCCCAAGAAAACGCAATAGCCAGTAATGGATCGTCGAGAAGTGGGACAACCTGCCCAGTCTGCATCAGAATAAGCAGATAACTGTAGATCACAGGAGGATGGAAAAAGAAGAGCCTGATCAAGGGTACCTCGAAGATATCAAATAATGCGATGAACTGCCGTCATATGCAATGTGTGAGGTGCCTCAACAACTTGCTAACAATGTGAACTGCATGTGAGATATCAGGACGAGACATAGTTCCCACTAGCTGCCTATAGGTCGTAACATCTGAGAGAGGATCGCCATCATCTTTCCCATACTTGACATTTAATTCTAGAGGAGTTTCATATGTCTTGGCATCTGTAAGTTTTGCTTGCTTGATTAAATTACAAGTATACTTTCGTGGACTCAGGAGATAACCTCGAGGAGTATGGGAATTTTCAAGTCCCAAAAATATGTTAATGGTCCCAGGTCCTTCATATGGAATGAGGAGTGGAGTAATGTTTTGAGATCAGCAATGCTTGCATGTCACTGCCTGTTATTAGAATATCATCAACATAGACCAATAACGCAACAAGACCTGAATCAGACTTGAGAATAAACAGTGATGAGTCAAATTGATTAGATTTTAACTAGTCAAATCACGGCAATCCTTCAGAATCACTACATGACATGGATTGGCAAAGGTTGTGGCATAGTTTTGTTGGCCCCACCATGATGCGTGTGTTATATCCACAACGTCCATCCCTATTGCGTGATCATTTTATGGAATGAGATAAAAATAAGGCAGATCCAGAGTGGAAATGCACCACACCACGACTAGCAATGGGATTGAATGCCTGCCATTGAAAACTTCTTAGGGTCCATAAAAGTGTTGGATCAAGCTGATATTTGTGTTTTCCCCTTCATCCAGGTTTGCTTGACCTTATGAACAAGTTGGATAGCAAATAAACATCCTGGTAGGCCTTAGGAAGGTTTCAGCGGTGGGCATCATTGTCCCTAATGCTTTTTGCTGTGATGTAGGATTTCTTCTTCTTCATTTTTGACACACCCTCCATTAATATTGCAAAATGGATGGACGGTGTGGATATAACATATATTGATGGAATTACAGCCAAGTGTATTTAACCAACAAAAGTACTTTAGATGTTGGAAATGGAGATGGGAGATGATTATTACGTATGGTCACTACTTTGTTTTACTTCCAACTATGGCGGTAATAGTAATAATTACTTTTTTTTAAAAAAACCATACATTACTTCTCGTGATTTCCATTAGAATATGTAAATGTATAAGATCTAAACCACTTATTAAGTGGGTCAAACCATCTATGAACTATGGTCTGAGAATCAACATGGTGGGATTATCCATAATACTTGATTTGAAGGGAAAGAGTCCATGGTCCATTTTTCGACCCTATTCTACTTGAGGATTAACATGTGGTGGGTCCTTTACATCACATATGCATATACCATATATGTGCAAAGTAACAATTGGTGGCATTTTTTTTGTTTTTTCCCACCACACTTTATGACTCATTGAGTTGACTTGGTGGCTGTTAGAGTTGACTAAAAAATCTCTTCGAACTCATTCCAACCCCATTGATAAAACACCACGTCTTGTAGTGTTTGGGGTTTCTCGAGAAAGCGAAATCTTTAGCTTTTTTTTTTTTTTTTTTTTTAAAAAAAAAAAACTTAAAGTAATTGGTAACCACCTTTATAAAATAGCTTATTTGCTTAAATTTATAATCATAAATAAAATTTTTGATTACTTTTCACTTTTTTTTTTTTTTTACTGTCTCTCTCCTCTTTTTCTTTCTCATGATGGACAATCTACATCAAAGATGGCTCCGCATGATGGATGGTCCACATAAAGGTAGGGCCCACATGATAGATGGTTGTAGACACCCCACTTAAAATGAGAATAAATTACTCTTCAAACTTTACTAGACTTTGATAAAACCATGCATGTGCAATTCAAGAACCATTGAAATTCAAATCGACCAAATAGGTAGGATGCTTGGCATGTAGGGGTGGGCATCGAGCCGAGTCGAGTTGAGGTGGCCAAGCTCGGCTCGCTGTCCATGCTGTACTCGAGTTCGAGCTCGAGCTCGAGCTCGGCCTCGAGCTCAACATTGAAGCTTGGCTTGTTTGCCAATGGGTTGGAATGAGTTCGAGCTTGTTGGGTGTGAAAATAGTTTGAGTCGAGCTAGTGGTTCGAGTCGAGTCGAGCTCGAGCTTGTTGGGTGAGAGAGTAATGGATTTTGTTCTTGATCCTCCTCCATTGATTCAGAAGAGAAGCTAAATAAAAAATTTTAAAGATGCATTTTACATGACACTCCACCAAGTGAAATTCATTTTTGGTTTGGCCCGGCAATCGAAATAGGTGTAGTCCCCTTTCAGCAGTTCAAAAAATCCATCTGTGTGGGCCCTATGATAGAAGAACCATGGGCCAAAAGCATCCTCAATTGTATGTTTCTGATTACCCATCATCAGGGCCATACTTTCCAATGATAGGATTTTGAACAGACCTGGGACCACAAAAAAGTGGGGACCCCTGTATTGTTGTTGCTTAGACAAAGCGTAGTTTCCATTAACCTTGCAGATGATTTGAGGAACTTGTAGCTCACAAACATATTTAGGAAGGATAGTCTATTCATGTGAGTGCTCCATACATATAACTATTTTGGATTCAATAGATCGTCACACCAACATCAACTCTTCGCTGTTGGGTTGAAAAGCAAAGAGATCCCACTTCAACTTTCTCCGCATTCCCCACAACTTTAATATATTTATTATCGAGCCGAGTCGAGCTTCGAGTCGAGTTAAAAATGCCCCCTGGTCGAACTCGACTCGAACTCAACTTGAGCTTCAAAAAATTAGCTTGACTCGTCTCAAATCAGCTATTCAAGCCGAGTCATCTGAGCTGACTTGAGCCGAGTCGAGCGATTTTTTTCGAGCTAGCTTGATTCGGAACAACCCTATTGGCATGTCACGAGAAAACTTAAGAATCTAATTGGCAAATCCGGAACCTGACA
>JAJHSJ010000006.1:66486570-66611161 GCA_021015155.1 Magnolia officinalis | reverse complement strand
ATATAAAAAAAAAATGCAAAAATTACATTAGTAAATAATCATTACTCATTTACATACATTTAGAATTTAGAACCAAACATATTAAGTTCTTTCTCCTTCTCTCACGCAAAGGCATTCAATAGCAGCGTTTTCTCCTGGTGGTAAGAAAGCAAAGGCATAGAAATCAGCTTTTCTTTTTCTTTTTCTTTTTCTTTTTCTTTTCTTTTTTTTTCCACTGAGAATAAGGCCAGCTAACTAATCAGAAGATTCTCATTTCACAAAAGAAGAATCTAACATGCTGCTAAGTATCTGGTTCTTAGCTTAGGAAATCTTCTGAGTGGGACCCACATGATGGACAGCTTGATATCACTCCCATGTGCCATGACAGGAGGCATGTGGATGGGCTTAAAGCTCTATATATAACTAGTATCTGTTTTTGTCTTTTTTTTCTAATTAAATCATACAGACACAAGATCGTAATTTGGTAGTTGCAAAGACCTTTGCTTCTATCAACAGGCCTCAGCTCCAGGTACGCTCTTACCTTTCTTCTCCAATTTTCTCTTCATATTTCATCTTACTCGTCTTCATATATATATAGAGAGAGAGAGAGTAATGCTCACACACAACTGTTGGACATTACATTTTCGTCCAACTAGCCATGCATTTAATGAAAGCAATCGCTCTTAATTAATGAAAGTAAATGCTTCTACCGCATACTAATTTCATTTTGGCATGGTAAGGGGCCACGGCTTGGGTAGGCCCCAATGTTGTGTTAATATAAAATCAACCCCAACCATCAATTGTGTCACCCCATGTTATATCAAGGTCTCAAATTTCATCCCCATCCTTAGTTCAGGTCAACCACACGATTGGAAGCATTGTACATGGAAAGGTTCACCCACAAAACTATTTCCTTTGGTGTGGCTTACATGAATCATGCATGGACCTGATTTTTGAAACTCAGGCTTAGTTTTGGTGTGTACATCTAATGGATGAAAGGATTTCACAGTTTCATTATGATGGGCCCTATAAAAATCGAGAGCGGATGTCTCCATCCTTCTTTGGTGTGGCCCATTTGAATCACGGATTGGCCTAATTTCTTGCCTCTATGTCTATAACTGGAATATATATAATGGTCGGAGTGGATCTCACATACATGTCAGAGTGGGCCCAAGAAAATCAGATGTGAGAGTCCGTGTGGTACCTGTTCGGCTGTTCCCAGCACACTACCGCTTGGCGTAATTTAAGATGATAATTAATGCTCATAATGCTTGGCAGAGAAGAGAGGTGGCGCTATTTTGTAAGTAATCCTCGTAATAATGGTAAAGAAGTGATTTAAACTTTGGAAAAGAGTGGCCCGTTCGGGTCTGCCCACCATGGTGTTAATTTTAAATCTACCCTGAACATCAGGTGGGTGACCTCACCTTACACCTAAGAGGGTGTTTGCGCAGCATGGTAGTGGGAAGAATTAGGTGGGATGGATTCAAAAAACACAATTATTACCAATTGCAAGGATTGTCCCTTAATAACATGGGATAAGCTTAATTAATGTTATTTTTGTATACGGTGGTACATTGAATGGATATACCCATCATCATTTGAAACTATTTGAGAATAACACGTGTTTATCCAAACTGGTTATTTGTTTTGTAACCTCATTTTATAGCATGGGCCTAAAATGAGGTGATCCAAAACTCATGTTGTTCCAAAAAAGTTTTCAACGATAGGTGTTCAATCCCCACTGCTTTCTATGGTGAGGTCCACTTGAGCTTTAGATTTACCTGATTTTTTGGCCCATGCTCTAAAACGATCTCGAAAAAATGGGTGGACGGTGTGGACATAGTCCACCATCATGGTGGGACCTACACAACTTGCTTAACATTGAGTGGAATTGGCACCGACCGATGCAATTCCATCTCATTTAATTCCAAGCTTTTCTAGTATAACCAAACATTGAGTGGACACAATTGGCACAGGACCAAATGCAATCCTCCCACCTAATCCCATCTAATACCATGCAAACCAAATGTCCCCTAAGGTTCAAAAAGCAGGTCCATCCTTGTTTCAGGTGGACCACAAGCTGGAAATAGTTAATAAAGAAAAGCTCACCCTCCAACTATTTACATTTGTGTGGCCTACTTGAAAGATAGATGGATATGAAATTTGGGCCTAGGCCTAAGTTTTAGTGTGGCATCTATTGATGCAGTGGATTTGATATAATCTCTATGGTGGGCCCTTATAAATCAAGTTTGGACATCTCTATTCCAATTATTTTCCTCGGTGTGGTCCACCTGAATCACGGGTGGGGTTTGATTTTTAGGTTTTGTACCCGAAATAAGATTACACATCTAATGGTTGGAGTGGATCACATATACACATCAAGAGAGCCCCATAAAAAATTAAGATAGAGCATCTGCTGAAATTATTTTTTTTCAATAAAAGTCTAAGTAAGTTGAGTACCGTTTAATGTCCAGCCTGAAATAGCGGTGAAGACCGCTTTAGTTGAAGTAGGAATATGCCAATATGTCCTAGAGGGGGGAATAGGACTTTTTAAAGTTTTTATGGTTTTATTTAAAATCCTATTACACTAATCCTAACAATAAGCACATATTAGGATTACTCTCAAATAACTCTACTGGCTTCCAAGCATGGTAGAGGATCCAATCATAAACTATTTAAAAGATGAACAATATCAAACTAGTTATAGTGGATATGACTGTTGTGTGTGAGGGTGATCGTAGATATGCAGATATTGAAAATATTAAGTCAATCACACAATAACAATCTTAAACACAGTCATTTTTATAGTGGTTCGAGTATTGTCTACTCCACTCCCATAACCGCGCTCAACCCTTGAGTGTACCGATTTCACTAAGGAGGTTTTACAGCGGTTCACCTCAACTAAGGTTTTAAAATCAGGTTCACTTCAACCTTTTCAACCTACACTGAGGCTGATTGTTTATACTCTCACGAACAAGGGTCAACACAACGCACCCACTTTAGGCATACTGGCCAAGGATCTTCTATAAGACCCTAACGGAGGTTTCACTTGGATCACCTCGAACCTAAGGTTTTAGACAAGTTCACCTTCAACCGAAAGTTTATGCTCTCCACAGAGCAAGGGTCAACACTACGTACCCACCACGTACATTCCCACCGGAGGCCTCCTACGAGGGCTTGCAAGGGTAAGAAACACCTGAGACTCAATCCTAAAAAGGAATTATCACAAGTGTTCTTCGGACTCTAATAACTTACAAATAAGTGGATGAGTCTCATTCAGCACGTTGACGAAGATCTCCTCCTTGTTGATGAAGAATCTTCGGCTTCCTTGATCCGCAACCAGATGATGTACCAATGTGGCTTCGGGTTGGGTCAAGGTCCAAACGAAATCTTACTCTAATAAAAAGTTTTCCTATAAGGAAGATAAAGTGATTCCAATTATGCATTCAAGGCATCCCAGCTTAATGATTTGCCATTAAGGTATAGATGGACGATCCTTGAATGCGGAAGTTCATTCCTCAATCCACTCTATTGATATCAATGATGAGGGTGGATTGGGATGAACTCCCCTGAAAAAAAGGGCTTTAGGTATAAGATCTAAGGTAACACACAAAAGTACTCTCTTCTTTCTCTACCGGCAAATAGACAAGTCCTCTAAATATATAGGCAAAAGGTTCCAACGAATATAAAACGGTCACATTTATGACAAAGTTCGATATCATCGAGCGGTTCGATATCATCGAGCATATACTCTCGATGGCATCGATGGTCCGCTCGATATGCAAACTCAAATGTCATACGCTTTTGAAACCTCTTGCCAGTTGGTCGATGGAATCAAAACAGATGTCGATGTCATCGGATTTCGAACTCCGATTCTATCGATACTAGTGTCGATTCATCGACATTTGAATAATGAGAAAGACTTGCTATAAAATATTTCAGGTTTTTAAGAATGATCGAGGAACCATCAAGATCATTGGAATTTGAATGTCATGATATCGATACGGTGTCGATGCATCGATAAATCCAGAGATTTTTCTTTAAGCTTGCTGGACAGTTTATGTCCAAGTTCAATGCAATCGAGACCGTACCAATATTATCGATATTTGAATATCGATTCTATCAAGAGACCCTCAATCATAGAGAAACCATCATGAAATACATTGCTGGAAGAACTTGGCGCCCGAGACCGATATCATCAAGAGCCTTCCGATATCATCGAGATTTGAACTTCGATGGTATCGAGGAGGCTTCGATATATCGATGCATATATGATATTCTTAAGAAAAAACAGAGGCGTCGGGAATCTGCCTGTCGATATTATCGAGTCACCTTCGATGGACTTGATATTCAAATATCGATGATATCGATAGGTATATTATACATCGATAAATCCGTCCAGATATATATGTGGTTACTGGACAATTTTGTCCCCATTCCGATAATATCGTTTAGGTATCGAGGACATCGACAGCGCAGGTTGATCATATCGAGATCTTTATCGATAAAATCGACAAAGCAATAAAACTTAAAGAATTTTTCTATTTGAAAAAGTTTTCTTAACTTAAAACCCTATGATGTTCTAGTTTATTTTAAGGGTTATATACTTAGTGTTTTGGGACAAGGGATGTGAGGCTATATTTACCTGTGGCGAGCTTTGCACACATCCGGTTAGACAAACACTTGAATTGATCTTCCTATGAGGTCTACAGTCTGACTAACTCAACACTCACACTAATTGACAAACCAGGGCACTTTCACAGCCAGCACCAGCACGTATCATCCAACCTTTTATGTAAATTTGACATCCAACCCGTCGAATAGGTTGGTCCATTACAAGCATTACTTTTTGTAAAACACCACAACAACCATATATAAAGCCAGTAGGCTAAACACAATTTGGTTGATTTTAATGGTGGAGATTTCTATCTTAACTATTTACCATGGGTAGCCCAATCAACCTTAGTTTTAAGCCCTTGTCCAAACATGAGGTCGGCCCATGATGGACATGATGGATCTACTCCACGTGAATTCTTTCCTTCTAGGTATGCGGAAGCAATGCCCCGTTACCCTTAAGAAGTCATGCACATGCAGACTTTATCCCAATATTTGGGAAGAGGAGACGTGTGAAGGGAGAACACACGTAGGATGGGCTGAATGCTATTATAGATTTGGACCATCCAACTCAAATCAGATCCATGCATTAGATAGATTACACGTCGACATGCCGGGGCAAAAAAGAATTTGATGATATTATCATCAATCATGTCAAATACTTTCGAAAAGTGTTGGTTGTTAATAAAACAGTCCAATGATCCAGATTTAACATGCATACGTACTTTCACTTGTACTTTCTTTATAAGTGTAGTTTCTTAGTTTTTGGTACATAATGAATCTTAACTGATGAATGGCCTAATCTTTGACACATGTGTCACTTTACATAACTTAAGTTTCTAAGAATATTTAATTTTGTTGGAAGCTACTGGTAGGGCATTTTTGTCTTTTCATATTTCATTCAAAACAAAAGCCTGCACCTTGAAGATCCGTTGTAGCAAGTGAAGAAGCAAGCTTGCAGCAGCGCGAGCAAATAATTTTAAAAATAGGAAAAGTTTCTGTTTTGGTTTATTCTCTCTTCCGTCCTTCTGCACCGTTAGATTTTTTACGTTGTCTTTAGGCTTCGTAAAGCCAATAAATCTGGTTTTTACAACCAACAATTACTTGGGTTCCCACCGTCTACATGCCGTCTTTAATTAAACAAGACCAGGCATCTTATCAGTCGGACCATGATTTACAGAACAAATGAGCGGCTGGAGATAATTAGCAATATTTTTCGAGCCATCTACCTATTTCCACTGTCTGGGCCACATAATGTGTTGATGAGCTGGATTACGTCGGAGATGAGTTACATGGATGGACCCACTGAAAGACGGATTGGTTCATGCACCCATGGTGTATGTGAGCACATTGGCTGTTGACTAACTCAGTATGCTAAATCCTGTGGAGTCTACTGTGGTTTATGTCTTATCCACCCGTCAATCTGTCTTACCAGTTCATTTTAGTGAATGAGCCCAAAATTATAGCATATCCAAAGCTCAAGTGGACCACACCACAAGAAATGGTGTGAATTGAATGCCTACCATTGAAGAATTCTGGGTGGCGTAGAGCTTCTGGATCAACCTGATATTTTGTGGTTTCCTTTCATCTATGTCTATGTGACTTTATCAATAGTTTAAATGACAAATAAGCATCACTATGGACCATAAGGAAGGTTTCAATATTTCATATGTGTGGTCCACTTGAGCTTTGGGTATGCTTTAATTTTGGGCTCATGCCCTAAAATGAGCTGATAAAATGGACGGACAATATGAATAAGACACATGTACCACAGAGGTGCCCATAGAGTTTGCCTATTATGCTATTGTGACGCAAGGAAGGATGTGATGATGTCGATCACCATCTTCTTCCTCGGGGAATAACTACTCCTAATCTATGGAGCTTCTCTAGACTCCTCACAGATATTCTTTGAATCCATGAGAGATGAAAATAAAATAATTTTTAATAATTCAAAATAAATTGATAGATGATAAAAAAGAAAAAACGAAATTACAATCCTTTAAATAGTGAACTCAAACTTCAGACAATGTTTTAGACTCAAAACTCCCTAAAAAACGTGACTTACTATAAATAGGAAACTTACTATTTATAGAGATGATCATGATTCCTCCCGACTTCATGGCTTTTGATAAAAAATAATAGGTGTCCAATTTGGCCTAACCACGTTAATCTCCTAATTTTTCTAAGCCCTTTTCATATTGGGCACGAGTCCTATAACTCAAAAGGATCGAAAGTTATGCTCGAACTAAAACTTATTATTTATAGTGAAAATGAAAACAAAATGAACTTTTGATTGAAGATTTGATGGAATGTTGTAAATCTGGTATGGACAACCCTAACATAGAGGGTTGGTTGGCTAAAGTAACTTATATCCTACTCCAAAATCATATAATATATCAAAAAACTCACTTCAGTTTGCAAGATAAGACTGTTTTAAGGTTCTAACGTGCTGATCACTTCCACCTCCGATCAGGCCTTCTCTAGTCCATCTTGGCCATGAAAGTGTTCACAACCTACTCTACATCACAGTGTACTATGGTTTTTCTATTTTTTCTTTTAGTGGGTTGGGTGTCTGGTGTATATCTCTCTTGCATTTAGTTTGTATGGGGGCACAATGACATTCCTCCTGAACCATCGATGCATTGTCAAACAATTACTTGTATAACATATTCTTAACCAGCCTAATTTATCAGACATTCTTAACCATCCCCTCTCAGCCTTGGAAAATGAATGGCCATAAAAGAGAAGGGAATCTCATTGATTGACCAAATCACCCAAGGAGAATGCTGGATGTGAAGGCACTCAAAGACTATACACGTTGCATACATCAATTCAAATTGAACCAACTAATATGTGGAACTACTATTGCTGAGTCACTATCCCAAAATCAGATTAGAACTTGACCTCTGATTGGTGGACACTTGTTTGCTGAAATAGGACTACTGGATAATTTTTCATTTTTAACTATCCAATAAATATCAACCAATTTGATACTCAGATATTCATGATATATCTAAACTTAGAGCTATAATTTGGCCAGTTTAATTTCACGTTTATGCCACCTAATCAATTTCTAGGTACCTGCCTATTATCTATCACACTTTTCAGAGTATTAAGTCACCATCTAATCAAAATGATCACATGCTAGCCCATGAAATCTATATTCTAGCTAGTGAATTATGATACATACACGGGAATTGCATGGAGTTGAAACATCCACTACAAATGGAGCGAGCTGTGTGAGACCACATGATTTGTTTCACATTCTATAATCAGTGGGTTTGCTCCACCACCTCGCGAAGAAGTAATCCAATTAGTAATCCAATTCAATCATCAAGTGGGCCACACAATAAAAACAGTGGACAACTATTCAAAATAGGGTGCAGATTGGGTAATGCCCCCCACCAAGACCTAGCAAGAGACGCTGTCATGGGACTTATGGGGCCCACCGTTATGTATATGTTTTACCCACCCGGTCCATTCATTTTGATAGATCATTTTAGGGCATGAACCCAAAAGGGAGGGAGATTGAATGCTCAAGTCAATCCCACGAAAGTAAGCAATGGGGATTGAAAGCCTACCCTTGAACTTCTTAAGGCCCACCGTAATACTTAGTTGCCATCAAATCTGTTCGGTGGGTCAATTCAACTTCTTAGGGCCCATCGTAATACTTAGCTGCCATCAAATCTGTTCATTAGGTCACATAGACCTGTATAAAGGGAAAACATAAATATTAGCTTGATCCAAAAC
The DNA here is from genome assembly GCA_021015155.1 of Magnolia officinalis. Lineage (NCBI taxonomy): Eukaryota > Viridiplantae > Streptophyta > Magnoliopsida > Magnoliales > Magnoliaceae > Magnolia > Magnolia officinalis. Next base: position 66,602,818 of record JAJHSJ010000006.1, on the reverse strand, counting down.
TTCTATGCCCCCAAGTAGTTGCCTTCGAATCTGTTCGGTAGGTCACATAGGAATTCAAACCCCATTGCCTCCTATGGTGTAATCTACTTGAGCCTTCAAATTGCATCTTTTTCGGCCCCATCCCCCTAAAATGATCTGTCAAAATGGATGGATGGCATGGACAAAATGTATACATCAAGGTGGGCCCCGCAAAGCCCCTGACAGTACTGCCCGGCTCTAACTAGGTCCTGGTGGGATTAGAACCAATGGGCCCCCTTCAAAATGCCCCAAATTATATGGGTCGCTTACCTGATGGAGGGATTAACCTGATTTTTTAGTTAGGTGATCATCATTGTCGATAGATTGGATGTCATGATACACGTATTGTTGGGGGGACCGCGGAAGCATATAGAGATATAAATCAAGTAGACTAATCCAATCGCACAATCAAAGAACAATCACAAAGACTCCGAATTTTAACATGGAAAAATCATTGCGAAAAAAAAAAAAAAAAAAAACACACACACACACACACACACAACACAAAGTGACAAATATCACACTATGAAAGCCGTAAATTACAAGAGATTGAGATTACTCAATTCAAACAAACCTCGAATCTCCCCTTACCTAGGAATGAATTTAAAAGCTTTAAGATACTCCTTAATCCCAATTATACTCATATTTATAACCTATAGGGGAATCACAATTGGAATAGGAAAGAAATCCACACACACAAATATATATATATATATATATATATATATATACAAAAATCCCGCACTAACGCAATTCTATGTATTTTTTGCGCGACATTTTAATGGCACATTCAATGGGACTTCGATGGCATTGACGGACCGTTGATGGCATCGAACTAATACCAAAGCGTTCAAACTACTAAACATGAAAATTCTGAATTTTATCGATAGCATTGATCAGACTTTCGATGGCATCGAACATCCTTAGATGACATTAAGCAGCCTTCGATGGCATCGAACAGGGCACCTAAAGTATCCAACAACCAAATCGATAAATTTAGTATTTTTCTGATGGCATTGAGCCGACTTCGATGGCATATAAAGTTTGCTCGATGGCATCAAACAGAGCACATAATTGTCCAGCAACCAAATCGATAAATTCAGTATTTTTTTGATGGCATCAACATCAAGCCGAACATGTCATCTACAGACCTGTTATTTTACAGAATTAAGACATCTGTCAACACGTACCATGTGGGCCTCACAATAGCTTCACTCAACAATCAATGGTTGTGGACTCAGAGCCCATGCCATCGTTCCTCTATATATATGCATGTCGATCTGTGTGGAAAATGATCACTGTTCATGTGCAAACATGCAAAAAATCACTACGTACTTGATGATTTCGATTGTCAGTTAGATTCCCTTCTTTTCTGTGATTGCACCACTACATCTATCAATGTCTGTCTTTTTCTTTTTCTTTTTCTTTTTCTTTTTCTTTTTCTTTTTTTTCCTTCTTTTTTTTTTAACAGAGAGAGAGAGAAGGATAGAGTAAGCATGGCTGGTCAAGGAGGGAATGAAGCTATAGCAGCCGAGGGTGGACTGGAGTACTTCCCAGCTGAAATCAAACGTGCTGGGGAAAAGCTCTTCCGTTGCTTTACAAATCCGATGATGGGAGTCATCTCTGTTTGGGGAGTGGGGAGATGGAAGATTGCCGAATATGTATCTCGAAAGTTGAACGACTCCCATCTCTTCCATCTACAGGTGCTAGTAAAGCTACTGGGAGAGGATTTTAGTCTTCCAAAGGCGCAGAAGGAAATCATGCATCAACTGGGGATGACGAGGTCCATGGATGGCGACGGTGAGAACGAAGAAATCATAGATACCCAAGTCGCGACTGAAATCTATAACTCATTGATCAAACATAAGTTCTTGCTACTCCTTGGAGATGTCGAAATCTCAGACATCAATTTCGAGCTTATTGGAGATCCAAATCTCAGACAGCTATTGCGAAATGATTCCAAGATTGTCCTCGTCGGCCCTAAGGACTTGCGATCTGACATGTCCATAAAGATGGAGGGCTTATCGATGAACATGTTACACGAAGAGGCGGCCGACATTGCTCGTTCTCCCAGCATCAGGAACCGTTTTTCTCCCAAAACTATCCTCGACTGCTTTCTCTACATGTTGTTATTTGAGGATTGCTTAGTTGAAGTAGACATGCTGAGATGGTATTGCAGAGCAGAAGGGTTTATTATCACAGAAGAAGAAGGAGAGAATTTGTGGGCTCTATTGAAGGAGCTTCAGGTTCGTTCCCTTGTAAAGCTCGAGGATAATAATGTAATGGTGCCCAGCTCGTTAGCTGAGAAAGCTGAAGCTTTAGTCACATCGACTGACAGAAGTAGATTCTGGATTAAAGTGAATTCCATACCGAAGGAGGATGATAAGGTGGAAGACATTGAGAGGATGGTAATACGGGGCATTACAAAACTTAGGTCTCTCTCTCCAAAATGCCCAAAACTCTCTACTTTATTTCTTCATTTTGGAGTAGATGATGATGGTGACGACGACGACTTTGAATTCAGGATACCAGATAACTTCTTCGAGCAAATTAAAGGGGTTCGTGTCCTCCACCTTGAGAAACTAGCAAACGAATCTCTCCCTAAATCCGCGTCCTGCTTGCACAATCTCAAACTTTTAAAACTGACAAACTGCCCTCATTTACAGACTCTCCTCTCTTCCTTTCCTATTTTTGACAAACTCGAGTTCCTTCAACTATCAGATCCATATGATTCGAACACATCAATACCAGACCATTTCTTTCAGCATATGAATAACCTCCGATATCTCCACCTCGAAAGTATGAAAATCAAGTCACTTCCTTCATCGATTTCTAGGCTTCATAACCTCCGGCAACTCATGTTAAATAACTTCAAATATTCAATAAGAATCCCGGATGACTTCTTTGAGCAGTTGAGGCAACTTCGCGTCCTCGACCTAGGACTGAATTCTAAGCTGGAATATCTACCATCTTCGCTCTCCATTTTGGTAAATCTTAAGAAACTCGTATTGTACAAGTGTTCTTCCTTAAAGACGGGGTTGCTTCCTCATTTGCAAAAGCTCTCAGCACTTGAGGTGCTTGACCTCACCAGGTGTCGATCTCTCAAAGAGCTCAGAGATGTCACTTCTTCACTTGGAGATATCTTGCCAAACCTCCGCAAGCTTTATATTTCCAACATCGACGCCGTTCGACAGCTTTCCTTGAAAGGTTGCCAAAGCTTAGAGTTCGTATCGCTGAATGAGCTAACAAGCCTTCAAGAGCTTGATCTTTCGGGAACCAAACTCAAAACATTGCCTCAGGGTCTGTCCGACGCACGTATTCTAAGGCGCCTCGACATGATTCACATGCATCAAATTCATGAAATCCACTGGGATGATATCAGTACTGAGCTCGAAGAGCTCAACTTTAGTCAGTGCAGCACTTGGAATTCATCAAATGATGTTGAAGAGCCAAGAGAGAGAGGTGGGGCTCGCATAAGGGTGAGTAATTCCAAGCTCTTACAATCTTTCAGTCCGTCCTCAAGACTCTGGGATTCAACATGCTTCTCTCGATTCCATATCTACATCTCTCCTTGCCAAGAAGACAAACAAGGAACACCTAAATCCAGCCATCTCCAGAGAAGGCTATTTGTATATAAAGACATTGATTGCCCGATCCAAACACATAACTCACCTCCTCCTGGAAGCCATTTCAATAGATGTTTGGAGATCCGAGGAGGTCATAGGTCCCCAAATGGTATGCACGGCGTTCTCAGTCGCGTGGAATTACTCACTCTTTACGACAATGCTTTTGTCCGAAGATTATCAGATTTAGGCGTCGTTGATAAAATGGAGGAACTGAAAGAATGTTGGGTTGAGAGGTGCCAGCGGATGGAAATGTTCTTTGAGGGAGAGAATGCAAGTTCTGACTGTTTAAGTCGTCTGGAGAAGATATGGATGTCTAATCTTGCAAGACTGAGGAGCGTGTGCGAGGGGACATATGGGAGCTGGAGCTTTGCACTCTTAAGGCACATACATCTGGACTACTGCTCGAGACTTGTCACTGTGTTCTCCTCAACTGTATTCCTACAAAGCCTAGAGACGCTCGAGATCAAATGCTGCAGTAAACTGGAGGCTGTGTTTGAAGGGGACGCTGCGGCAGAAGGCTCGCTTCAACAATTGCACACGGTGTGTCTATGGGAGCTTCCGAGGCTGAAGAATATTTGCCACGGCACTCAACTGTCGGCATTGAAGAAGCTAAAAGTGAGGGGATGTGGGATGCTAAAGAAGCTTCCTCTTCGAGCTGGCGACAAGGCTGCTGCTTCTACTTCCACTAGTGATGATAGAGTGGCGGTGGAAGGAGAGTCGGAATGGTGGGAACGTCTCAAGTGGGAAGATGAGAGGATCCAGAACCTTATCAACTTCAAAGATCCGCGCCCTTTTAGAAGGTGTAGATGATTCTTCTCTTTTTGAGGATGTGATGAATGGTTGAGATCATGTTTGTTTCTTTCTTTCATTTATTTTTTGTGTGCCTTTATACGGGTCAATCTGTATATTAAACTTGAATTCGGATCCTCTGCTTGCTACGGTAAGGAATTGTTTCCCTGCATCTTGATTGGTCATGTCTGATGGTGTCAGCACGAGTATGGATCCTCCGTTTCGTTGAAACAACGAGCAGTTAATTCCACGTGTATTAGTGGTCCACGTTACTGTAATTGCCACGTCACCAGTTTTTTAAATATATATTTTTTTAAAATTACATTTAAGGAAAAGTCCAGCTATTAGAAGGTTTCCATTTGGAAATCAGATTGCATACTACGGTCCTATCGTACTGAGTAAACTCAGTTGGCCCACCTTGTATGTATGTGGTCTATCCACGCCGTCCATCCGTTTTTCTATCTAATTTAAGGGGTTGAGCCCAAAATTGAAGTATATCCAAATATCAAGTGGATCATACCACAGTTCAGTGGGGATAATGATTTCCACCGTTGAAACCTTGCTAAGCCCCACAGTGATGTTTATTTGTCATCCATCCTATTCATAAGATCAACATGGATGAAGGGAAAACACAAATATAAGCTTGATCCAAAATTTTTGTAGCCCTCAAGAAATTTTCAATGGTAAACCTTCAATTCAACTGTTTCCTATGGTATGGTCCATTTGAACATTTTTTATATTTTATTTTTTGTCTTAAGCCTTAAAATTATCTGATAAAATTGATGAACGGAGCGGATAGAATACATAAATCATGGTTGACCCCACAGAATTTACTCAGTACGCTAAGCTTAGTGAGTTACTCACTAGGCAATCCGCTTCCTTCCATTTGGGGATTCGGAGCGGGGGTTGAGCAGCGAAACTCACTTGACGTCACATAGTTGTGTGGGTCCCACCATGACGCATGTTTTGTATTCATATCGTTCATCCATTTGGAGAGGATCATTTTAGGGCATGAGAAAAAGAGTGAATCAGATCAAAAACTCGAGTGGATCACCCCACCATAGAAAATAGTGGAGAGAGTCACACCCACCATTAAAAACTTCTTAGGGTCGCAAAAGATTTTGATCAAGCTGATATTTGTGTTTTCCCTCCTCTAAATGCCTGTGTTAACTTATGAACAGGTTGGATCTCAAATAAAAATCATGGTGGACCTCACTCTCCTCACTATTTTCTGTGGTGGGGTCCACTCCAGCTTTGGATCTGCCTCGTTCTTTTGATCATGCCCTAAAATGATCTCTCCAAATGGATGGACAATGTGGATACAACACGTACATCTTAGTGGGCCCCACATAACTTGGTGATGTCACTTCAGTAGCAAGTCTAGCTAATCAACCTCATGTAAGTAGCTAATCTGCCTCTAATTCTTTCTTCTAAAATTTAATTAGATTGACCACATGATTGTAAATACCGTGAAGGCAATCCTCGCCTTCCAAATTGTTTCCATTAGTCTGACCCAAGTGATTCGTGTATCGGTATGATTTTTGGTAAAATGTTTTTTTTTTTTTTAATAATCTAGTTGTTGAAGTGAATTTTGATGTAAGTATAATGTTTGAACCTTTAAAATAAAGGGTGGACATCTCTCTCCCAACTATTTCCTTTAATTAGTGTGTATTTCTAGGCTCAATATGAAACCTAATAGCCAATGGTTATAATGGATATTACATAAACATCGCAGTGAGCCTCGGAAAAATCAAGAGTCACGCCTCATATATATATATATATATATAATTGGAGAAGTATGGAGGATTGAATTTTTGGCGAGGCCCCACCATGATGTGTATGCAAAATTCACTCTGACAATTAGATGTGTAATCATTTAGGCCCAAATCCAAAAAAAAAAAAATAGGTTAACATGAGATTCATGTGAGTCATACAAAAAAAAAAATATTTGGAAAAGAGATATCCACCCTTAAAACTTATAGGACCCACCATGATGATTATATAAAATGGACACATTAGTTTATCTAATGGAACCCCATCATTTTGTCTAATGGAACCCTATCACTTTGTCAAATGAACCCGTCACTTTGTCTATTGAAACCCTATCATTTTATTTGACAAGCCGCCAGTTTATCTAGTGAAATCATGTTACTTTGCGGAATAACATTGTCACTTTGTCTAGTGGAACCAAGTCACTTTATTCAAAAACTCGTCATTTTATCAAGCGAAACTCTATCAATTTGTCTCGCAATCTCATCACTTTATCTAATGGAACATCATCACTTTGTCTACTGGAACCCTGTTACTTTGACCGATAATCACGTCACTTTGTCTAGTAGAACCTTGTCACTTTGTCTAACACCCATTTCACTTTATCTAGAAATCTGGTCATACTCGTTAAACCTTCGGATACCTATAAAGACAAAGTGACAATGGAGGCCCTGGCTATGGCAGATCGAGGACCCTCCGAAGCCTAAGTTAGAGCAGGGAATATTTGGGTCTAGCTGGACTAGGGTTTTTGTGCATACCTTTCACCCATAGTAGGGGGTGTTTTTAAAGTTGTTAGACGTTAGTAGTGTGGATGGTAATCTCCCTACTTGGTAGATGTGTATTTTAAAGGGAATCTCATTCCGAGCTTGTCACGGTTAACTTCCAAGATCCTCGGCAAAGAACTCGGAGAGATAAAATCTCCGAGTGGTCGGGATCCGAGAAGATCAGGGTAGATGGTTGAGGCCGACCTTTGGGTCAGAAGGCCGAGGACATCCTACAGATCAGAGGGTCGAGGCTGATCTTCTAGAGTTGAACTATCGATCGTGGTCGGGCCTTTCTTTGAGGTAGGTCAGATCGATCCTTATAGTAGTTCGTCGATCATGATAGCAAGAGGTCGACCAAAGTCAGACCCTCCACTAGTGGTTAGGTCATCGAGCCTCTCGTAGGGGTCGTGCTCGGCTTGTCGGCTCCGAGTTACTTCCTTTGAAATGCTTTGTCTTCTCTCTCATACTGGTCTCCCTTAGTCAATCCATTTTCACCCATAACAGTAGCCCCCTACTTCCAAGCATCCTCTGCAAGCTCGGGAAGTAAGTCGGTGTGGATTGATACTTATACAATATTTTATACAATATCTTTCGCCTGAGAGGTCGGGTGGTCGGATCGTTTTGTCATCATTACGGAAGAAAGCATGGTAGCTGGCACAAAGATCGAGGGGGATTTGTAATTATCATGATGGTGCACTCGAGGAGGCGTGTGCTGGGACGGCGCCTCTTCGATTCTTGGCCAGTGACGTGCGTGCACGTGGTTGTGCCTTGGAGGTCGGGTCAGCCAGTGAACAAGTGGTCACCACGTGGAAGGAGGCGTGAGCCATAACGCCTCTTCGGCTGCGGCCTTAAATGTGAGCAATTAATGCTACGGCCGAACTAGTTATAAATAGAGGGGGAGTACCTCTGAAATTAGTTTATTTACAATCTTTTGCCTCTGCTGCTCTCTGAAACCATTGAACTTGGCGATTTCTAGTAAGTTGGAAATCTCTTATCCGGCGAGCTCCATTCTTTCGATCTTCCTTGCTTCACTTCTTTTTCTTCTTTCTCTTTAGCTGATATGTCCGATATCTCGGATGAATGGCTTGAGTCAAGGGCTTTTCGGGTTGATTCCGATCCGGAGAGCGTAGACTCCCGATTAGGGGCTCCCTCTGAACCATCATCCTCGATGTCGTTGGAGCGCGAACAGGCGATGGATGCTGCTCCGGTAGAGAGGGTGGTGGCCCAGTCCTCTGCTGAGTGGCCCATGGACGTTGGCCCTTTCGGCTCGAGGCTAAGAGAACCCGACCTAGTTCGGATCAGGTCAAAGTACCAAATACTCGATTATGTGGTACTCCGAGCTCCTAAACTTGGTGAAGTTCTAGGTGCTCCTCGCGAGGGGGAGGTGGTCATTTATCTGGTCGCCTTACAGTGTGGCTTCTGACTCTCTATTCATCGCATTGTGTGAGAGGTCACATTGCGGCTGAAGCTGGCTCTAGGCCAGATCATTTCCAACACCTGAAGGGCTCTATTGGGGACTTACATTATGTGGTTCCAGCTTGGGAATGTTGAGCTTACGGCCGAGGAATTTCTGTTTTTATATCGGGTGAAGGCCAACCCCAAGCACCTGGCTGGTACTACTTCTTAACGTGGGCGAACAGGGATCAGGCCTCATAACTGGCAATCTATCCTCCGATAAAAACTAGAAGGATGAATGGTTCTAGGTGTTCGGGGAATGGGAGGCCCAAGCAACTGATGTGGATAAGTTGCGATCTCGGGTCCCCACTAAATTTTCCAATTCAGGTTGAACATTACCGAGCGGTAGACTTGTAAATTTCTTTGGCTCTATAATTCTGTTTATTGAACATAGTGGTAATTATTCTTGTAGTTCTTCCTCGAAATCAGCCTCATATTTCCGACCAACAGCTTTGTTCGGTCAACCGTGGGAAGCTGAAGGACGCCGCCAACAGAGCTTTGAACAAGCTCATTATGCCTGACTCCTTCATCGACTTGGCTTTCTCTGACTGTCCCATCAGGTAGATAGTAGATGGAATTTTACTCAAAAGTTTTCGTATTCCATTTTTTTACTATGGATATTTTGCTTGTGCATAGATGGCTGACCTCCCTCTCCTTGTGAAAAGAATCCATCCTCCTTTTACGGCTGAGGTGGCCCAAAAGAAGTCCTCGGTGAAGAGGAGAGTCGTAGTGCCCCCGACCAAGCGGGCAAAGTCCACGAGTGTGGAGGGGAGGTTAGAGCCTGGCGTCGAAGGGCTCGTAGCAGAGCAGTCGGCTTCAACCACTGCAGATGAGGGAGCTTGAGATGCTCCTCCTTCCGAAATTCCTCCTCAACCAGTGGCTTTGGAGGTAGTCGATTTGGAACCTTCCCCAATTTGAGAGGAGGTTCCCGCTGCCGAGGAGTCCCAGCCATCAACAGTTTAAGCTCAGGCTTAGGAGGGTAATACCATGGGCCAACAAGCCGGTGAGGCCAAGGGGTCGAGTCCTCTGCCTCTGAAGCATTACATGAATAGCCTGGCCACATGGACGGCTCGGCATCTCTCGGAGGAGCAGATCACGACCCTGATCAATACTCACCCAGTAACTCTCCTAGGCAACCTAGCTGCCACTTGCTGTAAGGTAGACCTCCTCCCCTTAACTCGTTGCATTCATTTTTAAATTGATGTTGTCTTCTAACAAGTTGTTTTGGAATCTTCTTTAAGCTCATCCCCGCTCTCCTGTCTGTCCGTCGATGGATAGGGCGAGTGACTGAGGAGTGCGAGCAGGGGAAGGCGGCGCTCCAGGCCAAGATTGTCGAGGCTGAGGCCCTCCGATGGGCAGTAGAGAGATCTGGGGAGGAACATTCAGCTCTAAAGATCCAGTTGGATGAAGCCCAACGAAAGGAAGGCTCGGCATGGGCTAAGTTGGAGGGGGTGAGGTCACGCCTCTCCTGGTCTGAAAGGGAGCGGATCGAGGTGGAAGTCAAATCCGCAAGGTTGGAGGCTAAGCTGGCCGAGGTCAAGGCCTCCATTCCGTCGATCCAGGCAACGACGGTGGAGCAATATAAGGCCTCGAAGGAGCAGGCCGACGAGGTAGAAGTATATTATAGCCTTGGCTATGAAAAATGCCTTGAAGGTGTCAAGAGAAAATTCCTTGAGCTCGACCTGGACGGCCAAGATGAAGAAGCTTCCAAAGAACCAGCCTCGAGCGACGTCAAAGCCGAACAGACTCCCGGAGCAGACTAGCCTCGCCATCCCCTCCATATTTCTAATCATGTCTTTTTTTTTTTGTAATCAAGCTATAATCAATGAAAGATGGACCTTTTGCAATGTTCGTTGCGCATGTTCATATGTGTGTGTGTGTGTGTGTATTTGTGGATGGTCATGTATGTAGACTTAGTAAATACGATAGTCAAGCATGCAGATTTATAGTTGATAGGTCATACGTACTAGAATCAATAAATCAACCACATAGTAGTAAGCTGAGCACCATGAAGGACTCTCATAGATTGAGGGAAGACCTTATGGTTGTTTACACATCGCGGATATTTGGCATTGAAATAAATTCTCTTCCCCTAGATCGAGGAAGTTCTTTCCTTGTAGAATTGGTAAAATAATAGCGAGCTAATCGTGTCGGCCATTTAATAGTTGTCCTAGCAGTAGGTAGGAGGACTTTTTCCTGGAATCTAGGGGAGTCCCCTAGTCTACCATTCAATTCAGATAGTCGAGATTAGTGAAAAGCACTTTTATCGTAGAAAAGTAGTAAACACAAAACAATAGTTTCTTGAGGACCCTTTTTATCCTTTGAGAAGGGGGGTAGCTTTCGTCTAATACGTTGAGCACCTTCTTCCCTTTGAGAAGGGAGGTCACTCTAGTCGAGTAGATCAGCCGTTCGAGGCACTCCTAGTCAAAGGACTTCCCAAGTCCTTGAGATACTACATCAAAATTCTGAATTTACGATGGATTTGGTCTATCGCAAAAGGTTAGGTTTAACGGCACACTTGGTCTGTTGCACCCACCTTTTTTACGGGAAGTGGGGGAATTTAGCAACGGACCAAAATCCGTCGCTGAAATGAAATTTGCGACGATTTCTAGTCCGTTGTAAATTGACCACCTGTTATATATATATATATATATATATATATATATATATATATATATATATATATATATATATATATATAGGCATGCTCGCCTACGCACGTGAGCACCTTTGCACACGTGTCATGGGTGTCAAATCCGAACGGTCCATAAGATGCAGAATCCCATGAAACCTTAGGCGGTGAATTTTCACCCTGATCTAAGATTCTGATGGGTCATGGCAAAGAGAAATTCAAATCAAGGGAAGAAACTGTTTGCATTTTTCATGGCGCACCAAAGTTTTGTATCAAAGTAAAATTTCGTACTAGGGGGTTTCATGAGGTTCTGCTTCATGTGGACCGTTCAGATTTTCGAGACTCATCAGATAGGATGAGTTCTCAAAAAAGTTCGTATGTAGTACGTACGAACTGGTTCGCAGGTGAGCATTTCCATATATATATATATAGGAAAAGGTTCTATGTGGTCGAGCTCATGGGAACTTCCCATGAGCTCGAGTTGTGTGGGCCCCACCGTGATGTGTGTCGAACATCAACACCGTAAATTTGATGGGTCCCCTTTAAATTATGGGATATCCCAAAAATCAGTCGTACACGGAACTCAGGTGGGTCATACCATCTAAAATCATGTGAAGACATGCCTAAAACATATAAAAGCACTTGGTGGGGCCCACCTGAAATTTAGATGCATCTGAAACTTGGTTTGACCCCTCATCCAAGTGGGACACACATAATGGATGGGCTGGATTTGTGAACCAGATCTCAGTGGGCCCAACAAATGATTATGAATGTTTTAATGGAGGGTAACCCCTCTCAACTTTTGTATGTGGTGTGGCCCACACAAGTCATGGATTGACTTGATTTTTAAGCCCTAGGCCCACCATAGAATGGTGCTTCTGACTGAAGGAGTAGATGGTCAACATGCATGAATGATCCCTTTTAACACATGCCCCTTTTTACAAAGCTTTAATTTTTGTTGTTGTTTCTATTAACTTGAATTGAAACATTTTTTTGCATTATTTGCTTGCATTAGTTTTATTTTAATGATCAGTTTTATTTTAAAAAAGCGTGCCCACTTTTTTGGAAGAAAAAAAAAAAAGCGAATGAAGTTTCTGCAATTCTTCATGATTCTGAATTATAATGTTTTGTTGGTTAAATATTTTTTTATTAGATGAAAGACAGAAAAAGAAAATTGTTGCTGTTTTTTTTTCCTTTTTTTTATTTATGATATTAAACTTATATGTATTTATGCGTGGATGAATGTAATGTAGATAAGATTGTTTGTATTTGGATTGATGTAGTTTATGTTTGGATGGATTTACGTAGTTTGGGTTTAGATGGATGTGAACGTGAATATGATGAAATATATTATATAACAGGTGTATATCAGGAAGAATACGATGAAATATATTGTAACATGTGTATATCGACCGTCTCATATTTGAAAATTTCTGACGGCTCTAGGCCATCCATATTTTTCTAAATATTTAAATATGAGACGGTCAAAGACCGTCCTTTTAAGGGTCATAAGAGACGGTTCATAGTAGTCCTTTTTAAGGACGGTCCATGATCATCCTTTTAAGGTTCATAAGAGACGGTTCATAGCAGTCCTTTTTAAGGACGGTCCATGACCATCCTTTTAAGGGTCATAAGAGACGGTTCAAGACAGTCCTTTTTAAGGACGGTCCATGACCGTCCTTTAAAAGTCAATAAGAATGACGGTTCATGACAATCTTTTAAGTAATACGATGCCCCAAAATATGACGGCCCATGCGACGGTTCAAAACCGTCCTTTTTGGTCATTTGAGACGGTTTTCAACTGTCCTTTTTTCGCTGTTTTGGCGTAGTGTGGGCTGGATATTTAAAAGCACTGATAGTAACAGAGATTGCGTTCTTGAAGAATCCTAACATGAGAGGAGACACCTTTTCCAATGAAAGTCTATCAAAAACTGTAGCTACTAAGTTAAAGCCTTCAGACCCACTTGGAGTTGGCACAACCAAGGCTAAAAAAATAAAAAATAAAAATAAAAGAAAGATTATGAGTTCAAAAGAAGATATGTGTGTGTGTGTGTGTGTGTGTGTGTGTGTGTGTGTGTGTATACCCTGTCTGGGGGCAACGGTGGAAGTTGCTTGAACAGAACAGGTTCCGGGTGCTGCAGATCTGGGTGCGTATGTAGTCACAGTAACATTGAAAGAAAGCTCCTAAGCCCCTCCAGTACTCGAGTCAAGAGTCATTGGAGTTGGGACGTCAACTGGATCGGAGAAGAATTCTAAACTTCGGGCTACTGGTTAGATAGGAGGAGGATGCGCAGTAGGAGATTTATCAGCATGAATGATGGCATCAGATGTTGTGGTGACTATTGGCAAGGTTTCTCCTGTGCTGTGAGGAAGAAGTACATTTCCCATCTCTGCCTAGATTTATGATGATTAAGCCTCTGTCTCCCTTTATGTCGATGTTTCACGAGCAATTACATCGGCGGTTTCCACAATACATGGAGAATATGAGGCATCAAAAGAAATGAAGATATTTATGCCGGGAGAATAGCCAGATTCTCCATAGTCGAGTTGCTCCTCTTCTAGGGAGGCCACTGTGATCGGATGAGAGGCATCCGGACAAGTGACTGGAGCATCAGGAAGCGGAGACTCGGCTCTAACATCGCCTTCTTCTCTGATATCCACTTCAGCCTCAGTATCTTCATTTAACAAAGCATCTCCCTCGTCGATTAAGCTCGTGGGAGAAGATGTACCGTCACTTATAGTATTGGCTGAATATTCTGATGAACTATCTTCCTCCGATATAGTTTATTTTCCCTTATAAGTAGTCTTCATGGGGAGAAGATGTGCACTTCGAGTAGGAGAAGGGACCTGTTATGCCAAAACTTCAAGAGACAATGACTTGGCACGCGAACGAGTCATAAGAGATGTAGTGATAATAACCCGATTCACAGCAGGAGAAGCTATGGCTGTAGCACGACTTGCAACAGGAGAGACTGTAGTTGTTACATGACCCATGGCAGGCACAACTACAGTGGTTGCATGATCAATGGTGGGAGAAGTCGTAGAGGTGATGGGCTCTGTGGTAGGATGAATGACGGGAGCAGGGTGTGTAGGCTGATCTCCTCCTTCAGGAGTAGGGGAAGGCAGAATACCGCCCGCAGTTTCAAATTCATCGCAAGGAGTGGCCAGTCTTTCTCCCCTTTTTATCAAATCCAAAGGAGAGACGAAAGCAATCTATCCTTCTAGAGTATTCGACAGCTTTATTTCTCTAATGGGTTCTTCTACGAAAATTTTGCGGCGAAGTTGTCCTGGAACAGCAACATGATCTTTCTCGTTAAAATATTTGATCCCTTGTTCGGGTCTATAGTTCCTCAAGCGTGGAGGAGGAACCCAGATAGGCCGATCCATCGAAAAACAGTTGCGCACCAAGTAGTAATGATGCACCCACCACCGCATCCAGGAATATGAAGCTATCACTCGATGATTATACCCCGGGAGAAGAAATCGAGAGTCAAAATTTCTTGTTAAGAGCTGCTTCCATATTAAAGCCCAATTATAGGGGCCGACTCTGTAGCTTCTCATTGTCCGTGTGACCTCCTCCCCTACCTGGAGCATAGCTTGATCACACCTAAATTGTCTGGCAAATCGACTCGAATAGTACAGTTCTCTCTAGAACTCTACTCCTCGCATGAGAAGGCTGCAAGAACAAATACAAAGAAAAAAAGGTTCTCTCAATGGGTTCCAAGTTGTTATTATCTTCAATATCCATGTCTTCAGCTTGGTGATCCAAATGGAAAGGGAAGAAGTCAATGGATTCCGTGTTGTCAACTTTATCCACTATCCAGTCATACCCCTTCTTTATCATCTTTCGCTTCAAGAAATGTCATAGGAGTAGATGATCGGGATGGATATAAGCCTTCTCCAGGTCACTATAAGTCCAGGGGAAATAAACGACCAGCGAGCTGGAGAAATAGTGCCATGGAGAAAGAAGATGAAACTCCTATTGCTGGGCTTGAGCAGTGCACCGCAGCATGACCAAAAGCTCTATATAGGGAGCATAACATAGGAAGAGCCAGAGAATATTTTTTTCTGCCTTCCGCCATTGCGCCTGCAGCCACAAATAAGGTTGGTCAAATAGAGTCTGAACTTTTCGAGCTAGGAAGCACAACTAAGCTTAACCAGTAAGCCAAAAAAGCGGCTAACTCAGTTTTAGTGGTGAATTCAACTGGGCCCTTTATCTTTTTGCGATTGGCTTCCGATTCGGTATAATGGCTGCCAAGGAACCTGAAAGAGGGGATGAAAGATGGATTAACGATTTATGTATATAGGCAAATGTCATCTGAAAGATAAGAAAAATGTTAAAACGCTTACAGGAAGTATCGGGAAAAATGTGTAAGCCATTAAAGAGGTGATATCTTATGGACATCTGGGAAACAAGACATTTCAAGGAAAACTTTGATTGTTGATGCTGAAATCTTAGGCGTTCTGTTAGGAGTGACATAGGCGAATTCCTTGTTCGTAGGAACGTATTTGTCTAGAAAAGATCCAGAGATAGGCAGGTCAGCCATCTTATATAGATCCCACAAAGTAATACTTACTTCACCGACCGGAAGGTGGAAAGAATTCGTAGTGGAGGACTGGTACTTCAGAAAGCCCTTATAAATCATTGTGTCCTTGTGAAAGAACTCTGAAGTGGCTTTTATAGCATGATATACCTTTGCTGCAATAGGAACATTTCATACTTCTTCAAGATCTCCTTAGTCCATGCGCTATAATATGGCCGATCAGTCCAAAGACCCGGTGTCCTGAATTCTTCTCTACCCCACAGGGAGTCGCGATCACGAAAATGTTGTTGAATCGTTTCGAAGAAATGAGTGGGGTATAAGGCGTAGGGGTTGTAACATGGCGTGAGGAAGCGCATGTGTGTTATCTGCCCGGTCTTTTGGACTAAGCCTTTCTCCATGAGATAACCTTCGAGGAGTTGCGGCTCTTTGATCACCCAATTTGACACGTACAGGAGTCAGTTTTGTGTCATATAGTCGGTTGGTTCGCTTTGGATTATGGATCGGTGGCGTTGGAGATGCAAAGGGATAATGATAGTCTCATCTTTGTAGGGGTTGTGAAATTTGATAGCATCAGCACTTGACTTGATTGAATCCCAGACATTCTGGACACGCCTCTGGCTATGCTCCCGAATCTTTTCCTGAAAGGCTTCATCTTTGCTCTTTTCTCTTGCTTTCTCGAAATCGCAAGAGCGAGAGAAGCTTCAGCGGTGGATAGACGAGTGTCATCTGTTCAAAAATTTGTAATGGACTTCAACCAGTTGTCCCAATCAGATTCTTGTCCTTTGGTAGGGGGTCCCTCTATCTCCCTCATTAGCACAGCTATACGGATATGGTCGGACAGGCGCTGGATGCGATCAGCAAAGTTGATAATGGTGGGAATCGGTTCCTTAAAGAAGGAAGAGTAACCTTCAGCAGATCTGGGTCTTTTCTGACTATGGGTTTCAGCTGGTTGCAAGTCAGAGGGTCCAGCAGTACTTGGGGAGGGGTGAGGTCTTTTAGAGCTAGCCATCGGAAATCTACACAAGAATCAGTAAACAAGTTAAAATCACGAAAAGAAGTTTGTTAAGTTCCAAAAGATTGAAGGAGAAGTATAAAAGTTTGTTGTGAAAGGGGCAAGCGAGTTCTAAATAAGTCTAAGTCTGCATTGTGCAGGGTGTTGCATGCAAGGAGTTGTGTGCAGGGTGTTGTGTGCAAACCATCGTGTGCAAGGTGTTGGGCGCAAACCATTATGCGCTACCTGTTCTTACGCGCAAGGTCCTGTTGTGCGCAGAGAAGCGTTGTGCGCAAGATTTCGTTGTGCGCAGGAAAGTTCGACGCGCAAAAAGGCTGGGGCGAGCGGAGAGTGAAGTAAAGGCGAGGAGTGTTGATCTTGTATTTAAAGACTGGCACTCGCTCGTTATATGTAAATCGTTGTGCACAGATCGTTGTGCGCTACGTGATGTGCACAACTCATTGCGCGCCAAGACGTTGTGCGCCAAAATGAAGAAAAAGAGAGCAAAAAATTTGTTAGAATAATTGAAATATTGATCCCACATTTTTATTTTGTAGATAAAAATAAAAAATGCAAGATCAAGGGGGCATCTGTTGAGGCATAAAAAAGAGAGAAAGACAACAAACTTCCGTTGTGCGCAAAGAATCATTGTGCGTAGAGAATCATTGTGCGCAGAGAACCATTGTGCGCCAAAAGGAGTAAGTCCACACAATGAGTTCACACAATAGAGAGCGCACAGCGGAGTCCGCATGGTGAAGACCGATCAATAGAAGTTGCACACTCGAGACCGCACAGAGAGGAATCGGTGCACAAAGGATACCGCACAATGACTACATGGCATGTTCGCATGTGTGAGAGGGCTATAAATACCCCATGACCCCTCTAAAGGGGTCATTAGCATCCAATTGAAGAAGAGGAAAAGATCTTGGAAGGAGAGAGAGGTAAAGTTCACACTCATTGTGCGGAACAGACGTTGTGCGGCGCACAACACTTTCGGCGCACAACAAGATGGACCGCACAACAAGATGAGCACACAGTGCCCAGCGCACAATAGTCTCCAGTACACAATAGTCTCCAGCGCACAATAGCCTCCAGCGCACAGTGCTTCCAGCACATAGTGTCTTAGTGCACGATACTCCTATGCGCAGTGCTGCCAAATATTATATGTCACATTTGTTTTATATTACAATTCATGAATATTCTATTTTGGAATCAAATGAGAAAAAGGATGTAAAAGAACTTGGAATGAATAAATGATGTAATTATCTTCTTCATCTTGTTTTGTTCATCATTAAGTGAATGAAATTCCCAAATCGAATGCATTTCTTTCTTGTTCGAAACAGTTACAATTATTCCAATAATTGCTTCATTGAGTTCAAGTTATTATTCAGAGCCTCAACTTGTTGTTCGAGGGAGACAAGCCAACCTCCCCGGCTCTTAGACCGCTGCATTAGTCTCGTGGGCGCAGAGTAAGCCTGAAGTTGGGAAGAGGAATTCTGGTGGCTAGCGGACTGCTCTGATGTCCCGAGATTAGGGGAAATGGCAAAGGGAGTTGTCTTCTTCTTCGATCCCTTTTGTCATCGTTGAGCCTGGAGAGATGAGAATGGCTTTCAATGTCGTTCCCACAGACGGCACAAACTATTAATGCAAAGATCTAGTTAGCCCTCCCTAGACCCACAAACCTGCACAAAGAACAAGCAAGGAAGACCCTGACTCGTACAGGAGACTCGCTGATGCCTAAGTCAGGTATGGAATATGGGTCTTAGTCAAATGAAGAACTTTGGGTTAGAGATTGTGTGTACCTTTCACCATCGGGTGTACTCTTATTTATAGATGGGGAGAGGCAGTGGCGTAGAGGGCATCTCCCTATTTTGATAGGGACGGATCATAGTAGGATTCGAGACTCCTTGCTTGGCGGGAGGATCTCTCTAGATCCTTGGCTAGAATCCTAGGTAGACTCGTATTGGAAACGGTCTCCTGGATTTTCGGCTGAGATCGTGGACAGACGAGATTGAGGTCAAGTCGAATCCCATGGAGGGCAGGTCTTGCCGACTTGGGACATGCTGACCTGAGGTGAGCCGACCTGGTTCACGCGATTGAGATCATGTCTAATCCAACAGAGGGCGAGTCTTACCGACCCAAGATGAGTGGTTTGTTTCTTTCAAAGCATGGTCGATCAACGATTATTCCAACCTTGTGTTGAGAGGTCGAGCTCAACCTTTCTCTACACTTAGTCGGGGAGATGAGGGTCATATCATTGAGTCGCACCTGCTGCTATTTGAAGTGTAGACCTAGCCTGCATTAGTTGGTTGGTCCATTTTTCCCATAACAGTTACAATTGTCCAAAAGTCTTTTTTTAATTCTTTCTTTCTGTTACGTTTCTCTTTTATGATTGTTCCTCTTCCGAATGCCTCTTGGCTCCTTCACTTTTGTCAAATGAGGTTTTATTTTTACTGCCTTCAATCACCTCTTATATCTTAAATAGCTCGACTACGCTTCTTATATATCGACCATAACATTCTATCGACCATGTTTGACATGTTACACTAGTTGTAAACTCACAAAAAGCACTTCAAATTTTTAAAGATATTTTTTTATCCACTTTCTATTTCTAATACAATGCCATATGTCACTCCCCAATTAGCTTTATGATAAGTGCCAGGATTAAGGTACAACATAATGATTTTTTTAAAAAAAATAAAAAACCAACGCTCTCAATAATCCAATACAGTTCATTGTTTAAAGTTGACCCACAGTTTGTAATTATATTGGAAATAGACTCATCATCATGTGGAGCCCACCTTTACCTCCATATCAAAGTCACATTGAGCAGATGATCGTAACCGTCTTATCCATGGCTTGGTGATATTGACTATACTAAAAATGATTCACTATTGTGCCATTTAATGTGTGGCCCACATTTGGTTGCGCATCTTTCAAGGGTCGCTGTGGTTGTATGATGCTAATCCTATACTTAATGGCCATGAAGATGGCTAGCAGTATGGATTACTCTAAAACAAAAACAAACAAAAATAAAAAATAAAAAGTTTTAATCATCTACCTAAATGTCCATAGTGTGGAACCCCACTTTGGTTGTACACCTCTTTCAAAAATATCTCTAAGTAGACGATCCTGACCATCCGATCAATGAATATGAATGGAACGTTCATACTAAAAAAACGGATGGCAGATAATGATTATACTGATTAGAAGAAAAGTTCTGATCAGGGGAACTTGGTCGATGCATTTCACAGTCCCAAATGCATATTTCATGTGATCCTCCCATGCTACTTGTGAGATCGTGGTTCAGTGATCCGTACCATTGGTCCATAAAAACTCTATGGATGGACCATAATCCCAAAACTCCAAGGGTCTTCGATCGAGTTGAATGTGAACCAATGCTGTATTTTCTCTCATCTCATCCGTCTGTTTGATGTCAACAAATCTACTGGTTAGGATTATTCTCTAATGAGACCCGATGGGCTTTTGAAGAGGCTTGGACCTTTAACTTGGCCAGGGCCTAGCATGTATGGGCTGATCAATGTTTTGGGTGGGCTTGGGCAGGGCGGGCCTAGTTCTTGATGGATGGATTAGGAACATTCATGAGAAAAACAGGGATTTGATCGATTTTTAGGCTGGGTTGGGTGTGGGCTCAGGGCTTGGGTCTAAATGAACCATGGACCAAAAACCAAATTGCCCAACCATCCAAACCCTTTAATCAGTAGCATACACATTAACTTTAAAATACTAAAACATCAATGGTCTTGACTCTTACATACATTTTTATTTTTTATTTTTTTTGAAACCTCTATTCATCGGACGGTTAGGATTGTCCGTTGATAAGGACATACAGATCTATATGAAGGCAAAACACAAATATCAGCTTGATCCAAAACTTATATGGACCCCAAGAAGCTTTTAATGGTGAGCATTTAATCTCCACTGCTATCTGGTCCACTTGAACTTCCGATCTACCTCACTTTTGGGCTCATGGCCTAAAAATAAGCCAGCAAAGTGGATGGACGGCGTGGATATAACACATACATCACGGTGACCCAACAGAGCTTAGTGCTGCAGGATCCTGCCCTTGAAGCATCGGTTCTCTTCCTCTCAGCCTTATGGGAGAAGATACGTAGGCTCTACATGTTTATGGAAACAGCCCAGAAATTCCCTTTTGCCCGTGTAGTTTGTATGACAATACCTACACCACGAAATGGGAATGGAAGACAAAAAAAACCGGGTCGTCTTTCCACACCGACCAGAAATACAGAGAAAACTATGATACTGTAACAGAGTATTAAGATCCATTGACATGCACACAGATATTGTTAAGTGGTCTTCATGTTCATGGCAATGAACTGTAAAGATTGTGGCCCAGGGAGTGGATTAGGTGTTATTAGCAGGTGTTTCGCTGACCGTGGGCCCACCTTGATGTATTTGTTGTATATCCACACAGTCCATCAGTTTTTCTAGCTCATTTTAGGGCATGCTTTCAAAAATGAAGCAGATCCAAATTTCAAGTGGACCACACCACAGGAAACGGTGCTCATTGAATACCCAACATTAAAATCTTACTAGGGCCCACTGTAATGTTTATTTGCTATCCGACCGGTTGGTAAGGTCACATGGACCTGGATGAAGGGAAAAAAACAAATATCAGTTTGGTCCAAAGCTTATGTGTCTCCCTGGGAAGTTTTTTAACGTGGGAACATTAAATATTAGAGTTCCATCAAAGAAAACTATTTTGAAAGAAAGTTCATCTATTAGCAATTTTTTTCATACAAGAATTCTAACGTAGAGACTCCAGTAAACCTTTTTTTTTTTTTTTTGCACAACCAAAATAATAAGAGGCATACATAATCTTTTGTACATATGACTTGATATAACAGGCTCTACTTATGTGGAGAATTAAGTAGATTTCCACGGCTGACTAGTCAAATTTCTCACATCGCGAAAGCTTATGCATGGCCACCACATCTTCGAGCCTATAAAAGTAGCACTCGAAGAAGATATTCAGACCCTCGCCATGATCAATAAATCCCTCTACATTGCAATGTTACTTATCATTTTAATTTAGTTTCTTAACTTTATTCACTCCGCTTCCGTCTAGTCATTCTGCAACAAGTCCAAAGCCATTAGAGTATCTTAGATTCGCTATTTTCCAACGCCATCATTGCAACGCACTCTACGAGTAGATTAAATATTCATGACCACTGTTCGTCGAATCCTTAATTATCAAGTTCATACTTGATATCTCTTCATTCACATCCTGTTAACTTCACACCACGACCGTCTCATAATTGTCTGGTACTTTCCATGATTGTTTTGCCAGCACAAGTCACCGTAAGATTTATTTCTTCTCTGATTAGTTTTTTTTTTTATCTTTGTTGATTGTATTGTCCTTCACTTTAATTAATAAATCCTTATTTTTTAATCATGTTTGACCATTATTAATTCACTGAGAAACCTGATGCTCTATCGTTATTGAAAGAAAAATCATTAACTCAATGCAAAAAAAGATCTGACTATGAAGGACTAACCCTCTCATTCTAAAATCATCTAATCGTTATAACAATAGATGGTTGAACAGTCAGGCCAACCTTTACATGTCTATTCCTACTCCGGCTAGTTTGGCATATGGGGTCACAAGCATTCAATCCATTGGAAGCGAGTATGACTTTGGCACAGGTGACACTATTTCTAATCGCACATCTTTGACTGAATTCGGACTGGTCGTTACACGTGTGGCCATGTGTCCGAACAAAATTTAGAGGTGTAGGTGGATTTTACACTATTTGGTATGTTGAGGCCCACCTGAATTTTGAATCAGTGCAATGTTTGGCTTCAAGGCCTAACATGGGGTGGTGCTCCTGATGGATGGTGTGGGTCTCGTTCACATGGAGTTGTACATCCACATTAAAGAAGAGTCATGCCCCATCGTGTCTTGAAGAACAAACAATGAGATTAATGCTATTGAAATGGGTCTTTTGATCATTTAATGGATTCCAGTTATATAAAAGAATGAAATTTTACACACACGGAAAAAAAAAAAAAAAAAAACTACCTCATTATTATGAAATTTACGCTCTTGTACCTTTTTTAAAAAAGGAATTCAAAAGGTCATCTCATTAATCCATATAATTATCGTTCTGCTACTTCCTTGATATTTTTGTAAGCCCGAGACGGGCATGCCAGCAAATGGGTTAAACTACTTAGGTGGCCCTGTCATGGCATTTATGTAAAGTCCACCCCGACTACGAGGTGTGTCATCTCATGTTAGGCAAAGAGCCCAAAAATCCACCCCATCTGTGATTTATGTGGACTAGATATTTAAAAACAGTGTATAAGACAATAATCACGCTCCAAACTGTTTCAAATGGTATGGCCCGCCTGGATGGGCCTAATTTTTAGGCCCTGAGACTAATTTTTGGTGTGGAATTTAATGATTGGAATGTATCATCAACACGATGGGCCTTGTAAAAATCAAGGGTAGACATCTCCTTTCCAACTTTTTTTTGTCTCCCGTATAAATCACAAATCAACTTGATTTTTTGCTTTAGGCCTAAACTGATGTGAGTGGGTTTCTCATACACATCATGGTGGACCCCGCCAAAAATTTTTAGGCAAAACTATCTCAACCAAGCACGATGGAAGGATATATAAAAGAGTTAGGCCATCTGATAATCATACAACACGAATCCTTTCATTATGAGTAAGACAAAAAGGTGTCGACTGTGATGGTCAAACCAGAGTCCCCTTCTGAAGAAAAAAAAATAATTATTGAAAGGCTAACACTCACAGCGACCCAACATTTGAAACCATTATATATATCTATTCACCTAGAAGGGTGTCCGACCACTCAGGTTCTAGTCGATAACTGAACTGCTATTAACATTCTCTCAGCTAGAATGATGACTAAATTGGAAAGGATTCAATATGACCTTATCCCTACCAAGGTCGCAATGAGTAATTTTGTTGGAGAAATTAACACAAATACATGGTGTTTTATCGGTTGAATTAATAGTGGGAACCAAGAAGGTGTTGGCCGACTTCTTTATGGTCGATATTTCATCAAATTACAATGCTTTACTTAGACGAGATTGGATTCATTCGTTATCGTGCATTCCATCGTCATTACATTAGTTCGTGATCTTTTGTAATCAAGACAAAGTATAATTGGTTTTGGCTAATAACAAACCGTTCTTAGCCATGTCTAATTCATCCAAGGCTTATTTATATGGAAATTAGATCAGACCAATACGGCTTACAAGACAAGATAAGAATGGTAAACCAACTGAAATTGATGTCAGTATCAATTCTAATAAAGTCATGCATGATATTTCTACCATGCTTCTATTGAACGAAGAGTTGTAAAAAACTATAATTCTCTTCTGTGCAACTACAAACAGTATGATTAAAGAAATCCCATGATGGGCCGATCTTCGGTCAAGGCCGAGTTTACAGCCAAAGTACGGCAGCTTGAGGAGAGTTTGTGAGATCATGATAATAGATGTTTCGTTGATATGGCCGAGATAGTAGTACTAGCCGATTAGATAACCAAAGATTGTATTGAAATGAAGGATTTAAAACCAACCCTAGAGAATTTTGAGGATTCTCAAGCTCAAGTTTAAAATCCTGTAATAAATGTAAATTTAGAAACGGAACAACATCTCGAGCCTATTTTTATCAATGGATTATTGGATTCTCAAATACAGGCCAAACTTATTAACCTACTTAAAGAGTTTGGCGATTGT
The DNA here is from genome assembly GCA_021015155.1 of Magnolia officinalis. Lineage (NCBI taxonomy): Eukaryota > Viridiplantae > Streptophyta > Magnoliopsida > Magnoliales > Magnoliaceae > Magnolia > Magnolia officinalis. The sequence goes on along the minus strand of JAJHSJ010000006.1, from coordinate 66,578,475 downwards.
TTTACTTGGAACTATCATGAGTTTCCTGAATTAAACTGAAATCCGATTGAACAAAGGTTACCGATGAAAGAAAGTTATCGTACACATAAACAAACCAGATAGGCGGATGACGGCCGAAATGACATAAAAGATAAAGGAAAAAATCAAGCGGCTTTTAAAAGCAGATTTCATTAAACTCATCAAATGTGTCAAATAGATTTCGAATATAATGCATGTTATTAAAAAAAAATCGTAAGCTCAGATGTACATTGATTTTTAAATTTTAAATCAAATCATACCAAAGGATGAGTACCATATGTCTATGGTCGATCAACTGATCAATCGAGCTGCTGGACATCGAATGGTATCCTTTATAGATAATCATTCCAGATATAATTAAATAAACATTACAGTAGAATATGTCCCAAAGATAGTATTCAGATATCCTAGTCCTTTTGAGTGTGTTTGGATTACCAAATACCATGGTAATGTGTAGTAAAAGGGATCATTATTATTTTTAACCATGCTTGGATAAAATGCAAATCTCGATGAATTTCAGTCACATGTTTACAGCCTAGTCGCATCAATGTAAATCAATGAGTCTCAGCCAAATCCAATGCAAATTACCACCTATCTCTCTGACGAGAGAAGTGATTGTTGAATGGGTCTGGTGCATTCATGTACACTGAAATAGAGACGCTCCATCAAGCTCTTTCTATTAAATTGGTGATCCTCTTTGTCTTAATCTGACAGACCATTTTCTATACAGAAGGAGAGCTTCATTCTAGTTTAGCCCCTCCACCTCCCTGACGGTGACCATGCACTAGTAACTACCTTCCTCACACTCACCTCCCTCTTCTCTTTGGGAGCAACACTGAAGCATCTCTCTTTGTGTTATATTTTTAAAAAACGAGAGGCGTTTCTATCCATTCCACCAACAAGTAACATCCCTAACTTTGTATATATTAGTAAGTTACATTTTTGCTCATTATATTGTTAACCCAAATGGCTACAAGCATTCTTGTTATATTCCTCAAAACCAAAGGACATTTCTATCCATCTACCAAACAATAATAGCCCCATGCTTCCCTTTCTTGCATCAGATCTACAACACCATCCTCGCGGGAGGGAGAGAATTTTCTTAATTACATTTCTACCCCTTCAGCCTATGAATGAAGAAGACGAAAGGAGAGAGGTCCCATCAAAGCGGCAGTAGCCGTAATGAGCACTTCATCTACTTCATGTCCAGACCATATCCAAACATGAATATAAACTCATTTATTTACATGAAAATGCACCGAAAAAATAAAGTAGAAAATAGCATTCGACATCCAAAGATAGTTATGACATATACGGTATACATCCAAACATATGTCTACAGCCACCAGTTGTATTCATAGGTCAGTTATGACGTATCTAAACATTCTTAAAAGACAGCTCTGTTAGACTGTAATTAGTAGTTGTCAGATGTATATGGTATGATATAGGGATATACATTGTTATAATACAGTATTTGGTAAACCAAACAGGCCCTTAGGTATGCTCCGTTGGGTCGTAATCTCATTCAGACTTTAAAATACAGGAGCAACTTATCAAAGATATATGAATGTCATTTTCAATGATATGATCAGTCGATTCATTGATATTTAGATCGATGATGTGATGGTTAAATCGACCAATTTGATCGAACATCTTGATCACTTACAAAAGTGATCATTTGAAAGAATAAGAATTCATAAATTAAATATGAACCCTCTTAAATATGTTTTTGGGTATCAACCGACAATCTTTTGGAATTTATAGCACATCAGGGAGGAATCACAATCGATCAGCATAAGGCATAAGCAAGAATAAAAACTCAGCCGCCAAAAACCAAAACTTAGTTACAAAGGTTTCTTGGTAAGGTTAATTTTATGCAGTGATTGATTTTCAGTCGTGCTGGAAAAACTGATGTATTTTCTTCTTTATTGAAGTTGAAGGAGATGAATTCAAATGGGAGGCAGAGTATCAGTTGGCTTTCGATAGCATTAAAGATTATTTATCCACGCCACCATTGTTGATGCCACAAGTAAAGGGTCAACTACTCAAGTTGTATATCGTAGCTTCTGTAGAATCGATCAGAGCATTGTTAGCATAAGACGATGATGGCCGAAAAAGGCATGCGATCTATTTGTCTTAGTCAAACATTATTAGATATTGAAAGACGATATTTTGCCATAGAAAAATTATATTTATCATTGCACTTTGCGGCTATAAAATTATGACATTATTTGTTAGTTGAGATAGCTAATGTAATTGCAGTGACTGATTTAATAAAGTATATGTTAAATCGACCTATTTTGAATGACCGAATTGGCAAATGGATTCTTGCATTATCTAATTTTGATTTAGTCTATGTGCCATAAAAGATTGTGAAAGGACATGTCATAGTAGATTTCTTGGTTGATCATCATTCATACGTGGAAAGTTGACTTCCTTTAGAGGCCTTATACTTATATGTGATTTATCGGTCACCTTGGAAACTGATGTTTGACGATTCAAAGACCGACAAAGGATCGGAAACAATGATTTTTTTTTATTATTGATCCAACTAGTAGAAAATAAGAATTTACATTCCAACTTGAGTTCGATTACACCAATAATCAAGCAAAACATGAAGCCTTGATAATCAATCTCAAACTATTGACCAATTTAGGAGCAAAAGAGGTATTAGTAATGGGCGATTCCTTATTAGTAATAAATTAGTTAATTGGTTTTTTTAATTGTACAAGTACAACTCTACAATCATATCATATTTTGGATACACATTTGCTATATAGATTTGATGAAGTCGAGTTAAAACATATAACTCGAGAAAACAATATTGATGCAAACGAAATGGTTGGGTTAGCATCAAGCCTTTAAATCGCCTAAGGATTTGAAGAGAGAATGTTGACTGTTCAAAGGAAGTCATTACCCTAAATTTTTCAAAGAGAGACGACCTACGAGATTTTTCAAGTTAAAGTGAGAGGTAACGATTAGAGAACTTCAATCATAAAATATATTCGGTCTTCATAAACGAAGGTCGGTCGAGACATTAGAAGAATAGTTGTAAGCTATGTGTTGATCAATAAGGAGATATATCGAAAAGGGGCCGATGGAATGTTGTTGTGATGTTTGACCAAAAAGGAGGCTATGTTAGCTATAGGTAAATTATATGAAGAAATTTGTAAAGCACAACGGGTTGAAAGGAAAATGAGGCTTACACTTCGATGTTATGGATATTTTTTACCGAACATGACTGTTGATTGTAAACAATATGCTAAAGGTTGTGCAGCATGTCAGAAACATGGATCGATACAACATGTGCTCGCGACCAAATTACATCCTACTATCAAACCTTGGCCATTCCGATCGAGTAGAGATGTATACGAGTCGAACCAAGTCAAGCTTAGCACAGCTCAAATCGGCTCGGCAAATAGCTGACCCCAGCTCTAACTCAACTCAACTTGGTCCTCAAGCCTGACTGGCCAGCTCGACTCAGTTCGGTCAGCAACTCGGGCCAGTTCGAGTCGAGTTCGAGCTTATACGACATTCTCTCAAACACATGTAGTACACCTTCAATTTCTCACAATACGCAAAACAGCAACAGCAGTTTACAGGTATTTCATCAAACACTAAATAGGCAGCATCAAAATCAAAATACAAGGATAGTTTTATCATGTAAAGTTTTTTTTGTAGTGAATTGTTTTGTATCATACTTTCCTTGCCACCAATCCATCCTGCAGAGAATGTATGCACCTGAAATAACACTTCGTTGAGTCATTTCATCAAACACTTGGTGAGCAACATCAATATCAAAATAATTGAGTCACCAAACTAATTCGATCTGAGTTCAATTCAAGTTGAGGTTCAATCGGAGTCGATTCGAGCTCGGACAAGCTCGAACTCGGCTCGAAATTTTTTTAAGCTCCAAAAATCAGCTTGAACTCAATTTCGAACCGAGTCGAATCGAGCTTTTTCGAGTCAAGTCGAGCGAGTTAACCAAGCTAACTCAGTTTGTGTACAACTCTAATTCCAAGAATGGGCTATTAATTTGATAGGAAAAATTATTCCTCCATCATCTAAGGGGCACAGTTTTATTATTGTGGCGACCGATTATTTCACCAAATGGGTAGAAGTAAAGCCCATGCTAGAAACAGATCATCAAGAAATTATTAAGTTCATTGAGACCCATATAATTCATCAGTATGAAATTCCTGAATTAGTTACTCTAAATCGAGGAACAACATTTTCATCCAAAAAGGCAAGGGCAGTGGCTGATCAATATAAAATCAAGTTGATGTATTCATCACCTTACTATGCTCAGGCCAACGATCAAGACGAAGCTAGTAACAAGGTTATCAAGAATATTTTACAAAAAAATGAATTATAATAATCCTAAACAATGGCATTTTAAGTTGTCAGAAGTTCTTTGGGCTTATCGTAACTCGTTTCAAACAAACATAGGAATGAGTCTATTCAGATTAGTATACGGACATGATGCTTTGTTACCATTGGAAGTGATTATGCCATCATTATGGGTAGCCTATCAGGCTAAGTTGACCCCAACTGAGGTCATAGAGACTATGTTAGTTGAACTTAAGGACTTGAATGAAATTCGGCTAAGGGCCTTAAATTCCATCATGACAAACAAGGCCAGATTCGCTCGAGCGTATAACGAAAAAGTGAAAAGAAAGTTTTTAGTGAATACGATATGGTTTAGAAAGTGAAATTGCCTCTTGGGACTAAGGATGTTGAATTTTGTAAGTAGCTGCTTACATAAGATGAAGCATATACAATAATAAAAGTTCTTTATGGAGGAGCATCCTTCGTGATATCGATAGAAAGATAGCAAAAGATCTAATGGTTGATTTCTAAAAGTAAATCATTTCAGTATATGGGAGATATGGAAAGATCAGGCCAAACAATGGTTAGAGTAGTTAAAAGGGATGTGCAAAGATCGAATTCGGTCAAATAACAGAAGTAAGCAGATATATAGATAAGGCTAGGACTTGGTCGAGGCAGCGACCGATCACATCGGCCTTGTGCTCATCCTCTCTCTTCTGTTCGTTGCTATCACGCGACCGAGTGATGTAGAATGTGTCACAGAGATATTCCCAGCATAGTTGAGAAAAAAAGAAGGTGGACCGTAAATTGACCATAACTTTTGATCCGGGTATCGTCACGGGGCGTACAACCAATCAATCTTTACTGAAACGGGCCATCCGAGGTGAACCGACCCACAACATGGGTCACATCTGCCCGTTTCGTCAAAAAACACGCGCTTTCAGCTCAAAAATGAATTTTTAGAAAAAAATTTACTATTTTTAGTAATTCCGATTTTTTAATATTTTTTAGAATTTTAGATTTTCTTTCCTTATAGAAATAACTTTTAATTATACTAGGACTCTTCTAGAGAAAGTTTATATGCAATTTTTATTTTTAGAAATTAGGCCTTAGAAGAGTTTTATTAGAATTATGATTTTTATTAGAGTTAAAATTTTGCTATTTTTGGTTACTACGAATTTTAGTTTTTTTTCTATATTAATGGTGTAAGGAGACACATTTGGCAATTATTAATGATCAATTAATCAATTTCGAATTTCTTAAAATTTATTTCTATTTTTCTACTTTCTTTCCTCGTGGATTCGAGAAGTCTCTGTGAGGAGTCCAAAGAAGCTCCGTGGATTCGCAGTAGTTATCCTCATCACGTTCATCCCTGCGTCAATTGGTATCAGTGCGAGGATTCCCCTCGGGCCGATGGCAAACAATGAAGGTATGAATCAAAATCCTGTGGACGGTTATCCAGGGATTCGTTATCTTTCGGAAAGAATGGAAGCTTTCCACCGGGAGAGTCAGTTAACCATGCAAGTGCTGCAGGCAACCCTCAACCGTATTGCGGATGCGCTAATTTCGCCCCGAGCTCAAAGTGATGCTCAACCACCCGTGGCCGCTGTACGACACAACCCCAATTTCTACAAAGCACCATCAGATGATGGTAAATCACAGGCCACCATTTCGATTATGAGGAAGTCGTTATACATGCCGAAGTTAGAAATAGAATTACAGCGAGACAGCATCTTTCGAACAAGGTACACTGCATACAAAAAAGTCTGCAATGTGATCATCGATGTCAGGAGCGATAAGAATTTCGTGTCAAAAATAATGGTGGAAAAGCTACAACTGAAAATAGAAAGACACCCATCTCCATACACGATTGGATGGATCAAGGAGGTCAACAAAACAGAGGTAACTGAACGATGTCGTATATCTTTTTCCATTGGTAAATATTATAAGGATGAAGTAATATGTGACGTGGTCGACATGGAAGCTTGCCACATGTTACTTGGTCAACCCTAGCAAAATAATATTAATGTTATACATAGGGATCGGGATAACCTATTTATCTTTATTAAAGATGGTAAAAAGATTATCCTCGGCCCTATGGGAAGGGAGAACCAACCCAAGATTTCTAAAGTTGAGGAACAGTCTCTTACAACTGAACAAGCTTTTGTTAAACAATCTGAGGAAACAAGACATATATATCCATTAGTTGAAAAGAAAGAATATATGGAGCCTGTGAATATCCTAGAAGATTTAAAGCCAATGTTGGAGGAGTTCAAGGAGATTGTGCTCGATGAACCCTCCGATAAGTTGCCTCCCATACGAGATATACAAAATCATGTTGATCCCGTCTCAGGGGCAAGTCCGCCTAATTGCCCATATTATCAGAAAAAATATGAGATCTTAAAGACAGATGTGAAGGAACTGATCAATATTGGTCAAGTCAAGGAAAGTATGAGTACATGTATTGTGTCAGATATGAAGGAACTGATCAATATTAGTCAAGTCAAGGAAAGCATGAGTATATGTATTATGTCAGCTCAAGAGCTTAATGCCAAGTACAAAAAAAAGGACTAATGAACATCGGCGTCAGAAGTTATCTCAGACTCATGTGCCAAGTCTCTTGCGTAACTCGAGGATGAGTTTTTTTCAAGTGGAGGGGTTTGATGTAGAACGTGTCACAGAGATATTCCCAGCATGGTTGAGCCAAAAAGAGGTGGACCGTAAATTGACCATAACTTTTGATCCGGGTGTCGTTACGGGGCATACAACCTATTAATCTTTACTGAAACGGGCCATCCAATGTGAACCAACCCACAGCGTGGGTCGTATCTGTCCGTTTCATCAGAAAACACACGCTTTCATCTCAAAAATGAATTTTTAGAAAAAAATTACTATTTTTAATAATTCCGATTTTTTAATATTTTTTAGAGTTTTAGATTTTCTTTCCTTATAGAAATAACTTTTAGTTATACTAGGACTCTTCTAGAGAAAATTTATTTGCAATTTTTATTTTTAGAAATTAGGCCTTAGAAGAGTTTTATTAGAATTAGAATTTTTATTAAAGTTAGAATTTTACTATTTTTGGTAATTACGAATTTTAGTTTTTTTTTCTATATTAATGGTGTAAGGAGACACATTAGGCAATTATCAATGATCAATTAATCAATTTTGAATTTCTTAAAATTTATTTCTATTTTTCTGCTTTCTTTCCTCGTGGATTCGAGAAGTCTCTGTGAGGAGTCCAGAGAAGCTCCGAGGATTCGAAGTAGTTATCCTCATCACGTTCATCCCTGCGTCAATTGGTATCAGAGCGAGGATTTCCCTCGGGCTAATGGCAAACAATGAAGGTATGAATCAAAATCCTGTGGACGGTGATATAGGGATTCGTTATCTTTCGAAAAGAATGGAGGCTTTCCACTGGGAGAGTTAGTTGACCATGCAAGGGCTGCAGGCAACCCTCAACCGTATTGCGGATGCGCTAATTCCGCCCCAAGCTCAAAGTGATGCTCAACCGCCCGTGGCCACTGTACGACACAACCCCAATTTCTACAAAGCACCATCAGATGATGGTAAATCACAGGACACTATTTTGATTATGAGGAAGTCGTTATACATGCTAAAGTTAGAAATAGAATTACAACGAGATAGTATTTTTCGAACAAGGTGCACTGCATACAAAAAAGTCTGCAATGTGATCATCGATGTCCGGAGTGATAAGAATTTCGTGTCGAAAATAATGGCGGAAAAGCTACAACTGAAAACAAAAAGACACCCATCTCCATACACGATTGGATGGATCAAAGAGGTCAACAAAACAGAGGTAACTGAATGATGTCGTATATCTTTCTCAATTGGTAAATATTATAAGGATGAAGTAATATGTGACCTGGTCGAGATGGAAGCTTGCCACATGTTACTTGGTCAACCCTAGCAAAATAATATTAATGCTACAAATAGGGATCGGGATAACCTATTTATCTTTATTAAAGATGGCAAAAAAATTATCCTCAGCCCTATGGGAAGGAAGAAACAACCCAAGACTTCTAAAGTTGAGGAACAGTCTCTTATAATTGAATAGGCTTTTATTAAACAATTTAAGGAAACAAGACATATATATCCATTAGTTGAAAAGAAAGAATATATGAAGCCTGTGAATATCCTAGAAGATTTGAAGCCAATGTTGGAGGAGTTCAAGGGAATTGTGCTCGATGAACCTCCCAATAAGTTGCCTCCCATACGAGATATACAAAATCATGTTGATCCCGTCTCAGGGGCAAGTCCGCCTAATTGCCCACATTATCAGAAAAAATATGAGATCTTAAAGACAGATGTGAAGGAACTGATCAATATTAGTCAAGTCAAGGAAAGTATGAGTACATGTATTGTGTCAGATGTGAAGGAACTGATCAATATTAGTCAAGTCAAGGAAAGCATGAGTACATGTATTGTGTCAGCTCAAGAGCTTAATGCCAAGTACAAAAAAAGGACTAATGAACATCGGCGTCAGAAGTTATCTCAGACTCATGTGTCAAGTCTCTTGCGTAACTCATGGACGAGTTTTTTTCAAGTGAAGGGATCTGATGTAGAATGTGTCACAGAGATATTCCTTGCATGGTTGAGCTAAAAGGAGGTAGACCGTAAATTGACCATAACTTTTGATCCGGGTATCATTACGGGGCATACAACCTATCAATCTTTACTGAAACGAGCCATCCGAGGTGAACCAACCCACAACGTGGGTCGCATCTGTCCATTTCGTCAAAAAATGCGTGCTTTCAACTCAAAAATGAATTTTTAGAAAATTTTTACTATTTTTAGTAATTTCGATTTTTTAATATTTTTTGGAGTTTTAGATTTTCTTTCCTTATAGAAATAACTTTTAGTTATACTAGGACTCTTCTAGAGAAAGTTTATTTGCAATTTTTACTTTTAGAAATTAGGCCTTAGAAGAGTTTTATTAGAATTAGGATTTTTATTAGAGTTAGAATTTTGTTATTTTTGGTAATTAAGAATTTTAGTTTTTTTTTCTATATTAATGGTGTAAGGAGACACATTAGGCAATTATCAATGATCAATTAATTAATTTCGAATTTCATAGAATTTATTTCTATTTTTTTGCTTTCTTTCCTCGTGGATTCGAGAAGTCTCTGTGAGGAGTCCAGAGAAGCTCCGTGGAATCGGAGTAGTTATCCTTATCACGTTCATCCCTGCGTCAATTGGTATCAGAGCGAGGATTCCCCTCGGGCCGATGGCAACCAATGAAGGTATGAATCAAAATCATGTGGACGGTTATCCACGGATTTGTTATCTGTCGGAAAGAATGGAAGCTTTCCACCGAGAGAGTCAATTGACCATGTAAGGGCTGCAGGCAACCCTCAACCGTATTGCGGATGCACTAATTCCGCCCCGAGCTCAAAGTGATGCTCAACCGTCCGTGGCCGCTGTACGACACAACCCCAATTTCTACAAAGCACCATCAGATAATGGTAAATCACAGGCCACCATTTCGATTATGAGGAAGTCGTTATACATGCCAAAGGTAGAAATAGAATTACAGCGAGATAATATCTTTCAAACAAGGTGCATTGCATACAAAAAAGTCTGCAATGTAATCATCGATGTCAAGATCGATAAGAATTTCGTGTCGAGAATAATGGTGGAAAAGCTACAACTGAAAACAGAAACACACCCTTCTCCATACACGATTGGATGGATCAAGGAGGTCAATAAAACAGAGGTAACTGAATGATGTCGTATATTTTTTTCCATTGGTAAATATTATAAGGATGAAGTAATATGTGACGTGGTCGACATGGAAGCTTGCCACATGTTACTTGGTCCCCTGGCAAAATAATATTAATGCTACACATAGGGATCGGGATAACCTATTCATCTTTATTAAAGATGGTAAAAAGATTATCCTCAACCCTATGGGAAAGGAGAACCAACCCAAGACTTCTAAAGTTGAGGAACAGTCTCTTACAACTGAACAAGCTTTTGTTAAACAATCTGAGGAAATAAGACATATATATCCATTAGTTGAAAAGAAAGAATATATGGAGCCTGTGAATATCCTAAAAGATTTAAAGCCAATGTTGGAGGAGTTCAAGGAAATTGTGCTCAATGAACCCCCCAATAAGTTACCTCCCATACGAGATATACAAAATCATGTTGATCCCGTCTCAGGGGCAAGTCCGCCTAATTGCCCACATTATCAGAAAAAATATGAGATCTTAAAGACAGATGTGAAGGAACTGATCAATAGTAGTCAAGTCAAGGAAAGTATGAGTACATGTATTGTGTCAGATATGAAGGAACTGATCAATACTAGTCAAGTCAAGGAAAGCATGAGTACATGTATTATGTCAGCTCAAGAGCTTAATGCCAAGTACAAAAAAAGGACTAATGAACATCGGCGTCAGAAGTTATCTCAGACTCATGTGTCAAGTCTCTTGCGTAACTCATGGACGAGTTTTTTTCAAGTGAAGGGATCTGATGTAGAATGTGTCACAGAGATATTCCTTGCATGGTTGAGCTAAAAGGAGGTAGACCGTAAATTGACCATAACTTTTGATCCGGGTATCATTATGGGGCGTACAACCTATCAATCTTTACTGAAACGGGCCATCCGAGGTGAACCGACCCACATTGTAGGTCGCATCTATCCGTTTCGTCAGAAAACGTGCGCTTTCAGCTCAAAAACGAATTTTTAGATTTTTTTTAATATTTTTATTAATTTCAATTTTTTAATATTTTTTAGAGTTTTAGATTTTCTTTCCTTATAGAAATAACTTTTAGTTATACTAGGACTCTTCTAGAGAAAGTTTATTTGCAATTTTTATTTTTAGAAATTAGGCTTTAGAAGAGTTTTATTAGAATTAGGATTTTTAATAGAGTTAGAATTTTGCTATTTTTGGTAGTTACGAATTTTAATTTTTTTTTTTCTATATTAATGGTGTAAGGAGACACATTAGGCAATTATCAATGATCAATTACTCAATTTTGAATTTCCTAGAATTTATTTCTATTTTTCTGCTTTCTATCATCGTGGATTCGAGAAGTCTCTGTGAGGAGTCCAGAGAAGCTCCGTGGATTCGGAGTAGTTATCCTCATCACGTTCATCCCTGCGTCACCGAGTCTGATAGAAATCAATTTAAGAATTGATGAAGTTCAATAGATTTTGGGAGTAGAGTGAGCATTGTCCAGGGTAGATTCGTTCGGTCTCCTGGAGATCATCATTGATTTATCTACGTTGAACCCGTATAGTTCTCAGCATCCCTTTGTTGAAATGATGATGTCGAGTCCAGTGCATGTGGTTTTACCAAGCCCAATCATATTGATCAGAGAGTATGTTCATTTCCTGATTAATAGCAGTGCGCTTATCCGCATGAGTATCAAGCCTTTCCAAGTCATTCCGGGCAACAAAGTATGCATCACTGATACTCTAAAGTTTGGTCAAGGCATCCAGTAGTTCGATTAAGAGAACATCATCACTGGAAGTGAACCGAATGTCATGAACAAATAAATATATGTCATACTGAAGAGTGAAGTGAGAGAAAGCTTTAATATACAAGGTAAAAATCTCCCTCAATAACTTTTAAGCCCGATCGATAACAAGAATTGGCAAATCGACATCAGAAGGAACACTGTGTGTTCTTGCTCATTTACTTTATCTTGAGACTTATGTTGTAAAGCCATGAAAGTGGAATATGCCTTAATGGTCTTATCCGGAAGAGTGAAGGGATGTTGATTCTCTAAAGCGAAGCCCGGATAAGCAAGCTCACCAACGGAAAAAATCTGAGTGAATACACATACATCCATGATTGTTGGACCTATGGGGTACATCTTAAAAAAATGTATTGGTCAACTAGCTCTAGAAAGCTGATGTCATTACAGAAAAGGAAGGTGTTGGCTAGATATTCATGTAAGGAGAGTTTGATGCATTCATAAATTCATGTCTGCCTCCATGTATCACCATGTTGTACTTTGACATGCGCGAACTAGTCGGCCCAACCATTCATAAGTTTTAACCATGCTCTTGGAGATTTAAACGCGTTAGAGGGATCTGGGAAGTTGTCAGATTGAACCAAAATGACTTCATTGGGACACTTTGGGAAACTTGGTTCAATCTCACGAAGCTGTTCGTGGGTGACTGCAGTGTGAAAGGCTTGACCGAGTGTCAATAGTGCCTTATCTGGTTCGATTAGAGTGTTGAACATGAAGTCATTAACTTCTCCCAACGACAGAACATCCAAATCTTTAATGAATGATTCTAGATGGAAAGTTAGAGCAGAAGAAGAAGAAGATGCAACCACTGAAAGGAAAAAAGAGGGAATTGAATGCAAGAGAGAAAAAACAGAAGGTAAAAGAAAAGCACTGAGTTAGAGTCTTATTTATATATCGGTCGCGATACATGCGCATAAATGAAATGATAATCATGAATCCTCATGTGACATGATTTTATGCAACGTGTCACGTAGATATCTTAAAAGCTTGAGGCAAATCATATCTTTCAGTACAGCCTCGATCGAGTTAAATCAATGGGGAGACAACATGTGGAACAATGGCCGATTGCATTTATTATATTAAGCAACAAAACAATGTTGCTTTCACCTTTTTCCTAAAGGCAAAACGACTTAGGGGCAATGTTGTATCCTATTTTTGTCCATTCTGAAAAAACTCAATAGGAGGGCGACATGTGGCATTGTATAAGAAATAGGGGGTGGATGAAAAGTTCTTCAAGAAACTTGGAGTGATTTTTATGAAATCATAGCTGGCGTAAATCCATTTGTAAACGTTAGTGGATGGTCAATGGAGTGATATGGTCGAGTTACTCAAAAGTCCAACGAACAAAGAGAGAAATGCAGGCGAGCTATTCAAGGTACAAAAGGCGACTGAGAAGAACAAAGTTTGGGTGACAAAAGAAGAATAGTCACAAAAAAGAAACGTAACAAACAGAAGGTTCTAAATAATGACTTTTTTTACCGTTGTAACCGTTGCAGTAATGGAAGAATGATCTGAAAGAGCAAGCTACAACAGGACTCTATAAATAGTAGAGGAATCCAAAAGAGACAACCAGTAATCTCAAATCAACGGCAACAACAATAAATTTATCAATTTACTTTATCTCAGCTTATCTTAGGAGTAGCGATAATCTAGTACAGTTAATTCTTAAGTATGATATTTAGTTGCAATCTAAATCTATACTCATATATTGGATTTGTTCTCTATCTAATATCACGTAGTTCTTTCAAGAAACGAATTCTTACGTTTGCTCTTTATGATTAATTGTGAGTTTTCTTTTTGTTTAATTGCACTGGTATTTTGAAAGTCATTTTTGTGGAAGCTATAAATCAACCCATCTTCATTTGAAGAACCCCCGATCTAATTATTACTTGATTGTTATAAAATTTTGTAAGTAGCTGAGTAAGTGATCGATCTTTATGGAATCTAGTCACATACATTCATATTGAATATATTTGTTAATTTTGATGCTTGAGGTTAAAGTTCATCGGTTTGAATCAAGGCACTTTATGATTTTGGCATGCCCACGCACACTACATATTACATAAAACAAACCTATGAACTTTAACAATTATATAAGTGTCAACAATTATATCCTCCATAATTTCAGTTCATCTGATAATAATGTTGGTTTGCATCAGCTTAACAGGTGGGATGTTAGACACATGCCACATGGCATTAAGGTTATCAAGTGGAGGCATTATGTGGTAAAATTACATTATTAGAGGAATTTTGCTGTAAAACTCCTTTTAAAATGATGATAATTTAGCTATAAAAATGAAAAAAAATAAAAATAAAAATAAGAAAAAAAAATTATGAGATTTTGAAAATCTCACGAGATTATTGGGATAGTATCGTTTTATCAATCTCCACGAAAATATCGTTAGATTTTCAAATTTCTAAGGCAATATTTGTGACAACGTTTCATAGCCCACTTCAACACAGTCAAGAACCGTGTGATTGGCCCACCCTACTTGACGTCAGCATATCCACGTACGTAATTAGAATGGTGTCCAGGTTGAGGAGATTTGTGGTGTTAGCATGTGTGCGAGATCTGGGCCAGCTCCAAACATTCCCCGACCCAAGATTGCTCCAACCTTGCTGCATTGAATATGGGGGAGTTATTTTATGGTCTGGCCGAGTATGACACTTGATATAAAGGCATTCATAGATTTGATGATAGGTTGAAGAGTAGATTGGTGGCACAAATGACAACATGGCATGTGTGAAAGATCTGGGTCACTCACTAGGTAGGCCCACTCTAAACATTTCCTGGCCCAAGATTTCTCCAACCTTGTTGCATTGAATGTAGGGGAGCTATTTGATGTTCCGCCAGAGTATGACGCTTGATACGCAGCCGCTCATAAAGTCTGCATGTGGGGCCCACTTAATCCAATTGTTTGAGCAATCCTAGCATCGTATTCGTGGACACTTGTTTGTCCAAGTAATATCATTGGTTTTTTTTTTTTTCGTTCTTTTTATTTTTTACCATCCAAATATGAATAATCTATGGGGTAATTTGGCACCGTGGATTCAAGGGGATTTGAGGGGATTCTGAATCCCAATTTGGCACCGTGGATTGGAGGGGATTTGAGGGGCTTCGGAATCCCCTGGTTGTTTGGCAACATAAGGGTCTGTTTGGGAGCATGGATTTGGAACCCTTTGGATTCGAAACCCCTAGGATTAGAAACCCTCTGGATTTGTGATCCTCCCAGTGTGTTTGGCACCCTGGACTGTGAATCAACTTTAATCCAAAAGTATCTATCCACGGTGTATTTATAAGAGTTTAAATTTAATTACTAAATCAACTTTAATATCTCCAATTAGTGAGATATGTAATTTTTAACACAATGGTTGTAATAAGCCCGCTGAAATATATGCTTTGCTCGTAAATGATGAGATTCCAAGTCTTGGATGGGCCATAAGAATGAGATCATGTTTGAGTGACTAACCAATAAAAATTGTTGATTTACATGGACAATGTTTGGACGGTGTTGATAATCATTAGTGAGCCATGTGCCCAATAGAATGATAGTGTATAGTGAGACACATGTTACACCTACAATTATTGAAATGATTTTAGGTGTAATTCAAGCTCTCACGGTGGATTACAAGCACCCTCAAAGATGGGATTGGAAACCCGCCTGGATTTGAGACCCTTGTTTACTTTATGTTGGGGATTTGAAACCCCCTCAAATCTCGTCCGATCGGGTACCAAACAACCCCTAAAGTAATTGAGGTTTTCAAATCCCCTCTCTATGGAGTTTGAAATCCACGTGAGAGCTTGGATTATAACTAAAATCATTTCAATAGTTGAAAGTATAACGTGTGTGTCATTATACTATTATTTTATTGGGCACATGGTCCACTAATGATGATCGGTACTGTCTAAACATTGTCCATGTAAACCAGTACCGTCCAAACATTGTCCATGTAAATCAACTACTAAAAATCGTTGGTTAGTCACTCGGACACGATCTTGTACTTGTGGCCCATCCAAGACTTGGAATTTCATCATTTTCGAGCAAAGCATATATTTCGACGGGCTTATCACAACCATTGTGTCAAAAATTACATACCTCACTAATTAGAGATATTAAAGTTGATTTAGTAATTAAATTCAAACCTCTGTAAATATATCATGCATAGATTAAAGTTGATTCATATTACAGGATCCCAAGCGCAGGGGAGGATTTCGAATCGAGGGGGTTTCAAATAATGGGGCTCTGGATCCAGGGGATTCCAAATCCACGCTCCCAAACAGGCCGTATGGCGCATGACACATCTAAACCAGGGCCATAGTTTGGACAGTTTAATTTAAGTTATTTGTATGCCAAGTATGCCATTTAAATTAATTTCTTTCTAACTGCCTGCGTATTATCCATCGCATTCTGCCAGAGTATCAAAGTTTTGGACGCGGCTTCGGATCCACTGAGGTGGGCGGATCCCTGACTGTGGGGCCCATCTTGATGTATGTACCTTACATCCACGACGTCCATCCATTTGTAAATCTCAGTTTCCGGTATGATCCCAAAAACGAAACAGATCCAAATCTCTGGTGGACCACACCACAAGAAACAGTGATGATTGACCATTAAAAACTTCTTATGAGCCACAAAGGTTTTGGTCAAGCTGGTATTTATGTAGTCCTTTCATTCAGGTCTTTGTGACTTATCAACAGATTGGCTGTGACATTATTATACCCGTGCATCCAGAAGTTTTTAACGGTGGGTATTCAATCACCACTTTTCCTGTGGTGTGATCCACCTAAGAATTTGAATCTGCTTATTTTCTGAATCGTGCCCTGAAATGAGTTATCAAAACGAATGGACGGAGTAGATGTAAGGCACATACATCAAGGTGGCCCCACAGTAAGGGATCCACCGAAGCCGCGCCCCAAAGTTTCCTTCTTTCTTTCTTTATTTCTTTCTTTCCACAGCCGTCTTCTTTTCCGTACACGTTCCTAACAGCTTAATGAGTAAACTGCAATGATGTTTGGTGCAGGGCCTGTTCGTAGTGGACCCCACCTATGACTGGCCCAGATCTTGCAGAAATGTTCCATGTTGGCAAGTGTACCTTGAATCGCTGAGTCTTCAATTTCCTGTCCGTCTCTACACTCTCTACGATATCATTTCTCAGCTCTATGCGTCACTGCACGTCACAAACGCGTATTGTGATTACGACCTTTGATCTGGTGGGCCACATTAAATCAGGAAAACTCACAAATAGATAGTCAGTGTCATACGATAACAGTGACACATGTCAGATGGATATAGCCCATCCATGTCGTGGCACACTCAACGGTCCGGATCACCACACGTGTACCACCACCGGGAAAGTGCGTCACAGCAACTCCCTTGTCCCTAGCTGCACGATGGCATTTCTTTCCAAAAAGGAATTAGCAGTGCATTGAAATCATATGGCATGTGAGCTAGATCACATGCCTCATTCAACACACCCATCAACCCCTTTGTGAGAGTGGCCACCAACCCCTTTTTCTTTGAGTTGTTATTTGGGATCCTAGTAGGGTGTGATAAATTGTCCACGTGGCATACATTTCAATCAAGTTAAGCCGTCCAAATCCTGGGACCCAATATAGATGGGCCACAAAAGCCAAAAAACAAATCAGACGGTCTGATAAATGGACGGTTGTTGATTTCAGCTGTTGGCTTCATGTTTGCTAATCGGCCAGTTAGGACATCAGTTGATTTGTATTTTGTGTTTATGGTCCATTTAAAAGTGAGCCCCACGATTTGATCGATTTAACTTATGAATAGGATGGATCTCAAAATTACATCACTGTGGGCCCTATAAATGTTTCAACGGTGGGTGTGATGGCTCCCACGGTTTTTTGTGGTGGGTCCAATTGAAATTTAGATTTATCTAATTTTCTTTGTAGTGCCATAAAAGGATCTTTAAAAATGGTTGGAAGAAATGGATACAACACATGCATCATGGTGGGGTTCAGAGTGCTTGGTGGTGCTACTTCAGTAGCGATTTAGCTACGGACCTTGTCAGTATCCAATCCGCGCTCTTTGGAGAGATCATTTTAGATCTTGATCCTAAAATTGAGTAATTTCTAATGCTCAAGTGGACCACACCACCAGTGGCGGTGGGGACAATAATTTTCACCCTAAAAACAATTGTAGGGCCCACCGTAATCGTTTACTTTCCATACAATCTGTTCGTAATGTCACATAGACCTGGATGTCCAAAATTTCTGTGACCCTGTAAAGGGTTTCAATGGCAGAAGTTCAATCGTACACTGCTTTTTAACGTGTGGTCCACTTTAATTTTGGATCTATCATATTTTTAGGTTCAATCCTTACGACTAGCTCACCAAGTGGACGGACGGTTTGGATATAACTCATACCTCATGATGGGACCCAAAGAACTTGGTGACGTCAACACATCAGCCACATCGGTGGTGTGTGCTACACCAGCCAATCCAGCCAATCCGCTTCCTGAAAAGGGTGGAACATGCGGCAGAAATAACCTGGAGCAAAAAGGACGGGTTTGGCTAGTGACGCCAACAACAACTGGCTAGATGGTGTCAAAACTCCATGGGCCCTACCATGATTAATGTGTTTTATCCCTGCCGTCTATTCATTTTTTTCTGATCATTTTAGGGCATTAGCCCAACAACGAGGAAGATCCAATGCTCAAGTAAACCACACCACAGGAAACATTGGGGATTTAACACTTGCCATTAAAAACTTATTAGAACCACAGAAGTTCTCGATCAAACTGAAATTTGTTTTTTTTCCATACATCCAGGGTTATATGACTTTATCGATAGGTTGGATGGCAACTAAACATTACGGTGGACGGTGAAGAAATTTTCAATGGCAAGCGTTCAGTCCCTACTGTTGTTTGGGTGGTCCACTTAGACCTTAAGATCTGCCTTATTTTTGAGCTTATGTACTAAAATAAACTGGAAAAATGGCATCTACAGAGCTTTTACACCAGCTAGCTGGCTGGTGTTGGGGTCACTAGCCAAACCATGTCCCAGCAAAAATTCCACTCATATGGTAAGCCTCACACATCCATGGAATCTGACCATCGGCTTTCCATTGATTTCAACGGTGTAGAGTGCCGGATGTATATACCATATTTTTGTGGCCAGGTGAGGTTGACGATGCGGTGTATCTTTTGCACACATGTGAATTTATTATTATTATTATTATTATTATGTGGATTGGTCCATAGAAGAAAAGGGTCAAAAGTTCTCCCTGTGGCCCATGCTTAGCACGTGGTAGATCATCATTCTACCATTATTTTAATCTAATAATTTCTAATAAAATTCCTCATCTGATATATTATTCCAAATTAAGTAACACCTTTTCCGGACGTGAATTCACTGTGCACCCGGCCCCCAGGAAGTTCCTTTGGTCGGAAGCTATGTGGGGCCCAGAAATGCTAGTAAGAAATCAGTCCGTCCATTAGTTTCTAAAAATTAGGCAGATTTAAAGTTCAGATTGAATTGAAAACTTTATATGGCTACGGAATTTTTGTACGAGGATGAAATTTTAGCTAGAGTTTATATTCTTATGAATATTTAGGATGGCCGCTCTAAGAAGGTTTTAGCCGTGTGTGTTTCCATTCTCATTGTTTCCAGTCCCGTGAATCCGAATTATTAACTGATTTTAAGGCATGAGCCCAAAATTGAAGCATACTCAGAGTTCAAGTGGGCCACATTAGAGAAAACTATAGAAATAATGGCGTCGACCGTTGAAACTTTCCTAAGGCCAATAGTGATTTTTATTTGTTATCCAACCTGTCCATAAGGTCACATATACATTTGATGAATAAAAAACACAAATATTAGCTTCATCCAAAACTTTTATGGCATTCGATTTGCACAGTTTAATATGATGTGGTCTACTTAGTTTTAGATATGATTCAATTTTTGACTCACACATTAAGGGGCAGTTAGATTTTTTTTTTATATATAGTAAATATGGGTAAATGAGTGCATAAACACCCCGTTATAGCCATAGTGAAATTCTGATAGTCGATTTCTATCATGGCCCAAGCAAAGCGCTTATACGGGTAAAGACATACCCCGAGTACACTTAGGGCGTGTTTGGCCGGACCGACCCCATGGGATTAGGAGGTATGGGATGGGTTTTAAGGTAATGATGGCAGAGTCAGTGGATGGTCGGCCGTCTTCTGGGATTTTCATATCCCTCTACCAAAACATGTGCCTGTTTGGTCCGTCATAGCCATCCTGGGATCACTGACGTGATCCTGTTTGGATGGAGATGGGATCCATTTTAATCCTTGCGATCCCACACTGATTGCTTGCCTCCAAGTGCAGAGGTTCGTAAGTAGTATCCCGTGAATACGGGGTCGATCCCACAGGGAGATGAATTGTGAGAAGAAAAAAATCAAACGCAAAATAAACTAAGTAATAAAAATTAATCTGATGATTTGATTTTGGGATTTTTGAATGGATGTAATTCAATTGAATAAAATAACACCCAAGCTTCAAAGTTCCACACATACGTTAATGTTCCAAAATCATGATGACTTGGATAACACAACTAGGATCTGATCACTATGGTCAGCCTAATCGGAAAATAAAACAGTTTAAATATTTTAATAAATGATATAAAAAATTAGAAAATCATGGATTTGCACCATTGACATATATTCTCAAGCGTCAGTGATTTTAAGTATTCAATATCTATAGGATAATGAATACAAAGAAATATAACAGGTTGAGAACCTCTCCTATCTAGGAAATCTGATTGATCTAGGGTAAGCCTATCCATCAATGTGAATCTCATATGATGGAAACATATGGATCTCACAAGAGGATAAAAAAAAAACCTAAATAATAGATAACATGCATACACCATTTTTCTCATCATTAAAACAATCAATCATCATAATCTTAAAGAAACATTAAACCCATGTGCTTCCCTTCTAGCTTGGGATAGAAGGAACTTAGAAAAACATAATTAAATTGCAGAAATAAAAAGCAACAAGAAATAAAGAAAGAAAAATGCAAATAGAAAAATCTAAACAAAACAACTTATAAAGCTTTAATAAAACTAAAAACTCTTTAAAAACCTAAACCTTGCTCTTGAATGCCTTGAATAATGTTTTAGAATGCCCTAGGAAGCCCTATTTATAAGTAGGGACCTCCAATTTTCGTACAAATTTGAAAAACCCTAGAAATCGCATCAAATATACATATTTTTCCAAAATAGACTTCTCGCTGCATAGTTCGTTTAAAACAGACTTCCTGCTAAGCAGTTTTCCAAAATAAACTTTACAGCTTCATAATATACTTTTTCAGGACGATTTCAGGATTCTTCACTTCAAATCTTCGATTCTCTTCATTCTTCACTTGGTTTTCTTAGATCTTTGGCATGTGAATTCTTCAATCTTGGTCTCCTAAGATCAATTCCTTGCTTTGGTAATTCTTGAGCATCAAAATCATGCTTTTAACACCATTTTTCAATCCAAACACTTAAATTCACCTTGCAACACATACATGAGTAAAATAGAATATTAAGCGGATTCATGTTCATAAAACCAAGATATAAATGGGGAAAATTATGCAATATTTGAGTCTCAACACACCCCCCAACCAGCATTTTGCTAGTCCCAAGCAAAATAAGCGAAATAATAATAATAATAATAATAATATAATAATTAAAAAAAACTAATTTTAGAAACAAAATTAAAACGAAAAAAATAATAATAAAAAAAAAAAAAAATTCTAACTACACCACTTTCGCAGGTAATCTCGATTGCATTTAGCATATGCAGCAAGCCTTTAAACCCCTAGGTTTCCCCTAGTGGACGAGTTATAGTCTCGTGAGGGTTTTCAGAAATGTTACCCACAAACATTGAAAACATGAAAAATAGCTTAACACTCAAAAATTTATACAATTATGCCTCCATTCATCATATGAATTCCAAAACAAAACAATACTTACCCTAAGTCTGAAGTTAGTTAGAATCTCAATTTCCTAATCCATTACATCCTTGAGTTCAGAGACCTAATCAAAATTTAGAATAGTTACGATCCAATATCCTTAGGTGCTCGTGACACTAGTCTAACTTTGAAAAATATGTATGTTCTCTATCCTAACTCCTTTCAATCATTCCAAGAGTATGAAATCTCTAGTTATCTCATTTTTTTCATGTCATTTCTTCTTTTATCATCATATCCTCATTATTATAGACCACCCTTAGATGAAGATTCCCACCGGGTTTGCTTCATAACCTAAGGTATCGTACTTGTAATGGTAACAGTAATGGCTACTTAGGTATCCTTACTCCGGATTACTGACACGATTGTTATGGTCATTGCATTCATGCTCTATAATAAAATTTTCTTTTTTCATCACTCTTTTTTTTTTTCTTCAATATTCTATCTTTTAAGTATATATCAATGATACTAGTTCATTCAACCTTATTTGAATCAAAAGTTGTTATTCTAGTTCACATATCATATTCCTCACTTAGTTAGCTAGGGTGTATTGTGAATTCAGTACATCAAATTATAACTCATTTTAAACTAGTGATTAGATAATTGAACTCAAGTATATAATTTTCAGTTATCAGAATTCTGACTACTATCAACCTAGAATAAATATTAACTTTGTCTTTGGAATTCACACAATATCATGTTCACATAAAAATATTATTTTAAAAATGTTGAATTTTTTTTTTTTTTTATAAACCTAAAAAAATAAAATTAAACCTAAAAATAATAAAATAAACTGAAAAAAAAAAAAATCACATGGATGACTATCCACACCCCCAACCTAAAATCTACATTGTCCCCAATGTAATGATAATATAATGCAGAGAACAATAAAAATAAAAGAAAGGGTGGATAGTACCTGCCATGAAAAACTCACCTGCTAGGTGACACTAAAAAAAATGAATATGATACAAATTCTAAACAAATGCTCCATCAGACTAGGAGCATCAATCTGAATATTCTGGCTCATGAAGAGGGAAGGACTCCTCTCCCAAATGAAAGTTTTCCACATAAGGCTTCAATCTCTGCCCATTAACCTTGTACACATTGCCATTACGTGGATTCTCAATTTCAACAGCCCCATGAGTATAAACATTCTTCACAATGAAAGGGCCTGTCCATCTTGATCTTAACTTTCCCGGAAAAAACTGGAGACGGGAATTGTACAATAGGACCTTTTGCTGAGGTTCAAAATTCTTCCTCAAAATATTTTTGTCATGAAAAGCTTTGGTCCTCTCTTTGTAGATTTTAGAATTTTCATAGGAGTCTCTCCTCAGCTCCTCTAATTCATTCAACTCTAATTTCCTTTGTCCACTTGCTTGATCCATATCAAAGTTTAATTTCTTTATTGCCCAGTAGGCTCTATGTTCCAATTCCACAGGCAAGTGGCAAGCCTTCCCATACACCAATCTGTATGGAGACATTCCAATCGGGGTCTTATAAGCAGTCCTATAAGCCCATAAAGCGTCGGATAGTCTGAGG
This sequence comes from Magnolia officinalis, assembly GCA_021015155.1. Taxonomy (NCBI): domain Eukaryota; kingdom Viridiplantae; phylum Streptophyta; class Magnoliopsida; order Magnoliales; family Magnoliaceae; genus Magnolia; species Magnolia officinalis. The sequence goes on along the minus strand of JAJHSJ010000006.1, from coordinate 66,555,116 downwards.
GACCAATCCTTCCTATCTGGCCTTATAGTTTTCTCTAAAATGTGTTTGATTTCCCGATTAGAAATCTCAGCTTGCCCACTCGTTTGTGGGTGGTATGGGGTACTCACTTTATGCTTGATGCCATATTTCTTCATCAAAGCCTCAAATGTCCTATTGCAAAAGTGAGACCCACCATCACTAATGATGGCCTTTGGAGTTCCAAATCTAGAAAAAATATTTTCCTTGAGGAATCGTATGACCACTTTGTTGTCATTGGTCCTACTTGGAACTGCCTCAATCCACTTTGAAACATAGTCCACACCAACCAATATATAAAGAAATCCAAAAGAAGATGGAAATGGGCCCATAAAATCAATACCCCAACAATCAAAAATCTCCAATGGCAAAATTGGGGATAAAGGCATCATGTTGCGCCGAGACACTCTTCCCAACCTTTGACATCTATCACAAGCAACACAGAAAGCATGAGTGTCTTTAAACATGGTAGGCCAGTAAAAACCACACTGCAGGATTTTTGCAGTGGTTTTCTTAGCAGAAAAATGGCCACCACATGCTTCCATGTGGCAAAAAGAAATAACACTCTGAATTTCATCCTCTGGGACACAACGTCTAAAAATTTGATCAGTCCCATATTTATATAAATACGGGTCATCCCAGAAGAAGTTTCTAACCTCGGTTTCAAAACGCTTCCTATCTTGTGACTTCCAATGATATGGCATTTTTCCTGTTACAAGATAGTTCACTATATCCGCATACCAAGGCAATTTGGAGATCGCAAATAATTGTTCATCAGGAAAATTGTCCTGGATATGCATCTCCTCAGTGGAATCATTTAACACCAATCTGGAAAGGTGATCGGCCACTACGTTTTCTACTCCTTTCTTATCTTTTATCTCTAAGTCAAATTCTTGGAGTAGGAGGATCCATCTCAAAAGTCTCGGCTTTGCATCCTTCTTAGACAGCAAATATTTCAAAGCCGAGTGGTCCGTGAAAATGACCACTTTAGATCCCAGCAAGTAGGACCTAAACTTATCCAAAGCAAAAACTACTGCAAGTAACTCTTTTTCAGTTGTTGAGTAGTTCACTTGGGCCGAGTTTAGAGTTCTACTCGCATAGTGAATAACGTAGGGCCGTTTATCTTTCCTTTGGCCCAAAGCAGCCCCTATGGCATAGTCACTTGCATCGCACATTAGTTCAAAAGGAAGTGTCCAATCTGGTGGACGCATGATAGGTGCAGTGGTAAGAGATGATTTAATTTTATTAAAGGCATTTGCACACTCATCTGTCCACTTAAATGGAACATCCTTTTGAAGAAGATTAGTCAAGGGTCTAGTAATGACACTAAAGTCCTTGATGAATCTTCTATAAAAACCAGCATGCCCTATAAGTGATCTAATATCTCTAACAGTTCGGGGGATAGGTAGATTAGCTATAATGTCGAGTTTTGAGCGATCTACCTCGATTCCATTTTTGGAGATAACATGGCCCAAAACAATTCCCTTTTGAACCATGAAATGACATTTCTCCCAATTTAAGACAAGGTGTTTCTCTTCACACCTAGACAAGACAAGAGATAAATTGTTGAGGCATTCCTCAAAACTACTCCCAAATACAGAGAAGTCGTCCATGAAAACCTCAAGAAACTTCCCAACCATATTTGAAAAAATACTTAACATACACCGTTGGAAAGTTGCTGGAGCGTTACACAATCCAAATGGCATCCGTTTGAAAGCAAATGTGCCAAATGGACAAGTGAACGTGGTTTTCTCTTGGTCTTCCAGGGCTATCTCTATTTGGTTATATCCGGAATATCCATCAAGAAAACTATAGAAAGAGTGACCTGCTACCCTCTCTAAAACTTGATCAATGAATGGTAGAGGGAAATGATCCTTCTTTGTGACCTGGTTCAATTTTCTATAGTCAATGCAAACACGCCAACCAGTGGTGACACGTGTTGGTATGAGTTCATTATTAGAATTCTGCACAATAGTTATTCCGGATTTCTTTGGGACTACTTGAGTTGGACTCACCCAAACACTATCGGATATTGGGTAGATGATTCCCACATCCAATAATTTGATCACCTCATTTTTTACAACTTCCATCATGTTTGGATTGAGACGCCTTTGAGGTTGTCTAATTGGTTTGGCGTCCTCATCGAGGTGTATCCGATGGGTGCATATGGAAGGGCTTATACCCTTGATGTCAGAAATGGCCCAACCCAAGGCTCCTTTGTGGTCCCTTAGAACATTCAACAATTTAATCTCTTGATCCTTGTCTAAAAATGAAGAGATCACCACAGGATAAGTTTTATTTTCACCTAAGTATACATACTTAAGCTCATTTGGTAGTGGTTTTAAATCAAACTTTGGAACATTGGTTGGTGATGGTAGAGGTCGCGAGTCCTCTATAGATAGGATTTGAGTGCGCGGTCTCCATTGGTACATACCAATGTCCTGAGTGGTAGTGCTCTCATTATCATCACAAATTTCAGCAAGCACTTTTTCTAAATCAGAATTTTTCAAGTCCCCAAAGACTTGAATCAATTCCTCAGTCAGACTAGGTTCCAATTCCTCTTCTTCTGTCAAGCAGTCCATGAAATTCAGCTCATGGATATCATTATTATTAATGGGCTGCTTACATAGATTGAAAATATTTAGCTCTAGAGTCATGTTACCAAAAGACAAGTTCATCATTCCATTCCTGCAATTTATGATTGCATTTGAAGTTGCTAGGAATGGGCGGCCTAAAATGATGGGAACTTGAGCGCTAGCATTTACACATGGTTCAGTGTCTAGTACAATAAAATCCACGGGGAAGTAGAATTTCTCCACTTGGACTAACACGTCCTCTAAAATTCCCCTTGGTACCTTAATGGAGCGGTCAGCGAGTTGGAGTGTAATCGTGGTTGGTTTAAGCTCGCCTAACCCCATTTGTTTGTAAACCGAATAAGGTACTAAGTTGACACTTGCACCCAAATCTAGCAAAGCATGCTCAATTTGGAAATTCCCAATAATACAAGGAATAGTGGGACTTCCCGGGTCTTTGTATTTGGGTACAACCCTTTGTTGAATGATAGCGCTCACTTTCTCAGTAAGGAAGGCCTTTTTGTGCACATTTAATTTCCTCTTTACAGTGCACAAGTCCTTGAGATATTTAGCATATGATGGAATTTGTCTAATGGCATCAAGCAGAGGAATATTGACAGTAACCTTTTGGAGCACATCCAACACCTCTTGATATTTCATGGGGACAGTTGGATTCCGAAGTCTAGATGGGAATGGAACTGGAGGCTCATATGACTTAGTCTCTTTATCCTTTTGTTGTTGCGGCTTTTGAACTATAGTTGGTTCATCATTTTCTTGAGACAGTGGCTCATCCTCCGGTATTTCTACCGGTTGCATTATCTTGTTATCGACTTCTTTTCCACTTCTCAAGGTAATGATGGCCTTAGCTTGTTCATGATGTAACTCATTTGGATTTGAGTCTCCAATGAAATGTGTATTTCTAGGGTTTGGCACAGGTTGAGAAGGAAGGGTGCCTTTTTCCCTAGCATTTAGTTGAGTCTCAATCCTAGCCACAGCTGTCTTTAATTCCTGATTTGATTGGATTAGAGACTGATTCATTTGAGCTTGAGAGTTCATGAATGCGGTCAATGCATCCTCCACAGATGATCGCTTTGGCGGGGGCACATATGGTGCATTGTTAGGTGCCCCAAAGAAGTTGTTTTGTGGAGGCATTTGAGGTGCATTGGGCGCATTAATTTGTGGTCCATTCCTCCAACTAAGATTAGGATGGTTACGCCAATTTGGATTATACGTGTTTCCCATTGGTTGCATAACTGACCTTTGGTAGTTATTTATAGCATTTGCTTGATCATGCTCATGCGTGATATTTTGTACAACTGAGATCATTGGACAATCCTTTGTGTCATGGTCTATACCACCACAAATGCTACAAAAATTACCTAAGGAAGTGTTTGCTTTAACCATATCAACCTTCCTAATTTCCAAAGCTTCGACCTTTCTAGCCAATGCAGCGAATTTTGCATTAAGGTCGTCTTCCTCTCTTAGGACATACATCCCCGCTTTCTCTCTAGGACTGGGTCTAGTTTGGTCTGATTTAGCAGAGACATCCCATGTCTGCGTATTCTCTGCTAACATATCTAGAAAATCCCAAGCCTCATTATGATCTTTGTCAAGAAAGGTTCCACCACACATCATCTCTATGAACTGACGAGTATCCATGGTGAGCCCCTTTCGGAAAGCATCAATCACGTGCCATGGTTCATAACCATGATGTGGACAAGTAATTAGAAGGTCTTTGAAGCGCTCCCAAGCTTGAAAAAATAGTTCATTCCCCTTTTGGGAGAATGACATGATTTCTTGTTTTAGTGCATTTGTTTTGTGCTCGGGAAAGAACTTTTTCAAAAACTCTCTACTTAAGGCTTGCCATGAAGTGATGGTATTAGGTCTTAGAGAGTTGAGCCATGCTTTGGCCCGATCCTTTAGAGAAAATGAGAATACCTAAGCTTAAGTATATCCCTATTGCCATTGTTTACTTGTAATGTTGCAATTACTTCCTCAAAGTCCTTGAGGTGCAAGTAGGGGCTTTCAGAATCCAAGCCATGAAATTTAGGAATCAATTGAATTACACCTGGTTTAAAATCAATGTTCCCTGTGTGAGCAGGGAACACTATGCAAGATGGTAAAGTTGATCTCTCAGGGTGTAAATGTTCACGTAAAGTCCGTGGTTGGTTTAACACATTCCTATGAACTTCATTTTCATCCTCAAGAGGAGGATTAAATTGATTTTCTCTATTTTGATTTATAGTTGGATCTGGCAGATTTGGATTATCAACTGGTTCTGCCATGGAATCCAAGTGATGTTGAGTGCCTCTTCTAAGTGAATGAATAAGGCCTGGAACTAGTCCCCCTTCAGAGGAGAGTCGATTGTTTTGATCCCTACTCCAACGGGACATAAACCATCCACACCACACAACAAATACCACTAATTCAAATAGCAAGTATGATACTTAAAATAAAAATAAAAACTTAACCAACAACCCAGGCGGCAGGGCCGACCATGAGGGTTCAATCCACAAAGCAAAAAAAATAAATCAACAACCCAGGCGGCAAGGCCGACCATGAGGGTTCAATCCACAAAGCAAAAAAAAATAAATCAACAACCCAGGCGGCAGGGCCGACCATGAGGGTTCAGTCCACAAAGCAAAAAAATAAATAAACAAATAAATAAAATAAAAGTAAAACTAATGCAGAAATTAAACTATGCTAATCTGGAAAATAGATTCAGGGGATGATCTTTATGATCAAACAGCAACTGTAGGACAACCATAGCACTTGGGTGATGAAATCCCAAGCAGGGCAACCTTATGTCACAGTTAGTGCTTGAAAGACCCAACTGAATTTATTTTCAAAGAAAAAATAAAATAAAATCTACAGAAAATTTGGAGGGTTTAGAAGAGAACTTACCTTAGGAAAAAAAAAAAAACCTTACCTTAGCTATCTTGCACAGATCTGATCTCTTTAAGTCTCTCCCCGGCAACGGCGCCAAAAACTTGATTGCTTGCCTCCAAGTGCAGAGGTTCGTAAGTAGTATCCCGTGAATACGGGGTCGATCCCACAGGGAGATGAATTGTGAGAAGAAAAAAATCAAACGCAAAATAAACTAAGTAATAAAAATTAATCTGATGATTTGATTTTGGGATTTTTGAATGGATGTAATTCAATTGAATAAAATAACACCCAAGCTTCAAAGTTCCACACATACGTTAATGTTCCAAAATCATGATGACTTGGATAACACAACTAGGATCTGATCACTATGGTCAGCCTAATCGGAAAATAAAACAGTTTAAATATTTTAATAAATGATATAAAAAATTAGAAAATCATGGATTTGCACCATTGACATATATTCTCAAGCGTCAGTGATTTTAAGTATTCAATATCTATAGGATAATGAATACAAAGAAATATAACAGGTTGAGAACCTCTCCTATCTAGGAAATCTGATTGATCTAGGGTAAGCCTATCCATCAATGTGAATCTCATATGATGGAAACATATGGATCTCACAAGAGGATAAAAAACAAAACCTAAATAATAGATAACATGCATACACCATTTTTCTCATCATTAAAACAATCAATCATCATAATCTTAAAGAAACATTAAACCCATGTGCTTCCCTTCTAGCTTGGGATAGAAGGAACTTAGAAAAACATAATTAAATTGCAGAAATAAAAAGCAACAAGAAATAAAGAAAGAAAAATGCAAATAGAAAAATCTAAACAAAACAACTTATAAAGCTTTAATAAAACTAAAAACTCTTTAAAAACCCTAAACCTTGCTCTTGAATGCCTTGAATAATGTTTTAGAATGCCCTAGGAAGCCCTATTTATAAGTAGGGACCTCCAATTTTCGTACAAATTTGAAAAACCCTAGAAATCGCATCAAATATACATATTTTTTCAAAATAGACTTCTCGCTGCATAGTTCGTTTAAAACAGACTTCCTGCTAAGCAGTTTCCAAAATAAACTTTACAGCTTCATAATACACTTTTTCAGGACGATTTCAGGATTCTTCACTTCAAATCTTCGATTCTCTTCATTCTTCACTTGGTTTTCTTAGATCTTTAGCATGTGAATTCTTCAATCTTGGTCTCCTAAGATCAATTCCTTGCTTTGGTAATTCTTGAGCATCAAAATCATGCTTTTAACACCATTTTTCAATCCAAACACTTAAATTCACCTTGCAACACATACATGAGTAAAATAGAATATTCAGTGGATTCATGTTCATAAAACCAAGATATAAATGGGGAAAATTATGCAATATTTGAGTCTCAACACACACAGCGTGAGGTGGTCTGACTACTCTCACCTAAAATGCTTGTACTTTCACACCCAATCCAAACCGTCTGAAACCGTGGCCGAATCTCTGTGGGACCCACATCAATGTATCTGTGTCATCCAAACCATCAATATATTGTACTGTATCATCCGAACCGTCCAGAATGATTTGGATGGGCGGAAATATGAAGGCCATGACCGGGCTTATCATTGTGCGTACACTGCTTCCTATGTATGACTGTCCTGTTCGTGATCTGGGTCACGCCACCTAATGCCAGGGAGCGTATTTGCTGCCACCCGGTCTTCATCTCAGCCATACACAACATGGGATGATTCCGTTTGTGCATACGTGTGGATGTTTACGGAATCATATCCAATTGGATGATTATGATATCAACTCCTAATGCAAGACGTACTATGACTATAGTATGTCATGAAATCATCCATTAATGTAACAATGTTAGTAAAACATACCCAACAATATCTATAATTTTATCATAATATACAATGCGAAAAAAACAACCATTACTCCAATTAGGAGTGCCAATAATCTCTCTGCGGCTAAAGGGGGGAGATCATTAGTAGACGTGGGCCTGAAAATAGTTGCCCGGACTGTCCGTTGGATAGACAGCACTGCAGAATGATGGACATCAACTGTATCTGTTGAAGCTGCCACATTTCCCGATGGAGCTCCAGATCCATGGGTCGGTGGTTCAGTTGCCAGACCGGAAAAACTGTCCCAGTATGTTGTTGCATCTCTCCAATTAGTAAACGCTCAATGGCAGCTCCCACTGTATCCCTCCACCTCGACTCACGAATCATCTCATGTAAGATAAATACCTGGACGACGACCAACCAGGACAACATAGTATTTTTTCTTCGCCATCTGCCAAGAGAGGTTCAATATTCCAATGAATAACAACAAATTGAAAGTGATGCCTTTACATGTATTACCAACGAAAGAGTGACATCCACATCGCAAAGAAAAAATGTTAATCTAGTAAAACCATATGATGTCAGTTTGGGGAGCGTACCTTCTCTCCGTACGAAGTGTGTGGTCCTATCAGTAAAATACTTATACAAGAAAAGCTACAACACATCCAGAATTATATTGAATAATTACATATCAAGTATATGAAATCCAAAAATATAAGGAACATAACAAAATAAAGAAGTTATTACATGCCCAAAAAAAAAAAACTCCATTCACCAAAAACCACAAAACCCAAAAAGAAAAAGAGTTTCTTGTAGCAAGTGCTCTGCACCTCTAAATACCATATTAACGGTACCCCACTTGCAAAGTTTTTAAACCCCAAAGATCAGTAACAATCAAACAGAACCACCGTCATCATTAGCCTTCAAATCAGACAGAGTTTTTTTTAGCCAATTAATACGACGATCCGGCCGTAGGGCAACAAAAAAGGAGGCAAGCTCGTGATCTTTATTCAAGAGCTGACCAACCTCAATAAATTTAGCATTGGTTAGCCCCTGAACCTCTTCCAGTAGGTCTAAGACACATCGTGTTCGGTTGATATCCTTTCCTACGGAGAAGTTACGCATAGCCTCTGCGACACTCATGAGAGATATGCCTACGACATCACATGGTCGAGCAGGTCGCATCCTTTTTGTTGTTGCACTCCCACCACGACTAGTATCGGAATCAGTTCTACGGATGGGAGTGTCTTGAAACGCCATATTTTCCCTTGTTTGACTGTACGTTGATTGGCCATATATGCCAGGTGATTCAAAGATGTTTTCCTCAGAAAGGTCCACGGTAGCATCTGTGTCATCATCCATCCCTCTCCACGAATCATTGAGGTCTAGATAAACACGAGAACAGGATGCCGCAATGTTCCTACTTCCTTGCGCATATCTGCCCGTAGCCTGGTCAGACCCGACAATCACCGATAAATCATCCATCTGTTCAATTCGCTTGCCTCGCAACCTCTCAGCTCGCGGATGAGACTATATACATGATAATTTTAAATATCAGTAAATGTCAGTTGACTATCAAAATTTAATACAACAAAATACTTCAATTTATGTTACCTTTAAATACTCCTCCTAAACCTCGTCTGGGGCCGTCACCACCATCCGCTCGCAGTCCCAACCAAAACCGCTCGCAGCCAGCATGTCCTTTATATCACTGTACTCCCTCGTGTTACCTCAATCTATTCTGTACATTTTGCCAGGTGACAATAATCTGTGTGCGTTTATGTACCTCGTTGGCTGCCGCTTAATATGCTTCTCGTTTGAAGCCATTATCTGCCTTTCTACCTAGCGCGATTTGCTCAATCAAGGTATCGAACAAAACTTAATTTATAGTTCCAGTCCATTTGATCTTGGCAGCGTGAGAGGAAGGCTCTGCCAGAGATTTTACGGACTTCCCATGCGGTGAGCAACGTGTCGGTAGAACCGGGCTACGCAACGGTGATTGCATCGGAGTCGTAGTAGAACATCTCAAATTGGCCGACATATCACCTATGTATGAAGGGAACGCAGTTACACAAAGAGAATAATGAGGAAGACAGTAGTAGTCAAGAGAGATGAACAAAGATTGAATATTTCATATCATCACAGGTCCAATCCAATGATCCGTAATGAAACATGCACCACATGCATACGAGGCAATCATGAATCACAAGTGATCATAGAAATGAGAACGAATAAACACCCAAAACATTTTCAAAGTATATGTCGGGTCCAAAAACCGTCTCCAGATCCTACTCCATGCATCAAATCAAATAACTTGTGGTGGTAATAGAGATCAGGTAGAAGAACGTCTTCACCCACCGTTATGAAAAAGAAAAAAAAAAAAGTGGAAAGACCTTTTTTTTTTCCGAAATCTCAACGTTTCTATCAACAACATCAATAACCACATTCCGTCTAAAACATCTTTCTGACAATGATACCAAAACAGATACAATGCACCAGAGATTAAAACACACCGAAGATCGAATTCAACCAGTCGGTATAGATATGTGGTAACCCTAATAGAGAACAGCTATCATTTCAGCCATCCACTATAGTACAGAAAAAAAAATGAAAAAGAAATATAACTATAGCCAGAAATATATGGAACGTGTATCAAGTTGAAGATCCAACAGATATCCTTTCACCTTCACAAAAACCAAATTGTTCGGTGCTGATAACAGGGTGCCAAAAGTGCAAGGTAGTAACAGTAATCAAGTAATATGTAAAGAATAACAACACACAGAGGTATGAAATTTTTTCTCTGCTAAACATTCTGCTAATATCCATTTTAATCCATCACCGTGTCCATGGCCGGTGTGTAAACCGAACCATTTCTACGTCATGCAAGAAGTCGTGCCTCTGCAAAACCCGATGATTTGTATGACATACCCACTGATAGCAACTGCTCTGTGTAGAATCCGAGTACGATGGATTTCAATCCCAATTCCTGGACCAATCCATCTCCTGATCTCCGTCAAAAGAGGCGTTAATCGTGCATGCATGCGAACCTACAGATCTGACGGCCGACCCTTCACAGTGCAAAGCATATGGCAAAATGATGGATTTTGCGAAGTCGACTACTTGCAATTTCGAAGAGATTAATTCCACACATGGACATTAGAAAAAGTTTTAGAAGTTTTGAAAACGGGACGGCATCCGATTGAAGTATTGATAACAATAGAACATCCTGAAACGGCCAATCCGGAGACAGATTAGGGGAAAATCAGGGTAAGGGAGACATACCTCACGTAAGAGCAGCGACACCTATGCAAAGACGGGAGCTTACCTTCCCCCCATAGGGCGATGAATGGAGGAAGACCTGCTGCAACCATGGCTAAATAGCCAGTGATGGATGTCGCTGACCGAGGACCATACCATCAGCAGTTCATCTCTGCTAGTACGAACCTGAGCACTACGGGAAGGGATAATGCAGGCGGCGAGGGCGTTTCCTCTCCGGACATGCGAAAATTCAGCTGCAGAGCGAAATCCCGCGGGATTTGTTGGTGGGCTCGAGGAGACGAGAGAGGTGGGATGGGATATCAGGGCGATATCCACCGTACACGATTTCAACCGCCATGGGATTGAGATGCATTGCGGATCCCACGCGACGCAAACGCGCGGGTGGGATGTGCACGCGGGATCGCGTCATCCCATCCGCCATAAGCTATATTAATCCCACTGCCCAAACACACCATTATCGAAGTAAGTCGACCACCACCAGAACACACGAGAAGGCAAACCTAAATTTATGCATGACCCATCTACTACTTAGCAAAGTAAGAAACAATTTCCAAATACTATCTTTCACAGCACCATGTTTCACAAAACCTTTACAATACCATTACTTGTGGGAACAACCACCCCATGATCGGTTCCATGCATAGTGGGTCATGCGCTGGCCAGTTCCCAGTTCGATTGAGCTGGAACACTCCTGTTGGGGAAAAATATGACGAGTCCGAAAGCCCGGATATGGAATGGACCAACTCTATTGACACTGCCAGGGATTCCGAGGAAATAAGCCCGACCGAGGCAAAAGAATCAAATGCCTCAAGGAGAGACTTAGCTCGAACGGTAAGCAATGAACCTCGACCGAGACTTATAAAGTCATGAGCCATAGGCAAAATGTATAAGACGCATAAAGTTGACTCGGATAACGAGGCAACAACGTCTAAGGGGATCGATTAAGGCCTAGACTCTAGAAGTCTCCTGACCGACCATAAAACCGCCCCATATTAGGTTGGTTACAGTGTTGGTTATCGGATTAAGAAAGGATATTGGTTATAAACCGACTCTATTTCATCCGACAGAAGGCAAAATGCCCCATCCTTGCAGCCAGCCGAGACTCACTTATTACCAGGGTCGGTTAAGGCCGAGCCGAGTAAGGAAGAGACGGTGTAAACATAAATACCGTCCTAAGAATCTTGTGGAAAGGATTCCTGACCCCGAAGATCTTGGGATCGGGTAGAATCTATAAACAGATTACAACAAAATCAAATCTCCAAGATACTCAGAAGAGAATCCCTGCACGATGGGACCCTCCCATTTCTATAAAAACAGGAAATCTCTACGATAAAAGGTACGCAAAAAAACTCTACTGAAAACCCCTCTACACTATCCTGTCCATAACTTTAGCATCGGAGGGTCCCCAGCTCTAGCCAGGGTCTCCTTTCTCTTCTCCTTGTGCAGGTAATAGGTTAGAGGAGGACGCACCAGTTAAGATCATGACACCCGGCGATGTTGAGTTGCTCTGCCAAGGGTTTGTCGATTCCTCGTTGATCCCTTTCTACCAAAGTTAAGATCAGATCCTCAACTTGACTTCCCATTAGTGGCTATTTAAAGGTTTCCCTTACAGTGAAAAAAGAAGAGAGCCAGAGGGAGGAAAAGCTGAGTATAAAATTTTATTTATTTATTTTTTTTAAAAAAAGAGTAAAGTTACTCTAAGTCAATAGTAGCAGAAAAAGCCAAAGAGAACTATGCAGAAGTTTTCATTGCAGTGTTTCGTTTTTCCTCTTTCAATCGATTCAACCGAAATTCTTCTGTCCTTACGAGGGATTGTTCCCTACTTCTATTCTGTCTCTATTTTTTTCAATTGAGAATTCAAAAGTCAAAATAAAACTAAAGTCAATGAGTAAGGTCGGAACTTGAGACATCTAACCACCCCTTTTGTAAATAAAAAGGTGTTTGATTTCCCCATTCCCTCTTACATCTCAGATTAAGCCCTATTCCACTATGCATATTGCTTACACACAAAAACACCTATACCCACTGGCACATTTATCTTACTTTCATTCATTTAATTTTACTTTCTTTTACTTTTATTCTACTTTTGACTCTCTTTTTTTCTGCTAATTCACACTTTAGTTTTACTTTAGTTCATTTAAGTTCTTACTTGTTTAAGCCTTATAGACTAATATAATACTATTTAATTACATAATTTATTGAAATTCTACTAAATCCCCTTAAAAATTCATACAGCTTGGTAAAGTAGAGATCACACAAGCGGAAAAAGTTGTCTAACCCCTTAATTTTTTGTATCTAAGGCCCCATTTCTAAAATCCATGCAAATCAACTTATGAGTCACTTGAGTTGAGAATTCTTCGAACTTCTCGTTCTCTAGGCAATTCTACACTCTACCCGTCCGAGGATTCTGAAACCTTATTTTGGTTAGTGGCGACTCTCAAATGCTCGAAATATTCAAATGTATCATTATAATAATCTTGGGAAAGGTATTTCACAACCATCGAAATTGAGTAACTTTGAACAAATTGTTGAGAAGTGGAGCCACATCTGGGGCCGCCCACGACCAGTCGAGGCTGCGCGAATTTCGTGTCGCAAGTCCTTTCGCAACTGGGATGCGAAAGAGTTTCATGGATTTCGTGTCGCAAGTCCTTTCGCAACTGGGATGCGAAAGGAGTTTCGCGGATTTCGTGTCGCAAGTCCTTTCGCAACTGGGATGCGGAAAGGGAAGTTGCGAAAACTATAAATTGGGGTCCCTAGGGCTATTCTAGGTTAAGGTGAATTTTAGGAAATTATTTTGAGGTGTGGGCAAAGGATTTTCTCTGTACTTCTAAGGGAGAAGTTAGTGTATTGCCTTGTAATCTTCGTTTCTCTTCATAGTGGAATTTTGCATCCGTGGTTTTTTACCCTAGTTTGGGGTTTTTCCACGTATATCTTGTCTTGTGGTTTGTTTTGGATTGCTTTGATCTATTTCTAGTTTATATTTCTTCCTATCTATCGTTTGTGGGTGAGGCCTTAGATTGGATCTAGGCTCACTGCGTTGTTGGCGTGCTGTGCAACAACTGGTATCAGAGCTATTGGTTTAGTTCTATTGGGAGTGATGGCAGAAGATGAGAAAACTAGAATTGAGAAGTTTGATGGTTCAAACTTTACCTTCTGGAAGATGCAGATGGAGGATTATCTGTATCAGAAGGACCTCTATATTCCTCTAGGAGGAAAAGAGAAGAAACCAGAAAAGTTGACAGATGATGAATGGTTTTTACTGGATAGGAAGGCTTTAGGAACGATCCGACTCTCTTTGTCTAAGAGCGTCGCCTTCAATATATCCAAGGTAAAAATGACAAAAGAATTAATAAAAGCCCTAGCCACCATGTATGAAAAGCCCTCAGCATCCAACAAGGTTCATCTTATGAAACAGTTATTCAACATGAAGATGTCAGATGGTGGGAGCGTGGCTAAACATCTAAACGAGTTCAATACAGTCACGAGCCAGTTGGAATCCGTTGGCATTGCTTTTGAGGATGAAGTCAGGGCGTTATTGATCTTATCCAGTTTGCCAGACAGTTGGGATGGTTTGGTGATTGCTGTGAGCAATTCTTCAGGATCGACCAAGCTGAAATTTGATGATGTGGCCGGTCTAATTCTCAGCGAAGAATCTAGAAGGAAGGCATCAGGAGTTTCAGGGGATCCAGGGAATGCTCTAAACGTTGAAGGAAGAGAAAGATCGCAGAACAAAGGAGGCAATAAACACAGGCGTTCTAAGTCAAGGAATAAGTCCAAGGGACCGAAAGACAAAGACGGGTGTTGGCATTGCGGCAAGAAGGGGCACATGAAACGTGATTGCAGGGCGCGCAAGAAACAAGAAGGAAGCTCTCAAGGTGGGAAAGATTCAGTGAATCTGTCTGAGGAGAGCGACACAGAGGCGTTGATCTTGTCTCTTGATGCGAGGAATGAGTCTTGGGTTATAGACTCGGGTGCTTCGTTTCATGCTACTTCGTGTAAGGAAGTTCTGCGTGATTATGTGTCAGGTGACTTTGGGAGAGTCTACCTGGGTGATGATGAGCCGTGCAATATTGTTGGAAAGGGAGATGTTCATGTAAATCAGAAAGACGGAATGGTCTTGAAATTGAAGGATGTCAGACATGTACCGAGTTTGAAACGTAATCTGATCTCAGTGGGACAGTTGGCTGATACCGGTTATGTGACGACATTCACCAGTGACTCTTGGAATATCACAAAAGGTGCCTTGGTAATATCTCGAGGCAAAAAGGAAGGTACTTTGTACATGACTTCAGGATCGTATAGTTCACTCGCAGTCGTATCAACTGGAGTGAATGGGTAGTTATGGCATCAGAGGCTGGGACATATGAGTGAGAAATGGATGAAAGTGCTATTGTCAAAAGGGAAGCTACCAGGGCTGAAGTCTATTGACTTGGAATTCTGCGAGGACTGCGTGTATGGCAAGCAGAAGAGGGTAAGCTTCAAGAAGACAGGACGCGCTCTAAAGACACATCTGTTGGAGCTTGTACACACTGATGTGTGGGGACCGGCACAGGTATTATCTCTTGGTGGCTCACGTTATTTTGTTACCTTTATTGATGATGCTAGTAGAAAACTGTGGGTCTACTTCTTAAAACATAAATCTGATGTATTTGATGTATTTAAGAAGTGGAAAGTTATGGTAGAAAATGAGACAGGTAAAACAGTAAAGTGTCTCAGATCTGACAATGGGGGAGAGTATTGTGATAAGAGGTTTGAGGAGTATTGTGCAGCAAATGGAATCAAACATCAGAAAATGATTCCAGGGACACCACAGCAGAATGGTGTGGCTGAGCGCATTAACAGGACCATCCTTGAGCGCGCCAGGAGCATGAGGTTACATGCAGGGTTGCCCAAGACCTTTTGGGCAGATGCTGTGAATATTGCCGCATATCTCAGCAATAGAAGTCCCTAAGCACCATTGGATGGTGGGCTACCAGAAGAAGCGTGGACTGGGAAAGAAGTGAACCTTGCACATCTTAGAGTGTTCGGTTGCACTTCATATGTTCACATTGATGCAGAGCACAGAAACAAGCTGGATGCGAAGTCCAGGAGGTGCACGTTTATAGGCTATGGGCAACATGATTTTGGCTACAGGTTCTGGGATGCAGAAAACAGAAAAATCATCAGAAGCAAGGACGTAGTCTTTAATGAAAAAGTGATGCATAAGGACAGTGTGCAGGAAAATAAGGCCGAGAAAAAAGAATTCGTAGAGTTGGAAGAGTTACCGGACATGGGTGTTACAGTGCCACAGGATGAGGCAGAGCCGCATACACCAGTTGTGAGGAGGTCTACTCGGGAGAGGAGACCCACGGTCCGATACTCACCCTCCTTACATTATCTACTACTGACAGATAATGGTGAGCCAGAGTGTTTTGAAGAGGCGTTACAGTCAGATATACGGGTTAAGTGGGAGCAGGCCATGGATGATGAGATGGACTCTCTTGAGTCTAATCGTACATGGGAGCTAGTCACTCTACCCAAGGGTAAGAAAGCTCTTCATAACAAGTAAGTTTACAGACTGAAGGAGGAGCACGATGGTTCGAAACGGTACAAGGCCAGATTGGTTGTGAAAGGGTTTCAACAAAAGGCAGGTATCGATTTCACTGAAATATTTTCACCAGTAGTGAAAATGTCTACGATTCGCATGGTCTTGAGTATAGTAGCTTCAGAGGACTTACATCTAGAACAGCTAGATGTTAAGACAATCTTTCTTCATGGGGACCTTGAAGAAGAAATATATATGCATCAGCCGACAGGATACGTGGCACCGGGTAATGAGAACAAGGTGTGCAGACTGAAGAAGAGTCTATATGGCCTGAAGCAGGCCCCGAGGCAGTGGTACAAGAAGTTCGATAGTTTCATGTCGGGAAACGGTTTTAGGAGATGTCATGCAGACCACTGTTGTTACTTGAAGAAGTTTGATACGTCATACATCATCCTTCTTCTGTATGTTGATGATATGCTTGTGGCTGGCTCAAGCATGGAGGACATCTCAGATCTCAAAAGACAATTGTCTAGAGAATTTGCCATGAAGGATTTAGGAGCTGCAAAACAAATCCTAGGCATGAGGATAAAGCGTGACAGGGAAAACAAGAAATTAGTTTTGTCATAGGCAGAGTACATAGCCAAGGTACTTGATCGATTCAATATGGGAGGTGCTAAGCCGGTTAGCACTCCATTAGCCAACCACTTCAAGCTATCTAAGGAGCAAGGTGCAAAGACGCAGGAGGAACAGGACTACATGGATAAAGTCTCATACGCGTCAGCTATTGGGAGTCTCATGTATGCTATGGTGAGCACGAGGCCAGACATTGCTCAAGCAGTGGGAGTTGTTAGCAGGTTCATGAACAACCCCGGGAAGGAACATTGGGAAGCTGTGAAGTGGATCCTTAGGTACTTGGTAGGTACTAAGGACGTAAGGCTGTGTTATGGTGGATCGAAAATCAAGTTACAAGGCTACGTGGATTCAGATTTGGCAGGAGATATCGACAGCAGAAGAAGCACTACGGGTTATGTTTTTACTCTGGGTAGTGCTGCAGTCAGTTGGGTCTCTCAGTTACAAAAGATAGTATTATCAGTACGACAGAAGCAGAATATGTTGCGGCTACAGAAGCATGCAAGGAGATGGTGTAGATGCAAGGTTTTATGGAAGAGTTGGGTAAGAAGCAAGCAGATTGCAAACTGTACAGTGACAGTCAGAGTGCAATACACTTGGCTAAGAATTCAGCCTTTCATTCAAGGACCAAGCATATTGCCATCAGATATCACTTCATACGTTCGTTACTGGAAGATGGATCGATTGCTCTGGAGAAGATTTATACAAGTGAGAATCCTGCGGATATGCTGACCAAGGCGGTCACAAGGGAGAAGCTGAAGCTCTGTTCAGCTTTGATTGGTCTTCAGGCTTGAAGACGGGGAGGTGGTGCACTCCGAATGAAGAAGACAAAGGTTTATGGAAATGTGACTCCAAGTGGGAGATTGTTGAGAAGTAGAGCCACATCTGGGGCCGCCCACGACCAGTCGAGGTTGCGCGGATTTCGTGTCGCAAATTCTTTCGCAACTGGGATGCGAAAGGAGTTTCGCGGATTTCGTGTCGCAAGTCCTTTCGCAACTGGGATGCGAAATGAGTTTCGCGGATTTCGTGTCGCAAGTCCTTTCGCAACTGGGATGCGGAAAGGGAAGTTGCGAAAACTATAAATTGGGATCCCTAGGGCTATTCTAGGTTAAGGTGAATTTTAGGAAATTATTCTGAGGTGTGGGCAAAGGATTTTCTCTATACTTCCAAGGGAGAGGTTAGTATATTGGCTTGTAATCTTCGTTTCTCTTCATAATGGAATTTTGCATCCGTGGTTTTTTACCCTAGTTTGGGGTTTTTCCACGTATATCTTGTCTTGTGGTTTGTTTTGGATTGCTTTGATCTATTTCTAGTTTATATTTCTTCCTGTCTATCGTTTGTAGGTGAGGCCTTAGATTGGATCTAGGCTCACTGCGTTGTTGGCGTGCTGCGCAACACAAATTCATTTCCCACTATTGAAAATGCGCAGCAAATACTACACCGAGCCGGCACTCCAACGGCATTGGGTGGGAGTTCACAAAGTAATTATTAGTTTTCGCATGTTTACTTGATATGGAAACTAAAAAGTATTTTTACCTTGAAAATTGGCCAAAAAGTACCCTTTTCATACTGATTAAATTTGTGGGCCCCACCATACAATGTGACTTATCTACGCCATTGATCTGTTTTACCATCACATTTGCATGAGCCCAAAAATGAGTCAAATCTAAAGCTCAAGTAAACCATAGCTCAAGAAATAGTGGTTATAGAGTCGTCTACCGTTGAAAGTTCTTTCCTCCTTGGGGCTCACAGTGATGTCTATTTGTCATCCAACCTATTCATAAGGTCACACAATCATGAATAAAGGGTCACCAAAAATATCAACTTGATCAAAAACTTATGAGGCCTCCTAGAAGTTTTCAATTCTCGCTATTTCCTCTAGTGTAGCCTACTTGAGCTTTGGATCTGCCTCATTTTTTGACATATGCCCTAAAATGATCTGGTAGAAGGGATGGGCAATGTGGATAAGACACACATATTATAATAGGCCACACAATTTTAAAACTTTCTCCTGGCGACAGAAGTTTTCAAACGGCAACGTCAAGCCTAATTTGGTTCGAAAATAATTAGGAATTTTAATCAAAATGGCCCTAAGCTATTGCCTTTTCAAGAGAATAACATCCCTTATTTTTAAGACCAAAATGCCTTGCCTTTATGAGTTTAGCTAAGTGCCATATTCCAATACATGATGTGACATCAAGTGATAATTAGGCTTTTAAAGTCAAATCAAATCCATTCATTTTTTTTACTGCACACCATTCCAGCAGGAAGACAAACTTTTGATGAATACAAGCTCTTATCAGCTTATAATAACCGATAATGGTGACCATTCACTCCCAATTATTTTCTTGTGGTGTGGTCCACCTTATCTGCAGATGTGACTTATTCTCTGACTCATGCTTTTAATTTAAATTTTGAGTCCAATGAATGGAGTAAATTCAGTACATATCTCATGGTAGGCCCCATAACTCTTAACCCTTAACCCATGAAAACCTAGACCCTTAACACACTACAACCTTCAGTCTTAACACGTGACAACCTAAACCTTTAACACATAACAAACCTAAACCCAGATCCTTAACACTATAAGGACGTCGTCAATGAAGCCCTCCATCGAGTATGTGTCGAATCCACTTCGTCTATTAAAGTTAGTATTTCATAAAAGGACACGAGCTAAAGAATTGGCCACATTCATATATTAGGTCGGCTACACCACAAAGAAATATTTGAGAGCAGACGATCACTATTAGTAGTTATTGTGGACCACAGAAAACTCAGATCGACCGAAATTTATATCTTTCCCTTAAGTTTGGCACCATGGATTTGGGGGGATTTGAGGGGGTTTCAAATCCCCTGTTGTTTGGTAGCATAGAGTAACTGGGGGTTTCAAATTCAGGTGAAAGCTTGGATTACACCTAAAATCATTTCAATAGTTGCATGTGTAACACATATGTCACCGTACTATTATTTTATTGGGCACATGGCCCACTAATGATATCCAAAAACAACTATATTATCAATTGCATCACCATTAATTACTTTAATATGATGATCAACACCGTCCAAACATTGTCCATGTTAATCAACGGTTAAAATTGTTAGTTAGTCACTTGGAAATGATCTTGTGCTTGTGGCCCATCTAAGACTTGGAATTTCATCATTTTCGGACAAAGCACATATTTCAGCCAGCTTATTACAACCATTGTATCAAATACTCCATGTCACTAATTAGAGCTATTAAAGTTGATTTAGTAATTAAATTCAAACCCACGATTTCAAATCCTGGGTCCCAATCTAGGGGGTTCCAAATGGACACTGCCAAACAGGTGTAAGCCTTTTTTTATTATTATCTTCTTAAAATGGCCATACTTTAGTATTATTTTGATTTTAAAAAATTATTATTATTATTATTATTATACTGGTAATTTCAGCTGAAATTGAAAAATCGGATGGCCTCTATAATGAGCTGGAAAAATAGATGAATTGGTGTGGATAACTTTACCAAGATACTCCTGTCCGTGGGGTTGTACTGGGCCACAGAGATGTGTGTGACAAATCTAATCCCTCCATCTGTTTAAAAGACCACCATGGGACAGGATTCCAAAATTCGGGCGTGTCCAAAGCTCACGTGGACCATACCACATGAAACTGTGGGGTTTGAACGCTATCAGGATAATATTTGTTTATCAAGGTAATATTTGTTTCCACAGTTCATCAGAGAGGTAATAAACCTATGAAGAGTTTGGATGGCATATAGGCAACATGGTCATCTCCATGGAGATTTCAACGGTGGATGTTTCTGTTCTCACTGTTTCATTGGTGTGGCCCACCTTAGTTTTGTATCTACCTTATTTTTATAATCCTGTACTACTGTGGTCTTTCAAAACAGATGTACAGAGTCGATTTATCACGAGCATCTCTGTGAGACCCACACAGCCCCGACAAGGGTATATATATCTGTGCCCGGGCCAGCAATCCACTTCCCTCGTATGTAGCGTACTGCGTTACTCCGTACTCCATCAGCACTAACCTTTCGCAGACAGAACCGTCAGTGTCCTCGATCTGTAGCCGTACAGTTGGCAGAAGGCCTTGCATCCCATGAGAGTGGATTAGGTGGGAGTGTTGCCATTACCATGGGGCCTATCTTCATGTATTTATTTTATATCCACGCCGTCCATCCGTTTTATAAATCATTTTAGGGCGTGAGCCCAAAAATGAAAAAATAAAAATCTCATGTAGACTCTACTATAGTAAACAGTGGTGAATGAATTGACTACAATTACAATTTCCTAAGGCACACCTTAATGTTTACATAATTTTTATTTCCCATCCAAACCTTTTGATAAGGTCAAATAAACTTGGATGAATGGAAAAGGAAATATCATTTTGATCTAAAACATTCGTGGCCCATTAACAGTCAATCACTACTGTTTCCTAAGGGGTGGTTTTCCCAGAATTGGGATTGTTTCATATTTGGTCGAATGCACTAAAATACTCTGAAAAACAATGATGGACGGTTTGGATATGGAATAAATACATCACAGTATGCCCCATTGCAAGGGCCGGACTGTCTTGGGTGAGGCCGGGGCCGCACCGAATCCGTTCCCGCATCCGATTGGCGCCGCATAGAGATGCCGTTACGTCGTGGGTTATCTGATCTGAGGCGAAGTAATTACAGGATTCTCGACCCGAGGCTTTGGACGGTGTGGCCGTGGCCATGGAGATCTGACTAGTGGAGCCACTGGTTCGCTAATCCAGACCGTTGGTCAGTTAAGTCTCGCGTAGCTGGACTATGATCATTAATTTTTTACTATATTGGAATATCATAGCGATCAAAATTTGTTGCATTGGTATACTTCTCTTCATAGCCGTCCATTTGAAGTGGAGTCACTCGGTACGCCTAGGCTAGGCGTACTGAGTAAATTCTGTAGGCTCATTGTAACTTACATATTTTATTCACTTATTTCATTTTCTAAGATAATTTTAAGAATTGAGTCTAAAAATAAGGTATAACTAAACCTGGAGTGGATTACACGGTAGAAAACAGTGTGAATTGAATGTCTACTGTTCAAAAATTTTAAGAGCCAAGGTGGAAATCATTGTGGCATAACTTCTTGCCCTGTGGTCCACTTGAGATTTGCTTATGGTTTAATTTTGGATTAACTCCTAAAATGACTTGAAAAAAAAAAAAAGAATGGTCGGCTAATAAATCACATATATTTACACAAATTGGATGACAAATAAAAATCACTGCATGCCTAGAAAGGTTTCCAAGGTGGAAATCATTATCCCCAATGCTTCATGAGATGTGGTCCACTCGAGATGTGCTTATGCTTTAATTTTATATTAACCTCTAAAATTACCTCAAAAAATGAATGGACAACAATGAATCACATATATTTACACAAATTGGATGACAAATAAAAAACATTACAGGCCTAGGAAGGTTTCCAGGGTGGAAATCATTATTCCCACTACTTCTTGCAAAGTAGTCCATTGAGATTTGTTTATGCTTGAATCTTGGATTAACTCCTAAAATGACTTGAAAAAATGAATAGTAAGCAATAAAGCACATATATTTACACAAATTAGATGACAAATAAAAATCATTGCAGGCCTAGGAAGGTTTCCAGGGTGGAAATCATTATCCTCACTGCTTCTATGATGTGGTCCACTCCAGATTTGGTTATGCTTTAATTTTAGATTAATCCCTAAAATGACCTGAAAAATGAATGGACGATAATAAATCATATATATTTACACAAATTGGATGATAAATAAAAATCATTGAAGGCCTAGAAGGTTTCCAAGGTGGAAATCATTATCCCCACTGCTTCCGGCGATGTGGTCTACTCAAGATTTGGTTATGCTTTAATTTTGGATTAACTCCTAAAATGACCTGAAAAAAATGAATGGACGGCAATAAATCACATATATTTAAGGTTGTCCCCACAGAGTTTATGAGTCCATAAAAGCCTAAGTAAGTTACTCACTAGGCAATTCCATTTCAAGGTCAGGAATATCCGGAGAAATTCTAGGCATGGATGCAATAGACCAATAATATGAATGGCTAATCTCGTGGTTGAAAACCTATGTATACTTGGGATAACTTGGGTGTTCGTTGTATTTTCAGGTTTTGAAGTGTGTAGGAGTGGGGCCCACCACAGTTCGTCATGTAGTGCCTTATCGACGGGACCACCTCACTAGGAAAGGGAGATGCTGGCTGGCAATCTTCAGCCCTATTCAGATCAGAGTCGATTTATACGATAGGTGGCACATCTTTCAATCTCATAGGTGGATGTTCCGGAGAATTGGTCGGTCGCGTCTCACCGTCGCTTGAGAATGACGTAAATATAACTCCAGGACCGTTGTTCGTATGGAGGCTACAGAATCAATATAGATGGAAGGAGGCGGATTGCCTGTGACCCAGGCACACAGATATTCGTATGCTCGGGGCTCTGTGGCGCCTCCGTCCATCAGTTTCCAAACACCAGACAGGACAGGATTCTAAAAATCAGTTATAGATCCAAAACTAAAGAAGTTTTGTATGAGGATGATATATGTTACTACAGTTTATTTGAGAGGTAATAACCATATGAACGGTTTGGATGGCATATAAAATCGTGGTCACCTTGAGGAAGATTTCAACGGTGTACATTTCTGTTCCCGCTGTTTCGTTGGTGTGGCCCACTTGAGTTTTAGATCAGCCTGATTTTTCTAATCATGTCTGATTGTGATATTTAAAAACAGATGGATTGAGTGGATTTGTCACGGACATTTCTGCGGGCCCCACAGCGCCCAGGCACAGGTATATCTATGTGCCGGGGTAACAGGCAATCCGCTTCCCAAATGGAAATATTATATTAGTGCTGTGGAGTGAGGCATTGTACATCGGATAGATGATGTGGATTGGATCGGTCCATCAGATTCTATTTTCTATTCTCGGTGCTATGAAAAAAAAAAAATAACAATCAGCCAAATTAAAAACTCAGGTGTGCCACATCAAATGGACCAATCCATTCAGGTTTGCATGTGGGGCCACATGGTACCTCTTTCATCAAAAACGTTAATTGTAACTCATCACTCTGATCTAAAACCGGATCGAGCCACACCATGTGAACTTTGAGGTTTTAGGGGCAATGCAGTACTGTTTTCATTATTGTGGGTCCGGAGTTTCTCTATAAAGGGCTGATCTCGTGCATACATATGTACAGTTCAAATAAGGGTTCGCACTAGGTGTGTCAATGAACTGGGCACGGCCTACAAAATCTGAATTTTAAATAAAGTTGGCCCGACAGCCCTGATCAAAATAATTCAAAATCTGGGCCAAAACAAAGCCCGGGCCTGGCTTGTTAACAACCCTAGTTCGCATCCGGTGATGAATAGAAAGGAGAAGTTGAAAAAATGTGTCGGATATACCGAAAAATAAAAATAAAATAAGGTTTAATTATTTTCTTTCATTAGACTGAATCACATAAAATATACGATGTCCTTAAAGCGCGATTTGCCCCCTTATCAATTGCTGATGGGTTACAGGCGAATTACTTCTAGGATAAGACAAGCGTGTGTGGATCCGGCGTGCAACAATCATAAAAGGTCCACTTAAGAACAATTTAACGCAACAGATCTTTTAGCATAATCAAACCGTGGATGTGTCTACAATATTCTACGGAGGAGATGCTATCTAGAGGATCTGATGGAAGGAGAGACATGTGTGTTTGAGTTTATGGGATTTGGACAGGAATGGTCCAGTTTGTATAGGCACCAAGGAGTGGACCATTGCTAGGTGGCCATCAATGGTTAAGAACGTTTGAAAAACGTTTATGACTGTTGATCATAATTTGAGTCGTTTCTGGTTGTCGGATTGGAAGATCTGACTGTTGGATCATCATGGCCCGTCCATTTTTTCAGACCGTTAAGTGCAAAGTACGCCAACTAGTACCATTACAACCACACTGCCCACGCCCACACCTTCGCCCGTGCCCGAGCCCGAGTGTTGTGCGTGCTTGCGTTCCAGTGTTACGCACTGAAACACGCAACCCGAGCATCTTAATCTCCAAAGCTACAAGTAAGAATACTACAAACACATTCACATATAAACCACGATTTTCTCTTTTCATTTCTGATGTGGGACAAAAACACACACCGCACCTTTCAATTTGAAATTTCAAAAAGTATTTTGGCGACAAAACGAAAATCCCGAAATTTTCAAATTTGATTTTTCAAAAAACCATAAATTTCAACAGGATATACATATGCGACAAAGTGATTCCCACGTAGAGTTGTACTTGAACTAGGTTAGCGCGGTTAACTCGATCAACTTGACTCGGAAAAGCTCAACTCAATTCGGATTGAAACTAGGTTCAAGCTAAGTCGAGCTAATTTTTTATGCTTGAAAAAATTCGAGTCGAGTCCGAGCTCGATCAAGCTCAACTCGGTCTTGGGCTCGAACTTGACTCGATATGGCTCAATTCGGGCTCGGATCGAAACACAGTTAACTGGGTATATAAATACCTGGTCGTCCAAAAAGGTTTTTTTTTTTTTTTTAAAATCCTAAATTGATTTCAAGTCTCCAGTGTCCGATCCCACCCGACGGCGACCACTGTCCTCTCTCTCCAGTCTCTAGCGTCCGCCCGACCCCACCAACCACTGCCCTCTCTCCTCTCCTCTCTCTCAAATTTCCAGTGTCCGACCGACACCACCCAACCATTGTCTTCTCTCCTCTCCTCTCTCTCCAGTCTCCATTGTTCAACCAAGTAGATACTCTCTCTCTCTCTCTCTCTCTCTCTCTCTCTCTCTCTCTCTCTATTTACCCCTCCCCTTACCCAGGAAGGCAGCCAACCATTGTCACCCGTGGTTGTGGCGAGCAGCATCCGTCCAACCCCACCCGACCACTGGCCTTGTGGCTATGGTCCACTATATATAATATATATATTTATTATTATTATTATTATTATTATTATTATTATTATTATTATTATTATTATTATATGTACGAATTTAGATATATCATGAATCAAAATTTATGCTTAATTGTTTATTTAATTATCTGAATATCAGAATGGTGAACGTTTACTGAACTATTTAAGATGAAAAATATTCAACTATCCTATTTCAACAAACAAGCGTCCACGAATCAAATATTAGAATTACACAACAAATATAATTTTGACATGTCCGTTAATCAAAGGTTACAATTGCACAACAAATATGATTTTGGCATGTTATTTAGAAAAAGTAGGCTCCACAATTTTGTCGCTTTAGTTTTAATTAATAGACCCCACGTGTATCTTGTATAGTTTTTGAGTGCTTATGTATCAAGTGTCATACTCTACCAATGTATCAAATAACTTCACATTATACTAAATATATTGATGGATGAATGTATGGGATAGTGGGGTGGATGGATAGATGAATGTATCATATATGGATAATTTGGTTGGGTGGTTGGATAGTTAGATAGTTGGATATATGCAACTTTTAATTTGTTAAATTGTTTTCATTTGTTAGATTGTTTTAAATTTGTTATATTTTTAAATTATTATATTGTTAATTTGTTGATTTATTTTTAATTTTTAAATTTGTTAGATTGTTAAGTTGTTTTTAATATGTTACTGTTAGATTGTGATTTGTGAGATAGTTTTTAATTTGTTTAATTTTTTAAAATAAATTATAAGGAATAAGGATAGATAATTGATAATCAGTTATTTGTTCAAAAATTTTTATGTTGCTAGATATAGATACAGTGTGTTCTTGAAGGCATAAAAATACTCAAATTGTCCAATTTTTAGACATTTTTGGGTTAAATAGATTGTAATGTTTTTATTTATTCTAATTTGAATGCATTTGCATGTTCCTGTTCGTCTCTCCATTTTTTCTCTGGATATATTTTCCGCATTTATTTTCATTATTAAATGTTCACACTTTGTGTTGATGTTTTATATAGGAATTAAATAAATGATGAATATATCTGGAGAAAAAAGGAGAGATGTTGCCAGAATGTTAGCGTGTCATTTAAATTAGAAAATGAAAGCATTATAATCTATCCAACTTTGAATGGGTAACTGATTTAGACAATTAGGTAAGTATAATGTCCAGGTAAGCATTACATCCTGCAATTCTATATAATGGTGTGGTGAAGATTATAATATGTCAAAACTTTGTCTTATAGATGACTAATGAGGAAACTCCAAATACTATCGGTGTAAGTGCGTCAGTCTTATCTCCTTTTATTGTGGAGAGAGACGTATCTTCAACTGTGGTTAAAGGAAAAAAATCAGAAATGTGGGAGAAGTCATGATTAATGGTGTGTTGAAGATCAAATGTATTCATTGAAAGTCAATATATAGTAAGAATCTTGTGTGTCAACAACACATTTAAACAAATATACGCAAAATTGTTCTAAAAGACCAAAACTTCCACCATTAAGCCAACAGTTGTTGTCATTTAGTAAGTCGGAAGAGGACGACTTTAAAAAATATTTTCCACTCATAAGTTTGAGAAAGAGAAGCTGAAAGAGTGGAATGCTACATTAGTGATCATTGAAGAAAAAACTTTTAGAATGATAGAAAGCAAAGTGCCCATGTCTTTTTGTCAATTCGTTAACACTCGAGCTAAGAAAGTCTCCCATTTCACTATGCAGAGAGAATGCATGAAGATGTACACATATGAGAAGATAAAATTGAAAGAAGTTTTGCCATCAATTTTCATAATAAGTTTGACTTTTGTTTTATGGACGATATCCAATCGAAGAATTGGATACATTTCATTAACCACACATTATGTAGATGAAGATTGAAAACTTTATAAGAGAATTTTGAACTTCCGCCACATTCATCCTCCTCATACTAGTTTGCTTATTTCAGATTTCATATACAATTGTTTACAAGATTGAGACATTGAGAAGAAAATTTCTATAACAACTTTAAATAATGTTTTAACAAATGACAATGTAATTTCATGTTTACGTAATCAGTTCAAGGCAACCAAAAATTTATTTTTTTGATTGAAAAATATTACAAGTCAGGTGTTATGTCCACATTCTAAACACGAAGGGATGAAAATAATTGACCACACTATAGAAAACATAAGAAAAAATAAAAATATATAAGGGGGTTACCTTCGAGATTGAGTTTATGTAATAATATCATCCCAACGTTTGAATGTGTTATATAAAAAAACGGTGAAGTTATATATATATTTATATATTTATATTTATACACACATTGAAACTCAACTTATGAAATGTTAGATGTGACAACAAAATTGGAATTTACATTTTTTGAATATGCAGCGTGTGATAGAACATATTCTTGGTTGCCGAGTGTAGATGATTAGAGCAAAGCAAAGAAGTTCACAACTTTCTCAAAGTTTTTTAAAAAAAATATATAACTTCTTCTTCTCAACCAATCGTAAAGCTTTAGAACTTTGATGTTTTTAGATGGTGGAAAACGAGAGCCATTGAATCAAAATACCATACATTATTTGTAATGAAACGAGATACATTATCGATACCAATTTCAACAGTGGCATTAGAATCTACTTTTAGCACGGGGAGTAGAATTGTGAGCAAACATCGAAGTTCACTTTCACAAAAAAATAGTCGAAACATTAATTTATACATAGGATTGGTTGTGTCTGATATAGGGAGGTAATATTCATGATGAGGAAGAGGAAAAATCGATAGTCAAGATGAGACTGTACCTGCAACAACAATTACATGAAGGCAATTATAAATTATTATTTTTTGTTGAAACTTAAATGCGATGTAATATTACTTAAGTTGAAAGTGGTGCAATGTAACTTTTACTCATTATTACTTATTTGTTTTAATTTATCATATTACTTCTGTTTAGCTCTTATATTAAGTTATTCATTTCTAATTTCTATTTATTTTTATAAATCCTCAACATATTAATTAATTATATATATATATATATATAAAGTGTAGATTTGTCGTCATCCTACCCATCGACCAACATATAGGAATACAATTTTCGAGTTGAATTGTCAATGTTTGGAAAAACAAAAATTGTGTGTGGTTTGTGTGGGGCAAAGTTTGTTAACAAAACTAATCAGCAATGGTTACACTTGACATATCGAGGTGGCGATGCAAAACCGTGCCCTAATGCCCCAAAGGATGTTCAAATTCTTTTTTAACCCCTTTTAGAATCAAAATAAGAAATATTTTACTTCATCCAAACCTTCTGGTATACAAAAAACTACTACGGAAGAGGCAGGGGAGGAAGCCAGATTAAAAGTTTTGGAAGGAGATTAACTCCAACTTGCCTTAAAACGTAGTGTGGAAGATGCTTCTAAATATCAGTGATATTCTGCAAGACAACATAATATTGAAGCAGTATTGACCATGAGTAACAAAAAGAAGAATAGTAACAAACTCAAGTTTCTAAACCATATCGGTGAATTTTATAAGGCGTTGGATACAACATACAAGTCTTAACGCAAATATATTTCGAAAAATCTAGTTCAAACTATAAAAGAGTACAAAGGAAACCTCTCTTCACCATGTGATTCAGAAAAGGTGAACCGATATGTATATAAAAAATTATATAGTAGTTTGGATGGATTGAACGACGATGCAAGAGCCTATAATTACATGTCAGGAACAGGAAGACACTCCTCTTACGGGGTTATTAGTTGTAATTTGTGAACAATATAATTATAATGAATTATAGTTGTATTTTATGCATTTTATATATTTTAGTATTATGTTCAACTTCAAACTCGAATTTAAAATTGAATTTAAACTCGACTCATATTGAACTCAAAATCCGTTGGAAAGCATGAACTCGAATCAAAATGAGAAACTCAAACTCCACTCGAAAGCTCGAGCTCGAACTCGGCTCGAACTGGCCTGAGCTGTTAACGAGCCAAGCTGAGCTGCCTAGTCAGGCTTGAGGACCAAGCCGAGCCGAGTTTGAGTTGGGGTAGCTGCTGGTTGAGTCAAGTTGAGCTGGGCCAAGTTCGACTAGGTTCAACTCGTGTACAACTCTAGTCATACATATCATGGTTGCTCAACGAAAACAAGTGATGTATATGATCTTAGTCCACAAGCATTCAGCTAAAACAAGTGTTCTAGATTCTTCTAGTCTATTTACACAACAACAAATGAATGAATCTGAATCCTCTGCTTGCCTCAAACATGAAACTCTTGTTTACTGCAATTTGGTTAGACCACATCATCACATAGTGCATTTAATGCAGCAGTGCTGACAAAAAACAGGAGTTTCCTATTTAAGGCAAGCGGAGGATCTGTATTCAAAATAAATGCATGTTTCTCACGTCCCACCAGTAGGCAATTTCTGCAAGTCGAAGCTATAGAGCCCCATAACATTTGTGTTTTCGGCTTATACACGTGGGAATAACATTGTGAGTGCTTCGAGATGACATATAAATATTATAATGGACTGGTGGGTGTTTCAATTCCTTCTATTTTCAACCACGTAGCTCACTTGAGTCTTAGATATGCTCTTTTTTTTTTCTTTTTCTTTTTTTTTTTTACAGCCTAGGCAATTTGCGTGGGCTAAAATTCAAGGGCATATGGAAAAATGTTGCAGCAGAAGATGATGAATGATACAACATTATTTGAAAACTACATACATAGTCGTACAAGTTGGCATGGACTGGGTACCAGTATGCTCATCCATAGCTAGGAATGGACAAGGGCACTGAGAAGTCACCTTTATATATAGGTTCATTGTCCATCTATAGGGGTGTACACGGGTCGATCCGAGTAGAACTGAGCTAAACCCGGCCTGGCCCGGTCACCGGGCCAACACCTCCAGCCTGAACCCGGCCCGGTCAGCAATCGGGCGAGTTCGGGCGGACCTTACAACAAGTTCATGGGAAGAGCTTTGGTAGATAATCCGCATCCCATTACAAAGCCATCGATCAACGGTTTAGATAGTTGAACTATAGACTCCACAAAAAATCTAACTAGTCAGGATATTATAATTCCTTTTTGTATTTGGATGAATCTAGGTAATTCAAGTTATACATCTGTGAGGTGGATGAGTCACTGTCACTTCAAAGATGGGTAGTGAACTATCCCAGAATGGTAAAGGGGAAAGGGATGGGTGGGGTTTTGAAATATACACACACACACACACACCACTTGATCGAGTTGGGTTTCGGGCCGAAGAAAATGGCCCGTCCCAACCTGAGCTCAGTTCCGGGTCAGGCCGAGTCGAGCGAGTTAATCGGGCTAGCCCAGTTCTTGTACAGCCCTATTCATCCATTTTGCCATATCTTTTTAGGGTACAAGTCTAAAAAGATACAAGTGGACCACACCACAGGAAGCAACGGTGACAATGACACCCACCGTTGAATCCTTTCTAGTGCCCACCATGATGATTATTTGGAAGCGGATTACATTAAGAGTAAACTCCATGAGGTCCACCAAATTTTTAGTATTTTATCCAATCCGTCCATCCATTGTATCAGATAATTTTAAGATATGAGCCCAAAAATAAAGCATATACAAATCTAAAGTAGACCAAACAATGTGAATTGAATGTTTACTGTCAAACAAATTTTTGGGGCACATAAGTTTTAGATCCTGTGAATAGGTTAAATGAAAAATAAACATCACTGTAGGCCCTAGTATCCCACTATTTCCTGTGGTATGGTCCACTTGAGGTTTTGATATGTTTCAACTTTGAGTTCAACTCCAAAAACGACGAGGAAAATCAGATGGACGGTATGGATAAATGACATACATTTAAGGTGGGCCCAACAGAGTTTACTAAGAACTGAGTAACTCAGTACCCAATCCGATCTTTGTTGTTTATATCATTCAACCTATTCACGAGATCACATATACACGTAGATGTAAAATACAAATATCAGCTTGACCAAAAAATTTGGTGCCTCAATAAAGTTTTCAACAGTGGGTGTTTAATCTTGGAACTGTCCCAATTTTTGGGCCAAAACCCTCTGGCTTGCTGAAATGTATGGCAAAATAGATGGACGGTGTGGATACAATCCACACATCACGGCTGCCCCTGCGCTGGGGACGTGCGGGTAGTACTCAAATTATCATTCGGCCGAATTGTCATTTTCAAGTTGGTGGACATTTATGGATTGTTAAAATACCCAACGGTATCTTGAAAAACAGGAACCGGATTGGCTGGTGTACCACACACCACCCATCTCGCTAGTGTGAGTTCAAAGGAGATAAAAGCTATGTCGCCACAATATATTTATTATATCCACACCGTTTATCCATCTGGAGAGATTATTTTAGAAAATGTGTTAAAAAATGAATTATATACAAAGTTCAAGTGGATCATACCACATATAACAGTGAAATAATGATTCTCACCATTAAAACATTTATAAGCTCACATTAAGATTTATTTTCCATCCCATCTATTCATAAGGTCACACATACCTGAATGAAGAGGAAAACCAAATATTATATTCTTCTATGACCCCCGGAGAGTTTCAATGGTAGACGATCAATCCCCCGCTGCTTTTTCAGTGGGGTCCACTTGATTTTTGGGCTCAAACTTTAGGACAAGTTCACCAAGTGGATGGTTTGGATATAACACACCTCTTGGTAGGACCCACAAAACTTGGTGACGTCAACACACTAGCCAAGTGGGTGGTGCGTGGTACACAACCAATTTGCTTTCCCAAAAACAAGCGTTCATGATTGTTCTAGTAATCCGATTTGGTTGATCATAGGTTTCCAACATTGGATACTGGGCATGGAGTAAGGGAGGATAGGGAGGGCTTTTTCCAATTCAACCATGATTTGCAAAATTCATGGGATTTCTCCTAAAAGCACGGGCTAAGAAATTCTTATGTTGGTAAGAGAGGTGGGGCCCACCTTGATATTTGTGAGGAATCCACCTCATCCATCTGTTTTACAAGATCATTTAAGGGTAAGCGACAAAAAAAGAGATAGATTTAAAAGTCAAGTGGGCTACATGAGAGAAAACAATGAGGATTGAGTGACCACCATTGAAACATTCATATGGCTATAAAAGTTTTGTTTCACGATAAAGTTTTCTATGTTGTTAATTCATCCCGGTAAGAATGAACTTATAAATGGTTGGGATGACATAAACATCAAGGTGGAGCTTGTAAAGGTTTCAACGGTAAGAATTAATTTAGTAGCATGTCTTAAAATGATCTCACAAAATAGATAAACAAGATGCATTACTCACAAACATTAAGGTGGGACCCACATAACTTTTCTCATTGTAGTTCTCAAACACAATTTTCAAGATTGGTATTTAGTTTTCCATGTACAACCAAACACTACATGAATTTAAGCCCTATGTCATATATGAGCCAATCACCTGGGTGAATAGCTCACTCCCATGACATTAAGAGATAATTCATGCACAAGTGCATTTATGGCAAAAAAGCAATTCCATCCCACTTAATACCATCTAAGTCTATGCGCCAAACACCGCCTAAGTTATGTCGCCCCATCATGTGTTATGTCTAAACTACTCATATAATTGGCTATATCCAAACCGTTCGTCTAATTGATGAGATGGTTTTAGGCAGTGAGCTAAAAAAAATAGACATATCCAAAGCTTAAGTGGGCCACACCACATAAATTAGTGGGGATCGCACGCTGTACCATTGAAAACTTCCAGGGGACAATTTTTTCATTCATCAAAGGCCTTTTTTACCTTATGAACAGGTTGGAGGGCAAATAAATATAATAGGACCCTAGGAAGGTTTCAATGGTGGTAATCTGTCCCCACTGCTTTCTTTGGTGTGGTCCACCTGGGGCTTTGGATCTGCCTCATTCCTGAGCTTATAATCTAGAATGATATTGGAAAATGGGTGGACAGTTTGGATATAAAACATACATCATGGTGGAGCCCACAGAACTTGGTGACTTCAACACACCACCAAGATCGGTGGTGTGTGGCACACGACGCCATCCGCGTCCAGATGGATCTACGATTAAATCGGTCCACAGTTTCCAGTGCCTGAGTATCAAGCTTTATGCGCTGCTGAGTACCGTACAACCCCATTTCTGAAGTACGACGAATTAATCTCGCAAAACGAAACTCTATCGCCCATTTATGATGGGCAACCAGAATGAATCTAGAAGCTGCCACGTGTCAGGCGTGATCGGCCCCTCATGCTGCCACATCTCTCTCTGATTAATGAGAACCCATTAATATGTCCTCCTTGCATTTCAAACGGTGTTGACTGTAGCGGGCTGTACCAGACACGTACGTTCTTCTCCCATAAACATGCACGTGAAAGCTTTTTCCGTGGATCCAGACCGTCCATCTTGTGTATGCTTTCCATATGGCCATTAATTTATGATCAAATGGATCAGATGATCCTGTTCATTTCAAAGAA
Source organism: Magnolia officinalis (assembly GCA_021015155.1). Lineage (NCBI taxonomy): Eukaryota > Viridiplantae > Streptophyta > Magnoliopsida > Magnoliales > Magnoliaceae > Magnolia > Magnolia officinalis. The sequence continues at coordinate 66,521,015 of JAJHSJ010000006.1, read as the reverse complement.
AGAATTCAAATAGATAGTCTGATGAAATTAGATGCACCTGATCATTTATTCAGTGAGACCCCCTAAATTTCAAAAGAGTATGATGCCCACTAGGTGGCGAGGTTGGATCAACCTTCTGACCCTCCATTGTTATGTATTTCGCGACGAACTTCCGTTATCATCCAATGCGATGGATCGGAGTCGACCTCGAAATGCGGATTGGGTGACGCAAGCGGGTATGATCACGCTCATGAATGATGTTTCCGTTGCATGGTACGGAAAACACTGTTCCTTCAGAGATGTAATGAGTTGGCAAAAAAAAAACAAAGTCGTCCAGAACTTTCAGGAGGCCCTTGCCGTGGGGCCCACCTTGATCTATGTATCCTATATCCAAGCCGTCCATCCACTTTTCCAGTTTATTTTAGCAATGATCCAAAAAAAAGAACTAGATCTAATTCTCAGGTGGACTATAGCATAGGAAACGTGATTGACCATTAATGGGCCACAAAAGTTTTGAATCGAGTTGATATTTGTTTCATGCCTTCATCTAGGTTTACGTGACCTTATCAATATTTTGGATGACAAATAAACATTATCGAAATCTTGCGGTGGGCCGTAGGAATTTTTCAATGGTAAAGAGTTCAATGACCACTATTTATCATAAGTATGGTCCACTTAAGATTTTGATCTTCTTCATTTTTCGTATTATCCCTTTAAATGATCTTAAGAAACAGATGGATGGTGTGGATTTAGATTAAATACATCAAGATGGGCCCCACAGAAAGAGATGCACCATCTTGAGTGAGGATCGAGCCGCACCTAATCCGCTACCAGAACTTTCATACTCTGTCAGATAATGATGAATTGTACACAGGCACTGGAAATTACCTGCATGACATACAAGTAAGTCAATATTATACTGTTCAAATTATGGCTAACAGTCAAGTGTGACTGACAGTGTCTGTCCTAACAAGCTAACGGAAGAATAAAAATAAAAATAATAAAAAATGTAACAGGTTAAAGTGCAGATGTGAGATTTTGGCCACGTTATTGGATGAACATTAATCATATCAAGATGGGTTGTTGTTGTATCAGAAGATAATTACTTTAGGATCGTACATGTGGAAATAAAATGGGCCACTTTAAATGACAGACGTCCATTTATTTGATGGCTAGGATCACCTATTTGTGCGATTTTGTACCATGGGCTGGATAGCTAATCCAGCGCTGCTAGCTGCATGCTATCTTAAAATGCAGCCCCATGTTAAATGAGAGATCATCCAGGCCATGCAAACGTTGGGCACCTATAAGACTGTCCAAAATTGAAATAGTGCACTCAAAGCTGCCGCATGACTTAATATATATTAGAATTTTACATATGTAGTGTGAAAACAAACCAATAACACACGAGGAAGAGAGAGAGTAGGAGAAAAGGCAAGAGCCGAAAGAGGGTGATTGTGTGGCTCACGCGCTCCTGCCTGGAAAAAACGATGAATGTTTTCAACGATAGATGACCTTTTCTCAGTCTTTTTTCCAGCGCAATGGACCACTTGAATTTTAAAACTACTTAGTTTTTGAGCTGATATCCTAGCAAAAGGTGGTTTAATAAATGTATGAAATAGCTCCACACAACTCCTTGGTAGAATAGTGGGAATCTGTATATAAAGTAGAATCGTCTCATAGATGATAAATTACCTTTTTGGGATTAAATTTAAAGTGTTTAGGTATGTTTGGTTGATGGTATTAAAGGGGATTGTTGAGGTCAAAATTCGGATCGCCCTTCACTCAATACTGCGAGCCTCAAACAAACCCTAACACTGCACAAAGGGATGAGCAAAGGAGACCCTAGCTCAGCCAGAGGACCCTCCGATGCCTAAGTCAAGCTAGGGAATCTGAGTCTAAGTTACGTAATGTAGAGAGAGGGTACGAGATCTTGCGTACCTGTTGCAATGAGGTCCCCTAGTATTTATACTTGGGGGTAGAGAGGATCGCGTCCGTTAATCTTGGCACGATTTACTCAATTATGCGGATATTGTAATCGTGGAGATATTATCCACAATCTTTAGGTCGTGTAGCGTATCATGTCTTAAAGGCGCATATTCCTGGACGAGATCTTCAGTCACGTCCGCATTCAGGATAGTGCCCAGACTCGGTATTCGGAGTATCACGATCCGAGCTCGACCTCATCTTGCCTAAGCTCGAGACCGAGCAATAGTAGTCGGAGTTTACTGTCGGAACGCTCAGAGTCGGAGTTCATTGACTGTCGTCATCTTCAAATGAGGACGAGGGCTCGCCTTGGCCAACCTGTAGTTGCAACTCAGAGGTCGGCTCGCACTTGACATAATGTTCTCCTTTCGATGCCTTAATTATTGATTCGAATGGTTCAGGACGACTCTGATTGTCCTTATTCAGGTTTCCCCATAACAAAAGTCCCCTACTCTCTTAGTCCGAGCCCGGACTTGGAGAGTAAATACCTAGGGAAATGAGACGACGCCTACGAGCCTCGGCTCATGAAGACGATTGGAATAACCAAGGTGCAATCACAACGACGATGGCACTTCGAATTCCTCATACCGTACAACAGTTGCATCTGTTCAAATCTCGTCCTCTAGATAGATGACACATGGCGACGGTTACGATTCGCAGTCGACAAGGCGGAGGAGACACTGCCACGTGCCCATGGGGAGACGAGAGGCCGCCTGCGCCATAAATAACACTTAATGCTGAGACGACCCGGCTCTGGGAACGCGGACTCAGACGTATAGTCTCTCTCCACGTGTACCCCGGTGTCAGTGTCGAGCTGCCTCGACCTCAATGACAGTTGTCCACAATGATGACACTGAGTAATGGGGGGGTATATAAACCCCTCCCGTTCTCATTCAAAAACTTCTTTTGTATCTCTCGCTCTTTTGCCTTCCATTTCCTTTGCTTTTTCCTTTCAAATCGTGCTCCGTCAGAAAAGGATTTTCGTCACCGAATAAAGGGTTTCCGACCATCGGAAAAGGGATTTTGGTCGGAGGAAGCTGCTGAAGTTGGGAAAATCTCTGCCGGAGAATCGCCTGCAGCACTATGAGTCTTCCATCACTTAAAGATTTTTTTTCTTACATAATGTCGAGCAACTCTGATGAAGTAGAAGAGGTCCGAGAAGCTGGTCCTGACTCCGGACCAAAGACCACCGCCTCAGGACCCGGAGACTCCGAGGGCCCTTTCGAGGTCGTACCACTTGGCACCTTGACCCAGAGAACAGCGAGTCAGAGGGTCAAAAGCCGTGGCAAGAGGTCGAAGAGGGCTCTTCGAGATCCCGCGGGGCGGTCGAAGGTAGGCCCATCGGGAGGCAGGCCGAAACCGTTAGTCCCGGGGGGCTCGATCCTAGTCAAGTCCTAGATGGTCCAACTCCGCGAAGATTATCAGATCTCAACACGGTGCGCATCCGAGCCCCTACCCCCACGAACCAAGCGGGCCTTCCTGACGAGGGAGATCGCCATCTTCACCAGTGCCCCCAATGCGGGCTTTAATTCCCCATCCATCCATTCATACGTGAGCTGACTGCACGGCTTGGAGTGGCGCCGGGTCAGCTGGTCCCGAACGCCCGGAGGACTCTTGTCTCCACCTTTATTCTCTAGCATCGAGTGGAGAGTCAGAGGCTGACGCTGGAAGAGTTCCTATTTTTGTACGTGGCTAAGTATGAGAGGTCGGAGCCAGCCTGGTACTACCTCTCGGCTAGGCCTTCATGCATCCCGGGTCTGGTAACCCAACTTCCTTCTTCCAACAAGGACTGGAAAGGGAAGTGGTTCTGGGCCTTGGGAGAATGGGAGGCCCCTGCGTCCGAGTTGGATAGATTGCGGGTTCGAGTCCCCGTTAAGTTTGCTAACCTAGGTTGGGCACTCCTTTTCATCGCACTGTATGCCTGATTTGTCCTTCTGTGTTTTAACTCGAGCTCTGTATCTACTTGCAGTTCAACCGAAAAGGGCCCCAGAACTCTCTCCTCTCCAAAAGAAGCAAGTTGCCCGAGCCAGATTGCTCGCTGAGGACCAATGCGTCTAGTTCGAACTCATCAATGGGGAGAACCTGGTGTCGTCCGGTTTCTGCAAACTACGGCCCACTCTCTTCGCTTTGGGTAAGCAGGGTAAGGGTCCTCGGAGAATATTTGCTGACATTCAGTAAATTCTACTATGACTGATTTCCTTCTTTTTTGGGCAGGAATGGAGACAAGCGGCTCGAAGAGGAGGAGGCCGGTCGTGTCGCGCCCTCCTATAGACGTAGTCCTCTCATCCGAGCCGAGGACGAAGGTGACGTCGAAAAAGAGGAAGACTTCCGAGAATGAGCCTGTTCCGGCTGCAGTCATGACCCTCTCTGCTCTCAGGGTTAAACTTTTTCTGGCTGCAACCATGACCTTCTCAGCCGAAGTCGTGCCCGTCATGGCCTTAGCTGAAAGTAGTACCTGCCACTACCCCGACCCTTGCTCTCGAAGCACGAGCCCCCGAGGTCCCCCTTGGAGTTGAACCCATCACCATCTCGACACCGACTCCAGAGGAACAAGCCCTCAAGGTCCCACCTTCGATGCTTGTGGGTCCCCCCAGGATAGGGAGAGAGGTGATCGGGGAGACTCCTGATACTGACGTCCCCACATGTAACGACCCGCAAATTTTCGTACTTTGACTCGAGTACCATCTCGACCAGAAATCAATTAGGATTAAATCCTTTAGAAATTTAACAAAGTTAACTAAGTGCAAAACTCGATTAGCCATGAAATCCATTGGGATCGCTTTAAATACGATCTGCAAGACCCAAAACTTACAAAATCAGTGACTCTAGGTTACCCTAAAGTTTAGAGCCAAACTCATTACCTGGCTGCTCTCGGGAATGAAATGAAACTTCGTATTAGGTCTAGATCGCACATCAGAAGTCCGATTAACACGAAGTTAAGGAACTAGGACCGCCTCATTGAGCTTGACAATCATCTCAAAAATCAGGTCCAGCCGATGTCTCACGGCCATTCGTTTGGATCCGAAGCGAGGGAGTGTGAAAAACACTATTCCCTTTACAAAATAAATATCTGGAATAGTGATCTGGCACCATTCGCTTGCGCATCAGTATTAAGCAACCAGACCGTCAGAATTAGACCAAATTACACCCTCGGATTAAGAAAAATTTCATGAACATTTACATGTACTTGGAATTTCGGATCGTGGCCCACTGACCGTTGAACTGAAAGTGGACCGCCACGTGCGATCTGGAAATCCGATCGAGTCGAAAACGTAATCCCACATAGATCCATGTGTGGTGAGCTTAAGTCTGACGTTTGGCTCAAGGAGGGCCACCAGAACCTCTCTTTTGAGCTGGAAAAGTGACAAAATACCTATATTAGCAGTAACCCTTGAACCTGAGTCTATTTTGGGAAGGTTTTTGGCTATAAAAGGAGCTTAGAACAGCCCCTCTCACAGCCATACGAATTTGGGATAAAACCCTAGAGAGAGAGAGAGAAAAGGGAGAGAAGAGCTTGGGATTTGTGGGAGAACTTCCTCCTGCTGCTTTCGATTATCACACGGCCTACACCGCCTCAATCCAGGCGCTTTCCCGGCGGTATCCACTCCGTTTGAAGGTGAGAAACCCTAACCCTAGGTCTGATTTGAAGTATATAGGCTATAGATTATGAAATGGCTAACCGATTCCGCTCTTTAGGCTAGAAAACTCCCGAATACGGAAGCTCATCAACCCTTGCTGATTCGTTGAGATTCCAAGGACAAAGGTGAGGACTTTAGGTGTATAGGTTACGGTTTTTAACGCTTTTAATGTCAAATAATGATAGATTCATGATCTGCATGCAATTGCACATATACAAAGTGCTTTCCGTTTCCTGTTTCAATCAACGTTGTAGAATATGGAATTTCACATACTCTAGGTATACGTAGAAATACCGTATACGTATTTTTTTTGGAGAAATGTTTGACATGTTTATTTAATGTATGATTATAACATATATGGATAAAATACTAGTTTGGCGAAAGGAATCGCCGTAATACATGTTCACTTGTAAATGCTACGTATGTTGGAATTGTGTATTCAAGAAATACCGTATATGTGTAAATTTTGGAAATGTAATTGTCATGATTATTTGCTGTATGATTATGGTATACATGGATAAAATACCCGCTTGGTGAAAGGATAACCCTAATACGTATTCTGCTAACATACGTCATGTATGTTGGAATAGCGTACTCTAAGTGTTTGTGTAAATGCTTGTGTGTGTAAATGCTTGAGTGTTAGTGCCTTAGAGAGGTGCTGATATGGAATTCCCGACTACCTTAGAGACATGTAGGATACCCTCCATGTGGTGGTTCGCTATAACCACTCACTTGTGATGTGTATGTAATTGTATCCCTATTTGTATAGTACTCTACAACATACTTTACAACATGCTTTACTTCATGCTTTACAACATGCTTTACTTCAAGCTTTATAACATGCCTTATGACATGCCTGTTGACATGCTTGTATTACTTTGTTTATCATGCTTTACTCCACATGCTATTGATGAGAATTGATTGAGTGTGGGACTATGTCTATAGTCCAGACATTCGGTACCAGACTTGAGATGGTGGCTGAGATTCATGTCGCCACAAGGGATGTGTCTAACGAACCCGAGTCGTACCTCGGTTGGCGATAGTGGTTGGCCACACGGAGTGCTTTTGCGCTTCATATCGCCCAACTTGTTGTGCGCTCGAGCTAGTCAGGCTCGTCAAGTAAACCGATATGTTGGATGTGTGTTCACCATGGTTGGTCATTACTGCTTGAACTTAGGGTACCAAACTTACCAGTGGCGAACCCGTTAACCATGGTACCTCGATCCGCTAAGACTCATGAGCCAGACATGGTGGTATGCGACACCGTGGCCGAGCTGTCGGCCTATGCTGGGGCCAAGTGCCTCCCCATAGTGACCATTGAGCAACCAAACCTTGTGAGCCGAATACGGTGGTATAGGACACTGTATTCGAGCTGTCGATACTTACGGCGAGAGCCGAGTACGGTGAGACCTGTGCTCGTGCTGACGGGCGACGAGTCCTCCGTAGTATCTTCGAGTATACTCCAAGGGTCTGTGATTGGCGACGAGTCTTTCACAGCAACTAGAGTATGAGTTGAGCCGAGTACGGTGAGACCTGTACTCGAGCTGACGGTTAGTGATTGAGCCGAGTACGGTGAGACCTGTACTCGAGCTGACGGCCAGCAACTGAGCCGCATACGGTGAGATCTGTATCCGCGCTGACGGGTGACGAGCCCTTTGCGATGCCTTCGCTATGCTTCTCGAACCATAATATCGTATGAGATTAACTAGGATTGACGACCCTAGAATGGATCATGTTTGGGAATGATACAAGGGAGGTACCTTAGTTTCCCAATACTGCTGTTTGAAATGGACTAATAATAACTCGGTAATCATGATCATCATCGCACCGCATGTGCTTAGTAGATGTGGCGCACTGAGGGAGTTAAGCATTCGCGAACGTAAGATGATGTCGCATGAGGGTGGTTTGGCAAGGGCATACAGCATCATGTCATTTCATTCTCGCACTTAATAAGAGTAGTTAGAATTGTTTGATTTGTACTGCTTTATCATTACTGCTTGATTGAATTGATCACATGTTAACCTATGCTTTATTATTCCACTGAGTTAGCTACTCACTCCCACGTTACGGGACGGTGTTTGCAACACCCACCAGACTCTGTCGCAGGTATAGATGGCGCATTGATCCAGGAGCCGGAGCCCGACTTCGATGAGGATCAGGAGGAGTTCTCCTTTATGCAGTACTCTGACGGCTTTGCTTAGGCCGACTGCATCGCGGGGATTCCAGGGCTTATCTATGGAATTTTATTTTGATTTTTGACTTAGAAACTGTACATGTATATTGTTACTCAGTTAGTGTTCATACTCTGGTGTTCATAAAATTTTGTTTCTTTACACACCTTAAATATACAATTTCAGTCTTTCGCTTGCCCTTATAAAATTGAACTGGAGTATGAATTACTGTTTTGGTATAATCTCATTCATGTTTATTACTCTAACTCAGACAAAATTTAACCATCATTGTGTATGTTGCATAAGTGATGCGTTGGAACTCGGGAGTTGAGTTCATACTCGACCCCCGAATTTCAGGGCGTTACATGTTGGTATCAGAGCATGATTTTGATTAAACCGGACCTGAGTTATGATCCCACGACGTCCACTGACGCATTACAACTTAGGAGGGTGCGCAAGAACCTAGAAACAGTCATAGGTATTCCGATTTCGCCAATCGGCGAAGTTCACTAAAGTCGAACGCCGAAATCGAGTCCGTATTCAACCATGGTCGCACGGGTCGACCTTAAAATATTCTTAGACCGTTCACAACCCTTTAAATAGGGATACCAAGTAATGAGAATGAAATCAGAAACAAACTACAACTAAGACTCTTAGAATTAGCGACTTATTATAAGGTCGTGATGTCTACTAGTGCGCAAGGTTCTCAGCCAAAAAAAATAGTAAGTGTCCTATTTGGCTTCACCAAACCGTCCTCCTAATTATTCTAAGTTCTTTGCGTAATGAGCGCAACTCCTAAAACCCAACGGATGAAGAGTAATTAAACTAAAACTACCATTTTTAGCAAAACGAAATTGAAACGGGGAAATTACCGTCAATCGGAGGGTTTTCTCGCAATTTCGGGCTACGCAACCTATCATAGTAAGGTTGGTTGGCTTCATTAGCTCGTTCTACCCCAAATTCATATATTTTACGTCAGATAACTCATTCCGGATTGCAAGTTACGTTCGATTATTCCGAGACTACCCGAAATGGAGCGAATCGGGATCGGGGGGCCAAACGGAACACTTTCGGAGGGATCCAAGGTGGGACCAAGGGATTTTTGGGGCCCAGGGGACTGGAGGATCACAACCATGGAGCCCCATTTCCCAAATTCCAAAATTTTTTGGCGAGGCCCTCGCCGGTTTTCGGGTTGGGCCGGGCCCGCGGTCCGGGCCGGTCGACTTTGGGGTTCCCTACAACCCCCTGCCCTAGCTCCCTTCCTAATCCCATTTCAAAAACACCCACTTCCTTCACAAACCCCCTCCCTTGGCCGTTTTTCCCTTCCATCTTGCCGCCCTTTCTTGCAAATCGCTTCTCCACCACTCTTCTCTACTGAATTCGACCACAACCCACCTCCCTCCATCGGGGAGTGCTGCCCTCTTCTCCATTTCCTCTTCTTTCCACTCGTTTGGACCCCCTACACGTTGTTGGAGGTCCCAAAACCGTGGGAGCTATCTCCCAAACCGTCCCTCCCATCTTCTTTCTTCATTTCCCTAATCTTTTTCACCTCCCACGTCTGTTGGATCTGCTGATCGTGGAGAACTTGGGAGATTAGCCCCTTTTTCCCTGTTTCTTCGATTTTCCATGGCCCTTTTTGGTGTGGTGGCGGCCCTTTTCTCCATCTCCACCATCCTCTCTCTGATGGGCAAGAGGAAGAATGCCGCTGATGAGGCCGGGCCTAGTCGCCCTACACGATCGAGGCGACCGCGAGGTGCCACCGCTAGCTCGAGCTTTGCCCGGGAGTTTCGCACAAAGCGGGACCTTGATCCCCGGATCCCTGCCGAACTGGTACAGTTGGCGGCGCTACCTCATGGTGTCTATGAGGACCGCAGGGTTCTTTTCGAAGCCCAGGTGGATGGTCGGCTATTTGGGGAGTATTATTTGTTTGAGCAAGTGGAGGCGGCCCTCTGGGGTCCGTTATTTGAGGTCAGGGGTCGCGCAAATTCCGGCACTGTCAGAGCCTTCTACGCCAACATTCGCGAGCCTTCGCTTGACCCTTTGCAGTTCTGGCTCGTAGTTGGGGTGGATCTATTCGTCACCGGTGATGTGAAGATGATCGCGCGACTTATGAATATGCCCCTTGGTGACGTATATGCTAGCAAGCTGAATTTGGCGACTGCTCGTGAAAGGGATCGTCGCACCCGATACCTTTGTGGTGGCCGACTAGCTGAATGACAGCCAAACAAAAGCCTGCTAGCGTCCCACATGTCTGAAGACTTCCGCCTACTACATCACATCTTCACATACAATCTCTACCCTAGACACAGTAATCGCAGCGAGTGCACGCGCCTTATGGTTGATTTTCTGTACCAAGTGGGGCAGCGGGCGAACTTGTGTGTGCCCACGTTCGTGTTGCGACAGATCGTGAGTGTTCCACCCTCCACCAGGAGTTCTGATTTGCTTCCTTTCGGCCGACTCATATGCAGGATCGCACGGGAGTATGGCTATAGTCTGGGGGCAGAAATGCCAGTACAGGTCCACCAGATTGACGAAAACACTCTCAAGCAGATGAAGCTTGGGGCACAGCGACAACGGGCCCGACAGGACGAGAGTGAGGATGAGATTGAGAGCGATGAAGATACGAGCGAAGATGAAAGTGAAGCTGAAGAAGAGGAAGAAGAACCTGAGGCTCAGGACACTGAGGAGAGTTCACCTCCTGCGGCTCAGGAGCAGGGCGTGGATCAGGATGCCTTTGATGCACGTTTGGCCCGTCTTGAGGAGGGTCAAGCCACCCTGCAGCAGGAAGTCGGGCGAGTCTGAACCAAGCTTGACAAGGTGTCTCGTACCTTGAAGGCCATCCTGTGTTGCCTGCAGGACAAGAACATCTCTCCTCCATCGCCTGAATCGGATGCCTAGTCATCCACGATGTTGTGTGTTGTTGCTTGTTTTGGTTACCGCGATAGGCGGTTTATGTTTTCATGTAGATGATGTAATAGATAGTAGCGTGTTCTAAGTGTTTGATGTTGTGGATGTATTGGCTATCATGTGATTTCTGTCATGATTCATGTAACTCTGTATTCCATGTATTATGACAATTTTGGGTAAATGAAAGGCATGTAGCCTTTTTTGTTTGATGATGTGTGGAATGCTTAAAGTGCTTTATGATGTGTGTTATGCTGTATCTCACAAATGTTCTACCCTATGTTGTATAGGGCATGCCGCGACAGTACACACGGAGCACGACACATCTCCTTCTGACCGGCTCTATGGACCAGACTCCTTCTGGTAGTAGCGGTCTCCCGGACCGTGGGTTGGGTTCTGATCAGCCTCCTGCTGGTCCTATCGGTGGACTGCCACCTTATTCGCCCCCGGTCCGTGATCAGTACCGACCGTCATCTTTTGCGCAGCACGACTTTCAGGCTGCTCCGCCGACTGATAGGTTTGAGCAGCTGATGATGATGATGCATCAGCAGCAGATGCAGCAGCAGCAGCAGATACAGCAGCACCAGCACCAGCAGCTTATGACCACTATCGCTGAGGCCTTGTCCCATGGTGGTAGTGCGACTCCACCTACGACATCTGCACATCCTGATGAGCATTCTGATCCTCCTGCTCGATTTGAGGATGTGCCTCTGCCTACATCCGTCGCACCTCCTACTGGAGATGTCGGTACTCGTGGTTTACTCGAGCGATTTCAGCGCTTGAGGCCTCCCTCATTTATGGGTTCTCACAGACCCGAGGAGGCGGAGTTCTGGCTAGACCGCATCTCCAAGATGCTACGGATGCTGTACTGTTCAGAGGCAGAGCAGGTCGAGTTGGCTTCCTTCATGTTTGAGAGGGAGGCCAGTTTATAGTGGGACAGTGTGCTGCGGACGGTCGCAGTAGATTTCGTGTGGACCTGGGAGTCTTTTGAGTCCCGGTTCCACGAGAAGTACTATCCGCAGACTTATCGGCACGAGCGGGAGGATGAGTTTCTGCGCCCCAGGCAGGGAAGCATGACGGTGACGGAGTATGAGCACCGTTTCACTGAGTTGGGCCGCTTTGTCCCAACTATCCTCGTCAATGAGCAGATGAGGATGCATCGCTTCACTCGAGGCTTGCGACCTGACATACGGTCGAAGTTATGCTGCTTCAGTATCCCACATACGCGGCATTGGTCCACATGTCTATGACGGCTGAGTAGGATGTGGACCGATTGGCCAGATCGCGTGGTGCTACGGTTGCGAGGCCACGGTAGGATTTACAGAGCAGGCCTATCTTAGGCAAGAGGCCTCGTGCTGATTCGCCTCCCAGGGCCGCAGCGCCAGTTGTTCCTGTGAGACGCCCGTTGGTGACCTGCACGTATTGAGGGAAACCGGGACACTCTGCTGAGAGCTGCTTCTCGCGCATGAGGGCTAGCGGATTTGCACCACCGCAGAGATTGGATCGCCCTTATCTACAGGCCATATCAGCTCCACCGCTATAGACTGCTCCTGCACATCCTTCTTTCTGACCTCCTGTGTCGCGCTTCAGGCCGCCACAGCGACCCTTGGCTCCTCAGCCGAACCGTCAGCAGCAGGCTTGTGTGCACACGCTTGTTGCCGAGGCACCTGAGACGTCGATCTCGGCTCCGACGGCTTTTGAGGGTACGGCTTATATTTATGGTACTCCCATTTCTTTATTGGTGGACACTGGGTCCACTACTTCTATTATTTCTTGTGGGGCGTTTAAACGTCTATCTTTGCATACGATTCCCACTAAGAGAATGAGACTCACTACGGCTACTGGGACCTGTTTGGATGTCACACGGTTATGCGAGGGTTGCTCAATAGTTTTGGGTAGCAGCACAGTACTCGTCGACCTTATTGTTGCTCCACTATGGCACTACGACGTTATCCTTGGCATGGATTGACTCGCCAAGATGAGGGCGGAGATAGATTGCGATGCTCGGATCGTGACTGCCTATGGACCTGATGGCACAGCTTTCACGTTTCCAGTGCACGTCAGTTGGCCCTGCCGTGTTGATTGTTATGCTGCTTTACTTGTGCCGATTGATGGTCCGACATTGGAGGGTACGCCGATGGATGGAGATCTTGAAGGACTTCAAGTACGAGGTTTCCTACCATCCTGGCAAGGCGAACCTTGTGGCAGACGCGTTGAGCCGCAAGAAGGCGATTGCATTTGCGGCACCGCTGATGATAGCCGAGTGGGACATGGTGGAGTTCGTACGAGACTTCGAGCAGAGACTCACTGTCGAGGAGCCATTTGAGTGTGTTGCGCACGTTCGGGTGCGGTCACTTATTGACGACAGGATTGTTGAGGCCTAAGAGGGCGATATACGGCTGTCTGAGCTTCGAGAGCAGGCTAGCGACGCAGAGGATTCCGAGTGGAGAGTTGGTTCTGATGGAGGTCTACGATTCCGTGGCCGCCTATGCGTTCCTAATGTGCCTAACTTGAGACGCGAGCTTCTAGAGTCTGCCCATAAGTCGAAGCTTGCGATGCATCCTGGTAGCACGAAGATGTATCAGGATATGAGACGGACGTATTAGTGGGATAACATGAAGGCCCACATTGCTGAGTATGTGTCTCGATGTCTGACGTGCCAGCAGGTCAAGGCAGAACATCGCCGACCTCCTGGACTGCTTCAGCCCATGCCCATAGCGGAGTGGAAGTGGGACTTCATCTCCATGGATTTCATATCAGGGCTGCCGAAGACGAGGAGAGGACATGATTCCATTTGGGTGATTGTGGACCAGTTGACCGAATCGGCCCATTTCCTCCCTATCAGAGTTACGAACTTTGCAGACGAGCTGGCTAGGTTGTACATCAGAGAGATCGTCCGTCTGCACAGGGTTCCTTTATAGATCGTGTCGGACAGAGACACGCGGTTCACATCTATCTTCTGGACTCGTATCCAGGAGGCGATGGGTGTGAAGTTGAAGTTCAGTACGACGTTTCATCCTCAGACTGATGGGCAGACAGAGCGGGTGAATCAGATCCTGGAGGATATGTTGCGAGCATGTGTGTTGGACTTCAAGGACAGCTGGGATGACTGTCTTCCGTACGCAGGGTTTGCCTACAACAACAGCTTCCAGGCGACTATTGGCATGGCACCATATGAGGCTCTATATGGTCGTCCTTGTAGGGCACCGCACTGTTGGGCAGAGGTTGGTGAGCGTAGTCTGATTGGCCCGAAGTTGGTACAGGCGATTAAAGAGAAGGTCGACATTATCAGGCGTCGATTACTTACAACGCAAAGCAGGAAGAAGAGTTACGCCGATACGAGGCGGCAACCGCTGGAGTTCGAGGTCGGGGATCATGTGTTCCTTCGAGTTTCCCCTATGAAGGGAGTCCTTCGGTTTGGGGAGAAGGGGAAGCTGACACCGAGGTTTATCGGTCCCTTTCAGATACTGGATCGAGTGGGTGATGTGGCGTATCGTCTCGCTTTGCCAACACCACTTGCGTCGGTACACAACGTATTTCATGTGTCTATGCTGAAGAAGTAGTTCCCGATCCTTCGCATATCATCAGATGGGAGCAGGTACAGCTGAGCGAGGATGCTACGTATGAGTTGCGCCCGACACGTATCCTTGACAGGAAGGAGCAGGTACTACGTAGCAAGGTCATTCCACTTGTGAAGGTACTATGGACACATCATTCCGAGGAGGAAGCTACTTGGGAGACTTAGGCCGAAGTCAGGAAGAACTACCCTCAGATTCTCGAGGAATACGAAAATGTATAAATTTCGAGGACGAAATTTTTTGTTTAAGGGGGTAGATTGTAACGACCCGTAAATTTCCGTACTTTGACTCGAGTACCATCTCGACCAGAAATCAATTAGGATTAAATCCTTTAGAAATTTAACAAAGTTAACTAAGTGCAAAACTCGATTAGCCATGAAATCCATTGGGATCGCTTTAAATACGATCTGCAAGACCCAAAACTTGCAAAATCAATGACTCTAGGTTACCCTAAAGTTTAGAGCCAAACTCATTACCCAGCTGCTCTCGGGAATGAAATGAAACTTCGTATTAGGTCTAGATCACACATCAGAAGTCCGATTACACAAAGTTAAGGAACTAGGACCGCCTCACTGGGCTTGACAATCATCTCAAAAATCAGGTCCAGCCGATGTCCCACGGCCATTCGTTTGGATCCGGAGCGAGGGAGTGTGAAAAATACTATTCCCTTTACAAAATAAATATCTGGAATAGTGATCTAGCACCATTCGCTTGCGCATCAGTATTAAGCAACCAGACCGTCAGAATCAGATCAAATTACACCCTCGGATTAAGAAAAATTTCAGAAACATTTACATGTACTTGGAATTTCGGATCGTGGCCCACTGACCGTTGAACTGAAAGTGGTCCGCCATGTGCGATCTGGGAATCCGATCGAGTCGAAAACGTAATCCCACATAGATCCATGTGTGGTGAGCTTAAGTCTGACGTTTGGCTCAAGGAGGGCCACCAGAACCTCTCTTTTGAGCTGGAAAAGTGACGAAATACCTATATTAGCAGTAACTCTTGAACCTGAGTCTATTTTGGGGAGGTTTTTGGCTATAAAAGGAGCTTAGAACAGCCCCTCTCACAGCCATACGAATTTGGGATAAAACCCTAGAGAGAGAGAGAGAAAAGGGAGAGAAGAGCTTGGGATTTGTGGGAGAACTTCCTCCTACTGCTTTCGATTATCGCACGGCCTACACCGCCTCTTTCCAGGCGCTTTCCCGGCGGTATCCACTCCGTTTGAAGGTGAGAAACCCTAACCCTAGGTCTGATTTGAAGTATATAGGCTATAGATTATGAAATGGCTAACCGATTCCGCTCTTTAGGCTAGAAAACTCGTGAATACGGAAGCTCATCAACCCTTGCTGATTCGTTGAGATTCCAAGGACAAAGGTGAGGACTTTAGGTGTATAGGTTACGGTTTTCAACGCTTTCAATGTCAGATAATGATAGATTCATGATCTGCATGCAATTGCACATGTACAAAGTGCTTTCCGTTTCCTGTTTCGATCAACGTTGTAGAATATGGAATTTCACATACTCTAGGTATACGTAGAAATACCGTATGCGTATTTTTTTTGGAGAAACGTTTGACATGTTTATTTAATGTATGATTATACCATATTTGGATAAAATACTAGTTTGGCGAAAGGAATCGCCGTAATACATGTTCACTTGTAAATGCTACGTACGTTGGAATTGTGTATTCAAGAAATACCGTATATGTGTAAATTTTGGAAATGTAATTGTCATGATTATTTGCTGTATGATTATGGTATACATGGATAAAATACCCGCTTGGTGAAAGGATAGCCCTAATACGTATTCTGCTAACATACGTCATGTATGTTGGAATAGCGTACTCTAAGTGTTTGTGTAAATGCTTGTGTGTGTAAATGCTTGAGTGTTAGTGCCTTAGAGAGGTGCTGATATGGAATTCCCGACTACCTTAGAGACATGTAAGATACCCTCCATGTGGTGGTTCGCTATAACCACTCACTTGTGATGTGTATGTAATTGTATCCCTATTTGTATAGTACTCTACAACATGCTTTACAACATGCTTTACTTCATGCTTTATAACATGCCTTATGACATGCCTGTTGACATGCTTGTATTACTTTGTTTATCATGCTTTACTCCACATGCTATTGATGAGAATTGATTGAGTGTGGGACTATGTCTATAGTCCAGACATTCGGTACCAGACTTGAGATGGTGGCTGAGATTCATGTCGCCACAAGGGATGTGTCTGACGAACCCGAGTTGTACTTTGGTTGGCGATAGTGGTTGGCCACACGGAGTGCTTTTACGCTTCATATCGCCCAACTTGTTGTGCGCTCGAGCTAGTCAGGCTCGTCAAGTAACCGATATGTTGGATGTGTGTTCACCATGGTTGGTCATTACTGCTTGAACCTAGGGTACCAAACTTACCAGTGGCGACCCGTTAACCATGGTACCCTCGATCCGCTAAGACTCATGAGCCGGACATGGTGGTATGGGACACCGTGGCCGAGCTGTCGGCCTATGCTGGGGCCAAGTGCCTCCCCATAGTGACCATTGAGCAACCAAACCTCGTGAGCCGAATACGGTGGTATGGGACACTGTATTCGAGCTGTCGATACTTACGGAGAGAGCCGAGTACGGTGAGACCTGTGCTCGTGCTGACGGGCGACGAGTCCTCCGTAGTATCTTCGAGTATACTCCAAGGGTCTGTGATTGGCGACGAGTCTTTCACAGCAACTAGAGTATGAGTCGAGCCGAGTACGGTGAGACTTGTACTCAAGCTGACGGCTAGTGATTGAGCCGAGTACGGTGAGACCTGTACTCGAGCTGACGGCCAGCAATTGAGCCGCATACGGTGAGATCTGTATCCGCGCTGACGGGTGACAAGCCCTTTGCGATGCCTTCGCTATGCTTCTCGAACCATAATATCGTATGAGATTAACTAGGATTGACGACCCTAGAATGGATCATGTTTGGGAATGATACAAGGGAGGTACCTTAGTTTCCCAGTACTGCTGTTTGAAATGGACTAATAATAACTCGGTAATCATGATCATCATCGCACCGCATGTGCTTAGTAGATGTGGCGCACTGAGGGAGTTAAGCATTCGCGAACATAAGATGATGTCGCATGAGGGTGGTTTGGCAAGGGCATATAGCATCATGTCATTTCATTCTCACACTTAATAAGAGTAGTTAGAATTGTTTGATTTGTACTGCTTTATCATTACTGCTTGATTGAATTATAACATGTTAACCTATGCTTTATTGTTCCACTGAGTTAGCTAGTCACTCCCACGTTACGGGACGGTGTTTGCAACACCCACCAGACTCTGTCGCAGGTATAGATGGCGCATCGATTCAGGAGCCGGAGCCCGACTTCGATGAGGATCAGGAGTTCTCCTTTATGCAGTACTCTGACGGCTTTGCTTAGGCCGACTGCATCGCGGGGATTCCAGGGCTTATCTATGGAATTTTATTTTGATTTTTTACTTAGAAACTGTACATGTATATTGTTACTCAGTTAGTGTTCATACTCTGGTGTTCTTAAAATTTTGTTTCTTTACACACCTTAAATATACAATTTCAGTCTTCCGCTTGCCTTTATAAAATTGAACTGGAGTATGAATTACTGTTTTGGTATAATCTCATTCATGTTTATTGCTCTAACTCAGACAACATTTAACCATCATTGTGTATGTTACATAAGTGATGCGTTGGAACTCGGGAGTTGAGTTCATACTCGACCCCCAAATTTCAGGGCGTTACACCACACGATCCGTAGCCCACCGCGCTGCTACTAAGGCTGAGCTCTTGGCTTGCCGAACCGATGCCCTGGTCGGGTATACCACCGCACCCGAGGCGGTTGTCCAAGCTTCTACAGCCAGTGAGGTTAGAGGAGGTTCAAAGCCCACTCCGGAGTCTTTGCCTCCTGGTTATCACATGGCTTTGCTAAACCCTTGGGCGGCCAAGCATATACCAGAATCGAGAATTACCGACACTCACTCCTAAAGCTGTGTCAAGTTCATGAACGACTACGCAGCGGTCTGTTACCAGTCACTGCCGATGATGGTAGAAGTGAAGGAGAGGCTGAAGGAGATGGACTAGCTCAATGTAGAGAAAGCCGAGCTTGAGGGGCAGAAGGTTGAGCTCGAGGCGCGGGAGGTCAAACTCGAGAAACTTCTGGAAGCCTCGATTGTGGAGTGGGAGGAGCTGCGGAGGAATGTAGACGAGAGCCAAACTAGGGAGTTGATGCTCTAGGGCGAGGTCAATTAACTCCAAGTTCGTTTGGATGTGGCCGACCCTGAGGTCGTGCGTCTATGGGAGGAAGTCGAACACCTGAAGGCCTCGGCTAAGCAAGCGAAGGAAAACAACGCGCGTCTGACGGAATACCTTAGGAGGGAGCAACACAAAGCCGCCGATGGGTTAGCTCAGCAGTGAGCCGTCCTTGAAGCCGCGACTACTGTGGAGTAGGAGAGGCTGCGAAGGGAGTTCGAGGCCCACGCGGTTCCTAAAGCTACCAAGGTAGTGGCGGCGTACAAGGAGTCGTCGGAAAGGGCTAGAGAGTTGGACAAACTATATTTTTTCGGCTACAACACCGATTTCGATACTTGTCTTGCCGAGGTCCGAAAGCTTTATCCAGACATCGACCTCAACACTCTTGCTGCAGACGAGGCCGAGGACGCTGGTGTTGCTACAGCCGAGGAACCCATGCACCCCCCCCTCCTACTGCCGATGCTACTCGTGATGCTCAGCCCCCTAGCTCGGTGGCTGGTCCCTTTGTCCAGAGGGAATGAGATACTTTTTCCCTTTTTTTTCTAACTATTTTTATGGATGATAATTTTGTGGATAATTATTTTTTAATCTTTTATTCCTCGGTCGAGGGCATAGTTACATGTGTTGGTTGTTGCATGACGATTTGTTGATATGTAAGGACTGACCCCTTGAGGGGTCAACCCCCCACGAATGGCGCACGACCCTTAGTTATTTTTTTAGATCTTTTATCATATGATGAGTCAATCCCTCACTTAAGGGATTAGTTCACCTACGGGTTTTTTTTTTCTGCACATGAGAGGACCCCTTTGTAGATTTTCGTGAATTAACGAGCCAACCCCTTCTTTAAGGGATCGGTCAGTTGAGCCCGCCTTTGCTTACGAGAGGTAACTCTTTTCGTTTGTAGATAAGACTGCACAAGTGAATCATGTAGAAAGAGACTTTTATTAAGAGCCTTAAAAGGCTAGTAGCTCCGAGCTATACATTTATTAAAAGCCTCTGATGGCCAGTAGATTCTCATGGATAGTAGATCTTCAGGTGCTCGGCATTCCAGGGGTGGGGAAGCTGATGCCCTTCGAGATCTTCTAAGTGGTAAGAGCCCGACTTGGTTGATCTAACCACGCGATAAGGCCCTTCTCAGTTTGGTTTGAGTGCCCCAACCCCCGGCTCTGCTGTATACTGGAAGACACGGCGGTGGACCAGGTCCCCTGGTCGGAACCGCCTTGTTTTAACCCTGGAATTGTAGAACTGCGCCACATGCTGATGCCGAGCGGCGACTCGGAGTCTAGCAACGTCTCTAGCTTCCTCGAGCAGGTTAAGGTTTGCTGCAATCTGCTTGGCATTCTGATCCTCCTGGTAGTCTCTGACCCGGGCTGTCGGGAGGCCGATTTAGACTGGGACGATCGTCTCGTAGCTGTAAGATAGGAAAAATGGAGTCTCTCCAATAGACAACTGAGCTGTAGTCCTGTAGGCCCAAAGAACGAAGGAGAGCTCCTCTGCCTAGTTGCATTTCACTTTTTCTAACTTATTCTTGAGATGGTGCTTGATGACCTTATTTACAGCTTCAACCTGCCCATTAGACTGCGGGTGTTGAGGCGAAGAGTATGCATTTGAGATACCGAGCCCCCTACACATACCTCGGAATTTATCATTGTTGAATTGCTTCCCGATATCCGAGATAATAGTGTGGGAAATTTCGAACCGACAGATGATATTCTTCCAGACGAAGTCGGTCACCTTCTGCTCTGTGATCTTCGCCACGGGTTCGGCCTCAGCCCACTTAGTAAAATAGTTGACCGATACGATAGCGAACTTAACCTGTCCCTTTCCAGTGGGCAAAGGTACAATAATGTCAATCCCCTACTGAGCAAACGATAATGACCCGCTCATAAGGGTCATCTCTTCCGCAGGCTGCCTCGGGACAATGTCGAACCTTTAACATTTATCACATCTCTAAACGTAGTTTTTGGAGTCTTCCCGAATGGTCAACCAGAAATACCCCTGTCAGAGTATTTTCAGAGCTAAGGCACAGCCACCAGAGTGATTTCTGCAGATTCCCTCATGGATCTCTCGAATCACGTAGTCTGCTTCATCGGGTCGGAGGCACCTGAGGTAGGGCCGTGAATGCCCCTTCTTGTATAGGACCCCATCCAAGGCTGTGTATCGTGCAGCTCTGATTTTCAGTCATCGAGCCTCTAGCTTGTCTTGGGGGACCTCACCAGATGTGAGATGGTTGTAGATTGGGTCCATCCAACTCGGAGTGGTCTCCACCGGATTGACAATCTCCTGATCAACCCGGTTGATGCTCGGACTATCCAGAAATTCCACAGCGACGATCCTAGGGATCTTCCCTTCCCTGGCTGAGACTAACCTCGCAAGGGCGTCAGCCCAAGAATTTTCTGTCCTCGGGATCTGACTGATGATGCAGCTCCAGAACTTCTCTATCATCTTCCTAACCTCGGCCAGATAAGCACCATCTAGGTTTCCTTTGCCTCGTACTCGGTGGAGATATGGTTTACAACAAGCTGAGAATCGCATCGCACCTCGAGAGATTGAACCCCCAGACTAGTTAATAGTCTGAGTCCAGCCAACAAGGCCTCGTACTCTACTTCATTGTTGGAGGCTTTGAAACTGAGTCTGATAGCATACTGAATGGAGGTTGCATCAGGTGCCATTAAGACAATCCCTGCACCGGCGCGCTTAGAGTTGGATGATCCATCCACATATAGTATCCATTTCTGCTCCGATTCTGCATCCTAGATAAGCGAGGGAACTGGCGAGGTCGCGGGAACTGCCTCCGTGCCCATGTTTGCCTCTTCTGCATCTGAGGTAGTAAACTCTCCTATGAAGTTGGCCACAACCTGGCCCTTGATTGCAGTCTTCAGACGATATTAGATGTCGAACTCCCCGAGCTCTATCGCCCACTTAGTCAGCCGACCTGAGACCTCAGGCTTTTGGAGGACTTACCTGAGGGGGAATCAGTCAGGATAACAATGGTACGTGCCTAAAAGTACGGACGTAGCCTCCATGCTAAGAAGACTAATCTGAGTGCTAGCTTCTCCATACTTGGGTACCTAGCCTCGACGGGTACCATTTCCTTGCTTACATAGTAGACGGGGTGTTGCTTGCCCCCCACTTCCCTGATGAGTGCAGAGCTTACGGCCGAGGCAGAGACCGCCAGATATAGGAATAGGGTTCACCCCTCTTCCGGTTTGGATAACAAGGGAGGTGAACCCAGATATTACTTCAACCTCTGGAAGGCTTTGCTCACACTCCGGGGTCCACTCGGCCTTCTTGTGACCCTTCAACTGCTGGAAGAAGGGGAGGTACTTATCGGTGGCTCGGGATATGAATCGACTAAGCGCTACCACTTGACTAGTGAGGCATTGGATCCCCTTCATAGTCTGAGGTGTGCTCATATTGAGTAGCGCCTTAATCTTCTCGTGATTCGCCTCGATGCCTCTCTGGCTGACTTGAAAACTAAGGAACTTGCTTGAGCAGACTCTGAAGTCACACTGGCGGGATTCAGCTTCATACGGTACTCTCCGAGGATTGAGAAGGTCTCTCCGAGGTCTGTTATGTGGTCGGATGCTATGACGCTCTTCACCAGCATGTCGTCGACATAGACTTCCATGGTCCGACCAATCTGTTTGGCGAACATTTGGTTCATCAACCTTCGATATGTCGCTTCAGCGTTCTTCAGGCCAAAGGGCATGACCCGGTAACAGTAGAGACCTTTATCCGTGACAAATGTCGTCTTCTGCTGTCTGGAGGATGCATGGTGATCTGGTTATACCCAGAGTAAGCATCCAGGAAGGAGAGTTGCTCGTGTCCGGCCGTGCTGTCCACCAGCTGATCAATCCGAGGCAGGGGGAAGCTGTCTTTGGGGCATACTTCGTATAAGTCCGAATAATCTATACAAACACGCTACTTCCCATTGGCTTTCTTCACAAGGACTACGTTAGCGATCCAGTCTGGATAATGTACCTCCTCGATGAATCCGACACTAAGGAGTTTTGATACTTCATCCGCTATGGCCAGTACCTTTTGGCATCAAACGCTCTCCTTTTTTGTTTGACTGGCCTGTGATCTGAATCCACATTCAACCTATAGACCATAACATCGGAAAAATTCCTGGCATATCTTCATGTGACCATGCAAAGACATCTTTATATTGCTGTAAGAATGTCAGCATCTGAGACCGATGCCCATAATTCAGCGATGATACAAGCAGAATCGTTCTGCTCAGGTCGGCTTCCTCGAGTGCGATGATCACCAAGTCCTCCATGGAGGTGTCTTCTGGGGGAGCTCTGGGGTCGAGGACATTAACAGTGAGGGTCTGCTTCACTGAACCCTTTCTTACCGCTATCACGTAACACCTCCGAGCTTCACGCTGATCTCCTCAGAGATATTCGACCCCTCCCTCAGCAGGAAACTTCATCATAAAGTGATACGTGGACACGACCATCCGCATCGCATTAAGGGAAGGTCGGCCCAGAATTACGTTGTGCACTGACAGCACATTCACAACAAGAAAGTCCACTAGAAGCGTGACTTGATGTTGTCATTTCCCTGCTGTCACGGGGAGGGAGATGGCTCCCTCGGAGATCACCTTATCTCCGACAAAGCCGTGTAGGGAGGTCTTCACAGATCGGAGGCGTGACCTGTCGATCCCCATTCTCTCAAACGCCTGGAGTAGATGATGTCGGCCGAACTTTCAGTATCGATTAGGATGCGGTAGACCCTGCGGTTGGCTATCGTCATAGCTACCATAAGGGCATCATCATGCGGATGATGGATTTCGGTGGCGTCGTCTTCTGTGAAGGTCATACTGTAGGGGCTTACTCGGGGCTTACTCGGGGCTCTTTCATCGGCCTTTCAGCCAAGTGGATATAATGCTCGGGATCTGAGCTTCGAGAATAGGCTTTACGAGCCCTATTCGAGTCACCCCCTCCAGACGAACCACCATAAATCGCGTGGATTTCTGCAGGCTCTTCCGCTGTCTTGCTTAGTTTTGCTACTACTCTCTGAGCCGACTTCTCTTCCCTAATGTACCATCGCAGATGACCCTTTTGGATGAGAGTCTCGATCTTGTCCTTGAGATCTACGCAGTTGCTCGTATTGTGACCGTGGTCACGATGGAATCAGCAGTACTTGCACTTTTCTCGCTGATCTGTCTCGAATTTCATGCAAACCGGCCAGTTCAAGAGTTTCTGGCCCTTTATATCTAGCAAGATCTTCTCTGGGGATGTGTTGAGGGGAGTGTATGAGTAGAACTTGCTTTCGGGCCTCCTGCTTAGTCGGCGATCACGAGAGGCATGATCGTTTGGCTTCTTGCTGGACGGCTGAAGCTCTTCGTTTCTTGGTCTCTTCTCCTTGGATAACTGCTCGACTACTTGGAAATTCTTGCGGGAGTTGGAGAACTCCTCAGCATTGGTGTATTTCTGAGCTCGACTAATGAGCTCGGCCAAAGTAGTCGGCGGATTCTTCCCAATTGAGAAGACAGACTTTTCTTCTCTGAGCCCGCTGAACATGGCAGAAAGTGTCATCTTGTCGTCGTAATCGTCCACTAACAGCGCTTCCTTCTCATTGAAGCGAGCGATGAAGTCCTTCAATGACTCCTTGTTCCCCTGTTTGAGGGTAAACAGATGGGTAGTCGGCTTCCGACTCTTCTTACCAGAGATAAACTGGGTAAGGAATAATCTGCTGAGCTCTACGAAGGAGATGATTGACTTTGGCTTAAGTTGTCGATACCAACTCCAAGCAGACCTGGAGAGGGTTATCGAGAAGGCTCTGCACATCATTGTGTCCGTGGCGGACTGGATCTGCATCCACGAATGGTAGGATTCCACGTGTTCTGATGGATCTCCAGACTCGGAGTATTAGATGACTGGAGGCATCCTGAACTCTACCATGCCTACGTATCCCCTTCATCTACGTTCGTCCATTATTTCTGAAAGTATAACGCCCTGGATTTCGAGGGTCGAGCAAAGCCTCTCTCCCGAGATTCAGCACATCACTTATGCAACATGGATAATGATGTTCAATTCCTCATATTAATGAGTTAAACATGAGTGGGATTATACCAAAACAACATATCATACTCCGGATATAATTAAATTAAGCAAGCGGAAGTCTGAAGCATATGTATTTAAATATGAAAGTGTTTTACAAACTCCAGAGTATGAGTATGTAACCGGGCTGAATATATACATGTGTTGTTTCAAAATATACAAAATGTGGAAAGTCAATGCGTTCCACTAAGCCAAAAATCTTTGTGGTCCCTGCGCATCGGTACGAGATCTACATAGACCAGCCCGAGAGCTGAACGTAGGAAAACTCTTCCTCCTCATCCATAAAGTCCGGCTCCGTTGCGTAGACTTCATCATCACCTGTATCTAAATCAGAGTCGGTTGGTGTTTTAAAACACCATCCCAGGGTGGGAGTGAGTGATCAACTCAGTGGCACTATAAGGCAAAGGTTAACATGTTATCAAGTTAATCAAGCAGTAATGATAAAGCAACACAACAATCACTTCCTAACTACTCTTGTTAATGCAGGAATGGTTTGCAAGTAATGATGTATGCCCTCACACAAAACTCCCTCAAAAGCGACTCCGACAACCAATTTCACATATGTCAACACTTCCTAAAGTGCACCTTTCTCGCCAAAAGCACATCCTAACTAATGCAATGCGATGCATGGCCGTGTTAGCCGAGTACTTAGTTAAGCTTATTCATACAGAAGGTTCGGGAAACTAAGGTACCTTCTTTTATATCATTACCCCAAACCGAAGGATCCATCTAGGGTCATCAATCCTAGTTAATCATATACGATAGGCAAGTTTAGGGCATCACTCCTAATGAATAGCAGTTTCGCGGTCACTACGGGAGGCTCGTCACCTCAGCGTAGGCTGACAGCTCGAACACAGTGTCCCATACACCACCATGCTCGGCTCACGAGTCTGGGTTACTCACTGGTCACTACAGGGAGGCTCGTCATCCCAGCGTAGGCCAACAGCTAGAACACGTGCCCCATACAATGCCCCGCTCATGAGTCTTAGTGGATCGTTGTACCATGGTTAAAGCGGGCCTTTATAATGGTAGGGGGTACCTTAGATTCAAGCAATGGTGTCCATACATGGTAAACATACAATAGGCCAATCAGTTTTTATTAGACAAGTTCGATTGGTACGAGCGACGACGACTGACTTAATCGGCATGGAGCGCGTAAGCACCCCTCGTGTCCTAACCACTGTCGACAATCTTCGTGCGACCCGAATTCATCAAATATATCCAATGCGGCGAGACTAATCCCGGCCACTCAAAGGGGACTGTTACTGATTGCCGGCTACGTCGTAGCCCCCATCTTACTCAGATGCAGTATGTAAGCACATGTAGTAATAATCTCAGTAGTTAGCAAACAATCCAAATAATTTCATCATTTAAGCATTTTATCATCACATTGATCATATTACCTAGCACTTGCATTTTATCCATAAATCGCGTTGACGAAATTAGGATTACGTGAAGGAAACTATACATCTGAATAAGGTAATTGAGAATCCTATCTCAATACCCTTAATAAATATAATTCATCAACAATTCTCATTTAGACATTTATCAAACACTTAGACTGCACATTACCAAACATAGACTAGATTAGTTCTGACGTATATTATGGTAATCCTTGCACAAGGAAGTCAACATACATATGTAAATGATGAATCTTAGATCAGTATCATTGCAAGCACAAATCATGTTTACATGTTCATTCAAACATTTCAACAAACACATACGATGCATCTTTTACTCAACATAGTTCATACATGTATGTTCTATCGAAAACGTCGTATCTAAGACAATATGGCAGCAATCAAGTCAGACATAAATCATTAGCTAACATTGAAAGCATTGAAAACCATAACTTAAATGTTTATAGTCCTCACCTTTCGTCGGAATACTCGATTCGAACTCGGTTCGAATTCTACGTTCCCGAAAATAGAACGTCGGGTACCTAAATGGTGAAATCGGTTAACTAGGCTGACAAACAACCATTTTGAATCTCAACTATGGTATTAGGGTTAGGATTTCTTATCCAAATCGTAGCCAAAACCGATCGTATAGCGAAATGGGGAGGTGAATCAGCGCGTGGAGTAGTGGGAGAGAAACACTACAACAATCTCCCAGGATTTCTCTTCTCTCTTACTATTTTCTCTTCTTTTCTCTCTTCTCTCCCCTAGGGTTTGGAGAAATTCATATGAGAGAGATATGGGGTGGTATAAGGGCTATATATAGGCCCAGGCCCAAAGTGATGCAAATGGCCTTAGGGCCCTGGTATACTTAGGTTATATCCAAATGAGACTGTTTTTGACAAACAGGACACATAGGGAGGTCCTACAAACATATGTCGTAGTGTAAGTTCCCTGACAATGGATCTATGTCAGGATGTGATTTCGGTGCGGTCGGATAAGCTGATCGACTGTGAAGGACCCATGTCAGATAAACAGTCGAACTTGCTTGATCGGGGCCACCAGTATAACGGATATGTGCAGGAAAATTTGAAAAGGCCGAGCTAAGAGTCCTAGAGGGGGGGATGAATAGGACTATGCCAAATTAAAAATAAATGTGGAATTTAAACAAATTAAATAAATATAGCAATTAAACAATCCCACAGTGTAGAAATGAGAAACAACCTCAAGTGTACAAGTATTGAGAGGTTGATACAGATGTTGTTCTAAAGACAACCTTACACCAAAAACGAATGGTTTATGATAGGACAACCTGATTCCTAGAACGGTCTGTGTATCAAAAACTCAAACCGATACAGAGGAATAAAGAAATAAATAGTAAAGAAAATAACTAAGCTATTACAACATTCCCACACTTGCATAAAAGAAATTACAACATTATCCACAAATGCATAAAGGGAAAATACAACATCCACAAATGAATAAATATCAATCACTACATACCAGAAATTATAGTGGTTTGCTTGTGTGTACACCAACTGTTAGAAAAACAGCCACACAACTACTCCACTCCTAATATCCTCACATAGTTGACATTAGCGTTCACTATGAAATAGGTTTTTTAAGGTTCACCTAAAACCTTCACAATCGTGTCTTTCAAGTGGGCTTACACAATTCAAAAACCCCACACTCTGAGTTTTCTAGATCACCTCAGACAAACCAAAAGAAAGAGACTTTTCTGGCACAATCTCAATGAGAATGAATTTACAAAAACTATAAATACTTATCTGGATATTCTCCTTTTGATGCAACCCGGAAGAACCAATTCGGAGTAGAAGTTCAACGTAGATGTTCAATGTTCACACTCACTTATGAAAAGGTTCTAAGTTCTAAATTGATTTTAAATTAAAACACCTTGGGCTAGCTTGATTTAATTTTGATTCCAAGAAATGGGAATACTTCAATCCCTATTTTAAATAAAATTGGAATGCAGAATACAAAATCAAATGCAATAAGCTAATTAAAAGGAATATAAAATGAGCACTAAATAGCTTAAGAATATCACTAACTTATCTCTCAGAGCGGCATATTAATTTTGCTTGAATTGAATATAAACTCTGAAATTCGTGCTCTATTTATAAGTGTAGAAATCGCACCTTCAACTGGTCCTAAGGTCAGCTCGACTGGTCGTAGGATCAACAGATTTTTGTAATTTTGAGTGCGATTAGATCAGACCGTTCCACGACTGGTCGTAGGATTTGCTCGACCGGTCGAGTGGCCTCCACGACCGGTCGAGTCCGTCCAGGACTGGTCGTGTGGGACTCATTTTAGTTGTTGGATTTTGAGTCAAGCCTGCAAGACTGGTCGAGCACTGTTCACTTGACTAGTCGAGCAGTTTCCAGTACTGGTCGAGGCAATAACAAAAATTCCGAAAATTAGTAACAACTTATTTGGTCAAAGATTTTTTGGACTGGTCGAGCCAGTGCTAGGACTAGGCGAATTTAGTCTAAGACTAGTCGACAAACAGTCTATGCACTTATAAAGTGACCCATTAAATTATGTATTCAAAATGACCTATTCTATGGTCAATCTAGGGTTTTCATACCTTATACATGATCTATGAACATTGAATCTTCTTTTGCTTCAGTTGATAGTTGTTCTTTGAAGTTCACGAAGCTTGAGATGATGAAGCTTAAACTTGAGACTTTTGAAGCTTGAATATGACTAACATTGAAGCTTGAGCTTGAGGTTCAAAGTAAAGAAATTTGTCTTGACTTGGACAAAGCTTTGAAAACTTGAACTATTGAAGCTTGAAAGATTAAATTAACACTTGGTGTTGTACTTGAACATGAACATGTAATTTTGCTTTTGAAGTTCTGGAAGTAAAGACCTTTGTTCTTGTATATAAGATGCACAGTCTTGAATATGTAGAAGCGCTACACAAGACATAGATTCCAAGAGGTTTTGACACTACAAAATTTGACAATCATAGGAGCTAGAAAACATAACACTTACAAAATTTCCTTTTCCCATGGTGAAGTTCAATCAGAAACTGACGGTCTGAAATCCTCAATTTCGTGTGTGAGTGAATGGCCCAATTCACTTAAGTTTCAATACACTTTCTAAAGATATTCGTGTTTGTCACACACTTCACTCAGGGCTCAAGTTGTGCATTTCTTGATACTATCTGGGCTCGATTCCCATGATGATTATCAAACCCAGTAAGACGGAAATAATCCTATAGTTTCGTGGTCATCGGACTCTCAACGTGCGGTCCAGGTCCGATACGGGGTTTCAATGTACTCCCAAGAGCGACAGGCTCTTGGATTTTTCCTAGGTCTTTATGTAGTGTTGAGTGAGTTGTATTAATGATTTTAGGTTTTCTCCTTTTTTTGGAAATGGTGGTCCATGATCAAACCACCGATTATTTAGTTTAGCACTTAACCAATTTTTGCCTAAATTACGACAGGATATCCTTAAGTATTTCTGCTTGAGGTAGTACTCGGGTCATTATACGGATTTTTCCGAGACATTACATGAAAGGAGGCTCAGTCTCTTCCATCATCGTCTGGACTGCAGTCGGGATGGACGCTGTCTGTTAATTCTTCTGAAATGTCTTAAACTGGTCGCGGAGTTCCTTAAGCTGAGCTTCCCAAGGATTCTGATTTTCAGCTACTGTCTCTTGGGGGGCCTCCGTCACCTCGGGCACTCTGCCTTGTCTTCTGCTCTCCAGCCGATGGCGGAGGTTAGTGGGGGCCAGAGCCGAAGTCAATGACACATAGGATGGCCCAAACAGGTTTCGGGATTAGGGCAGACCGGTTCTGGGATACTGCATTGTGCGTAGGGTCAGGAACTCGTGTGGACTGTGCCTGAGACCCCCTGACCCTAAAATCGACTTGCGGCGATCGTTCCTCGAGTGCCGAGGTGACTTCCACCATGTTAAGAGGCGATCGCTGGTTTTATTACGCCTTCATTCGGCTGATCTCGTCCTTCAGCATCTAGACTTCGTTTTATAACACCTTGTACTTTCCTCCTCGGCTCCGAGTCCGTTGGGATGGCCCTATTGTAGCCGACTCGGTATAAAGTAGCGAAGAAGACTGATGTTATTCGCTAGGTTCGGGCTCCACAGTTGTCACCTTTTTCTTTCCTCTAGCCATTTCTGGCAAAACTTCCTAGCTTTTTATTTGCGATTCCCACAGACGGCCACAAAAAAGGTTGAGGTCAAAATCTGGACCACCCTCCATTCAATACTGTGAGCCTCAAACGAACCCTGGCCCTGCACAAAGGGATGAGCAAAGAGAGACCCTGGCTCGGCCGGGGGACCCTCCGATGCCTAAGTCAGCTAGGGAATCTGGGTCTAAGTTATGTAATGTAGAGAGAGTGTGCGAGATCTTCCATACCTGTTGCAATGAGGTCCCCTGGAATTTATACATGTGGGTAGAGAGGATCACATCAGTTAATCTCAGCACGATTTACTCAATCATGTGCAGATATTGTAATCGTGGAGATATTAGCAACAATCTTTGGGTCATGTAGCGTATCGTGTCTTAAGGCGCGGATCCCTGGGCAAGATCTTTGGTCACGTCCGCATTTAGGATAGTGCGCAGACTCGGTATTCGGAGTATCACGATCCGAGCTCGGCCTCGTCTTGCCTAAGCCGAGAACAAGTAATAATAGTCGGAGTTTACTATCGGGACACTCAGAGTCGGAGTTCATTAACTGTCGTTCTCTTCAGATGTGGACGAGAACGAGGATGAGGGCTCGCCTCGGCTAACCCGTAGTTGCAACTTAGAGGTTGGCTCTCACTTGACGCAATGTTCTCCTTCCGATGCCTTAATTACTGATTCGAATGGTTCAGGATGACCCTGATTGTCCTTATTCAGGTTTCCCCATAACAAGGATTATGTGGTATGGAATTGCATTCGGTCCAATGCAAATACCATCTGAGGTTTGAAAATGACAGAAGGATTAAATAAATCCCCATGTCAATCATCTAATGAATAGAAGATATTGCGAGAATTGTTGAATTTCAAAATCCGGCCATTACAAGTGGGCCTCACATTGATACATGTGTTTTATCCACAATGTTTATTTGCATGTGTTTACATGTAACATTCGAGTTGTATATGTGTATGGGTGGCTGATATCAATTGTGAAATTTGGTTAGTTAATTATAATTTCATCATGGTCCACAAATGAAGGCTTCAATACATTTCCCAAAGAAAGAATTGGATCACAAACAATTAGATTGCCAATTAAAATACCATAGTATTTCCAAACATGTAATCATTGTGCAATAATGATACTAATTTCAACTAATACAATCTATACCATTTAATCCCTTATACCTAACAAGCCTAAAGGTTTGTGGTGGGTGAAACCTATTTCATTAATATATTTGTTAGGTTTTGGACTGTGGAATCACACAGAGATGGATCTAGGATAGCAATCCAAGAGCACCAAGCCAAACACAAGAGAATACAAAGATTTAACGTGGAAACCATTTTGGGAAAAACCACTGCATAAAGCGACAGATCTTCACTATGAAAGCAAAAATTACAAAGAGGAGAGACTTACCAGACTTGAGCAATCCTCAAATCTCTCCCTTGCTCCACCCTTTTAGAAACCCTAGAACCCTTTTAGAAAGCCTTAGAATCCCTTAGAATACCTCTCAATCCTGTTTACACCCATAGATATAGTTTTTAGAAAGAATCCCAAACAAAATCGGAAAGAATCATAAACAAAATCGAAAACAAATCCTGCACTTTCACATTGGGCAAAAAATCTACACAGAATTTGATTAGATTTAAGACATCAATACAACAATCTCCACCATGTCTTTAATCTTTAATATACAGCTTCTTGTCCTCTTCTCTTATCTTTGTCTCTCATCATAGCTTCATCAATGCTTTTCGTGCACACTCCGTCCTCCTATTGTGCAATCGCCAAGCTCAGAAAAGTTGCATAAAACTTTGAGCTTCTGTAGAAAACAACTTTAGTGAGCATGTCTGCTGGATTCACGCTGGTGTGAATCTTCTTTAGAGCTACGCCTCCTTCCTCAAGCCCTGTCAGATAAAATAGTGATGAACATCAATGCGTTTAATACGAGAGTGATAAATAGAATTTTTAGCCAAATTGATAGCGCTCTCGCTATCACAATTAACTGGCACGGCTTCCTGCGGAAATCCCAACTGATTTATCATGCTTCTTAACCAAACACATTCCTTTAAACGCTTCCTTCACTTACAATATTTTACTTCGGTCGTGGAAAGTACCATAATGGACTAAAGTTTCAACATCCAACTAATTGCTCTACCCGCTAGTACAAACGAGTATCCTGAAGTTAAATTTTTGGAATCCACACTACCTGCGTATCTGAATCCACATACCATATACCAATTTTTGCCCTTGTCTTCTCAAAAGTTAAGATGTAGTCTTTTGTACCTTGAATATATCGAAGTAGTCATTTTCACCGCTACCCAATGTTACTTGCTGTGGTTTGACATGAATCTACTCACAACACCGACTGGCTGTGAAATATTTGATCTCAGACAGATTATGACGTACATTAAATTGGCAACCGCATTCAAATAAGGTATATGAGACATAACCTGTTTTTCCCTCATTTGATTTTGGACATGTTCTGAGGAAAGCTTGAAGTGAGCTATGTGAGGAACACTCACCGGCTTTGTCTGGTCCATTCCATATTTGATCAGCACCTTTTTTAAGGTATTCTACAAGTAATAACTAAATCATGCTCCTCTTCCTGTCTCTATGAATTCTATGCCAAGAACCCTTTTTGCAGCCCCCAGATCTTTCATCTCGAATGTCCTTGATAACTAAGTCTTCAGTGCGTTGATTTCAAACATATCATGACAAGCGATTAATATTTCATCAACATACAATACTAGGATGATGAAATTGTCATCACTTAATGTCTTGTAATATACAACAATGATCGTATTCACTTCGAGTAAATTTCTGACTCGATATGAAATAATCAAATTTTTTATACCATTGCCTAGGCGGCTGATTCAGGTTGTACAACGACCTCATTAAACTACAAACTTTTTCTTGCCCATTTAATTTCATAGCCCTCTGGTTTATTCACGTAGATCTGTTCTTTTCAAACTCCCCGGTACAGGAATGTAGTCTTGACATCCATCTGTTTCCAGCTCGAGATCGTATCGGGCAATCAACGTTGACACGAATCTGATAGAAACTTTCTTAACCACCGGCACAAATATCTATGTGAAGTCAATTCCTTCTCTCTGAGCGTACCCCTTCGCTACCAACCTTGCTTTGTATCTATCATATTTTCTTTTGAATAACCACTACATCCGATAGATTTTCGACCCATTGAAGCTCCACCAGTTCCTATGTGTGATTTTTATTGCAACGAGTCAATCTCATCGTATATAGCCACCTTCCACTTTTCTGCATCAGGCTCATCAAGAGCCTCCTGAATAGTAGATGGTTTCATCCTCATCTGTAATGGAGGGTGTATACAATATTGAAGTCATCCTTGTATCTTACTTACCGATAACCGCGATCACGTGGTATGTTTCTTCTCACAAGTGGCTGCTCCAACCTGATCTTTTACCTTTGTCTGTGCATCTATCTCTGCTGAGTATCAATTGTGTCAATCTGGATGTCTACAGTCAACCTTTTTGGTTCCTCTTGCTCCTCTGATCATTCTTATGGAAATAAGGAGTTTTCATCGAATCTAACGTCACGGCTAGTGATGACCTTGCATGTGACCTGTCGAATAACCTGTAACCTTTCACACCAACACTAGCCAACAAAGATATAATTTTTGACTCTATGTATAACTTATCTCTCTCAACTGACGGTACATGAGAGTAACCTCATAACCAAATATGCGCAAATCTGAGTAGTTCATCTTATGACTACTCCATACTTCCTCTGAAATTTTACATTCAATTGTTGTAGAAAGATCGGTTTCACCAAATAGCAAGCCGTTGTTAACGGCCTTAGTCCATAAGTATTTGCCCAATGCAACAGCATTACTTAACATGTATCGAGCCTTCTCAAGAGATTTCGATTCATCCCTGCTCAGTCACAACACCATTTGTTTCGGGTGTATGGCGTACTGTGTGTGCCTAATGATCCCTTCATCTTTATAATATTCATTAAAATCAATGAAAGTTAAATTCTCCCCATTGGTTAATCCTTAAAACCTTTATTTTTTTCGTCCTCACTGTTTTTTCACTATTGCCTTCCATTGTTTGAATATAGTGAAAACTTCGGATTTACATTTCATGAAGTAACTCAAACTTTCCGAGAGTAGTCGTCAATGAATGAAACAAACCATGACGACCCTTCAATGGAAACTTTTGGCGATGACCCTCATACATTAGAGTGCACATAATCAAGCACTCCTTTACATATATGTTTTTCAGATTTAAAAGATAATCTAGTTTGTTTACCTTAT